>JADLZK010003168.1:0-719996 GCA_015847255.1 Hyparrhenia diplandra
TTTTGAATTTGTGACACCACTCTCTTCGGACTCTCTCTCATCGCAAATGGCGACGGCGGCTCCGTTCGGCCGCTAGGGGTTTGCGTCCCACGCCGCAATCCGCCCGAAGCTTTGAGCCTCGGCGCTTCTCTATCGAAGGTGCTCCTCTCGCCTAACCCTAAACGCAAATTCGATCCATTTGCCTTGCTGATTCAACCCATTGGCCGGCTTTCAGCCATCGAATCCCAAATCCATTTGAACGCCTATGCAGTTCCGATGGTTCCCATTCTTTACTTTTTCCATCGTCGATCTTTGTATCTTGACAACTACAACTAGATCCTGGGCTGATTTGGCAAAATCCGAACCGCACGCCATTCTTGAGTCTTCATTCCGGTGAGTCTTTTTTAGAGGTCCGGTGAGTATTCTTGTTTCAGCAAGTCTTGTGTTGCTTTATTTTAGTCCGTGAGATTTAGAATGGTAGTTTTATCGATTGTTTATACTAATTGTGTATTTCTCCCCAAGTGAATGCTACGTTATATTATATTTATATTTAGCTCAGTCTCTCTCCAGTGAATTAATTTTGTTTCCAATGTTACTATTAAGCAATCAAGTGGATCGACTTAGCTCAAGGGGTGCATGTCCACTACTACAGAATTGTCCATCACTGCCGGGCTCCAACCCCCTTCCTTTGAGAAAACGAAACCGAGCGAGAACCATAGCGGTAGTGATGTGGGGTTAGGAACACTATCGGGTCAAAACACCGGCGGTGATTCGAGGAGAGGCTGCCGGTTTGATATCGAACCGGCAGTCAAGACCTGTCACCGAACTTGTCGGGTGTTCACGGACCGGCGGCATTCTTGATCAAGCAATGCGGGTTCGAAGTCGGCCCGGCGAGTTGATATTTGCAGCACCGTATGGGGCTTTAACGAACCGAAAGAAGTGTGTGGATAACACTATCGGGTTAGAATGAGCCGACAGTGTATCGAAGAGCTAACAATGTCGGTTTACTTTGGACCCGTCAGTGAACTTTACGTGAACACTGTCGGCTGATGTCAACCCGACAGCGTTATTAGAGTGGAGACTATCGGTTGGTTAATGCGGCCGACAATGATGTTTCGTCGCCGATGACGGTTTGTAATTCAAACCGATAGTGTTTGGTATAGTTACACTATCGGTTTGTTTCTCATTCACTGTCGGGCCCATGCCACCCGGCGTTTTTGTTTTAAATTTTTTAAATTTTTGAATTTATTCGTGAAAATCAGCTATTTTTAAACTCATAAAAGCATCATATATATACATTAAAATCGACAAAACATTACATGGTTCAAAGGTTACATACAACTAACTCCACCTAATGTTCTACGAAATTGAGCCTAGGACATCAACTTCCAAATAAGATAAACAATCACAATGGCCATAACTAAAATCAAGACATCTTTCATAGGCCTAGTCGCAATTCGCCTAGTCTTCATATCTATGGAGAGAGGCTTCTCATCAATCTCGGGGGCTGGTTGATAGTCAAAGTTTTTCACCATAGTAGGCCCCGAAAGCTTCAGCTTCCGTGTTGTATTTTTTTAACAATTACTAGGGTAGCCGGAGACTTGAGCGAGCAATCTTCCCGGGTTCGATAGATCCACGGCACTTGACCAACATGCACCGCATACCACGCCATGGTTTGCCTATACATGCCACCAAAATAGGATGTTAATGCTATGTCATTCGAAATGTTGTAAGTGTCAGAAGATGTACCAAGACACGAAAGAATTTATCAGAAGATGTCATAAGTGTCAGCTGCAAGGAGGCATCACTTCAAGAAATGCAATGCCCCTCAATTACAACTTACAAGTGGAAGTCTTCGATGTATGGGATCTTTAGTGAGTACATCCTCATCGCGATCGACTCACGTCTCCAAGTGGGTCGAAGCGCTAGCATGCCCCTCGCCGCCGATTCAAGCATGCAAGGAAGATGTTCCATGAGATAATCTTCCCATGCTTTGGAACACCAAGGATGGTGGTGGCGATGGTGGATCCCATTTCACTGATAGATCTTTCAAAGCATTCCTCTGAGAATTGGGATCCAAGCACAATATCGCTACACCTTACCATCCACAAACAAGCGGTCAAGCAGAAACATCAAATAAGCAAATAAAAAATATTCTGCAGAGGACCGTGAATGCAATGGGGAAGGGCTGGAAAGAAAAGTTACCTGATGCACTATGGGCATACATGACAGCTTATAAAACCCCCAACGGCATGACACCATTCCAATTGGTCTATGGCAAAAGTTGTCATTTGCCGGTAGAGTGTCACAAACCGGTTGGATTCCGGCATGACACGTGGTACCCGCCGGCTTTGGGGGGCGCAAAGGGCGAGGCGGGGGAGGCGTTCGGTGGCGGTGGCGGCGGCGGTGGCGACGATCGGCGTCGTGATGGCGTAGATGACGCAGCCGATGAAGAACGGAGAGGTAGAAGAAGACGATGATGACGAAAAGCAGCTCGGGGCGGTGACGCGGCGGGGGCGAGGGCGGCGGCGCGCTAAGCGCCAGCGCTGAGGTGGTGGCGGCGTGACCGATGGCGGCGGTGGTGTTGGGGCGGCGCCGCGCGAGGGGAGAGAGAGAGAGAGAGAGAGCTGGGAGAGCTGGAGAGTTTTTGGGTGTTACCCCTTTAATTTTTCGGATTGATTGCAACTGATTACAAGTCCCTTGTATTTATAGTCCGGGGGAGACTTGCATCTAAAGAAATCCCTGATTTTATTCCCTATTTTATTCCTATCTTTATTCCCTAAATATCTATTACTTAATGACGAAGCTGATGACGAGATAAGGACGGAAGGCAGCGGCGGCCGGCCAGGCTTAGCCTGTCGCGTGCGCAAGCCCTAGGGGGCCTTTGTTGGGTCTCCCGAGCTGGCACATGACATCACTCCCCCCTTTTCCTAACAGCGCGTCCTCGCGTTGTGGTTCTGCACGGCTGTTGTTGTTGACGAGTCGATTGAAGCAGCCCGTTTCGAAGATTGTTGCATCCACTTGTGTAGAGGGAAGGAGTTGGATGAAGATGAGGATGTTGACTGATGCTATTTTAATGGATGGAATTCCATTGCTCTCCTGACCCATGGGAACATTGTAGATGCTGGCAAGGTGGAGACCGTGGTCGTCGAAGAAGAAGACCGACTTTAATGGCACGGAGCTACGTCGTAGCTCCTCCATTAGCAAGATGCGCGCCCCCATCCATGGCACATGACATTTCCCCACCGTTCGACGAGGTGGCGCGTCCACGCGTCGCCCAATCCACCCGCTAGGGACAAAGGCGATGTTGAACCGGGAATGCGTGTCGTTCGGGCCATAGTGTTGCTGGAGTTGGCCCGTCAGCAAGGTGCTCGTTGTGAAGCCTGGCATGGTTGGTGAGGTCGTCGAGAGGTGAACGCCAATCACCTTGGACGACGCCCAAGCTGGTGCTCTCGCCTGGAGGTTGATGGTTCCGGTGACGCCAGATAGCTTGTTGTCGGTCGATGGAGCGAGTTGAGGTAGGATGAGAGCCTCTGGGATTGTGACGAGGTCGACGAGGTAGGGGGTTGATGTGGGTGGTATGTACCTCTTGTCGTCGTCGGTGAAGCTCACAAGTTGAGGCTTGCTGAAGATGGAAGCTTTGAACTCTTGGGCGAGATGGATCGACGTGCTCCCTATGTAGGGCGCCCCCCGGTGCATTGCAGCCCACGGCTTGTTGGCATAGTTGTACTGGACGTAGATGTCGTTGAGGAACATGGGAGCCAACTGGTTTGGCTCTGGAGTCGTCTGTTGATATCTCTTATAGCATAAAATATAGAGGTTTTAAAACTAAAATAAGGGCTTAAAATGAATATCAACATAGTTTAGGGGCTTGACTAACATAATTCCACGAGTTTTGGTGATTTATATATTTTCAGGGATTAAACAGAAAATGCCCAAGAGTTTGCAAGCCCTACGACATAAAGACGTGTCCGTGACGTAACCCAACTTGGAACCTACGCAAGAACATTCTAGAAGAGACTAGAGAGCACCGGAAGGAAGGTGGGGCCCACCGCGAGAGCGAGCGGCCGCCTTCTTTGGCGGCGCCGCCTTTGGTGGGGCCCCCTATCGGCCTCCCGTTCAAGGTCGGTTCAGCACCGCCATTGAGGAGCAATCTAGGGCCGTCTTTCAAGGTCGGTTTGATCCAAGGGCTGTGGGTGCATCGCCTAGGGCTATATAAGGACCCCCCCCCCCTAGGGTGAAACCCTAATTCATTCGAATTCATTCAACTCACCATTCAATGGGCCGAGACCCTAACCTCTCCTCTCTAGTTCTAGAACTAGAACTAGAACTAGAACACCATGTAGAACTAGAAGCCCTAGAGTTGAGTTGAGGAGCAAGAGTCAAGTTGAGAGATCTAGATCAATGGCTCCTGCGAGAGTAGCGAGCTACATTTGTTATTAGAGATCTAGAGCGAGGGTGAAGGGATGAGCTGGCTTTGGAGGAAGCACCAGGGCATGTCGGTGACTCCTCTACATCTTGTACCTCCGGGATCAAGTTCCATTGGAGCTTGGTTCTAAGACTTCATGGCGGATCGACCTCTTATTTGAGTAAGTAAATTGTTCTTATTGTTCTTAGGTTCGCAACTCTTGTTTGAGTACTTTAATCAGTAGGGACGCTATAGATTAGAGGAGTAGCTGTAGGTTTAGGCGTGGTGCTTAGACCAAGGTTACTTGTGGATGCACCCTACCTTCCCGGAGCGTGGTAACTAACGTAGGTGACTTATAGGCTGCGTTAATTCTTTGTATTCCACATCCCGTTGGATAGGCTTTGGCGGGATCCTTGGCTTGGGGTTGACATTCTTTGCAAATGTCTATCCCATTGAATCATTTCCCCATAAGACAATATCAACATGGCTTACAAGGATAGGAATTAGACAACCATAGAAATCTTCTTAAACTCTTTATCCCGTCCATCCTTCTTGTCATACCTCACGGGTTTAGTTATTAGCTCCGTTACCCTCACACCATTCTCCTTGTGGATACGATATTTAAAACCCTCCTCCCGGGTGAAGTGCTCACCGGTATCCGCGGCGCTTGCGGATTATACAAGTTATAAATATTTCTGTGGGCATAACAAATACCAACATCGTCCTGGCTGCCATAGGCGAGTAGTCGACGACGCGTTGGTTGTTGGTGTCGCAATTGATGGGCGTCCCAAAACCGCGAGTGAGGCACCATGGTACGGTGTCTCCGTTCTCCCGTGACGCCTTCATGGTGATGTAGAGGAGCCAAAGAAAGAGGAGTGTCATTCTCGTCAATTGGGTAGCGGTGTACCTGATGTTCCGCAGGCGTGGTGCTGATGGTGTCGCCTTTGCTGGATCTGCAGCTTGATTGGTGGTGTTCTCCACCATTGTTAATGTCGGCAGGATGTCCAGCAGGTGTAGCGGATCTTCATCGTCGAAGGTCAGCGAGTGAACGACCGTCTCCTTGGTGGCGCCTGGGGGGCGTCGGTGTTCTCATTGACCGTGGCGCCCATGTGGGGGACATCGTGGTTGCCAGTGTCGAGGTTGGCCGCGAGGGGGTCGTCGTGGTTCATGCCCTTGTAGTCGTTGTCGATGATAGGCATGGCGAAGATGTAGTCGACGTTAGGGGGTCATCATCGGCGTTGGCGTCCTTGAGGACGTCGTTGCCGTTCATGGCGCCCATGGTAGCGACGTTGTCATTGATGTTGTTGGCGATGTCGTCGACGGTACCATTGTTGAAGACGTCCTGGTTGGCGAAGGTGATGTCATTGTTGGTCATGTCGCCGTTATTGTCTAGGATGACGGGGACGTCGGGGTTGAGATTGGCGATGTCGGCGTCGACGTCGGGCGACGTCGTTGAGTCATCCTTGTTGGCACTCCAGATGTTCCCAATGTCAAAGCTGATGTTGCTAGTGACCGAGGAACTTATATGTGCCATTGTAGTAGCCACGACACGTTGGCCTAGTTGGGTAGGCTTTTCGTCAAGCAGCTGGTGGACGTCGGTGGTAGCCTCCTGATCTGATCTGATCTGGGTCGCGGCAGCTGGGGGATCCTTGGGGTAGGCGTGCTCGTCGCTTGCAGCGTCTGTGGTCGAGGAGGGGACGACGTCGGCGGCGTCCTGGGAGGCACCGTTGTCGTCGGTGGCACCCGTGGCAGGAGTGGTGTCGAGGAGGTCGTCCAGCTTGATGTGGTTGCCGTTGGCGCGCTCGTCGGACAGCATGGCCACAGTCAGTGACGTTGCTGTAGGCGTGTCGTTGATGTTGGCGTCGCCGTAAGGGTGTCGTCGTCGTCGGTGGCGCCCATGGCAGGGACGTCGTCCGTGTTGGTCGTCGTAGCAGGCTGGTCGAGCTTCTCCAGGAGGGCAGTGAAGTTGGCTTGGATCTCCCTCACGAGATCAGCACACTCGCCGATCCCCGTCTGGAGCTCGGCGATCTTGTGGCTGTCCATCGGATCTTGGTGTTGGTGGTGGTCGTCGCCGTCGGTGGTGGGAATCGTCCTGGTCTCTCGGATACCACCTGTCACAAACCGGTTGGATTCCGGCATGACACGTGGCTGCCAGCGGCGTTGGGGCGGCGGCAGCAGGCTGGGGGAGGCGTTCGGCGGCGGTGACGGCGATGGTGACGACGATCGGCGTCATGATGGCGTAGATAACGCAGGCTGATGAAGAACGGAGAGGTAGAAGAAGACGATGATGATGAAAGCAGCCGGGCGGTGACGAGCGGGACGGCGGCGCGCTTAGGCACCCCGCGCGCGGCACACGGCGGTGGCGGTGATGGCGGAGGTGTCGTTGTGGTGGCGGTGGTGAGAGAGAGGGGGAGAGAGAGAGAGAGAGAGAGAGAGAGAGAGAGAGAGAGAGAGAGAGAGAGAGCTGGAGAGTTTTTGGGTGTTACCCCTTTAATTTTTCTGATTGATTGCAACTGATTACAAGTCCCTTGTATTTATAGTCCTATGGAGACTTGCATCTAAAGAAATCCCTGATTTTATTCCCTATTTTATTCCTATCTTTATTCCCTAAATATCTATTACTTAATGACGAAGCTGATGACGAGATAAGGACGGAAGGCGGCGGCGGCCGGCCAGGCTTTGCCTGGCGCGTGCACAAGCCCTAGGGGACCTTTGTTTGGCCTCCCGAGCTGGCACATGACATAGAGCTTGAGCACCGAGCCTACTGGGCAATCAAGAATTGGAACATGGACCTGAAACTAGCTGGAAGAAATAGACAAAAACAAGTAACTGAGCTAGAGGAATGGAGGGAGAAGGCTTACCATAGTGCCAAGCTATACAAAGAAAGAACAAAAAGATGGCACGACCACTGAATTCAACAGAAAACCTTCCACGAAGGAGATAAGGTATTACTTTTCAATTCTCGTGTGAAACTATTCGGTGCAGGAAAACTCTGGAGCAAATGGAAAGGACCATACACCGTCATCAACATTGCACCACACAGAGCAATCACCATTGAAGACGACTCAGGTAACATCTCGAAGGTAAATGGGCAACGTTTAAAAGTTTTCCTTGAGCCTTCTCGTAATAAATATATAGAAGAAATAAAGTTGGTAAGCTTTGAAAATTACAAAACTTAGATATTAACAATGATGAGGACACCGCCATGCTGGACACACGTTCATCCCAGCTTATTCGCCATGTCGAAGTCAATAATAGAACACCATGCAACCACACAAGCTGGTGTCTTCAGCATGCAACGAGAAGTGTTGCATGCCACCTAAATTTGGAATGTGCCAAATCCCAAAGAGGTGTGCAATGATATGTGCTACATGTCACCAAATAATTCTTGTTCATCCATGAGGAGTGCATCGAGAAGTGATGCATGCCACCCAATAACATTCATGCTCGTCCATGAGGAGTGCAGCGAGAACTGCTACATGCCATCCAATAAACCATGTCTTTAGAAGCACATATATGACTACGGCTTCTTTTCCATTCACGCATGTACTTAAGGCCTTAGAGACACCATTTCTGATCGGGTTTTGTTTAGTTGAGTTTTCCAATGAGAAACTTCATGATTCATTGTAACTGTGAAGACGGTTCCTTTTACCGTGATCCAAGGCCCCATTCTTGATCTCCTCCACTGTGTCGATTAGTCATTTGGAATCCGAGTTCTTGAACCCTTTGTTTCAGTTTGTGTCGTTTCATATTTGCAACTATCAGATTGTGTATTTACCTGTTCTTGCTGGTGTTCTTCGATTCGCATGGAGGAAAGTCTTCTTGGCAAGGTCAATCAAGTCGCTTGGTTGATAACCATCGAGCTATGTTGTAGCGGTTGCAGGGTTCGAATCGGGTTGATTCGAAGCCGGATCGTCAACGTCGAGTTCTCCACCAATCGAAATTACCTCTTTACCTCACGGAAGATCGGGCCATGTCTCATCAATTGGTACCAAAGCTCCAGGTTTACCGTGTGGTATAATCTCGTTTGCCTTTAGATTCATATTTGTTTATCACCTACAGTCCACAAAAATCCCAAAAAAATATACACCTCCCACAACCCTTGGTGCCATTGCAATATTGTTTAATTTCAGTTTGCTTTGTTGAACTGTCGTCTCTTGTGCATCATTGTGTTGGTCGTTTCTAGGTCTTGTCCTTGGTTTCTAGTTTCTGGCTTTGTTTCCCTGTGTGAAGTGGATCAGATTTATTTCTTCCATCTTTCTAGTGGGTGTTGTTTCCTATCCTTGGTCAACAAAAATACACGTGCTGTTTTGCTTACCAAATAAAAGGAGAGAGAAGATTTATTTATAGTACGTGTGTTTTGTCAAGAAAAAAAAGGACGTGAGAGAGTAAAGAGGAAATGGAACTAGTTTTTTATATGCTGTGTTAGGAAACATTTCGTGCTGCTCCTAGATAGGAATAGAAACATCTTTTTTTTTTTGGCCGGAGCCAGGAGTGCGTGGCGTGGCTTGTCTGATTTACAGCAAGCCTATCCAGGACTCAACTTGTTGTTCTAACTTGCAGCACTTTGCATTGAAAAAAAAAAAAAAAAAACAAAAGTAAAAGGCCAAAAGGTGCAAAAAAAAAAAGAAAAGGAAAAGCCGCACCAACAAAAAAAAAAAAAAAAAAACAAAAAAGGAAAAGGCAACGTGGTGCATAAAAAAAACAGCCGCATCAAAAAAATTCAGAAGTGCTCATATCCTTTGAGTCATCTTGCTGAGTTGTATTTGTTGCTTGCTTGAGCTGGGTCAAGGGGCGATTTAGGCCGGCGACATAGACTAGCTTGGGACTACTTTTCAATCTTGCAATTTTTAAATTAAATTATTGCTATTCCTTGCTACTATATTATGCCTTCCCATAGCTCCACATATACTTCAGTCATCACAGGTTCCTCTGCAATTTTTACACCACAAGCCCGCCCGACTGATTGTACCACCTGTTTGGCTTCGGTAAGAATACACATAAGGTTCGGATTGCAGTTTACGTAAGCCGATCCCATCTATCAATAATATTTGTCGGAAAGGAATATTTTGATTACTACTCCAACGCTGGTGTTACTTTGGCCGAATTGTCATTGGTATTTGATCTGCCGTGACTTCTTATACTACATGCATTGGGGATCTCTTTGGATTAGTTCTTGGTCCAATTATTGATTTTGCTATTCACCGATGCATGTATGAGGCGTGAGGCCGAGAGAGTAAAGTGATATTTGTGATTGTGTGATCTGAATCCTCACGTTGAAGAGGTGCTCTTATTAGACTGATTGCCGACCACTATTGCTATTGTAAGAACTTTGCATGTTGGTGTTGTCGAATACTAGCTATTCTTGTTTTAGCTAGTGAAACTGATCTGAATATTGGATTGGTGGTACTAGAAATTCAGATTAGTGTTTATTTGATTTTGGATTGGTTCTTGTACCGTGAAAGATTGGGAAATTATTTTGGACAGCGTAGGCGCGTCCTCATCACCTCCTCCCTTTATTCTACAAGAAAATTCCCACATCATACTATATAGCCTACAGGATGGCGCCCAACAATGAAGACGATCTCTATGAGACCTTCAGCGAGGATGACGATTACAACGATCGGGTAGATCGAATCGTCCGTGGCTTCAACGACGGCACCTACCGGATCCACCACATCGGCCGCTACTACACCTACGGCTTCTGCCCCGGCTGCATGCAGCGCAACTGGGGTCTCCTCAATATTCTTGTTTTAGCTAGTGAAACTGATCTGAATATTGAATTGGTGGTACTAGAAATTCAGATTAGTGTTTATTTGATTTTGGATTGGTTTTTGTACCGTGAAAGATTGGGAAATTATTTTGGACAGCGTAGGCGCGTCCTCATCAGTTGGTATTCAGAGACAGGTTGTTCACAATACATTATTTTCTTTCTTCAATGGGGTGTCTTGGATCTGCATTGCAACTTTGTGAGCGGATTCCATCCAATGATCCTAGTCTCTTTATGTGCTACACCCGCTATCAAGTTGGTGCAGGTTCATGTGCTACGATTGTGGATGACTTTTCTAGCATCAATGCTGTGACTGAATGTGTTGTGCATGTTGTGAGATTATCGAAGTCACATCATCCAAAACTGTATACTTTGGAGTGGAATGGCAAAAATGTGAAAATCACAGATCAGGTGAAGGTAGATTTTTCAATATCTGGATGTCGTGATGTGGCAATTTGTGATGTACTTATCAGTATTTGTTCTTTAGTGCTTGGCACCCCTTTGATAGAACAACGATCATGACGCTGTTAGTTTCCATGTTCTGCTCGTCGGTTCTCATATGTTATTGGGGAGCAACATGGATGCATTACATCATATATGAAACAACAATACTTTGATGATCGACAGATCCATGAGGCTTGTGTAAATCAGAAGAAAAATTTGGTAGTTTCTCATGGCACCAAGTCACGAGTACAAGTGAAGAAGAATATATCAGGGAGTGCTGACATTTCTTCTACACCAGAGAGGCAAGTAATAAGATCTTCTTGTGATGCTAGTATTGAAACTCAAGTTGATGATATTGGTGATGCATCAGATGGCTTATCTATGATGGGTTGCGATGTGCAGAGTGATGGTACTGTTGTTATGGTAAAGGGAAGCGGTCCAATATATTTCAGTCTAAGTGCAAAATCCAAGACAAGGTATGCAAAGTGATTATTGATGGTGGAAGTTTTGCTAATGTTATTAGTTCAGATTTAGTGAATGCATTATCTTTGTCTATACAGAGGCTTCCAATGCCACGCTATATGCAATGGATGAATCAAAGTGGTACACTGAAAATTACACATAAGGCTAGAGTTAAATTTTCAGTTGGAAGTTATGTGGATACCGTGGATTGTGATATTGCACCATTGAGTGCGTGTCATTTATTGTTGGGTCGACCATGGCAGTTTGATCTTGATGCTATTCATGGCGACCGTTCCAATAATTATTCATTTGTTCATAAAGGAGTTACTCATGTGCTCAAACCAATGCTTGAGAATGCCATCAAGGCTGAGATGTTTGCTCGTGTGAAAGTGAAGAAAAAGATTGCTGAAAATATTCCAAAGCCGAGGACTGCTTTGCTTCAAGAGGGAGAGAATGATGAGATAGTTCCTGCTCCAATAATTATTTCTAGCGTCCCTGATGTTCCATTAATCAAAGGTGCACAATCATCCAACAAAATATCGCAGCCACAAACTACTTTGTTGCAAGGTGGTACTGGTAGGGGAGTTGCGGTCATTGGTTCCCAAAATGTTGGTTCAAAGAAACCCTTTCCTGATACAAATATTTTGGAGGGCAGTTCACAGTTGGAATTGATTCGCGAGGGGCATAGCGATTGGATTGTCCATGCTCCAAGTACGACAACTAATGACACTCACGATGACATCATGCTCTCAACTGTTTGTCAAATAAAGTGCACAACTTCTGGAATGGCATTGGATACGACACAGGGTGAGGTGATCTCATTAATAGAGGGGATAAGTGAGAATTTATCAAAGCCAAGGATGACTTTGTTTCAAGGAAGAGAGGATGATGAGCTCATGGCTCCAAAAGATAATATTTTAGGGGACTTATTGGATAAACATATGAACGATCCATCTTTCTTGAAATTTGGTGTGTTTTCTTCAAATGAAAAATATATAAACAAAGGCCAAGGAAATATTTATGCCGAGTTGGCTTTTGTCAAGGATCAGCTTTAAGTCACGAAAATATATTTATGCTGGTTCTAATGAGGTTGACATCACTTGAATTATTTTGTCATGAAGGACTGCACGGAGAGTTGATATACAACGTCGCTTCATGCTATTGGTGGAGTTCGCAAGTGCTAACCATGTTTAGCATCTTGGCCATAATAGTTTAATATAGATGTGTGTGAGCAATTTATAGCATTAGCATTATTCTATTTTATAGTTTCCTATTTTGAGTTAACCAGATTGGCTTGCGTGCATGTGCACCATGGTGAGTCCCACGTGTGTGTCATGCGGCCTGCGTGCCCCTTATAAGTTTGGCCTGCGTGCCAAGTAGGGATTAGGTTGAATTTTATTGTGGAGTTATTCCCATCAAGCCGCCGCCGCTCCTGAAGAACCCTAGCGGGTGTTCATCCCCTCATGGATTTGTGTTAGTGCGTGGTCGAGGATTCATCCTTGGACTCGTACTGGAGTTGATTCAATTCCCCATCTTCTGATTGTGGTCGTCGAGGCTATGGGGGGAAGAAGTTATCCAGGTTCGGATTGCAGTTTCTGTAAGCCGATCCCATCTATCAATAATATTTGTCGGAAAGGAATATTTTGATTACTACTCCAACGCTGGTGTTACTTTGGCCGAATTGTCATTGGTATTTGATCTGCCGTGACTTCTTATACTACATGCATTGGGGATCTCACTGGATTAGTTCTTGGTCCAATTATTGATTTTGCTATTCACCGGTGCATGTATGAGGCGTGAGGCCGAGAGAGTAAAGTGATATTTGTGATTGTGTGATCTGAATCCTCACGTTGAAGAGGTGCTCTTATTAGACTGATTGTCGACCACTATTGCCATTATAAGAACTTTGCATGTTGGTGTTGTCGAATACTAGCTATTCTTGTTTTAGCTAGTGAAACTGATCTGAATATTGGATTGGTGGTACTAGAAATTCAGATTAGTGTTTATTTGATTTTGGATTGGTTCTTGTACTGTGAAAGATTGGGAAATTATTTTGGACAGCGTAGGCGCGTCCTCGTCACCTCCTCCCTTTATTCTACAAGAAAATTCCCACATCATACTATATAGCCTACAGGATGGCGCCCAACAACGAAGACAATCTCTATGAGACCTTCAGCGAGGATGACGAATACAATGATCGGGTAGATCGAATCGTCCATGGCTTCAACGACGGCACCTACCGGATCCACCGCATCGGCCGCTACTACACCTACGGCTTCTGCCCCGGCCGCATGCAGCGCAACTGGGGTCTCCTCAAGCTCCTCAACCACGCTCAGGGCAATGCTCATGAGCGCACCAGTCTGAAGGGGCCCCAGCACAAGACCCTCGCCAACTATATCCTCAATAGCGAGGCCATGGCACGCAAACGCGAGATCGCTCGCGTTGGCGATTGCGGCAGGAACCAAGCCGTCGGAGCACAGAAGGATGGAAAGAGCGCCAACAAAAACAATCCCAAAACAACAAGAACCCAAGAATCATCTTGAAACCCTAGAGATAGGCTACGAAGTTACCACGATCCCACCTTAGGACAGGGCAACAAGAACAACCAAGAATCATCTTCGAAACCCTAGAGATAGGCTACGAGTTACCCAACAGTGGAGTCTACTTTTCGTATTTTATATCTAATGTAACTATAAATTATTATATGACTATCAATATCTATTTTGTGTTCTTTTAATGAATCTTATTAGGGGAAAAGAAAAGCAATCGAAAACAATTGTTTTTTTTAAAAGGCCCAAAGAATGGGTTGGTCAAACTTAAATAACCAACATTCTTTAATCACCAAAATAGACTTTGAGAGTACAGAGGAAAAAAAAAAACATACTCCGTTCGGCCATATCCATTCTTACCGAGTCGGTCCTAAAAGGCCAACCGCTATTTACGGCCCATCTGACTTCGTCGGGACACAACATGGTGGGCCCAGTCCACCGGCCTAAACCAGGACGATACATATCAGCCTCAGCTTTCCATCGTCGCCCGTAAGAAATAGGTATGAGCCGTCCATGATACAGCAATTTGGGCCCAATAAATGCAGAACTGGGCTCGGCGCCGGGCGTGCAAGGGCGCGCCTTCTGGACTAGTATAATACTAGTTAAATGCCCGTGCGTTGCTACGGGATAACTAAATTTTATATAAAAACACATAGATCGCATGATAAGATAACAATACTATAAAATTAAATAATGATATTAAAGTTACATTTAATGTAAATAAGTTTTGTGAAAGTAGCACAATCAATCATGAATATCGCAGATTTTTAAACTCTATTTTATAGGCTTCTTGGTAATTCGCCTAAGATAATATTATCAAGTACCTGTGTATGCATACTTAACCATTGGTGCGGGTGGGGAGGCCAGAGAGACCGCACCTTCTAAATTTACGTGCGGGTGGGGAGACCAGAGAGACCGCACCTTCCAAATTTGCGTACAGGTGGGGAGGGCGTGATTGATCGCACCTTCCAAATTTACGTACGGGTGGGGAGGGCGTGATTGATCGAACCTTCCAAGTTCACATGGGTGGAGAGGATCACACCTTCCAAATTTACGTGTGAGTGGAGAGGGTGTAATTGATTGCACCTTCCAAATTTGCATGGGCTTGGGGAGGGCATGATTTATTGCACCTTCCAAATTCGCATGGGTCGAGAGGATCGCACCTTCCAAATTTACGTCCGGGTTGGGAGGGCGTGATTGATCGCACCTTCCAAGTTCACATGGGTGGAGAGGATCACACCTTCTAAATTTGCGTGCGGGTGGGGAGGGTGTGATTGATCACACCTTCCAAATTTACATGGGCTTGGGAAGAGCGTGATTTATTGCACCTTCCAAATTCACTTGGGTGGAGAGGATCGCACTTTTCAAATTTATGTCCGGGTTGGGAGGGCGTGATTGATCGCACCTTCCAAATTCGTATGGGCGTGGGGAGGGCATGATTGATCGCACCTTCCAAATTCGTATGGGTGGAGAGGATCGCACCGTCGAAATTTGCGTGTGGGTTGGGAGGGCGTGATTGATCGCACCTTCTAAATTCGCTTGGGCATGGGGAGGGGTGCATGCAGATCTTTTTATTTTTAGTTTCCTAATTTTCTCTCACGGAAGCTCAAAAAAGGAAAAAAAAAAAACACATGGTAGGTAGGCTTGGTGATTTTCCTCCGAGATTTTCCCCTTCGATCGAGAGGAGAATAGACGCATTTGTGGATTTTTTTTTTTTCTTTTCCTCCTAGATTTCTCCTTCTATTTACGGACGAGTGGAAGAGAAGAGTCATGGTTTCCTTCCTAATTTTTATCGCAACAACTATTGTGTGGTTAATTCTTTCCTTTACTGCATGGTTAATTCCTTCCTTTATGAGGTAGAATGGACGATTCGTTTACTTTTCCTTCCTTTTGCATGGTTAATTTTTTCCTTTATTACGGGGTTAATTAATTCCTTTATTAGGTCGTATGGATGGACTCGTTTCCTTTTTCTTCCTTCGGCACCAAATGGGATACGGTTGGCAGACTCAAAGCGAATGTCGCACCAAAAAAAATACCTCTTTTTATTTTTTTACGTTGTAGAGAGTAGAGATATAGACTAAAAAGTACTCAAGTACTGCATTGCGGTCGGCGTGTCCACCCACCTCCCGTGTTGCGATGCTGGTCACTCACATCAACTATCCCAAAGGATGACACGAGCACACATGTGCCGTTGTTTTGTTTCTTGTCGGTGGCGTCGCGGAACCAAGTCATTCATTTTCTTCCCCGTCCGTCCATCCATCGTTGTTCCACCCACCTGCGACTGCAACTGCAGCTGAGCTGCAGCTACGTCTAGCTACCAGATGACGACGGCGCCACGGCCACGGCCACAGCCTCGCCGCCTCCTGCGGCCTGGATTCCTCCGTGGCCTCTGCTCCCGCCGCTGTCTCTTCCTCCTCTGCTTCCTGGTCGTCGTCGCCTTTGCCTCCGGCTCCTCCGGCCGGGTGGTCACCAGCTTGCCTGGCTACGACGGTGACCTCCCCTTCCACCTCGAAACAGGGTGCGTGTTCTTTCTACGAAGTATTAGTAGTATCCTTCTCATTCATGGCACATTTAGGATTCAACTGCTGCTGTTGCTCTGAAACCGGAAATAAACTGAATTTGGTGAGTGGTAAACTGAAGGTATGTGGAGGTGGACAAGGACGCCGGCGTGGAGCTCTTCTACTACTTCGTCCAGTCCGAGTCAGGCGCCGCCAACGACGCACCTTTCCTCTTCTGGCTCACCGGCGGCGACCGCTGCTCCGTCTTCAGCGGCCTCGCCTACGAGATTGATAAGATATGGATGATGCATGCAGTTGCAGTTGCAGTTGCAGTTGCAGTGACCGGTTTTGATTTGCACTGTGTGTGTGTTCGTGTGAATGAACTGATCACTAAAAGAAGATGCTGGATGCATCGCTCGCTTCGCCTCGCAGGTCCCATCAGATTCGTCGTGGAGCCCTACAACGGCACCCTACCGCGCCTGCAATACAGCCAAAACTCGTGGTCAAAGGTAAACTCTCATTCATAAATCTCTTTTCAATTGCCTCTTCGCTTCTACCAATTCGATACGACACGCAACCTGTTTTTTCTTTCTTTCATTTTCTGATGAAACACAGGACTGTCATTATAGAGTAATATTATATATATAAGAGTAACTATACTAACTAATAACGTTTGTAATTTGTAAAGAACAGTTTTGTTCACGTGTGGCTTTGACGTACATGTCCAAGTTACAATGATGATATGTCGCCTTATCCTTTTGCTTTTTCTATTCTACTATATTAGTATGATTTTTTTTTACAATGGTTGGAAAGGCATCCGGAAGCGTTTCTTGTGTCTATGACTGGTGGGCCCAGCCGTTGGGAGGCATCAAATGGGGAGGCGTCTGGAGGCGTTTCTTGTGTCTATAACTAGTGGGCTATATGAGATTTAACGCCTCCCAACGCCTCCTGAATGTTGAGCGATTAAGATCCTAAATAAATGAGTGTTAATTGCTTTTTTTTTGTATTTTTTTTTTTAACTAAGGGTAAAACTGCTCATTCATAATTGTAACAAAGTTATTTGGACTTGTATAGTTAGAGTGTCTATAAGTCAAGCTGTATAGTTTGATTTCTAGGGTTTGTGAATTCATTTGGTCGCATCTCGCCGTGAGAAGGTAGTGGCGCCGGCGCCCGCAACGACGTCGGTAGCGTGCGATGCGGGATCTACCCCATGCCCGAGCAGCAGCGTGAACGCGCGCAACCCGCCTGTGCGACCTGGCGAAGGCGATCGAGAGAGGTGGTGCTTCGAGTCCGCTCCCAGCTGGATCGAGGAGCAGCGGCCGACACCACCCTGACCCTGACAACCGGATCTTGGAGTGGGGCGAAGCGGAGATGTCGTCGTTGTCCAACAACCGGGGGACATGCTCTGGAGTAGCTCTGCGTGATCCAGGCACAGCTTGGTGGTGGTGGCGCAGACGCCCGTGGGACGCCGCAGCTGCACGCCGAAGTTCGAGGGCTTCCAACGCCACTTCGACTACTCCTCGTGGAATAGAACAGGGCTGCCGGATCGGAGCTAGATGGCGGCGATGGCGATGGCGCCCGGCGGCATGTGAGACAGCGAGCCAGGGAGAGACGAGGGCGATGGGTGTCGTTTGGGCCGGGGTTGGGCCACGGCAGGGGATTAGGGGTGAGAGGGAGTGGCGCAAAGACTAAACTGCCCTTAATCAAAATAAATTGATGAAAATTGTAATTAAGAAAAGGAATCGGGAGGGGTTGGGAAGTATTTACCTGCTCAGTTATTTTTTGGTGATCCATCGGTGTCCGTTAACCTTTTAACTTTTCTCATGCATGTCCAACGAAATGATAGGGTAAACAATATTGTGTCACTACGAAAAAAGTTTTCATATTTTTGTGTGTAGAAGATATCGAAGGTAATGCTTGAAACCAATACCTTGCAGACCGTGGAAATATTAATTCAAGTAATGTAATATTAATTCAAGTAATGTTGTAAAATATTAAGGTTTAAATAGTTTATTACTGGGGTGGTCACGGGACTGTGCCTCTATAAATGTTACTTTTTAGGGGTGGTTGATGTTTAAAACGGTCTACTGTAAAATAGTCATGTCTAGAGATAGCCTAGCAATATGTTTCATAACTTTTAAATGACTTTTGCTTAAATTAACCTTACATCAATATTATACAACTCGATGATAAAACGTTGTAGATAAAAACCTTTTCATTAAAATCATTTTGTATATCATTGTTGTAGCTAACGACCTTTTCATTAAAATCATTTGGTAAATCATAACCTTTAAAACTGCTTGATATACATTTGATGTTTTATTAAGATTCTGAAATTTAAACATTTGATTTTTTTTTTTAAATGAGCTTGTATTGGAGACATGTCGTGTATCATTGTTGTAGTGCTTGATAAGGTCTAAAACTTAAACTTCTTGATTGAAATTGTTATTGGTAAAGAATGTTTAGTTCAAAATTTGTTAAGTTCATATAGAAACAACTTTAGGTAGGCACATGATGATTAATTGAGGTAGGCATTTATTGCAGCTACCTCTATAAATGGTTAGGTGAGCTCCAAACAAACGCCGCACCTGCTTCTATTAATCATTTTTAGAAGCGGACATTGCTCTCTAAGATAATGCCCCTATTAATGGTAACATATGTCCTAGGACGGACGCCTCTGTTAATCATTTTTTATTTTAAGTTGTTTAGAGCATCAAAAATTTGTTTTAAGCTCTCAAGTTTTGAAACTTCAATTGACACGGTATACATCATTGTTTTAGTTCTCAAAAAATTTTAAATTTAAACTCATTCAGATTCCTAAATATTCATTTTATGTCATAAAATTTCAAAATTTAAAGTTTAGAAATTTCAAACGACATTGAAAGGATCAAGATGCCCAAGAGAGGGGGGTATTTGAATTGGGCTAAACTAAAATTTTCTTGCACAAACTAAACCTACAAGTCCGAATTCACCCACTTGTGCCTAGGTGTGTGTAGCAACTACCGCATGAAGTTTTACACCCTAAGTTCCAATCCTACTCTATCATGGCAATTCTAGGAAGGTAAATGCAAGAAATAGAATTACGAAACGTAAATTGCGGGAAGTAAAGAGAGGAAGGAACACGGCGATGTTTACCCGAGGTATCGAGGTGTCGCCACACCCCTTAGTCCTCGTTGGAGCACTCTCGCAAGAGTATCGCTCCCCCTTAGTCCTCGCAATAACTAAGTGCTCTCTACGGGCTGATTCTTTGACTCTCCATCGCGGTGAATCGCCCACAACCGCTCACAAGCTTGCTTGAGCAACAAACAATCTCCACCGGGTGATTTTCAAGCCATGATCCGCCACCAAGCCGTCTAGGTGATGGCGATCACCAAGAGAAACAAGCACGAACTCTCACTTGACCTCAACAAGCCTAGGAGAAGAGTGGATGCACACTTGAATCTCTCACACACTCTAAGGATGGTCCTTAATTTTGCATGAACAACCACCTTAGGGCTCTTGCTCTTCCTTGCACTCTCAAGGGTGTTTCTTAGATGAACAAATGGGCAAGAGAGGGTGCAAGGTCGTGGGGATGAAGTATATATAGTCCCCCCACATCCATCTCAAAGAAACAACACAAAAACTATCTCTACGCATTGACCGGGCGCTCCGGTCACCGTGTGACCAGACGCTCCGGGCATGCGTCCGGTCGACCAAAACCATGTGTCCGGTCACTCAGAACAGAGTAGCCGTTGTGCTGACGCCATCCAGTTAGAAGGGTCCGGTCACTGACCGGACGCACCGGTCACCAGTTTGGCCCAAAATGGACCTTACTGGAAGTGACCGGGCCGCCCGGACCACCGACCGGAAAGCGTCCGGTCAGAGACCGAGCGTCCGGTCAAGGGTCCGGTTGACTCCTTGAAGCTCTTCGTCACCTCCAACTCCGTGTCTTCGTGAATGGCTTCAACTTCAACTTGTCTTAGGCATATTTTGAGCTACCTAGTGCTAGAAAAACTCAAGTGTGCACCACAACTCGTCTCTAGACTCGCCTAGGTCAAGCTACCCATTCGTACCCCCTTAATAGAATGACCAAAATGAAAAACAAAGTCCTAACAACTAGTCCGATGTCACCCAACTCTGTCAACAACCGGAACTAGCCGTCCTTAACCTTGTCGTCCATCCTTAGAAAACCGAACGAATTCCATCGTCAAGGGGCGTACCGAACTCATCGCCCGAGATCACCATTACCAGGACCTAACTCTAACCTGTTTCTGCAAAACACACGTTAGTCATGGTAATTTGCGTTGTCATCAACCATCGAAACCCACACTAGGGGCCTAGATGCTTTCAATCTCCCCCTTTTTGGTGATTGATGACAACCTATAGAGTATGGAGATTAAGAGTGAGGTTTTAAGCGCACTTGTTCACATGAGCCTCTATCAATAAGATCAAAGGGTTAGGGTGGCTCATGCGACACAAGATTATATATTTACTCATAAAATCTGCATGAAGAGTGAGTACGACAAGTATAGCTCATATGGTTCAAAAACATCATAAGTAATAATGAGAGTGAATCATAAACGCGGAAGCTTCGACCATATGAGCAAAGCTTGACATGATATATAATGATACTGAAGTAGAGAGCACACATGTCATCGAATGTATCACGAGCATCACAAACTATACAATGCAGGGCATGAAAGAAAACATGATGCATGAGAGTTTTAACACACCAAAAGAACCAACTCCCTCTCACAAACTCCCCCTAACTCTACATACTCTACCATCTCCCCCTTTGGCATCAACGACCAAAAACACTAAGGGTCTGTAGGAGGTGTTGAAGCAGATGAGCTGGTCAATGGAACATGAGTCGCCACAACAAACTGAGCTGCATCATCTAGGCTCGTGTCGGGAGTATGCTACTGTCCACCAGAAGCTGAGGGGCCCTCAGACTGAGGAAGTGTCCGACAAGCGATCTGGGCCTGCTCTGGAGCGACTGACACTATGGGAGCTGTCTCTGAAGCTGGGTCAACGGGTTGTGCCTCGGAAGAAGTAGCGATGGTCTGACCCTATGGCTCGGTAGAAACTGGCACACACTCTGATCCTGTGGCTCCGACTGACTCACGGAAGTAGTGACGAGTATAGCCTCGGTCGCCGGAGCATCCTGAGTGACTGGGTGAGAAACTCTAAGAGCGGCTGCCAAACTAGCTGAGGTAAGCGGTGCACTGGGTGTAGGCATCCCAAACATCCCTCCAAAGGTGGCACTAAAGCGGGGGTCCGGTGACACACCCGAGCTGGTAGTCTGTCTACGTCGTGGGTGTGAAGCCGGTGTAGAGCGAAGTCTAGCCAGGGGTAGTGGCTTCAATTCCCATAGGCTGCTGGCGAGGTGGAGTCTGCTGAGTCTGAAAGGGGGGTGCACTCGAGAACTGGCCTGTAAACTATGGAAGCTGGCCTATGAACTGGGGCAAAGACCCTGTAAGCCGTGGCCCTAGAGGCGGGGGAGGGAGGAGGCGGGAGGCAGAGGAATCTATGGAATCTACGGGAGGAATCTATGGAATGGATAACCGCAGCCATGAGAGCGCACGCTGGCCGCCGAAAATCGGGCTCATAGCGCTGGCGGATAACCGAAAGTCAAGTAGCAAAGACCCCCGTGGGGCGTGGCCCTAGGCGAGGGACGGGAGGCCGGGCGGGAGCAGAGGAATCTATGGAATCTACGGAATCTCGCACCGAATCCTCGCTTTGGATAACCGCAGCCATGAGAGGGACTCTTTGGCTTGGTAGAGGGCCTGCTGCTGCTGAAAGTCAAGTAGTGAACGCTGAAGCTCATCCTGTCGTTGTCTCATCTCCAAGTTAACCACAGCCTGGTCGCAGTCCCTAATCTCCTATGCATGGCCTCGGCATGCCTGGTCATCCCTCATCTGAGTAAGTGGTGCAACTAGAGCTAGGTCAAACTAAGGGGCAGCTGAACCAGAGCCTTCGGCCTCGTGGTCGTGTCAGTGAGGAGGTGGCCTCGGGAGCTCGTAGTCCTCGTGTGAGCTGTCGGAGGGGTCTGTGAAAATCTCTGGCTTGTGCTGCTGTGGCTACTGCTGCTCTGCCTCAAGCTGCTCGTACTCCAAAGCAACTAACTAAGCTAGCTGAGTGTCCTGAGCTGCCTCTGACTCGGTAATAGGACCCTAGGAACGAGTGGCCACTAGAGTCTGTGTTAGTGTCTGGCTGGAGCAGATAAGCTGTCTAAAGGTATACCTTAGAAACTGTGTAGTAGCCTTAGTCCACTCTGCCACCTCGTCATCGTCATAACGTGGTACGTCTTCCATATCGATAGGAGACCCAGTGAGCGTAAGGAAGCTGTCTGCAGTCCTTGATCCCCTCAGCAATAGTGTCCTCCATCTCAGAAAGAATCAAGTCCCAAACGTCAAAATCCTTCTGATCCATCAAGTGCAGAAGAATCCACTGCTGAAGACGGATGAGAGCCTCCTTGTAACCAATCCTGGCTAAGATAGTCCATCTCACAATAGCATCAACGACTCTGGCAAGTGGTGTGAGGTTGGTAGGAAGACGACTGGACCCCTCTCCGAATGGTGGCTTGAAGCAAGTGTGAACCAAGTCTGCTACTGGCACATTAGCTCCTATCGGTCTCCTCGACAGCACAGTGGTACCGTAACACAGGCTGTGAATCCGAGTTTGGGAAGAGGGTAACCCAAATAGTCGTCGAGCTGCGACACTCTGCATTGTGTACTTGTTACCCTTGAATGCAAACACAAAGTACTCGTGCTCAGGGTGGATCCACAAAGTATAGAACTCTCTCACCCACGAAGCAACGTAGCGTCCCTCTCTCCCTAGCAACTCTGCCAGACCCCTCATATAGCTGAGGTGGGGTCGTATCTGCTCACCAATCAGGCTGACCATCTCATCAACATTGCACACCATGTGATGTCGGAATGCATTGTTGCTCTCCTCGTATGCGCCAGATAGAAGTCCTCGTGAAGGGTCGCCCAAGCACTCGGGAAGCTCCTGGCTACCTCTCTGGTGGAAACCACTGGTCAAGCGCCACAAACCTGTACTCTCTGGCCCTGGCAGCTGTCACTGCCCTCAGGTCGACGTGCTCTACCTCTGAGTCCTCTACGGCCTCTGGCCGGGCCGTGGCCGGAGCTGGGACGTGGCACCGCCGGGTCCGAAAAAGAGTGTGGTGCGGGCCCGGGAGGAGCGTCGCGGTGCTGGCTGCTCGGATGCCTGCCCCTGAGTAGGCTGAGGTGGTTGCTGCTGCTGCTGCTGCTGAGGCTCTCTGATGTGAAGAGATCCTGAAGAACTTCGAGGCCTCAAGAATTGCCTGAACCTCAGCTGGTGTCATAGCATCTCTGGCTGTCCGCTTTGGCTTCTTCTGCTTCGGAGGAGCTACCTTCTTGCCCTTCTCCTGCCTGCCACCACCAGGAGGGGGTGGGTCATCACCTGGACCTCTATCGGTGGTCTTGGTACGAGCCATGACTGAACTAAAGGTCAACTGTCACAAAGAAAGACCAACTGCCACGCTGAAACTCACTAACAAGTCAAACAACCTCTCCCTGACACACTGACACTGCAAGACGGTGAACTGGCGCCTTGTGAGGCTTGGCCTCAATCCATACTCACGGTCTTGGCCCCGAGTTTATCTGCCACTAACCAACTGTCAAGATCAAGCAAGTGACCAACTCGCTACACACAGGAATGAATAGATGGGATTTATAACATGAAATACATAAGCTAGGGTTAAGATCATCCTATGGAGAGCAAGCAAGTTTAGGTAAGAATGGAATAGAAATGTAGGTTGTACCTAATCCTCGAGTTCCCCCTGTGAAAAAAGGTGAGAGATAGACGATGAAGGACCCTCGGCTATCAAGGATCGGCACTGCAATGGAGTTGTTCGAGAGACAGATCAGAAACAGTGGCTGAAAATGGTTGGGGCAATTCCTCGAACTCGTGGTGGGCATGGACTGCAAGGATGATGGAATCTCACCAGCGTGTTGAATCCGTCCGGCCCAGGGAGCAAAGGTGGGACGAGGTCAATGTAGATGAGGTCCCTGGCGAGGAAGAAGTGCCCCCGGCGGCGGAACTCCACGACGGCGGTGACAATGGCGTCGACGGCGGTGCCCTCGGCTAGGGTTAGGAGCGGGTGGCGGCGTGGGCCCGTGGGTGGCTCTATAGTGGCGTGTCTTGGCGGGCGCTGGTGCGGCGGAGGGCGCGCGACGGCGTTGGCTGGCGGGCGGCGGCGGCGGTGGCGTGGGCGGCGGCGGGGTGGTTCACGGGAGCGGTTCGGTGCGTCGAGGAATACGGGATGATTCTTTGACTCTCCGTCGAGGTGAATCGCCCACAACCGCTCACAAGCTTGCTTGAGTCACCCACTAGAGATAGCCTAGCAATATGTTTCATAACTTTTTAAATGACTTTTGCTTAAATTAACCTTACATCAATATTATACAACTCGATGATAAAACGTTGTAGATAAAAACCTTTTCATTAAAATCATTTTGTATATCATTGTTGTAGCTAACGACCTTTTCATTAAAATCATTTGGTAAATCATAACCTTTAAAACTGCTTGATATACATTTGATGTTTTATTAAGATTCTGAAATTTAAACATTTGATTTTTTTTTTTAAATGAGCTTGTATTGGAGACATGTCGTGTATCATTGTTGTAGTGCTTGATAAGGTCTAAAACTTAAACTTCTTGATTGAAATTGTTATTGGTAAAGAATGTTTAGTTCAAAATTTGTTAAGTTCATATAGAAACAACTTTAGGTAGGCACATGATGATTAATTGAGGTAGGCATTTATTGCAGCTACCTCTATAAATGGTTAGGTGAGCTCCAAACAAACGCCGCACCTGCTTCTATTAATCATTTTTAGAAGCGGACATTGCTCTCTAAGATAATGCCCCTATTAATGGTAACATATGTCCTAGGACGGACGCCTCTGTTAATCATTTTTTTATTTTAAGTTGTTTAGAGCATCAAAAATTTGTTTTAAGCTCTCAAGTTTTGAAACTTCAATTGACACGGTATACATCATTGTTTTAGTTCTCAAAAATTTTTAAATTTAAACTCATTCAGATTCCTAAATATTCATTTTATGTCATAAAATTTCAAAATTTAAAGTTTAGAAATTTCAAACGACATTGAAAGGATCAAGATGCCCAAGAGAGGGGGGTATTTGAATTGGGCTAAACTAAAATTTTCTTGCACAAACTAAACCTACAAGTCGAATTCACCCACTTGCGCCTAGGTGTGTGTAGCAACTACCGCATGAAGTTTTACACCCTAAGTTCCAATCCTACTCTATCATGGCAATTCTAGGAAGGTAAATGCAAGAAATAGAATTACGAAACGTAAATTGCGGGAAGTAAAGAGAGGAAGGAACACGGCGATGTTTACCCGAGGTATCGAGGTGTCGCCACACCCCTTAGTCCTCGTTGGAGCACTCTCGCAAGAGTATCGCTCCCCCTTAGTCCTCGCAATAACTAAGTGCTCTCTACGGGCTGATTCTTTGACTCTCCATCGCGGTGAATCGCCCACAACAGCTCACAAGCTTGCTTGAGCCACCCACAATCTCCACCGGGTGATTTTCAAGCCATGATCCGCCACCAAGCCGTCTAGGTGATGGCGATCACCAAGAGAAACAAGCACGAACTCTCACTTGACCTCAACAAGCCTAGGAGAAGAGCGGATGCACACTTGAATCTCTCACACACTCTAAGGATGGTCCTTAATCTTGCATGAACAACCACCTTAGGGCTCTTGCTCTTCCTTGCACTATCAAGGGTGTTTCTCAGCTGAACAAATGGGCAAGAGAGGGTGCAAGGTCGCGGGGATGAAGTATATATAGTCGCCCCACATCCATTACCAGGACCTAACTCTAACCTTTTTACGCAAAACACACGTTAGTCATGGTAATTTGCATTGTCATCAATCATCCATACCCACACTAAGGGCCAAGATGCTTTCGGGCATTGATTAATCTATGTTGTACTTCTCAACACAATCTGTAACTTTGTAGTTGAAATTTTTTATTTGAAAACATTTTAAGGCTCTAATATTTGTTTCAAAATTATTAGATTGTGAATCTATTTTTTTTGAAAATTTCAAACTATTAGAGCTTGACAAATGAAACTTTATA
The DNA here is from genome assembly GCA_015847255.1 of Hyparrhenia diplandra. Lineage (NCBI taxonomy): Eukaryota > Viridiplantae > Streptophyta > Magnoliopsida > Poales > Poaceae > Hyparrhenia > Hyparrhenia diplandra. The sequence continues at coordinate 26,239 of JADLZK010003168.1, forward strand.
GTTGATTTTTTTTCATTTGATATCATTTAGGGACTAAAATGTTCAATACAAGAAGACAAAATGTTGACAAAAACATATAACAAACAATTGTGTTGTGCAATGGCATGGAAATGTTGCATGTACTGAACGTCATGCATTCAAATTTTGAAAGACACTTTGTTATTTTTGGAAACCGTTGACAAAAGAAGAATATCTTAGGCGAACATACCGACAGTGTAAACTATCCATTAAACCATCTGTCTTTGTTAAAATGTTTGTCACAAGAATTATTCATGTACTAATAGTGCACCTAGGATTCTAGAGGCGAGCTCTTAGAGTGTCCGTATGTATTTTTATACTAAATAAAAATTATATTTCATATTTGTGGATTTTCTCTAATTTATTACATTTTTTTAGGGGATCCAAAATTTGATTAGATAGTATAGTTGGTCAAAAACGTATCTAGATAGTTATTTTTTAGCCCAATTTTGTCATTGTCCATACTAGTGTTAGCTCATTTTAGTATAGAGTTACATCTTTGTTATACCAAAAGTTACTTATATTTTAAGTAGGAATATTAATTTTAGATTTGAAGTCTATTTAATATTTAAACTTATTCAAAAATTTTAATAAACAAAAATAAGGGGAAAACAAATTTAAAATTCTAACTCTGAAACAGATTTCAATGAATTAAAAATATATAAAAATTAAGATTTAGATTGACTAAAACATTACAAAAGTAAAAAAAGTCTTAACAATTTATAGAATTTCACAAGGACACAACTCTTGTTTAAAAATTTGGATTCAATAAAAATACTAAAAGGGTTGACCAAAATTTAAACCAATTTTAAATCTGAATAATTCTTGAAACTATTTATTTCAATGTGGCTACAAAAGTTTGACTCCATTTTAAAGATAAATTATTAGACTAAATAGCTAATTGTAATTGTCGCATTTTTTGTTATTTTTACTAAATATCAAAGAAATATTCACAACCAGTATTATATGGATCAGGTCTCATCTGACTATCTACATTTCTATCATCTTTTTGCAAGTACATTTGTAGCATTTGATACCATACGTGTTGCACTCCGCCTCAGTGAAAAGAAAATATGGGATCGGTCATCGGATACACGATTAGATGTCTGTGTTAGTGGTGAAACAGGCTTTGGTATCCCACGTGTAGTTGTCATTGACTAGTCTGGTGATAAAAAAATGCAAACCTCTCCTCAAATGGTGATACTGATGAAAACTATTAGCAAAAAGTTGGACAAGTATTTAACTGGTTAGGCAGGGAGGTTGGTGGTGGATAGGTACAAAATTTCTCTTGCTGCGTACTTGCTTGTGTTTCAGTATAATTGAATAGCAGCAGTTGATTGTTAAATCACTCACTCTGCATGTAGGTGTCACATATCCTCTTTGTCGATTCGCCAGTTGGAGCAGGATTTTCCTTTTCCCGAGATCCTAAAGGCTACGATGTTGGAGACATCTCGTCCACACTGCAGCTGCGTGACTTCCTCATCAAGGTGCATGCTGAATAAATCGCTTTCCATTTGTTCGGTTAATTTCCAATTCTTGGGAATCGAAGGACCCCATCCAAAGGGATTGGGGATCTCCATTTCCCTTGCATTGTAGATTAACTGAACAAGTCTTCAGGCTCTGTTCAGTTTGGTAGGGATCAGAAATAATTGAAGAGGGTAAAGGGATTAAATCCCCTTCGATCCACTGCAATCTTGTTGGTATGGAATTAACTGAATAGGGCCTTAATCAACCACTCGCATAAAGTTAGTTGGGAAACCTTTGAATGTTTATTTATGCTCTAGCTTGTTTATATATATTCGGTCGGTTTCCAGTGGTTCAGTGATCATCCCGAGTACCTTGCGAATCCTTTCTACATTGGTGGAGACTCCTATGCGGGAAAAATTGTACCATTTCTCGGGCAGATGATTTCAGAAGGTATTGATTGACCTTTTTGCTTTAGAAAAGTAAGAACCAGTTCACAGTTTGGCAATTCTCCATCATATATGGTTATTGTGGCGGCTCATTGAGATGATTCATGTACTGATGAACTAGTTGTGCTTGATCCTCTTCAGGTATTGAGGTTGGAAGCAGGTCCTTTCCTAATCTGAAGGTATACCCATCATACAATTTTCTATAGCCAAAGAAAATACCATGCAACTAACTGTTCTAGTCGGTGACAGCCTGATGATATACATGTTCTTTCGTCGTTTTATATCCTCTTAGGGCTATCTGGTTGGTAATGCAGCCACGGGGGAAATTATTGATTACACTTCTAGAGTACCCTATGCTCATGGAGTTGGTATTATATCAGATCAATTGTATGAGGTATAATTTATTAAATCATCTAGATAGTATTCTAGTTCTTCCACTCCCATCTGCAATTCTGTGTACAATTTTATCGAGGTTTAAGTGCACGCCACTGTACTGTGCAGTGCATATTCTTTCTCTAACACTGTTCTCCTACTATTTGCATTTAGACAATATTGGGGCACTGCCAAGGAGAGGACTACACCAATCCTGCAAATGCGCTGTGTGCTCAGGCTCTGAATACTTTCAACAATGTAAGCTTCTTCTGAATGTAGCTAGTATCAGTAATATGTACTACGCTTCAATTTGGCTATGCATGGTTGCCACTAGTCAGTTGTCGATTATCGTTCCACATGACTTAATGCCTGGCACACTAATGGTTAGACTGCCTCGATGCAGCTCATCAACGAAGTTCAGAATGCCCAAATTTTATTGGACACTTGCGTCTACGCATCTCCTGCACCGAATGTTGTCAGCAGAATGGATGGCTCAGATGGCAGAAGGATCCTGAGGGCGGAGATGGGAAGAGGGATGCTAAATCATCCACCAGCTCGTCCTCCATTTAGTTGCATCGTGAGTACACATCACCTATAATAAGCACCTCTGCTCAGTGCCATACTATATAAAAGGACTTTGATTTTTCATTTTATCTGTAACTTCATATATCATTCTTTCATTTCTCTCTGTGTGCTGCACGTACATATACAGACCTACCGCTACTACCTGTCGTATTTCTGGGCAAACGATAAACGCACCCGAGAAGCTCTTGGGATCAAGAAGGTGAGTAACATTGTTGGTTTCGTCATTTCAATGTTAGTAACATTGTTGTTGTCAGCATTCAGCAATAATGAGAAGAATTATTTCTAATCCAAAGCCAATCACTAAACTCATCAGGGAACAGTGGACGAATGGGTGAGGTGCCACGATGGAGATCTGCCTTACGAGCCTGACATCTACAGTGTCATCAAGTACCACCGGAACCTGACGTCCAGAGGTTACCGTGCCCTGGTATACAGGTAAAGGCACCCATGCGATTTTTCTGATAAATCTGTCTCCTGATGACATGGAGAATCGAATGGCATCCCATTGTTGGTTGGTTGCAGCGGCGACCATGACCTGGTGGCGCCACACCTGGGCACCCAGGCCTGGGTCAGATCGCTCAACTTCCCCATCGCCGACGACTGGAGGGCGTGGCATCTCGGTGGGCAATCCGCCGGGTGGGTATTTAAACTCCCCATCTGACTGTTGCCAAACCTTCTGTTTTCGTCTCTATTCGTCGTGTGGATGATTCATTCATGCATCTCTGTTCTTATTCTGCAGGTTCACGATAAGTTACTCCAACAACATGACGTTCGCGACAATCAAAGTACTTTCTCGAGCATGCCATGCACATTTGGTTTATTACAGTGTCATCTTTATATTCATCAGGTACCTTAGCTTGTCACCAACTGGAATGGATTTACATTGGCATTGCTGGGTGGTGGGCATACGGCCCCGGAGTATGAACCGGAGAGGTGTTTTGCCATGTTCAGCCGCTGGATACTCCAGCATCCACTCTAATATGCACTCACAAGCTATGGGTTGATGTGGAGGAGAGAGAAGAGGAGACGAATATTGAGAGTGGAGAAACGGGTTGTAAGTCTACGACATTAGAACAAGAAAAACCTATGAGAGAGATAAGTGGGCCATATATTAATCGTGAAAAATTAATGTCTACATGAGTGGGCTGAGAGGTAGGCTACGAGGAATTATACGACGAGTAGTTGGCTGTATTATTAACCTTGGTCTCATACATTTCTGAATTCCCCTACTATGTTGGAATGTGCGGATTACGGTTGATATAGGTGGAACAAAATGGAAGATTGTTGTTTTAGTTGATATAGGGTCGGCCGAGCTTGCGTGGGGAAGCATCTTGGCAACCGAAGGATGTGGTTGAAATCGTTACGGAGGTTGAAGAAGCTCGACCCGGATCCCAGGTGAAGGCGGAGTAGTTGAACCACCAGCTGAGGAGCCGCCTTGGGGAGCCGCCTTAGAGAAGCAGGAAGCACCGGGACCGGAGGCTGCTGAGGAGAGACAGATGGTGGTGGTGGAGATAAAGGAGCGAAGGAGTGTGGACCTTGATGGTGGTAGGAACCGGTGGAATTGGAGTTGGAGAAGATGGTGGGGAGGTCTACAGAGAAGTAGAGCAACTTTCTTTTATTACCACCGACATTTCGGCCGATAGTGATAGTGACGGAGAAGAAGCCGATGAGAACCGTGGTAGCTACAACGGCGGCGACGACGGGATTGCAAGGCAGGACTTAGCCATCTCGGGACTACCCACTACGGGACTCTAAAACACCTAATACTAAGGACTAGAGAGGGGGCATGCTCCCAACCCCCCCCCAACACGCTTTAGGCCGGGAGGGAGAGGGCCGCCTGATCCGGGAGGGCGTGGTCCGGGGGAGGGAGGCTAGTTGGCTACGACAACCCTAGTAACTTTCCCAGCTTCAATTTTTATGGTTGACAATGTAGGGATACACATTGTGTAGGGTTACGGTGTTCACTAACGCTTGGTGTATGGCCCTACCTTAGAGCATCTCCAATAGTTTAACAAATTTTATTTCTCAAATCAGGTCGTTTGACAATTTACAAAACAACATGAGGAGAAAAAAAAAGAGTCCATCTTCAAGGATTTGGCATAATTCAGTTTCCAAAATCAAAATAGATTTGCATGGGGAACCTAGGATTTCACACAAATCAACTAGGGCCATAAAAGTAATCACATGTCTCATGGAATTTATGCAAAGTAAAATAGGAAAAGTTTCTACCTCTTAACATGGTCCTTGCGACCAATGAGGATCTTATTCAACTTCGGCAAGCGTCTCTCCAAAGTTCTCCTTGGTGCGACAAGTACACAAGTGACTTCAACTTCTACTCAACCTCCTTCTTTTAAATTGCGTTGCCATATGTTGGCGGCAAAGTGCCTCATGCACCAACAATGCTCAAGAGGAGGGAGTCCATCTATATGCTCTCTCACCGCCATGAGAAAACCGGGATGCCGATATGATATCATGCAAATCTTCCGGGACTTACGATGAATGACATTCTCTTTAACAAGCTTCATGAACCAACACAAGCTATCATTGTTCTCACCCTCGGCCAAAGCAAATACTAAAGGGAGAAGTTGATTGTCCGGGTCAACTCCAACTACAATCATCAAAACACCTCGATACTTCCTTGTAAGAATTTTTCCATCAACAAACACTAAGGGCGACAATGCTTGAACACCTCTACTACTTTGCGAAAAACACCAAAACAATCTTTGCGGAACATGTTTTGGCACGCCATCCACGTCATCCACTATCCGACCAGCAATAGGATACCACCTAGACTGGATTGAAGTGTTTCATGGCACTAAGAATCCTTGGAACTTGGTTGTACGCCGCCTCCTTCCAATCACCCCACGACAACTCTAAAGCATGTTGTTTTGCTCGCCATACCTTGGAGGACTTGACTCGATATCCGGTGAACCCCTATATGGTCCCAATCATGGAAGAAACAGATGTATCGCTATTGGCCCTAACAACGCCGACAATACGAGGACAAAGGTAACATCTTTGTGTTTTGGGCGTGCAACCCTTTAACTTTAGCAGTCGACATGTGTGAGGTTGGTTCACATTTCAAATCATCCATGTCTTCTTCCTCGCTTTCGAGCCCGGGCTCCCCAACCACATGTCTTCTTCCAAACCACTGTGTACATCATGTTCTTGTTGCAGTGCGTAACTCTGTAAGGCCTGTGAAACCTAATGGCATAATCCGCCAGAAAGTACTTGAGATGCTCCAATGTTTCAAACACCATTCCCTTCTTAAGCTCCATCTCCTCACTCTCTAGCACCACACGTAGAACAACATAAAATCGGTGTCACATACCGCTTCATCAATCATACTTATGTCCATGAAGTTTGGCACAAATGGTATCTCCACATGGACCTCCTTCAATTTCCTAAGCTCCATGTCATTGTCCTTCATTCTCGGTGACCGACCAACTATGACTCTTAACGACTCGAAAACACTATCTCACATAGATCGCTTTCATCCTCGCTATTAGGCTTTGACCTCTACTTAGCCTCCAAAACATCTTCGTCCTCTCGAGGCAACACCGACTTCGTCATCCCTCGATCCTAGGGATAAGTCATTGATATCCCAACTTCTATCTCCATCCTTAAATGCCTCCTCATCAAATTCATCATTCAAGCTACCGAGAACCATTGATATGTCAACTTCTCTAACGACACCCGGTTGCAACTCTTTTTCTTGGGTAAGGTGCTCTCACGGGCTCCAAATCCACATTATCATCAATCACCACCACAAAAGGCCTAGACCCCTTCTCACAACAACTTCCAAGCATGTAACGTTGTTACTCTTCACAACTTCTATGTAGTTCTTCCATTCATCATCACATGACAAAGACATCAATGCATAGTGTGCTTGTTCCCTCCCATATTCAAATCGACCTCTAAAGCTGAGTGTCCATCCATACTTATCACAACAATGCCTAAACCGGATCATCAAAGCTAGGATCTCTACTAAAAACTAAACTTGTTCTTGCATCTTTTCGAAATGTCCATTTTCTCTAACTTTAATTTGCCACTATTAAACGTTCCATCTACAAAATGTTAAGCAACACATCATCAATATAAACAACTAAGAATTTGGAAACAAAATCTTATGCCATACCCAAAACCTCCATGCATCAAGTAACTACATCCATGCAACTTCTACAATAGGTCAAATCCACAACCACACCATATCCTTAACCAATTGTGCGAACCACATTGTATCAACGAACGCTTAAATCATTCATCACTTGCCAATTTCCCAACCCCTACTGTGTATGAGCCACAAAACAAGAAATGGAGGGGGAGTAAGGAATTATACCCAATCCCGTGGTTGGCGTGGATGTCCCGCTTTCGTCGGGATGAGATGGGGGAGATTGGCGGTGCCGGAGGCCAATGGCGTTGGTTGTGGCAGAAAGCGGGGGGCACCAGCCTTCACCCAGGACGCCGATAGCACATCGGCCTCTTGCCTCTTGCCCGTGCGGCGAGAGGGGGGACAACATCGAGGAGGCAGCCACGGCAAGGGGGAGGAGGCGGCGGCGTCGTGCATCGTTAACGACGTGCGAGGCGGCGGCGGCGCCTGCCAAGCCGCGCATGCGGTGAGAAGAGCGAGGGGGCCAACCATGACCTAATTCCTCCTGTCGTGCCAAGCTGCTCCAACGGCGTCAAGGTAGGGCCCGCGAACGCCACGCGAGCTCCGGTCAAACCGGTGCCACCGTGGAGCCCTGGACACATGAGCGCATGTGGCGCGGCGGGAGCTTTAGCCATGCCGGTATGGCGTGCATACTGTGTTTCGGGGGCGGGGGGGATTATCAAAATATTAAAAAGATTTTTTTAAATTAAAAAATCCGTAATCATCACACAAGTACTTTTACTTGAGTATGTAAATTCCACGTAAAGGGTGGAAAAAGTCCACATTACCTCCCCAACTATCACACAAGTTTTTTCCTCCCTCAACTTTCAAAACAGGACATATAAGCCTCCCTCAACTTTTTCAAACCATGCATTTTAGCTCCCTCGGCGGTTTTGAAGACGGTTTGCTACAGTAAGCATGGGTTTGCTACAGTACGGTGCCTTTGTCTTTTTCTTTTTAAAAAAAATTCTGGTTGAATCTTTGAAAAATCATACACATGAGTAGATCTACACAAAGTTGAATATATAATATCGTATACTTTAGTTCAACCAAATAATTATAGAAGTTGCAGCTATGAATTATTTTAATTAATTATATATTTCATTTTGTGTAGAACTTTGTACTAAAGCATATCATATTATATATTCACCGTGTAGATCTACTCATGTGGAGTCTAACAAAATTAGATTTTATATTTTATGATTTTTCTGTGATTTACTATGATTTTTCAAAAGATCCGGCCAAATAAATAAAAAAGAAAAAAGATAAAACCTTCGTGAGCAAAAACTTTGTACTAAAGCATATCATATTATATATTCAAGTGTGTAGATCTACTCATGTGGAGTCCAACAAAACTAGATTTTTTATTTTATGATTTTTCAAAGATTCAACCGAATTAAAAAAAGAAAAAGACAAAGGCACTATTATCAGTAGCAAAACCGCCTTCAAAACCGCCGAGGGAGGTAAAATGCATGGTTTGAAAAGTTAAAGGAGGTGATTTGTCGGTTTTTAAAGTTGAGGGAGGAAAAGTGAACTTCTGTGATAGTTGTGGGAGGGAACGTGGACTTTTTCCTAAAAGGGTCACTTCGATTTTTATTGTTGGGCGAGGCAAAGATTACCGAGGAATCAAGATAAGAGCGGGGGCCTTGTTGGAAAAAAATAGTAGTACAAACTCGCCCACGGTTCCACTAAAAATAGAACTTAACACCCACGGTATGCATCATACAAATCTTTACAAACATATAAACACGTCGGGTGGTAAACCTAAAGTAGGGGTACGGGTTCTGATTGACTAAAGCATCCCGTCCAATCGCACGCACCAACCCACCACTCATGGGCCGGAGCCGCCATGGTAGGGCGGGTGGGGCTCGACCCCTCCGCCCCCTTAAAACCCGGTAATCAAGGTTAATTCGTAGCAAAATAAAAAATCACCATGAAATCTTCATGCAAATTAACATCTCCTTTGTTTCAACCCCACCTAAAATTTTTTCGAAGCCGTCCTTTGCCACCACTAGAGGGGCGGCGACGGGAGTCGCGTTCTTGGGGACGATTGCCTTTGCGGGCGTCTTCCGTGTCTTGCCGTTGAGCCTCCCTGTGGCTCGGTGCGTCTCTAAGGCATGGCGTGACATCATCGACGCCGCGTCCGCCTTTGCCACACTCCCGTCGCGAGGAGTTTAAAGAATCGCCGTCGTCGTCAGTGGATGAGGACCTGAAACGTGATGTCGACCCATGGCGCTTGATGGAATGGCCACCAACACCATGGACGCTTCCTGTGTTCTCCTCGAGGACCGGCCAATGGGGGGAGGAGAGGGCTTTTGTCCAGCAAGGTATGCCGGCAGGGACAGTGGAGGAAATGCGATTGGATCGAGAGGAACCTACGTTTTATGGGCCACGTAGACGATACGCCATCTACCATCATGGATCACTCTATGTCCATTGCCGAGGTTCTTTTGTAACAAGGTATGTATATTTATTTATTTTTCTCATGCAACGATTGTCAGGCTGTCCAGTTTAATGTAGGAGTTTTATATACGCCTGTTTCAAAGACTTATCAGATGGGGACGTCTATTTTAATAGACAGTCATTGGACCATTGGGGGTTTAGAGAATTATATTTCAAAAATGAGTCCTTTTACGATGGTTGGAAATGCCTTCAGACGCCTCCTAACGCCCGCCTCCTAAAAACAATTATTTTCGTTGATTTAATTTGTTTAAGGGCATTTATGGTCTTTTCGCACCTCCCTTTCACCCCCAACCCCACCCCCCGACGCAGTTCATCGCCACTTGCGGCCGATATCGTTTGTTCCCGTGCCTCGCCCTCTTCCTCAAAAAGCGCCGCCGCCTTCGCCGGCCGCGGTGGCCTACTGCCGTCTCCCCCGCCGCCGCCCCGCCATCGCCGCCCGGACAGCCTCCCGGCTCCCTCCCCCCGCATTGGGAGGCGCTAAACTCAGCAGAGGTGCGGCACCTAGATAACGGCGCCCCGACAGGAAGCGGCCTAGTGCTCTCGTCTCCACCTCATTCAACGCGGTGGCACGGAGACTTCATCTTCACGGCAGCCGTGGACACGTCGCCAAGATCAGCAATCAAGGTGTGTGCCCTGTGCAAACGTGATTCGATTATTATGCATACATGTTGCAAAGCTACCTGATGTGTAACGACCCGTGGCCGCCGGCGATCGCCGTCGACGTGAGAGGCACAGAGGAACACGAGAACGGAGAGGAAGCCGGCGAGGTTAACCCCTCTCGCCTTGGCCTGAATTCACAACCGGAAAGATTCGATCACGGTTCTTTACGGACTCATGGCTCTTATCGAGGCTTACGGACCCTCGACGCGTGGGCCACTCCTGCCAACGACACACACAGCGAAAATATAACGCAAGTACAAATTGAGTATGAAAACGTCTTTCTCTTAATACGCCAGCGTTCATCAGTTGTCTTCGTCCTCCCCGGACACGGGCGTTACATCACCGCCTGCCTGAGTACCAGCTTGACCCCAAGCTGGGGCATATGGAAAACGAGCCTTGACGACATTGTAATCCTCCCAAGTTGATGACGAACTCGGTAGTCCCGTCCACGTCACCTTGACTTGAACCACAGCGTTGTAGCCTTTCTTGACCAGCCGTCGTTCGAGCACCTCTTTTTGGTTATGTATGCTTCACATCCGGATCTTTGATCACCGGTAGGTCCGAAAAAGACCGGAGTATAGCTTGGTGTAAATGGCTTCACCGTGAAACATGGAAAACGGGTGAATCAAAGTAGTGTCGTAGATCAAGCTTATAAGCCGCGGCCCCAATTCGTTCCAAAGACTTGGAAGGGTCCAAAAAATACTTGAACGCCAGTTTGGGATATGGCCGATGATGAGCCGGCGATTGTGCGTATGGTTGCAACTTGAGGAGAACTGTGTCGCCGACTTGGAACCGGGCGATCAATCCCTTTTTACATGCGCCATAATCTTCATACGGTTTTGAGCTCTGAACAATTTTCTCTCGAGAGAGTCCGGATGGGCTTCCGTGCTCCACCATATCCGAGACAGACCTAGGAGTGGTGTCCGGAATCGTTGGAGCTAATCGTGTTTGGTTCGGGCCCCATAAAGAGCCTTGAATGGAGAATAGCCTGCAGAGGAATGGTAATTAGCATTATACCACAATTACGCCAAGGAGAGCCAAGATTTCCATTCGTTGGGGAGTCATGGATGGAGCACCTCGTAAACATCTCCAAGCACTGATTTACTCTATCGGTTTGCCCATCGGTTTGGGGGCGGTAAGAAGTTGATGTGGCAGCAAATCCACTTTGTAGATCTTAAAGCGGGCTGACCAAAAGTTGCCGATGAATATTGGATCTCTGTCGGTGACTACCATGGTCGGCAACCCATGGAGCGACCACATTATCCATGAATACATGAGCTACATCTGTAGTCGTGTATGGATGCTTCATAGAGGAATGAAGTGGCTGTATTTGGTCAACCTATCAACCACCACAAGAATGGCTTTGTACCCACTGGACTTGGGGAGGCCTTCAATGAAGTCCATGGACAGTTCTTTCCAAATCTCCTCTGGGATTGGTAAAGGCTGCAATAATCCTGCTGGATGATGCAGGTTGTGTTTAGCATGTTGACGTATCTCACATTGCCTGATATAGCATTTCACATCATGTTTCATACCCCTCCAATAGAAATGTTGTTTCATTTTATAATGACCTGGGTCACCCCTGAATGACCCCTAAAGGACTAGAATGCATAGCAAAGAATCGTCTTGTTTGCAAAGCTGAATTATGAGCAATCCAGATAGCCCCTTTGAACCTGATGAGACCCTTGTCCAATGTAAAACCATTTTCATCAGGGCTCTTGATAGCCAACTTTTGTAAAAATTTGTTGAGTCCGGGGATCGGTGACATAAGAGTTGTGAACTTCCCCGATCCATGTTGGCTGAATAGAGGAGATAGCCCTGAATAGATAATGATGAGCCACTCAAGAAAGTGCATCGGCAAATTTGCATTTTCTTTACCCTATCGATAGGTAATCTTGAAATTGAGACTCATGAGCTTGGTCATTTTTTTTTTTGTAGATACGAGTGTAAGTGCTGCTCATTCAAATATGCCAATGGTTTATGGTGCGTTAGGATGGTAAATTCCTATCTTTGGAGGTAGTGTCTCCATCTGTCCCTTTCGCCAAGATGAGAGCTAGAATTCTTTTTCATAGATGGATTGGTTCTGTGAGTAGCACTCAATCCCTTGCTTAAGTAAGCCATCGGGTTTACCCTTGCATGAGGACAGCTCAATGCCATCTTGGCATGCACGGTTTCCACAGTGAAGGGCTGGTGAAAGTCTGGTATTGCTAGCACTGGAGTTTGAGTCATTGCTGTTTTTCAAAGTCGTAAAAAGTTAATCGAAAGCAGTCTCATTCCATGCAAACTTTTACCTCTCGAAAGTGGATTGGTTAAGGGCTTGGCAATCACCCCATAGTTCTTGACAAATTTTACAGTAGTACCGGTGAGGCCTAAGAATCCTCCGAGCTCAGAAAATCTGAGGTATTGGCCATTGTAGCATGGCGAGATCTTTTGGGGATGTGGATACCCCTTGATTGAGATAATGTGACCCAAATAATCCAGGGCTCTGTTGGGCCAAAGAACATTTGGACTCCTTGAGATAGAACGGTGTTCCTCGAACGACCCGGCCACGGTGAGATGTGCTTGATGTGCTCTGGCAAACTAGCACTGTAAATTAAAATGTCATCCAGAAACACTAGAACAAACTTCCTCAAGAATGGTGTAAGGATGTCATTCATCACACACCGAAAGTTTTGGGGCATTAGTGAGTCCAAATGGCATGACCTTGAATTGGTAATGCCCCTGGTGGGTCTTAAAGGCTGTTTTAGGCTCATCCTCAGGTAGCATTCTAATTCGATGATAGCCACTCCTGAGGTCCAGTTTAGTGAACCATTTAGCTCCATGTAGTTCTTCCAGGATTTCTTCAATCACAGGCATTGGAAATCTATTTTTGATAGTCAGTTTGTTTAATCTTCGATAATCCACACAGAACCTCCAACTGTCATCCTTCTTCTTGACTAACAGAACAGGTGAAGAAAAAGGACTGTGGCTATGTGTGATTAATCCAGACTGTTACAGCTCCTTAAGTTGCCTTTCAATCTCATTTTTATGTTCTGGAGAATAGTGGTAAGGTCTTGAGTTAATAGGCACAGAACCAGGGACTAGAGGTATGGCATGGTCATAGGTTCCGGATGGTGGTAATTGTTTGGGATCACCGAAAACATCCCGATGTTCTTTGTAGCAAGTGCACTAGGTCGTGGTTGGGTCCTTAAGGAATCCTGGGGGGCACTGTGGAAAGCTTGTATCGATCTACTAGAGCAAAAGCCCAAATATCATTACCCTTGGTGGAGCTAAACACTTTATGGGCGTAAATAGCTGCAATTTTGCACTTTTGATGAGGTTGCGTGCCCCTCACTTAATAATCATCCCGCCCTCATCGAGACCTCCATTGTCCTTTTTCTCCCAATCACAATTCATAGGACTGTGTTTTTCAAGCCAATCATAGCCAAGAATTGCATCATAAGGAGACATGTCTAACACTTTCATGTCGTAGATAAGCTTTTGGCCCCGACAAAGTACCACTATAATTTTGGTACCATTATGTCAGTTTACATCCATTGATCATTGGCCAGCTTCACCCTTCTTGGTGGGATAGGTACTGTAGACAGTTTGGCCATGTTCACAAACTGAGCACTGACAAAGCTATGAGAACTCCCACTGTCAATCAACATGAGCATCACTTTGTCTTTGACTCTGGTCTTCAACTTCAAACACTGCACTGGGTCAGAACTGGTAATGGCATTCACAGATAAGTGGCCAAGTTCTTCTGCTACAGCATCCTCGATTTCTAGATTATTAAGTGTTTCTTCAGATAGCTCTCTGTCTAAATCATTCATCACCATTGCATTGGCCTGAGCTTTAGACTTTTTTGAGCAGACCTCATTATGGCCTGGTTCATACTTCTCCCCACAAGAGTAACACAGCCCATTTTGTCTTCTATAGTCTCTCAGCTGTCTATCCTTCCAATTAGTCTGGATTGGTTGGTATGGCTTGGCTTCCTGTTTATGCTTTGATTTGACTTATACATGCCCCCGTCCTTTGTGGAATTTTGACTTGCTCCTCTCCACCAACCTTTGTTGAATTCTCGCAATTCTGAAGCATTGTCCCGCATTGAGGCATATGAGGCTCAACCATTGCCTTGATTTCATCTTTTAGGCCATTGATATAATGAGTAACAAAGAACAATTCATCATGAATGCCCCGTGCATGCCGACATCAAACCGCAAGGCACGAAACTATGCCGTATATTCTTCCACAAAGTGCGGTCTGTTTCATAGCAATGAGCTCGGTCATTGACATTCAGAAGTCATCGACCCCAAACTTTTGAATCACAACAAGACGTAATTTGTTCCAGCTCAACTTTTGGTGCCTTTGTTTGAAAGCCAACCACCATTTAAAGCATTGCGGACATATGCATAGAAGCGGTTTGGACGAGTTTTCGGGCATTGAAAATACAAAGCAAAATAATCCTTGCGTTAGCTATCCGGACTTTGGGATCCATACCATCAAAGAAGGGAAAATTTAGCTTGGGCAAAGCATGGCGTGGGACATGATCACCATCATACCCCGTTTCTTTTACCACGATCGTTCTTGGAACTATGACCCCTCCTGGATTGATTTGGGGCAAAGACATTCCCTCACTCTCCTCCCCTGTGATATCACTCCCCGTGACCGAGCTTGAACCGCCACTATCGTAACTCTCGATTTTTTTAAACTATCGTAAAGTGAGATGAGCAACGGCCTGTCCATTCGCCTGGACTCGACGCACTATGAACTGTTGGTCCTTGGTTGACTGCTCCACCTTTGTCGTGGGTATTTGCCAAATTTGCGTTTTCAGCTCTGCCGAGCCACCCCATGCTATGAATTTGGGAAAACATCGGATCGAAATTTTCCAAAGCTTTTTCCCATTTCGCCTCTTCCTCGGTCGTGCGAGACATATGGTCGCGAGGATGTACCGAAGCCCGCGTGTGAGGGTCTTGTGGGAGCCGAGTGTTCCGCTAGTGCCTCCACACCGATGACGACCGGGATCACACTATGACTCGAATTTTACGAGAACGAGTCCCGCAACCCTTGTCGCCAGATCACGGTATAATCCGAAGATTACGTCCGCTAGGATCACCCCGGCGCCGGAATTTTACGTGAGAACTCGTCCAACAACCCTTGCCCCGAGATCGACTAGCGAGCGAGTAATTCGTCAACCGAAGATGAGCTGGTCCGCATAGCGAGTTCTGTGGTCGGATTTACGGTACCCTCAGCTAGACATGCGCGGATTACTTTTCGGACCACGCCCCGCCGGTAAACCCTGGAGCCGTTTGGAAACTGCGGCGAAGGGACGGAAATCCGGCGAAACGAGAAGCGAACGGTGACGGCGGAATTGTGTCGAACACCTGAAGGACACACACCACACGCACCCCTAGGACCAATCTAGGACCCGTTAACGCCGCATGATCGCAAACCGCGCAAGTATCTACGGCGAAGGAACGAAGATCGAAGAGAGCGGGAAGAGATGAGGCGTCACCGCGGTAGGGCGCAGAGCCGATAAGCGATTTTACGAGGAGAACCCAAAGTGAGCTCGGCTCGCGGTGCGAGGGATAGACCGCTCTCGATACCACTGTGTAGCCGACGGGCCGCCGGCGACGCCGTCGGCGTGAGAGGCACAGAGGAACACGAGAACGGAGAGGAACCCGCGAGGTTAACCCCTCGCCTTTGGCCTGAATTCACAACCGAAAGATTCGATCACGGTTCCTTATAGACTCACGACTCTTATCGAGCTTACGGACCCACGACGCATGGGCCACTCGCCAACGAGACACACCTAAAAAAAAAAACGTATAACAACAAGTACAAATTGAGTATGAAAACGTCTTTCTCTTAATACGCCCGCCGTTCATCAGTTGTCTTCATCCTCCCCGACGGGCGCTACGTGGCTATCAAGTTCCTTGCTGCCAGCCGTTAGGTGTTTGGTAAAATGTCAAGTAAATGGATTGCTTGACTAGTACCGATGTCGGCCACGCATTGTGATTGAAGCGTGAGTTTGGCCAATCAAAGGAGCTATATAGTACGGTTTAAAATGCTTGTTTCCTTCAATTTCTAGAGGGAGCAGGTTTTGGTAGATTTAGATTGTCCTCGTGTTGGCATTCATTCCACGATTAGTCATAGCCAATTCCAAAAGAGCAAGAAAATTTCGTTTGGAGGCCAAATAAGCAAGTTCAAAAAGGGCCATATAAGCAAGACCAAGTTTTTCCAAGGCCAAATAGGCAATTCTCCCATTAGAATGCACCATTAAGTAAGAGCTCGCTTTTAGAAGATCGAAACGGGCATATACTTGCCACATTTGGACTCGTAATCAAAAGTTGTGAACCACGAGCATTGGTGTGAATTCAGGGACCTAGAGGACATCAAGAATCAGCAAGCCAAGGGTGGGGCCCAAGCCCCTAGGTGGTGCCGCCTGGCACCCAAGTTGGGCCAAATGGGCCTAGCTTCCGGGAGCTTCCTCCACCACCCATGGGAACACTAGAATCTACGTTAGCCATTGATTTATGTCGGTTTGATCCAACGGCTCACATCCATCCCTCGGGGCTATAAACACGAGGCAGACCTCCACCGAAACCCTAATTCATTATTCTTGTCGATTAGGTGAGGAGAGGGATCCTCTAATGGATCTATCTCTTAGGTTTAGCTATCAAGAGAAGACTAGTTCTTCATAGATCTAGTCTTATACATAGAAACAAAGATGAGATAGAGAGTGAGGGATGAGTTGGGAGGAGTTGCCGGCCTGTCGGTGCTCTCTCTTCGCTCATACTTCAGTAGATTCAAGTTCATCTTGTCTTTAAGATTTTCTCGGTAATTTACTTTTAATCTAAGTTTACTTTGTTTATATTGTCTATCTAGTTTATGTCTATTTTTGAGTGCTTTATTCCTATTCCTAGGAGGAGTAGAGTGTTAATCTGTAGTGTAAGTGTGTTGCTTAGACTAGGGTTAATCGTAAATGCCCCTTATTTTTAGGATATTGGTGGTAGTATCATAAAGGTGACTTTATAACTTTATTAAATCCTCTCAGAGCCCACCATCCTGTTAGTAAGTCTTGATAGCCTTTTTGGTGCTAGTAGGGGAGGAAACTCGCTTTGTTCTCTATTAGTTATCGACCAAGATAGATCGGTAGAAGACATTGTTTGCAAGTTAGAAGTCGAGGACCCTTAGTTATCCTCTTTATTCCCTCTATTTATCCTAACCTTGTTGCTACTCCTAGTTACTATAAAAACCTTCTAACTATCATAAACCCTTTTAGTTATCGTATACCCTTTATAGTTATTATAAAACCTAAATTTAGTTATCTTTGTTGTTGAGTTAGATTGTAGCTAGCCTCACACGCTTCCCCTGTGGATTCGATATTAAAACCCCTTTGATGAAAGCTACAGCGTATCTCCGGCGCTTGCAGATCTTTTTCCTATTTATTTTTGTGCGTTTAAAATACCCTACATGGTGCATGGACGGGGTTGGGCCTCGACCTCGGTCATTCCTGGCCGCATCGAACACGGGCTAAGTCAAAATAGAATACATGACAGTACCATTTCATAAAGACACGTTAGCATACACTAGCAAGATGAAGCCACGCAAGCAGTGTGACAAGTTCCGCCTGCTTGTCCACCCCACTGTCGTGTCTCTTAGTTCTAAAGATCTGCCGCTGTCCATTATCCAGACCCCTCATTTTTTTTTAAATAGATCTTTCTATTTTGCTTGAGGCATAACAGGGCATGTTATCTGATTACTTGTTCAATGCTTTTGTTTGTGGGGGGCGGCTATGATGGCATTAATTTTTCTGACCTGATTATTGTTGGATCAGTTCCAATATACATTTGATATGGTGATTTATGTTATTGCAGGGCCCAATATACAATTGTTTTGCAGGTCCAGCACAACATTAGTAAGTGCTACTCTAGCTCGGTCCCTTGTAACTTCGTTTGTTTTAAAGCAGACTGCATTCTCAAGTAGATGTATCAGATGCTGATTTTTTCTTTTCCTGTGTCTAGTAACTGATTTTTTCTTTTCCTGTGTCTAGTAACTGATTTTTTCTTTTCCTGTGTCCAGTAACCTCTCCACAGCTGCAGGAGCAGATGGACACCAAGTACTCTTTTTCTTTAGTGCAACGACAGGTTCGGCAATAGTATTCTAGAACTAGAATAGTCTATCTTCTATCGATGTTCTAAGAGCTCAACCATTCTGGAACTAGATGAGAGGAAAGGAAGTAGCCACAAGCTATATGTATTGCCATTTATTCTATATAGCAACCTGTCACCTCTTCATAGTTATGGTGGATACTCCCATGTAATCTATAGTTTAACAGACTTGCAGTATGGAGTATGAACTGTGTACTACTATGAAATGTACCATATTACAAGCAAAATGTTAGCTTCAATGATGTGTGTGTATGTATATGGATGATCCTATATGTATATATATATATATAGGATCACCATATTTTTTTTTTGTTTTCTGAAATGGCTATTGGTGACGCGTATTGGCTACTTGTGTCGCAGATAACACCTTATCTCGCGACATGTTGTACATGTGTCCAGATAACACCTTATCTGCGACAGCGTTATTCTTTACGCGTCACAGATAACACCTTATCAGTGACGCATGTAGCCAATACGCCGCGCAGTATAAGGTGTTATCTGCGACACATAACCAATACGCGTCACGGATAGCACCTTATTAGTGACGTAAATACGCGTCACAGATATGCCCCTTATCTCCGGACTTAAAAGGGTGACGCGCGGAAAAACGTGTCGCCGATAGCAGTTAGAAGTGTCGCATATAGCGATTTTCTGGCATAGTGACCCCTCATCTTCCGCAATGTTGTCTCCTATATAAGGTTCGCCACGCCATGCTGATCCCCCACCCTGCCACTATTCCTTGCGTTGGGTCATGACTCATGACTACCAAGAGGACGGACAGCGGGAAGGAGCTAGTACAGTTGGGCGTCCGACAATGGCAATGATGGCAACAGCGCCAACTGACAGCGTGGGATAGTGTCATATGAGTGGTTGGTTACTTTTCTATTAGGCAATTGCTTAGCGTGGTTAATGGCATGTGCGGAGCGGGCGCATATAAGGGCCATGTAATAGCAAGTTGGGCATCGATCATCACAGCTCTGAAACTCCTATTCTGAATAACAACTCCGCCTTCCTCTGTTCTTGCTTGCCTGATCAGTAGTAGGAATGAGATGAGTGGAGAGATACGGTTGGGTAGCGGGGCAAAGGAGACGAGCGCAGGGAGAAGTAACGAACTCAAGGCATCCATACACCTGGCTCGGTCACCGATTAAGATCACGTATGGATAGAGATAGAGATAGAGATAGAGATAGAGTGAACAAGCTACACTAGTTCACCCAAACCAAACGAGGCTAGCTAGGCAACTAATCGAGTTAGACAAGTAAAGCAACTAGTCGAACTGTACAACATAAATAGTCGGTTACTAATAAAGATATAATTAACACATTCCATCAAACAAAAAAATAAAGTAATAACACAAGCAAACAAATGAACAAGTAAATAGAATACATGTGAGCAAACCACAACGGAGACAATGGTAACACAATTTTTCTCTTGAGGTTTGATTGAGCAACATACTCCCGGTTCAGGCGAGTTCTTGGAGCACCGTTCCTCTACAAACCTCATGAGCACACAAGCTCGAGACCCTCTAATCCTCACAACATCCTAGCTAAAAAAAAATAGCAGCTAGTTAGAGCATCTCCAAGAAACTCTTCTCTTCATATCTTATATGAATAGAGATTTTGGTGAAAAAACACCCTCCAACAACCCCTTCAATTGGATGTCGTAATATAGATATCCTCTATTCTAGATTTCTCGTTAACTAAACATGGAGAGTGAGGATGGCTCTCTAGACTACACAAACATATAGAAGAATTGTTGGAGACTATAAAGATATAGAACATGACTTTTACTCAAATACTCTCCAAATGATGATTTAGAGGGTAGAACTAGAAAGACTCTTGGAGATGCTCTTTTTAGATACCTAAATTTTATTGCTAATATTCCCACAAAAGATTTTTATTGCTAATAGATCGAAACATGCCGTAAATTACCTAGGAGCACTAATTTTCCTCGCTATAGTGATTTGGTTTCTTTGACTGCAGGAATATAGTATTCTCAATATGGTGCCGACAATAAGATAAATTCCAAACCAAACACATGCTTCGTGAGTGGGGAGCAATGCAGTCATGCAGCACAGAGCTAGCAGTACGTAGGTGTGGCAATAATGCTGTGTGACAGTGTGGTACAGGCCCGTACAATAATTCGGATTGCTGAGAAGCGCGCGACCGCTTCATTAACGATCGATTTTGATGGTGCAGCGACAAATAGACAGCAATTAAACCTGCCATTATTTGCTCCCATCATGATATACTGAGAGAGGGATCTTAGTTGTTAGATAGTAGATATTTCTCATAGATATGTCCATGTACATTGTATCTAGCACTAACGGAATCAGGCCTAAGCCGTGTGCCGCTTTGAAATAAAAAAACACTCGGCTTAGGCTAGGCCACCCGCCACGTTTTCGCCCTTTAGAAAGCCTAAGCCGAAGTGTCAAATTTCGGCACTCGGCTTAGCCTAAGCCGAGCGCTTTTTTAACCTAAGGCGAAGTGTCAACGGTGTACTCGGTTTACAAAAGGAGATAACGTCGCACATTTTAACGGAGGTCTAAACCGCAGTACTTGACTAGGCACTTTCGGCTTAGAAATTTTCGAATTTTTTTATAATAATTTCTAAGCCGAATGTTTTGCATGGGGCACTCGGCTTAGAATGGCTCTAAGCCGAAAGTGTCTTGCATGTGCACTCGGCTTAGATCCATTCTAAGCCGGTGTCCCATTCAAGGCACTCGCTTAGAATTTTCCAGCGTTTTTTAAACCATCTAAGCCGAGTGTTATGACCATATCACTCGGCATAGAGTGCATCCTATGCCGAAAGTGGTATGCTCATTGCACTCGGCTTAGAATTTTTTTATTTTTTTAATTTACAAAAAGCGCATATATATAGCTATTTATAACCACACATATATACAAAAATATCCATATATATACATTTATCACAAATAATATAGCGTATGTCATCACAGCCATCTAGAAACTAAATGTGCATCACAATTCACATTGTCCAACACAAAATAAACAAGTCCACCAATGTAGCCAACACACATAAAAGTTCAGGAGTCTCTCGGGGCACAAGTCCACTACGGGCGCGGATCCGTGAGGCGCCCAATCCTGAAAGGTGGAAACCGCTGAGCCGAGACTCTCCGCTACTTGCGCCATTGACGACTTCCGGATGTGGGTCATTTGACGGCGCCGACCGGTGCTACACAAGAAAAGTATACTGTGTGAGACATGATTTAAGAATAGTTATAAAAACTTTAAAAAGCGGCCGAAAGTGTGGTAAAAGTTAGAAATTTCGGCAAAGATCTCCCCCGCATGTGGAGGTCTATCAAACTCGCAACAAAACAACGCTTTCGATGGCCGCATAACACATACCCATATGCACACACCGTGGTGCATCAAAACCAACATTTCATTTGGATTCACATCCATATATATTCACAGGCACATTAGGAGTTCAAGTGGTAGAAACTCACGGTCGTTCGATCGGCAAAGAAGTTCCATTGGTGGCGGAGGCCCAAATATCTCGTGGTGGCGGCACAAAGATAGCCTTGGCCGGCGATGAAGCCTTGCATGTACTCCCACATTGCTGCATTCCTCGCATCGACTCCTCCCACTTCCTCTTCTCTTCCTCCCGGGCCTACAATATTTCACCCACATGTTATAAAGCAAAGCTAAGGTATGAAAAAAATCAATGGACAACTTAATGACAAAGAAGTAACCCAGTAGTGACGCATACACCACGGTCGGTCGTGTGCGTATCTCCGACTCAAGCTCGACCGGGTAGTCGAATCTCCGCGAAGTTTCCTAGTGCTGCGTGGGTCGACATTGCGCCATCGCCGATGTAGAACCGCCCATGCTTTTTCCCTATCCCAACCTCATGACGATTTCTCCGTCAATGGGATGGTCGAGGGGTTACCGCCTTGCCCATGGACTGTTTCTACAATCCCGTGTACTTTCGCGGAGGCGAGAGTGTATGGACGGGTTGTCAGAATCCTCAAGCGGGCCTCCGGGTTGTAGCGCCGACGCTCTTATTTGGGCCGGTGTGGGCCATTGCCCACGCATCGAACTCGGAGCAGGATCGCCACCATGGTACTTCGATCGCGTAAAAGAAACAACCGGATAAATAAAAATTTGCATACTTGAGCTTTTTAGAGTTTTAGAGTTCGAAGCGGGATTGAGCGTGCACCCATCTTTTTTTTGTAGGCTGGGAGACAAAGGTTTCCTTGGTGGTGTGCTGGACTGCATCATCAAACGCCGTTCTCGAGGCGCCCCCGTGCTTCTCCCAAAATGCGTCGCTGCACCACTTGTCCACCATTTGCGACCAAAGACGCATTCCCTTCCCACGCACCACCACGGAATCACCTACACGCCATCAAATGTGACATAAGAGACGATCAAATAAAGCCTATTTAAGTATTAGTTCTATATATTTACCTTTTCATGCATGTATGGCTGCTTGGTCAGCTTATTCTCCTCCAATATTGCTGTTTTTGGGCTCTAGTCATCTTCTTGAACAAAACTTCTCTCGTTATATAATCTCGACGGCCTGGACGCGTCATAGTGCATGTCTTTCACAAGTCCGAAGCAGGCTTTGTTAACCACTCTCTTCGCCTTCTCCTCGCACCCAGTGCTCATCCTCCCATTTGAAGAAATCATGTTTACGTAAACGAGACATCGGGATATAATATGAAGAACGCCTTAACAATGTGATGTGTAAAGCAATGTAGTGAGAAGAATACTTACCCACACCTCACGCCTCAAACGCCACCACATTACCGTAGTTGTGACAATCCCGATCGCTTGTATCGGCCTTAACTTCGTAGTGTTCAAACGCCCGTGCCGGCTCCCCGAACTCCACCAAAGTCCACCAAGCCGTGGAAGTGCTCCTTCAACAAAGACACCGATAATGCCATTGTGGTGGGGCGTTTGTGGTCACCTCCCCGCACAACGAAGAGACCCCTGCCCAAATAATCAAGAAAATGTATTAGTATTTCTGAGATATTTTGAACATAAGAAATGAGAAAACAAGACTAGCTTGTTACTTACTTTTTACCACCAAAGGACAGATCGGGCGTCTCTCTAAAGGTATCGGCCGTTTGGGAGTGTCGAGTGCCCTCGCGAGTAGGGTTTTGTCGCGCCGGAGGAATAGGGCCCCCTCGCTCCCCCCGTCCACCTCCCGGTCCCCTGCCTCGCCTTCTCGCCGCCCCCTGTCCTCTTCCTCGCCCTGCTGGCCCCTCTCCTCCTCCTCCTCCTCCTCCTCCTCCTCCCCTCCTCCTCCTCCTCCTCCTCCTCCTCCCCCTCCTCGTCCTCCTCCTCCTGGTGGTGGTGGAGCAGCCTCGACGACCCTTCTTCCTCCCTGCCTCCGCCTCCTCCCTCGCCTCCACCTCGAGCCTCCTCCTCCTCGTGCCCCCCCCCGCCTCCTCCGGTTGTCTCCTCGGCCTCGCCCTACGCCCCGCTACTAACTCGCTCACCCGGCTGTATTTGGACTTGACTCGCCTAAAAGCTCTTGTGATCCCGCCTCCGCCCTCGCATCTTTTCGATCAACTTTTGCAAAAAACATAATAAAAAAAAAAACAAAGATTAGAAAGAGATTTAAAATAAATAGGACATATTACAAAAAGAACATAACGTATTTAAAAGTTAACATAATATTACATGAATTAGAAATAATCATCATTGTCCTCAAGTAGAGCTAGGTCATCTTCACAAGGATCATCACTATCATACATGTGTATTTCCAAGTTGATTTCATTATCATCTTCGAGAGCAACGTCGACCACATTGCCTAATTCCAATTGCTGTCAAGTAATTCTAAGTCTTTTCGATTTACAACCTCATCTCCCTCATCCTCATCTTCAACCCTTTTCATAGTCCACTTGCATTTCTATGGATCGGATATGTCTATCACAAAGCTTCCTTTGTAGCCCCTCTTCTTGAAAGAACTCTCCCTCATATGTTCTTGGGTCAAAGTTGTAATCTTCATTGTTTGGGATAGGTAGTTTACCGTGTGGTAATACCTTGGTCACAACCTCCCAACCCTTCGTGACGCTCATCTTTTGGCATGCCCATGGGAGATAATAAACTTGGGTGGCCTGTTGAGCTATAACATACACATCATCTCCTAGGTAGTTGGAATCCGGCCGAATTTCGACTATCCCAAGTTTTTCGTGGTCTTTTCTTACTTCTTTAGGATCAAACCAATGGCACTTAAAAACGACGGGGATTAAGAGGTTGGCGGCCCCGAAATTTGAGTTCAGATATTTCTTCAACTCTTCCATAATATTCGCCCCCATCAAGGCCGGGCGTGAAAACTCCGGTGTTTGTGGTTCTTCGATTGGGTCGACTCTCCTCGTGGGTTATTGTGTGGAATCGAATCGATATCCATTGACATCATAACCGATAAATGATGGACCCTAAACTCACGACCATAGAAAAACCCGTCTCAGCCTCGGGTCCATGCTGTCATCGCCCCGCCCCGAAATGTTATATCATTCGCAGCCCGTTTAAAGCGGGTTGAGAATGTGAAACTAAGGCACGCGCAAGAAAAATAGAACCTACCTTCCGTTTGAACCAAGAAATGAAATCGGGTTTTCCATTGCCCCATTGTTTAAGAAGGGTGTCCAATTGATTTCGTTTGGGCGCCCTCCTCTTTTCCGTAATTGTTGAGTAAATTCCCGTGAGGTTTGAGTGAAGAAGGGCGTTGGATGGAAAATAGTGAGTACTCGAAAACAAGTACGATGAGAAATAGTGACTTACACCATGTAGGGGCCGTTTACGTGAGGTTGGTCGTAAGTATGTAGAGCATGATAGTGCGCCACTGCAGATGCGACTCAAGGTCTTCGTGGTCTTACCACTTGCACTTCCAAGTTGCCCTTGGAAAAGGCCGAGCTTGGACAAATTTTCACCAACATTGTAACGGGGAGTGGATTATGCACGCCGGAAGGTTGTCACCATAGTATGTTGTTGTGAAGTTTGTCACCTCCTCCGTAATCATTGCCTCTCGTGATGGAAGGTTCAATCTTGCATTTATTTCCGGTTTTCTTCCGAACAACCTTAAGGGCTCTCTCAATTGAATAGCACTAATGGTGCGATTGCGGGCCCCCCATTCGTGCTCTCATACGATAGGTGCATAATCAAATGTGGCACCGGAGTGAAGAAGCCTAGTGGAAAGATCTTCTCTAGCTTACTGAGACCAACATAGGAGCCGCCTTTTCCATGTCTGCAACCACGGCCCGAGATAACTCCTTAGCACATAGCTGGCGGAAGAAATAGCTCAACTCTGCCAACACTTGCCAGATATGATCAGGAACATAGCCTCGAACCATGACCGGAAGAAGCCACTCAAGCCACACATGGTAGTCATGACTCTTGAGCCCATTGATTCGCAGAGAAGATAAGTTCACTCCTCTCCTCAGATTCGCCGCATACCCATCAGGGAACATTATCTTTAGAAACCATTCTAGTACCTCCTTCCTTTCGTACCTGCTTAACGTGAAATCAGCCTTGGGCCTCGTCCATCTCTTGCCATTTCTAGGAGGCCTCATGTGATCCTTCGGCCTGCGTCACACAACGCTTCGCATCCACTCCAGCCTTAACGTTGTCCTTTGACTTATCTCAGATCCATGATTGTTCCAAATAGTACCTCGCCGAGATTCTTTTCAGTGTGCATTGTATCGATGTGATGTGGACAAAGAAGGTCATCATAATAGGGGAGCCTCTCTAAGCCCGACTTGTGAGTCCATGCATGATCCACGCCATACCCCACAAAGCGACCATTTATGGACTTGTCATCTACCCGAGAGCATTAAAGCCGAAAGCACGGACGCGGCACGACATCATCTCGGGTGGAGGGTCCGAACTCACGCCGACCTTTCATGAAGTTCTTCTCGTCTTCTCTCGAATGGATGGTTAAGTTCAAGGAATTGTCGATGTTGGTCAAAACAGGAAAATTTGCCACCCTTGTTCAACCAAAAAACCTCATAGCCGTCTTGCATGGGCGGCACGGAAATTTGCCGTGAACACACCAACCGCTAAATATTCCATATGCCATGAAGTCATGCATGGAGTAATCTTGGTACCAAACATACATCTTGAAGCTTCGCTTTGTAGCTCGATCGTATGTCCATACCCCCCTCGCCCCAAGCTTTGATCAATTCATCAATCACGGGCTCTATGAACACACCCATATTCTTCCTGTGGTGCCCGGGGAATTATCAACGACAAGATTATGTTCTCGTCGTTGGAAGGCTTACGCCGGGGGAGATTGAGTGGGATAACTAACACGGGCCAACAAGTGTACGGGCAGACATCAATCCATAAGGATTGAACCCATCCGTTGCCATCGCAACACGCACATTACGAGCCTCCGAGCTTTGTCATGATGAATGTTATCAAAATGTTGCCATGCTTCACCATCCAAAGGGTGTACCATCTTGTCCGGATTGTATAGATGTCCGTTTTTTGTGCCATGTCATCGCCGCGGACTCCTCGGTCATGTATAGCCGTTGGATCCTAGGTACGAACGGTAGGTGTCGAGGACATTTACGGGGATTTTGATCTGCCTCTTTCCGCCATCACCCAAGTCCCGCCTCCGGTACCTAGAGAATTTGCACTTTGGACAAAGGCGTAGCATCCTCATGTTCCTTCCTAAATAAGACGCAACCATTCTTACAAGCATGTATCCGCTCATATGGCATCTTGAACACATTTAGAGTTTTTGCGACTCGTGCATGTTCTGTGGAAGGACATGACCTTACGGAAGCAACCGCCAACAACTATGAGCATTCTCTCAAAGGAGTCTCGACCGAAGTGGCACTTTGGGACTTCAAGGCCATAAGGCGCCCAATGGCATCTAGTTGAGAGACCTTTGTATTGCAAATGAAGTGGTTTTCGTGGCCGGCCGACAACATGTCGTAACACGTTTTTAGCATTTGCCTCGCTTGGTCTCCACCCTCTTCCGTGACGTCCTCCACCAAAGTTTGCTTCATGAAAGTCATCCACCATTTCCGCTACCCCACCTTCTCGCGACGAGATCCTCGATGCCTTGTCTCACGACCTCGTCTCTCCTACGCCCTTCACCATGGTGGGTCCACCGTGTATAGTTTGGCATAAATCCATTCTTGCCAAGGTGTTTGCCCATTTGCAACTTTTTCTTGTTTACGCTGTTCATACACACGCCTGGGGGCACCAAACCGTAGCATCTTCGTTAGCCCCTCGAATGCCGCTTCCAAGAAAGCATTGGTCTTCATCACCCATTCCGCGCTCCAGGCTCCATAAGCATTCCAGCCCTCGTACATCCACCGACGGTCATCCATCCTTTACCATATACTCCACGTGAGTAATATAATACTCCATTGCATCTCTACTTGTACACCCTACTATCTACAGTACGACCTTTCTATCTAATAGGTGAAGATAGGTCCTAATCCTACCCGTGGATGCGTAGAATGTGTTAGTTTCCATGGTCTGATTTGATCTGAGACAGAATTTCGGCGGCACCTCCCCGCTGTTCTCCAAATACACGTCCCGAAAGGGAGGTTGTGTATCCGAAGAACACCAGGTAGGTGATGCCGAAACTCTGTCTCAGATCAAATCAGACCATGGAAACTAACACCTTCTACGCATGCACGGGCCGTCCAAAAAACATGGACGATTCGAAAGAGATACGGTTATACATATGTAGAGATCTGCATACCTACAACTGTACCTCTTTCGAACGGGAGACGCCTAACCAGGTTACACGATACTAGAACACGAGATGGAAAGAGTGGATATACCTTAGGGGGAGGTGGAGTCAGGCTAGCGGTGGCGAGGAAGACGATCGGCTACAACACGTCCTTCCCTGCATAAAAAGGTAACAAGCTTATACTCCTTCACATTCATATTCACATCCTACTAGAACTACCACTACTACTCCGAGTAGCAAAGTACCTCACCTCTAGTCATGCAAAAGTTGTGTTCAAATGTCTCAAATTTAAAATAAAAATTGTAAACTACCTCGGATGGAAAAACTTCCTACATATGAAATGTAGATCTCGAAAAGTTATGAAACTTTGTAGTTGACCACTTTTTACTTTGAATCCATTTAGGGCCTCAAATAGTCAATTTACACTCGGATTTGTATAATATGTGTGGACGCGGAATGGGATATGAACACATACAAGTGTGTAGCGTAGTGGTGGGGAGGGTCACGCCGCAAGCTTGAGGTCACGGGTTCGATTCCCCGGCAGCCGCCAGAGCGCGATTTTTGCGCGAAAATGCCACGACTTGCATGTACTTGGTCGTAGTCTAAAATCAGTTATGTACATAAAGGAATCATGCCTAATGGTGAGATAATTTTTCTTTACTACAGCCTAATAAAAAGGACCAAAATCCATGCCTAATGGCTTACCTCCGTCCGGGCTTGAGGAGACGGCCGGCGCCCGGCACGGGCACCCCGCCAAAGCCCCGACGAGGGCTCGGCGCTGCCCCTACCAAGGCCCCTGTGCCCCGGCAAGGGCGAGGGTCCTCCTCCGAGGGGTCGGGCGGCACCGCCAAGTGCCGGCGCGCCCCGCCAAGATCCCGGTCGCGGGCGAGGGAGCCTCGACGAGGCCGCCGGGCGCTGCAAGACGCCACCGCCAAGGCCCTCGGCCCGGCCGGCGGTCGGCGGCCCGGCTAAGCCCCCCGCGGCCCTCGGCCACCCGCTGCCGCCGGTCGGTCGTGGGCGCTGGTGAGGGTCGCGGCGAAGGTGATCCGCTGGCGGGGCGGGCGGCCCGCTTGCGGGGAGGCGGCGACGGCGGGCTTTGCGGCGCGTAAATGCGGGCGGCGGTGGGGAGTACCGAGAGGAGATAAGAGTGAGAGAGAGTGAGCAGCCGAGAGAGTGAGTGAGGATCGGTGAGTGAGAGAGTGAGAGCAGAGATAAGTTGGTTTTCGTGTAAAAAATAACTCTAAGCCGAAAGTACCAAGATCTAGGCACTCGGCTTAGATTAGAGAAAATTAAAAAATCGACATTAATCTAAGCCGAAAAGTGCCGGCCTCTAGGACACTCGGTTTAGACTTTTTTTAAAAAAAAAAAAAGTTTCTAAGCCGAAAGTGCCATCCTCCCCGGCACTCGGCTAACAATTGTAGCCAAAAAATTTTCCCCGCCAGCGCCAAAAACCAAAAAAAAGAAGCAAAAAAAATGAAAAACAAAGGGCCAAAAATGGTGCCATTTGTAAGCCGAAAATCTCGACACCTTTGGCACTCGGCTTAGAAAAAAAAAATTGCTGCAAGCTTTGTTCGAAAGTGCCGCCTCCTAGGGCACTCGGCTTAGTATTGAAAAGAAAATAAAAACACAATAAACAAATAAAAATTACCAAACGGATCCAAAAAATCACTAAATTTTGACTTGCAACTATATTTAATATCTTGTGGCTATAGAAAAAGTTTTAAAGTCAAATCACAATTTGACCATCCCTATATATCCAACACATGGGAGATCACTCTCACTAACTCTGAAACTTCTAAGGAGATGTTCCAGCTTTCAAACGATGTTCGTCACAACTTGCTCTAAACCTTCTCAATTTTTTTCCTCAACTTCCACATATCATATGACGACAACTCGTAGAATTTCGTGATTTCTCAACGTTTTCTTTTTATACAATTTAAAAACCGTTCACCCACACGCTTCGTGTCGTGTTTCTCAAACGAGATCATTGACAACCGTAATCATATAATCTCTTGGGACTTAAATTAGGTTAACTAACATCAATATCAATTTTACACTCAATTTTTCCAAATATTTGAATGACCTGTAGTTCAAATCTCACCCGATAAAAGATATTGTTTGAAATGCAATTAATTAGTTGCGTAGAGTAAATAAATTGAAAAAAGCACCAAACTTTGTTAGGGGGTAGGAAATGTGATATGTGTTGAGGAGAAAAAGTTTGAAGGCATTTGGAAAAAAAAGAAAAATTCTAAGCCGAGTGCCATTGGGGGGCACTCGGCTTAGACCCTCTAAGACGAGTGTTTTTTTCCCGGACTCGGCAAAATGAAAAATAAGCTGGGTGTCGCACTCTTAGCCGAGTGCCATATTTTTGGCACTCGGCTTAGAAGTGACGGAGGGGCCGACGGCGTTCGCGGGCGCACGGTTCAAACTCCCGGTTGGCGAGTGGCGGCGTTAGACACTCGGCTTATCTTGCCTCTAAGCCGAAAGTGTTTTGCCTAAGCCTAAAGTGTTTTCGGCTTTGACACTCGGCTTAGCTAGCCTCTAAGCCGAGTGTTGTGCCTAAGCCGAGTGCCCCCGGTTTTAGCACTCGGCTTATCGTGTCTAAGCCGAGTGTTGATTTTGGCCGTGTGTCAGTTGCGTAGGCACTCGGCTTAGAGCCTCTAAGCCGAGTGCCCGATATATGACACTCGGCTTAGGCCCTGGCACACGGCCAAGGTGCCGTTTCCGGTAGTGTAGGTAGTTTCTAGATTGTAGCAAGCATGCTTATCTTTGTAACAAAACTTGTAAGAAACTCACATATACATGCAGAAATGATTTGGGTCCAAAAGTTGCTTGGTGAATTAGGGATCCCTCATCCTAAGCAAGCTCGGCTATGGTGTGACAACCTAGGAGCAAAGTATCTCTCGGCAAATCCGTGTTCCATGCTAGGACAAAACACATAGAGATTGACTTCCATTTTGTTCGAGAAAGAGTTGCACAAGGACTATTGGAGATACGGTTTCACAAAAGCTTTGCCACGAGTGAAGCTAAGAGAATTTAGAAACAATCTCAACCTTGTATGTGGCTGAAATTGAGGAGGGGTGTTAGATAGTAGATATTTCTCATATATATGTCCATGTACATTGTATCTAGGTAGTTCCTAGATTGTAGCAAGCATGGTTATCTTTGTAACAAAACTTGTAACAAACTCACATATACATGCCACCGCCGGTGGGGCATTTCTCCGGCTATATAACACGTAACCCGAGACCAGGGAGAGATCATCGGTTCCTCCCAATCTTTACATTAGTTTCAAGAGATCGATCATGTCGATGCTAGGTGACGCCACCTCCAGGGACGGGGAGATGGCCGCTGGCTCGCACGCATTGTTCTTCCCTTTCCCATCGCAGGGCCACGTCGCGCCTGCGCTGCGCCTCGCCAAGCTCCTTCACGTCCTGGGCGGCGTCCGCATCACCTTCGTCCACACCGAACGCAACTTCCGCCGCCTGATCCGCTCGGGGCCCTGCCACGGTCGCCGGCGCCCCGGGGTTCCGTTTCCTCGCTGTCCCCGACGGCCTGCCGCCGCCGCTTTCCGACGAGGACGAGGACGACCACTCTCCGCAGCACATGGCCGCGCTGCTCTTGTCTTTGGAGGCTTCGGTCCCGCGCCTCAGGAACCTCCTCCTCGACGATGCCGCCGCCGACGGTGTACCACCACCGACCTGCGTCGTCTCCAACATCGAGTGCGTGCTGCGCTTCGCCAAGGACGAGGCGCGCCTCCCCGCCGTGGCCTTGTGGGTGATGAACGCGTGCTCGCTCATGGCGTACTTGCACCTCAAGACACTCATCGACAAGGGATTCGTTCCACTCAAAGGCAAGTGATCCATCTATCCAAGCTGCGTACCTCTGTGACTGTCACGTACTGTGTGGACATACTCTGATATATATTACGTATTTTTCGTTTTGTAGGTGCAGAGCAGCTGAGCAATGGCTACCTCACCAACACGGAGATTGACTGGATGCCAGGGATGCCCGAAAACATGCGCCTGCGAGATATGCCAAGCTTCGTACGTACGACAGATCCGACGACGCCGTGCTGCGCGCCGTCGTTAGCTCCATGGATTGCTATCATCCTGCTGTGCTGTCTGCCGTTATCCTCAACACTTTCGACGAGCTCGAGGGCAAGGTCGTCGCCGCCATGTCGGACGTCGTCTTTCCTCACATATACACCGTTGGGCCCCTTCCACTGCTGAGCGAGAGCGCAGGCGCCGGCACTGGTTTCGCCAGCCTCTTAAAGGAGGACAAGGGCTGCCTGGAGTGGCTTGGAAGCAAGCGGCCTGGCTCCGTGGTGTACGCCAACTTCGGCAGCGTCAGCGTCCTGACGAGCCAGCAGCTGACCGAATTCGCGTGGGGTTGGCCAACAGCGGCTACGACTTCCTGGCGGTGATCAGGAGTGACCAAGCCAAGAAGAGTGCTGCGGCGGTGGAGGCGCTGCCACCGGAGTTCGTCACCGGGGAGACGACGACCAAGGAGAGGCGAGGCTACGTTGCGAGCTGGTGCCCCCAAGGGGAGGTGCTCCGGCACGAGGCCGTCGGCATGTTCCTGACACACTGCGGGTGGAACTCTATGCTCGAGAGCATTGCGTCCGGTGTGCCAATGTTGTGCTGGCCCATCGCCGCTGATCAGCACACAAACTGCAGGTTCGCCTGCACGGAGTGGGGTGTAGGCATGGAGCTTGCCGGTGACCGCGCAGTCCTGAGAGACCAGGTGGAGGCGCAGGTGAAGGAGGTCATGGGAGGTGAGAGAGGAAGAGAGATGAGGCGACGAGCTGCCGAATGGAAGGTGAGTGCAGCAGCTGCGGCCACACTGCCAGTGCCAGGCGGTGGTGGGTCTTCTTGGGTCAACTTCAACAAATTGGTCAACCAAGTGTTCAGCCCACGTAAGGACGGCCATGGACAAAACTAGAATTTGCTGCTTGTAAGTTAATAACTGTATAATACACAAAATACGAATGCATGCTCTCCATCAGTCGTTATATTGCAAAATCATTAATTTTCATATTTTTTAGATAAAGGAATATGCACAGAGTCAATATCCACTGTTACGTCGTGGCCTGAGCTTTGTGGTGAGGTACACTGGGTACGTATCACCGACACGCTCAGTACTACAAGTATCTCCTTCCGATTAAAGTATGTAGGACTCTACATAATTTCTAATTAAAAAGTTATCGGCTACAAAGTTGTATATCTCTTCGGGCTCTACAATTTGATATTGCCTCAGAAAGTACTGGTATGCTGCATGCTAGATTCAAAACTATCCAGAGATCTCCAACTAATTAAGTGCTAATATACATTCTATGACAACTCAAAATTGTACCTGCCAACAATAGATTAGTTGGTTGGGTTCTTTGTGGTGGAAGTTGCCTAACCGGGTTTACACTACTACTGAAATGAACTTCGGGCGGTTTTTTTTCGATTTTCCGTGGCGGTTTTTGCAACCGCCACGCAGCTAGGGTCACGGTTAATCGACGGATTAACCGTGGGCGGTTATTTTGATGCCCAATAAAAAAATAAAGAATAAATAAAAAGAAAAAGAAAAAGAAAAAGCCCAACCCTAACCCTAGCCGGGATCCGGGCTCGTGCCACGGATCGGCCGGGCGGCCGTTAGGGTTAGGGAGAGACCCACCGCGCAAGAAGCCTGCTGTCGCCCTGCCGATCCGAAAGCCGCCGCCGCCACGCCGCACCATTGCCGAATCCGCCGATCGCCGAGGGGGGAGGGGAGCCGCGCCGCCACCGGGAGGGAGGGCCGCCGCCCGCCCCGCCCGCTTCCTACACACGCTGAAGCCGCGGTCTGCAGGCGCCGCCGCGACCGCCGCCAGGGAGGGAGGGCCGCCCACGCCGTCCGCCCGCGTGCACCGCTGAAGCCGCGCCCGTCGCGCCGCCGCCGGGGAGGGAGGACCGCCGCGCCGCCCGCCCCATGCACCACCGAAGCCGCACCGCCGGGAGCCGCGCGTCGCGCCGCGCCACCAATTAACCGCAGCACCGCCGCCGCCACGCCGCCATGGCCCACCGCGTGGCGCCTAGGCCCCGCCAGTGCCTTCCATGGAGTAAAGGGAAGGAGAGAGAGAGAGAGTGGAGGGAGGCGAAAAGGGGAGGTGGTGCGGCGTTGTCCGGCTAGAGGGAGAGAGTGAGAGAGTGGAGTGGAGGGATTAGGGTTTATGAAAGCGTATATATATGGGAGTTGTCGGTGGGTTGGGCCGTTGAATCGGGCCGATTAACCGTGGCGGTTATTTTACAAAAAAACGCCGCCATTAATCTATTTGCCGTGGCGTTTTTACTCGGGCGGGGGCTGCCGGGCCTCGCGGAAAATCTTTTTCCAAACGTTGTGTAAAATCACCGTAGTAGTGTTAAGTCTCGACATGGCACAAGTGCTCTCATTTTCCCGGATTTATTATAAGATTTAAAGGCATTATGCTTTCGTGGTAGACGTCCTTATCGTCAACAAGGCGCCTCTGGAGACTTTGTGAATCGTGAGATCTGATGGCTCAGTCCACTACTACACAAAGCTGGCTCAGTCCACTACTACACAAAAAATTACTAAGGCGGGCAAATATGATTTACTAAGGCGGGCATTGAAAACGCCTCGACCGAACGCCACGGGCGAACGGACCTTTCGGCGGTTTGATGCCCACCTCAACTAATAAAAAAAAAAACAAAAAATAAAAACAAATCCCAGCCGAAGCCCACCGATGGGCCCGCCGAGACAATCCACGCGACGCCCCATCCGATGCCCCTACGGCCATGGGGCCTCCACGCCTGCGCGCTGCCCTTCCACTCAAGTTGTCGATTCGCCGATTGGGCCGGAATTGACACCTAATTGCTGATCGCCGGGTGGTGAAGACGGCGAGGGAGGCGGCGGGCGGTGTGGGAGGCGGCGGCGGTGTGGGGCGGCGGTCGCCGCGCCTTTTACGGGCGGCGCGACGGGCGGTGGTGGAGGCGGCGGCGCTGCGGTCGCGTGGGCGCACGCAGGCGGTACGCCAGCCGGGCGCTGGCGTTGAAGGCGGCGGCGCGGCGCCGCAGAGAGAGAGAGAGATTGAGAGCTGAAGATAGAAGCCGTTGAGGGAGCTACCCTTTTAACTTTTCTCGCTTAAGATCCAAACGATTACATGCCCCTTGTATTTATAGTCCGAGGGAGACTTGCATGCTAAGAAAGATCTAGAGGTTTCTTATAGATTGAATTCCTCTTTACAAGCAATCTATTTATTCCCTATTTTATTCCTATCTTTATTCCTTAAATATTCCTTGCTTAATTGTGAAGTAATTGACGGGCGTGCTCATGGCGACGGCGGCGCGCGCCCGCCAGAGAGGCTACGGCCGGCCATGCCCCGGTCGTATGCGAGGTGCCCCGTTGGGCCTCCGTGGAGTGGGCCACTTTTTGGGTCATGACATCTCCCCTTTTTCGAACAAATAAGGCCCTCGCTACTGTGGTTCTCGCATGGTCGGGCGTTGTTGATGGGGTGATCAAGTAGCATGGTCCAAAGATTGTTGCATCCGCGTGTAGAGGGAAAATGAGCTGGACGAAGATGAGGTTGGTAACCTTTAACCGATGGGTGGAAGTCCGTAGCTCTCCACAAGTGTCGCCCAAAACCGTGCTCCCGCCCGAGCTTGTTGGTTCCGGCTATGTCGTGGAGCTTGTGATCCGTTGATGTAGCAAGTTGAGGTGGAACGAGAGTCTCCGGGATTGTGACGAGGTCGACGAGGTAGGTGGTTGATGTGGGTGGCATGTACCTCTTGTCGCCGCCGGTGAAGCTCACAAGTCGAGGCTTGCCAAGATGGAGATGTCGAACTTTCGAGGCGAGGTAGAGCCGCGTGTTCGCTATGGTGGGCGCCGCCGGTGCATTGCAGCCCACGGTTTGTTGGCATAGTTGTACCGACGAGATGTCGATGAGGGAACACGGAGCCAACCGGTTTGGCTCGAGTCGCCCCTACCGTCATAGCCGAGTAGTCGATGGCGCGATGGTCGCTGCTTGGCGCCGCGGGTGTCCGGTAAGCCCATGTTCTTGATGGAGGTGTCGGGGCCATAGGTGTAGTCGATCAAGTCATCGCTCCGCTGAAGTAGCGCGAAGTAGTCGTTGGTGTCACCATTGATGGGCAGCTTGAGGCCGCGAAGAAGACACCGTGTGGAGGTGTCCCAAAGACTCCCCCGTCGTCGCCCGGGTTGGCATGTAGACGAACCGGAGAAGGAGGAGTGCCACTCTTGTCGAAGTATAGCGGTGTACCCGATGTTCTGGCGACGTGGTACTGATGGTGGCGCCTTTGCTGGATCCGAGGTTACGATGGTGTTCTCCACCATTGTTGATGCCGGAAGGATGTCCGGCCAGTGTAGCGCATTGTTGTTGTCGTATGTCGGCCAGTGAATGACCGGTTCGTCGGTGGCGCCGGGAACGCCGGTGTTCTCATCCGCGGGCGGCGCCCGTTGGGTTGACGCCGTGGGTCGCCGGTGTCAAGGTTGGCCACGAGGGGGTCGCCGTGGTTCATGCCCTTGTAGTTGTTGTCGATGATAGGCATGGCGAAGACGTAGTTGACGCCGGGGGTTCGTCATCGGCGTTGGCGCCCTTCGTGACGCCGCCGCCGCTCATGGCGCCCATGGTAGCCGTTGTCGTTGATGTTGTTGGCGATGTTGTCGACGGTACCATTGTTGAAGATGTCCCGTTGGCGAAGGTGATGTCGTTGTTGGTTGGCATGGTGATGACGAGGACGCCGGGGTGACGCCGTTGGCGCCAATGGGAGGGTCATCATCTGCGTTGGCGTTCATGAGGACGCCGTTGACGAGCATGGCGCCTATGGTAGCGCCATCGCCGCCGATGGTGGCGCCCTTGGGAGGGGTGTCGTTGCCGTTGAAGTCCTTGGTGGCGGCGTCGGCAAGGATGTCGATCCGCCGACGCCGATGTCAATGCTAGCGACGCCGATGTTGACGCCAAGTGACGCCGTCTTGTCGCCCATGTTGGCACTCCGTGATGTTCCCAATGTCAAAGAGGGTGTTGGTAGTGACCGGAAACTTATTCGTGCGTTATTGTAGTAGCCGCGAGACGTTGGCCTAGTTGGGTAGGCTTTTCGCCGAAAGCGGTACCGTGGACGCCTCGTGGTAGCCTCGATGCGATTCGATCCGGGTCGCAGTATTTGGGGCATCCTTGGGGAAGGAGTGCTCGTTGTTTGCAGCGCCGATGATCTTGGAGGGGGTGACGTAGGCGGCGCCCGGTAGGAGCCGCGTCATCACCGCCGGGCGGCATCCATGGCGAGGGACGTCGTCGGTGGTGGCCGAGGTGGCGCCGTGAGGGCGCTGGCACGTCGACGCCCAAGGCCGCGTGCTGCGGTGTTGCCGCCGCCGTGGGCCACCGGTCGTCGTGGATGTCGATGGGAGCGTTGTTGATGTCGGAGCGCCATGGCAGCGGCGGTGTTGTTGGTGGCGCGCGTGGCCGTGTCGCCGTTGTACGCCGCTTCGGGCAGCCGTTCATCCAACTTCCGGGAGGGCGGTGAAGGTGGCCTGGATTTCTCGCGTGAGCACGGCTCGCAAATCTCCATCTAGAGCTCGGCGATCTTGTGCCCGTCCATCGGATCTTGGCGTTGGTGGTGGTGGAAGCCGTCGGTGGTGGGAATCGCCCCGGGTCTCCGGATACCACCGCCGATTCGGCTAGATTGGGCCGGAATTGACACCTGATTGTTGATCGTCGGGTGGTGAAGACGGGCGAGGGAGGCGGCGGCGGTGTGGGGGCGGCGGCTCGCGCCGCGCCTTGGTGGCGGCGCGGCGGGCGGTGGTGGAGGCGGCGCGCGGTGGCTAGCAAGGGGGGGCTACGCGTCGGGCCGGGCGCTGGCGTTGAAGGCAGCGGCGAAAAGCGTAGAGAGAGAGAGAGAGAGATTGAGAGCTGAAGATAGAAGCCGTTGAGGGAGCTACCCTTTTAATTTTTCTCGCTTAAGATCCAAACGATTACATGCCCCTTGTATTTATAGTCCGAGGGAGACTTGCATGCTAAGAAAGATCTAGAGGTTTCCTTATAGATTGGAATTCCTCTTTTACAAGCAATCTATTTATTCCCTATTTTATTCCTATCTTTATTCCTTAAATATTCCTTACTTAATTATGGTAATTGACGGGGGCGTGCTCACGGCGGGCGGCGGCGCCGGCCGGGAGGAGGCGCGCAAGGCCCGGGCCATGCCCCGGCCGTGTGCGAGGTGCCCCGTTGGGCCTCCGTCGTGGGCCACTTTTGGGTCATGACAATTGTGTTATCGGAGAGGGTCGCGACCGCCACGCCACCGCTGAATCTAGCCGTAGGGACCGCCAGAGGCGGATCTCACCATAGGAGAAGCGCCGCAACCGGATCTCGGCCAGAGAGAAAGCGATGCCGCCAAATCTAGAGGTATGGAGCACCACCGTGGTGAAGGTGCCAGCCGCCGCCATGGGGCGCTGTGTTG
Organism: Hyparrhenia diplandra; assembly: GCA_015847255.1. Lineage (NCBI taxonomy): Eukaryota > Viridiplantae > Streptophyta > Magnoliopsida > Poales > Poaceae > Hyparrhenia > Hyparrhenia diplandra. Next base: position 64,685 of record JADLZK010003168.1, read on the forward strand.
GAGGTGCCAACATCGGGGCACCTACCTCCATCCGCGTGAGAGTTGTGGTGGTAGGGCATCGTCAGCCATGGTGGGGCATCGCTAGACCTATGACCTCGAGCAAGATAGAGGTAAGGTGCGCGCTACTGGGATAGGAGGTGGAGGGAAGGGAGAGGAAGGGGCGCTGAAAGGAGCCTTGCTCAACTAAGACTATTCACACTCATGTCTCTCTATTTTCTTCCTCTATACATCCTAGTCATTAAGATTCCCTCATTTACAAGCACTTTCTCCACAATCATCCTTTTTATATCTCTACTCTATACCAATTACCATCAATGGGGTCCACTTGTAATTTTATCTAAATATATTCATGTGAGATCTAGTTTTGTAGAATTTAATGATACGAATTCAATGGTGCAATCAAAAATTAATTTGGTCTTTTCATTTATGAGTTATAACATTTTTTAATTACATAAACGGTGGGGCCCGTTGTTGCATGCTCACCTCTCTCTCACCTCTCTCTCCCGCGCCGACAGCTTTTTTCAGAAGTACACACGGCAGCAGCGCCTATATATACCGGGTCGCTGGTGCGGTGTGCCATCTGGCTGGATACCGCTCCCCGCTATAGCATTTTTTTTCACGGTAAATGTTGTACCGCATTTTTCACGGTAAATGTTGTACCGGGACGTTTGTAGAACACTAGTGCAGCTAGTCTAAGGAAGGGAGTGGGCGCCATGGAAGGGAGAGCACCGCCGACGGCTCACAGGAGCGAGAAGAAGAGAGAGTGAGTGAATGCTGAGTTCTTATATTTATAGTTAGAAATGGTAGTGGGCTTGGGTAAGCTAGCTAGTGTGCTGGGCCTAATTAATGTTGACGGTTGCTTTATTAATGTTGCCTCTGTAAATGATTAACCGAGGCGACATTTTCAACCGCCTCTCGGTAAATAAAATTTTCTCCTCGGTAAATCGATTTAAATAAAATATTCTCCTCGATAAATCGATTTTGTGAGGCGTTACTTATGACCACCTCGATTAATAAAAGTGATCGCCTCGGTTAATCCCTGACATTAACTGATACGGTGGAAATGCATGCCTACCTCCGTGGCCCATTCCAAAACGTCACGCAACAGATTTTTTGTAGTAGCGGTCCTTCGCACGTGCCCAAAGGTGTTGTAATGCCCCAGCTAGAATCTCCGGTGTGGGCTACCCATCAACACATATACACATCACATACCAAACCAATGATAGAATAAAGCATCTACCCAATAGCAATGATAATCTGAACCAATTAACGACATCTACTTAACTCTTACAGTAGCAACTGCTATGCAAAAGATTACGCATTTGTATGCGGAAAGGTAGTGCTCGTGATGATGGTGCTACTCCTAGTTCCCATGCAGGTCATAATGGTTTACCACCTAAAAACCAGATGAATACAAGAGTGAGTAAAAACACTCAAAGATGCACATTTAGAACCAGAACAACAATCAACTCAAGAGAATTAATGAACGAATTACTAGAATTCTAAATTAATAGTAGTTTCCGCCTGAAATGGACAACTCCTTAGCTTTTACCGAAAAAGCCAAGCAAGTGGGGCCAGCACTTACTCACGCATTACTTGAATATAAGAACCAAATTGCACCTCCGGATAAAACCGACACCAGAATTGAATGTAAATGAAAACTTGAAATTTGAACTTGACTATAAATACCGAAATGCACATCCAGATCCACCAAAATGAGAAGTGAGTGTAAAAGAACACTTGAATCGCATGGAACAGGAATATGCACATGAAGCAATTGATTCAACTTAAAACTCAAACAATAGGTACAAACCCACACATAGGTTCGTCATGCACTTGCCTTAATTTCGCCGAGACCAAAGCGCCACATGCTTGGTACTTGCGGCTTCCAACCCTTCTCTTTGTCGCACATGCTTGGTACTTGCAGCTTCCAACCCTTCTCTTTGTCGCTTACTACACGTAATACATGATGTGTTGCTTAACATGATGGAATGTATGACATGATGCATGAAGGTGCATTGGTGGAATCATAACAAGATCAATCATGAGGAACTAATTATAAGAATTATCAACCACTATATAACCGGTTACTTTATCATTAGTCAAGGCTAACATGAAAAACATAAATCACTTCTTAAACTTGAAGATTACATGTGGGTTGTTATTCACTAACAATTTGCATAAGAAACACATGTACCATCTGAACTATTAACAAGAGATCATATATGCTATTCAAAAGGTCAACTCACATTACTACGCCTCGGACATCATTTCGGGTCATTACATACCGTAAGCAATCACAAGAACCACACACATGCATCTACTAACAATTCACTTGGGAAATATTATTAACCATCAAGTAGATTATCTAACTATAAAGAAGTAAACTACTTCCCAAGTAACAATAGAGGGTTTGGGTGTTCTAAGGACAATCAACTCCAAATCCACCCCAAGCCATTTCATGGTTTATGCTAATCATTTAGGTAATTAATTAACTAATAATTAGGACATATAAATAAGATTATTGTTCCCAAACTTTTTGTGAAGGTTGATAATAGCATAAAATAGATACACAAAAAGTTTCATGATCATTGGATATTTATTTTAGCCTACAAAAATCATGGAATAAGCATGTCTTAATTAAAAGAGATAATTTTAAATCATGCCAAAACTATTGATTTTCATGATTTAATATTTTTCCTAGATATAAATAATCATAAGGAAGTCACACAAAAAAATTTTCATGAAGTTAGAATGCACCAATAATTAGTTATGAAATTCACAAATCTCAGGTGAAAATAGAAAAAGAAAAAGAAAACATTATAGTGAACTATTCATCTGACGCAGTTAGGCAGCTGGGCCCCTAGAAAATTTCAGGGGCCCTTTGGATTGGGGGAAACGCAGGATTTTTGGAGGATTCAATCCTATGGAATTTTTTCCTATGTATGTCATTTGGTTCACAGCAAAGTCATGGGAACAAATCCTTGGGATTGAATTCCTATGGGCAATTTTACAGGAATCGTACAGGAAAGGAAACATGAGCTTCGAGCTCTTGGAAAATTTCCTGGCGCGAAACCGAAACCGCGCGACTCGCACCGCGCTCACTCGTTTCTCCCTCTCTCTCTCGTATTGGTTGGCGCTTCTGCTCCCTCGGTCAGAGCCTTCCCCAATCCCCGTAGTCGACGGCCTATCCCAACGTTGGTGGCCCAATCCGCCGGAACCCATCTCCGGCCATGTAGTCCGGCACTCGCAGCGACATCTGCTGTCGACGCGCCACTCGCCCTAGCCCTGCCCCGCGCCATCGCCGTTGGCCACAGCACTCCTCGGTAACAGGCTGTAGCCATGGAAGATGAAGATTCGGGGGTGGGGATTGGTGCGGCGAGCAGACATGAGGCGCTGCTCTTAGCGTTTGGAGCCTGCAGGTAAAAGCAGAATCAGAAAAGGTAGAACAAACTGAATCCCGGTGGAGGCGCGCAGCGGCAGGGGGCACGGCCGTCGTCCGGACGTCGATCTATTCCCAGTCCCGGAGCGCGCAGGCACGGAGGCAGGAATGGACGGCGGCGTAGAGCAACGGACGGCTCCAGCGGCGGCCGACCGAACGGGCGAGCGGCGTCGGCACGTGGGGCGGAGCTGCCGGGCGAGCGCGGAGTGCGGCGGCGGCGCCACTGCTCTGCTAGTCTGCCTTCCCTATCACCTAACACATTTGGCTCTGGGCTGCGCGTCATGAATGGGCCAGCCAAACTGAGAACGGGCCAGCTTTGATTCAAAATGAGAGCAGAAGCAGTCCGTACTGTACAATTCCTTTGGTTCTCCTGAGCTGTTGCCAAAGGGCTTTGAAAGCTACTCCTCCGTTTTAAATTATAGTTCATTTGACTTTTTTGATCCTAAATTTGACCACTCATCTTATTCAAAAAATTTCCACAAAACTAGTTAAATTTAAGCCATTCTTAAAGAGCATTTGTTAATAAAGCAATCCACAACCAAAAAAAAAAAAAAAAAAAAAAAAGCGGGAGGAGGCCAGGCCAGAGGCCGGGGAGAGGCGGGGGAGCATCAGGAGGTTGACGCACACTCGTTGACGACCACGGCTTGCCGCGCGGTGGCCCGAGGCCTCTTGGCCGCACGAACAGGCGGCTCCGGTAGAGCACGCCCGCGGCAGTCTGTGGCGGTGGGGAAAGAGATGGTGAGCTAGAGCAGCGATGCAGATGGCGAGCTCGCACACGCGCTCCGTTTTAGGGATGGAGGGGCTGGGAGCACGGCGAAGACGAGAGCTCCGCGCTCTCCTGCAGCCATGGTGGGGTGAGAGAAAAAAAACAGAGAGCGCACGGAGGAGACAGAGAGTGAGTCGAGAGTCGAGGGAATAGCTTCTGCGTTTACAATTCGTGCATGAAGGCGAACCCACTAGTAAACGCTCGACGAGGACACACACTCAGCCATGTATCTAGGCGCCAGAACCAGAAACAGCGAGAAGAACGTCGGCGGTGAGACAGGCAGGCTGGCTGCTCGCGGGTACTGTAGTAGAGCTTCCTATTTTCAAATTCTTCAAATTACTCCCAAAATCACTTAGGGCTCGTTCGGTTGTCAAAAATTGAATCCGGACGCTGAATCATTCCAGCCCAGGAAGGAGTCAAGCCATGTGGATCCACTGTCAGCTTTCTACCCTGCCTGGAACTATTCCTTGCCTGGAACCTTCCTCCACCTGCTGTTCGGATAGGCACAGGCAGGATTGCTATTCGTCAGGTTCTGCTGGTGGAAAGCGCATGAGTTCAGCATTCGGCAGCACAGGGAATGAAAAAAGGAGTTCAGCATGAGTTCTACTACACAAAAAATACCAGCAGCTACTAATCCCATATCCAGGACATATAGCGTTTAGTTTACTGATGACCTTACAAGATGTTCAATAAATTTAACTTTTAAACAAAAATCTGAACCACAATAGAAAGTCTGAACCACAATAGCAGCTACTAGTCCCACATCCACTTGTTTAAATTTCGAACCTAACTGCTCTTGAGTTGAGCAATAGAGTTTCTCTACCTAATACTTTCAGCATTTTGTAAGCTCTTAAACTGAAAGGCCAAAACTTGATAATGCACTGAACCTAACTACTCTTTTATTCGAACAAAAAGCTGCTCTCATATGCAACGCCTCCATAGAGCTTGTAACATCGCGTTCCTGTAAAAAAAAAAAAAATAGATGTAAGATGAGACTGAATATGATAATACAAATGCAGGAAAACTAGAGCTAGCAATGGTATGGTTTGGTCTGGTCCCTCTTGGCAAAGTACACATGTCCAGATCCCTCCTACTTCAGTCAAAGGGAGTAACAAAGTACATGGCGAATTAAACGTCAAATGGCAAAAGAATAGGATACTGCCACTCAATTCAATTTTGACAATTAAAATTCAGTGTCTCTCTAGTCATGATTACTATATACGCTTGAACAGCAGCCTACTGTACAATTCATAGTAAGATCACAAGTTTCAAGTTCTTCAGAAGTAGCAACACGATCACAAGTTTCATGTTCTCAACACACCAAGGCCATATGTAGCAAGCAGTTATTAGTTATTACTAGTTGAAAACAAAACAGCCTCAGCTATCAAGCTCCAACATCAATCCACTCACTAAACAAAGACATGGTAGCTGTAAATGAAGACATAATCAGGAGCTAGCTACTGATTTGCACACAAACTTTTACCAGTTGCAGCAGTCATTTGGAAAGCATGTACAGTGATATGTTCAGTGAAGTAGACTGACCTTTTAGACCATCACACTTTTCAGCCACAACAAGGTTGCATCTTCATCTAGTTCACAGCCACTTAGGAAGGCTTCTCTGTTCTCTTTGCTCTTGATGAAAACTTGAAATGCTTTTGCTTTTTCCTCCTTGGTCACTTCCATTGTGCTTAGAACTGATATGCACCTTGTGATCGAAAAAGTCAGCCTCTTTTTCTTTGGTAGCAGGCTCTTCTTTTGCGGCTTCATCCTCAGCTTGTTTATTCTTCATCTCAAGATACCGCTCCATCATGCTTTCCACTTTTGAACTCTTACTAGCCTTCTTAGCCTTCTTTTCTTCTTTTTCTTGTCTCTTCTTTTCTATCAAAGCCCGTCTTCTTTGCTCTTCAGTCATACCTCTTGACTCCTCAGCTGGAGCTTCTTCTTCTCTTGTGATTCTTGGGTCATCGAAAGCAGCAGACAATCTGTATCTTCCTCTCTTTGAATTCTTGGGTCATCAAGCAACACAACATCAGATTCTTCCAAATCAGTTTCTTCCAATTCTTGTACTAGCCTCAAGGGTTCTTCATCATACATTGAATCAAGAGAAGTGCAATTGTGTGTTCCTCAAGCAAGATGCCCTATTGCAAAAATTCAGCTTGTTGAGTCTCTCAATGCATTGCCCTCTTGGTGCTAGTTGTATTGCCCCTCGATCACCACTTGGCAAATCAACAAAGTCTATTGGATCGATATTATTTGGCTGATCATCCAGCCACAACTCATCTCCTTGCATTTCTCTAATCAAATTGTGAAATATTGCGGCTGCAATGGGTATTTTGACTTGATTCTTCAGCTTGTGGAATGTTGCGACTTTAAGAATAGGAAAGCGCTTCTTAAGGACTCCTAAAGTCCTCTCGACATGGTTCCTTAGTAGCGCATGGCGATGATTGAAGAGCTCTTTTTGGATTTTGTGGTCTTCTATGTCCAGCCCCAAACTCTTTTAAGTGATATCTGACTCCCCGATATGGTGCTAGAAAAGAAGAGGTGTTTCCATACCCGCCATCGACAAGATAAAACTTGCCTTGAGGCACCTCAAATCCTTTGCTCATAGCAGACCTCAACACTCTAGAGTCTCAGAGCGGAACCCTCCCATCCACTAGAAACATATGTGATCTTAAGGTCAAAATCACAAGCAATCATAACATTGATGCTCAGTGTTGACTTCCTATTTCTAAAAGGGGCAGCTTTTTCAGAGGCAATTGAGATAGGAATGTGAGTGCCATCAATAGCACCGAGGCAGTCTTTTGAAGAAAGGAAAGAATCTTGGATTTGTGGCAATTTTTGGATGGACTTGATTAGGGTTGGGAGATTTCAGGAATTCCCGAGAGCAAGACCCAGCGAGAACATGCTTGAAGAAGTGGTTTAGGTGGGTGTGAAATGTATCATTGCTATGGTGAAATTTTATCGAAGGTCTTGATAGGAAGAGTTATGGCTGAGCATCCAAAGGAAAAAAATCCAAGTTTCTCCTCAACTTTGATTTTCGTGATCGAGAGACAAGTCTGTTTCTTCGAAGGTAATCAGCCGGATAATTGAAGATCCAAGGTTCCATCCGAAAAGCTACCAAACAGTTCTTCACGTGTCCTTGAAGCAACCGGGCGGACCTCCTCCTCGCCCGATTCTTCAGGGCCATGACGTTGTTCCTTTTCCCTCCCGGTTAGAATACAAAAGATAAAGGCCAGGGGAGAAAAAAGAGCATCATGTCGTCATCCTCTTCCTCCCTCCTCTTTCTAACACGGTCTCTCGAAGTCATACTCATTGGTTTACTATATAACAAAAAGAACAGGGCAATCATATATTTATTGATGAACAGGGCAGCAATATAGAAGAGGGCAATAAGAGGGAGAAAAGTACCTTTTGGTGTCAAAACAGGGTCCTTAAGAAGGAGGCGGCCTGTCTTCACCGACCCTAGGAAGTGCTGGTACAATCAGAGTAAAAGCACAAGTACAAGAAGTCAATATCCAAAGACAAACTTTGTCCAAAACAAAAAGGGCAGCCGAACTCACAAACACACACATACTCCTATTTGCAAAGCATAGTCTACATGTGGTCCAAAATAGCATGTGCCAAAACAGTTTAGGAACTCAAATGTGCACGATTCTCCCATTGCATAACGAAATTAGCAGAATTTCAAGCACCAGGTTAGAGCTGCAGATATATGCATGCATGCATAACGACATAATAATGCATCCCAAAATCCCAAACTCGAAACAAACAGTACTAGTACTCCTACTAGCAGTATATAGACCGTGCAAGTGTGTGTATACTCCTAGCAACTCTTGTTCTCAGCAATCAAGCTGTCGATTATAAGACTTTGTACCTTCAACAGCCCCTACCATTATTTCTTCGATCCAATGCAGTTAGCTAAGAGATCTTGACACAGCTTGCATTATACATAGAAAAAGTCACAATATATGCACATAGCACATCTTTTATTTTTCTGCAGAACTGAAACATGGGCTTTTGCAAGACGGTGAAGACTGAAGAACCAGATAAAGATTTTGCAAAAGAAGCAGCAATCACGAACAAGATAAGAAGTACAGCTTGTTCCGCTACTAATCACACACGTCTATTTGGCCTGATCTACGAGTCCTTCTCTTCATCCTGCTGCTGCTTCAAGTTCGCACTCCTGCAGTTCCTCGTGCAGGCACTTGGACGCCTGGCGATACAGCCGCCGTCCCTCCCGTCCGTCGCGGGTCGACGTGAAACCCACGGATACGCTGGCGTCGAAAGTACCCAATCCCAATCCCAAGAACCCTAGAGTAGAGAAGAGGAGGTCGGATGGTACCGAGAGAAGGCGGCAGATGGGAGGAGGTCGCGTCGCCGCCGCCCGCCGGTGTGCCGCCCGGGCCGCCACACCGCCTTCGCGCCCGCACCACCTTCTTCTGCGTCGCCGCCACCGCCCGGCCGCCCGACGCTGCGGCTTTCTTGGCATCGCCCGACGCGACGAGGAATGGATCCCGAGGGTCCGAGGTGTGGTTTCGTTCCGGCCGGGAAGGCGGAAAGAGGCGACCGGGCCCGTTTCCAACCGGCCGGCGGAAACGAACAGCGATTCAGGCCGGACCAGATTTGAAAACGGGCCACTTCGCTCCACTTCGAATCAAGGCCGTTCGGGCCATTCCAATCGCAACGAGCGAGGCCTTAGCAACTTCAAAATCTCTATAAATAAAAGTTGCTCCACTTCTCGAGATCTCCATCTTTGCTTTAAGGATCATTCCCAAATTGGACCTAGATTTTGAAATTTGAAATTGGGACAAGAAAGGGATATAAATTTAGGTTTTCAAATTTGGAATTTAAATTCCAACACTCAAACAAAGTGATTGTTATCATTGCGTGCAACACTTAGATCCTAGCACATGCAATATATATGAAAATACCACTTTTGCAACATAGCAAAGCTATAAATAAACATCGCTTATGCAATATATGAAACATATCATATGCATCATTCACATGTCAAAATTGAAACATGAAGTGCATTGTTACCATGATACTTGATAATTACACATGATGATGATCATGTTTTAAAATTTTAATTATTTTTAATATTTGAGGGTTTGTGTACCGTGCCATAGATGTGAGTGTGCGTGCATATTGTAGGTGTCGACGTTTGTACGTGTAATTCTCAAAAAGCGTAAAAATCCACCTTTTGTTGAAAATGTATTACTAGTATATATGGGCATGCAGCCGGAGCCCGCCGCCCGCCTCGCGGCCCGATAAATCGACCCGCCCGAGCCCGACGCGGCCCCGCATGTACCGTAGGTACCGTGCGGCCCGGCCGACTTTCGGCATACCAGGCGATGCAGGCGCCCGGCCCGCCCTTGATGCGGACGCGGACGCGGCACGCGGTCGCGCTGGCCGACTTTCTTGAGGAAAGCCACATCTCCCTAGGTGACCCCGTCCGTCCCGAAAGTGCTCCCAACCTAAGCGCGCAATCTCCGCACCGGATAACGCGCGATCGCCGTCTCCCTCTTCGTAGCGGCGCCCGCGCCGCCTCCCGCCGCCCGGCAGGCAGGCCGCCCTCCCGGCTCCTTCCCTCGCACCCTCCTAGCTCTAGCACCTTCCCACCGCCTCGGCACGGGCATTCGGTTTTAACCCGAAAATTAGGTTCGGTTTAATCGGTTTCCCAAAATTCCGGTTTCTAAATAACAACTACCGATCGGTTCTCAAGAAAAGCAAAAACCGAGGACTTCGGTTTGGTTTTGACGGTTTTTCGGTTTTCGCGAGAAAACCGAAGAACCTGACCAGCGAAAGTGCTCAAACTCCGCCGTGGTCGCGCCAAGGCGCACCGCTCGCCGCCGGAGATGCCGCATTCTTCTGCCGACCAGCGCCCAGCGCCCGCCCAGCGTCGATCAGCGCCCGACCGCGCGCGGCTTCTTTGCCGACCAGCGCCAGCGCCGCCCGCTTATTTGCCCGCGTCGCCCGTGTTGCTAAAAACGGCGTGCTCGCGTCACGCCCGCTAAAGTTGCCCGCGCCGCCCGCTCTGTTGCTGAGTTAGGGTTTGCGTGCGGGGTTGGGGAAGTGGGGAGACTATGGCGGGGATGGGGTGGAGGCACGGGGTGCGTGCAGATGGACTATTGGGCTATGTGGGGTACGTGGGCCGGATGGCGCACGCTTGAATGGCGCTGCTCGATGCTACAACCCTGGTCTATTCGGTTTCCATCGGTTCTTCGGTTCGGGGAGAGTGAAAACCCGAAACCAAAGCGAAAACCGAAGTTCTACAGCTTAAGAACCGTTTTAAAACGAAAACCTAAAAACCGGGATTTCGCCCGGTTCGGCTCGGTTGGTTCGTTTCGGTCTTCGGTTAAAAAGTGCCTGTGCTGACCCTTGCCGCCTCCTCGCCGCCTCCTCGCCGTCTCCTCGCGCGCTGGGCGCCCTCACCTCGAGAACGTCGGTGGCCGCCGCCACCTCCCGCCGCGTGAGGAAGACGGCCGCCGGCGACCGGGCCCCCCCAGCCCCAGCGCCCGAGCCGCTCCGCCTCCCTTCCCGCTCCCGCCTCTCTCACCTTCTCCATTTTCAGGGCGCGGCGCTCCATCGTCTCCATGCCTCCATCGCCACGGCGCGGGCACGCCGCGCGGTGGCACGCCGTGCCAGCCGCACGGGCCCATCGGGCCTTACAGGCCGCCTTGGGCCAACGGGCCGCACGAAAGCACACCGGAGGCACGCACGGCCGCACGGCAAGGAATGGGTGCCGTGCCGACACGTTGCACATATATATAATTACTGGGTTCAGTTTCGCCTCCCATGAAAATTGTTGGCCTTTAATAAGGATATTTCATTTTCGGGTAGTGTGTATTCCTTTTGTCATTCGTGCTAGGTCCCACGTGATAAGGCTGACACGTGTTTATGTTCTTGGGGTGTCATGCCAGCACATACATATACCAAGTAGATTTTTATATAATTATTGAACACTTGCCGAACCAAAGGTGACATGTATAGTACCAAAGAAACATTAAAAGCACACCTATCCATTGCAAGTTCAACAGGCAACAACACACAGCAATAATCAAAAAGCATGTGACCGACGACCCGATCGACACACACATGAACCAGTTACCTAAAAAAGCTAGTGCTGCACGTAGACATCGATCTCGACGACGCCTCCACGAGCAAGGTCGTAGTCGTAGTTCCTGGTGAGCATGTACCCACGCGCGAATCGGAAATTCTCGGTGCCGCCGATGATCACCGACTCACGGACCTTAGCGTCCATGTCGATGCGGCCGTTCGCCGTCACGGAGCTGCCGCGGTGCTCGCCGGCCTCAAGGACCATGTGCATGGTCAGGTGCGACACGATGCCGCCCTCCGACACGCGCACGGCGAAGCCCTGCGCCGTGCCGACGCGCTTGCTGTCCCCGCGGGGCCTTCCGTCAGCGCGTTGTTGAGCACCACGACGTCGCCGAACTGCCGCGGCGATGACAGGAGCAGTGACAGTGTGCTCCCAGTGGCGGTGGCGCTGTCGTTGCTGGCGCCGCCGTCGTCGATGGACGCCGTGGGTAACAAGAGGGACCGGCCGGAGACGACCCGCATGGCGGTGGGCTGCGGCCCGGTGTAAGCGTCGTGCATGAAGAAGTGGAGGTGTGTGGTGGCGCCGCTGCTACTAACCGTGTCGTGGCTGCGAAAGTAGACAGCGCCGGCGACGAGGAAGGCGGCTACAAGGAAGATGGTGGTGGAGTGGAAGGAAGCCATGACGGTGAGATAGCTTTGCTTTGAGGCTACTATATTCTTAATTTGTTTGTTGATCCAGCCTGTACATTATATGCGCGCTTATATAATAGTTCTGCCGCATATACGAGTCGGTGTCAACTATTTTACTGTTTCAAAGCTGTATTCCATAAATGCCCATAATTTAACCAAAAACTGTTTATAGACAATGGTTAGAGTTTAGAATCAATGACCAAATATTATGGATTAATTTGAGAACTTTTCTCAATATTTATTTGTGTGTTTAGGCTGGGGTTTCTCGCTGACTTCGGTAAAAAAATATTTATTTGTGTGTTTGATAAGAAATGATGTTGAAACTACATTGAGGCCCTACCATTAGCAACAGTACAAGTAGTACAAGTCTAAGATAAGATAGTAGATAAGATAGTATATATCCCAACAGTCTCTCTCAATAGAACAGTCTCTCTCAACAGATTCCATCACACGTGGGGGCAAACAATTTTGAACCACTCTTTTTTTTTTTCAAACATGAGGCAAGTTTAATAATGTAATCATCTCTTACAAGATGCATCGGTGGATGACGTCTCGGCCATACAGAGGAAGACATCTCCTGATCATATAGAGGAATCGAATTTGGGTTAATTTTGGGTAAAAAGATAAGCGGCGATATTCCAGTCCGGTTTTCCCTGGTTGTGAACTTGCAGATTACGACTTTGGAATCTACATAGGAATTAAACTCTACTTAATAAATTAACTTATTTGACTTGGAATTTGACATTCCATCAAGCCTCACTTAAATTCATAGTGTGAGATGAAAATTTATTCTACATATTACCATTCTATATATTTCTACTTTGCAGTTTATAAGACTGTCAGCACCACGCACGTTAAACGCGTACTGTAGGACAAGATAGTGGACGGGAGAGCTGCAGCAGCGTCCTCTATCCCGGCCCACTACACGGGCACGTACGGTATTCCAAGCGCAGATGGAGGACATCCGCTATCTACGGACATGGTGTGGGGCCGAAGGAGAGCAAGAGAGAGCGAAGCAAGGACGGAGCCGTGCCCGCCGCGGATGGAGCGAACAGGGAGGGGCCAAGCCCGCCACCGGAAAGGGGAGTAGGGAGGTGGCGGCACCGGGCCGAAGCTTGGGGTGGATCTGCTCGATGACGCCGACATCGCCGCATCTTCGCCATCGAGCATCCCCGCCACCCGCATTGCTGGCTAGCCCCCTCCCGCATCGTTGGCGACTACGGCAGATGCAGCTCCTCGGCCTCCATCGCCGTCATCCTCCACGCCCATGTCCGCCCCGCCGCCTCTGTTTCTTCTTTGTCCTCGCTGCCGCCCTCGCCTCCGGGCCTCTTCTTCTTGTTCCCGTCCTTCTTTGCCGTGACTTCGCTGTTCCACCACCGCCAGGGGCATCCTTAAGACCCCAAGACGCCAGCAGCGGCGACGGCGAAGACGACGGCAACGCCACGCCACTGCCCCTTGTGCTTCTAGAAATGGGGAAGGGGTTAAAAAAATTATGAAGTATGGGACCCATGGAGTGGTAGTTGATATAGAGGATGGGACAGAGTATAGATGGGTGTGGAAAAAAATGTGTATATAGGAGTGACTAGGACGTAATATTCCTTTTAAGGAATGAATTTAGAGTATGATGAGTGCGGACAGCCCTAACATGCTCTTCAACTCACTCCCCGTGGTCGTGGGTCGGTGTGTGGTTGTCGGGGCGAAAATAATCGCCCACGAGATAAAGTAAAACCCAAGAAGGATGGTACAGCCCCAAAGACCCAAAAAGGAGGAGACCGGGTGGGAAGACGATGCCGGGCCTTATGACCCTAGACGTATCCTGGGCTAGGAGACAACCGGAAGGACGCAGCCGGCCCTTAGCCAAACAGATTTATAAAGAAAGAATTGATGTACGGGACATCCTTTTTCGCCCAACAGAGGCCCGAAATAGCCCATCTCCAAATACTCATCCAACAAAGCCCAACTCGCCAAATCACCCCCACCAAAGCCGGGGAGGGTCCAGTGGTGATATCCAAAGAAGTCTTAAAAATAAGAGCCGTTGGGACCATCGTGAGTATGGAGAAGAAGGACTAGAAAAACAACCGCATGACAGGCTCATTTTAGCCTATTGGTATATGGACCGAATCGCCCCCAATAGTACAACATTAGCCCATAAGGCCCGCTCTCGCCGCCACCGACCTTAATCCGAGGGTCAAGGAGCCTCGGGGCCTAGTTCCGCCCGCCCGAAGGCACGGATTCCCCGAAGGTAGTCCCTACCTCGCCCGAGGATCGGGACCCCCGGCGAGGCTTCTCCGCCTTTGCCCGAGGGTAGGAGAACCCGACCGCCGGTTCTTCTCTTTCTCGGGGTATGTAGCGGGCGCACCTTGGGAATTCCAGCCCGTAGAGGGGGGCAGCCGCATTCAATGCCCCCGCTTCATCGGGGTTACGGTGATGTGGCAATCGATTGCCCTGTCGATTCACCCGCCTCCGTTATCTCCTCGCATCCCCTGTTGATGGGACATAAAGGGAGTAGTTACATCACACGCCACCGTGCACAGGAAAACACGGCCGCACTATTCATTTGCTTAACGCTCCACCTCCCCGACACGTATCTGAAGACCCTCGGGGCATTGACACCACACCACGACGCAGTCCGCACAAGCCAAAGTTCGCGACCGGGATCGAGGATCCCCATTGGGCCCCGGGAGACCCCCCCCCCGGGGCGGCGGACACGGACGCGGGAGACGCATGGACACGCGGGCCCACACCAGGGCATTCCGGGGGGAACCCGAGGTCCGGCTCGGGCATGATACGCCTACGGCCCGGGACGATAGACACCTTAGTGTTTGTACACGACACGTATTGTACATATTATCTCTCCTTTACACTATAAAAGGGAGAGTAATGCCACAATAGAACGGATCGACACTTCTAGGTTTTACACACCGAGTCATCATCTCGCCTCCGATTGGAGTTCTCCTTCATTCTCGGAAAACTCTTGTAATCACTTTGGTTCTTGTGCACATTTGGTGCGAGGTAATACGAAAGGTCACAACTGCTAGACATAGGGCCCCGTGGCTGAACCAGATAAACTCTTCGTCTTCCGGCTCCGCACACGCCAACAAAGTGGGGGAGCGCACAGTAGATAAATTATTGCCGGTGCTTGGGATACCCCGGTTCTCAAAACACCGACAGTTGGCGCGCCAGGTAGGGGAGCGCTGTGCGAAAAACCACTTCCCACAAACCTAGATGGCGGCATCTCTTTCCTTCCCGCCTTGCTCACCGGAACACGAGTATGGCCAAGGAGCGCTGCTGCAGTTCGGCAGCCTCAAGTTCGTGGCACTAGGCCACGACTTCAAGGCAATCCTACTCCCAACTGGCCTGGAGGGCAACCGCTCCCAATCCTCAAAAAGGCGCAACCATCGCCGTGACCGTCGCCGCCAGGAGATGCGACATCAGCAACGGCGCATAAGGAACGACTCCTATTACGACCTCATCCCCATGCCCGCCGGCACCGACGACAAGGAGGAAACCGCCAGATTCACAGCCCAAGCGGCTGCGACGGTTCCCACGAAGACGGTGCGGGGCGGAAGCGGGCCTACGACACCGACGGCAAGCGCGTGCTCAGCGACAAGGAGCGCGGCAACCACGATGGCCGCATCACAGGATGGTGGCTGCCCGGAGATCCGTGAGGTGACGGCACCACAAGACGACCACGCGACTAACAGATCCGAACCCCCTCGTGGCCCGGGAGCCGGAATGGATGGCGGCGGCGCGGCGCGACCATTACCCTAACGCTACCACGCCAACTGACGAGGAACTACTTGCCAGTGGACCACCGGAGCATCCTCCGCTCCTCGCCGCTTTCTGGGCGCTCCATAATTGGCATCCTCTTTTAGGATATTGCCCCCGGCGCTACGGGCGCTTTTGTGGATCCCTGAACCCGGCCTTATGATAGCGATTATTATGATCCCACTTTCGATGGGACTAATGTAATGATAAATTCATAAATAATTGTTTTACTAACTTCAAGGAAAGTAATGTTGACGCCGCAACCCCGCTCGACGACGCACTCCTTCGACCTCGGCAAGAATCGCCCCATATGCTCGCCCACAACCTCCTTAGGATGTGGGACCCACAAGCGCCTCAAGCCCCTAGTGGCCGGGCTAACACCAAGAACAGCCCACGCCTCCTCCCCAAGGATACCGACGCGCTTCAACCACGGTACTGTCGTCCAAGAACAGCCCAACCCTCACCACCAAAAGGTGGAGGTTGCAAGACGGGCTAGGAGGGCTCCTTTGACAGTGGCCACGGTCCAAATGAGTCAAGTCCACGCCTTCCAAGAATCACGCGACTTTAGGGTGTTGGGAGTCAACTCCGCAATTTTAAGCCCCCGCCGGGTCCTAACAAAGTCGACCCCAAAGACGCGTTCTATCCGGGAAATTCCGATTGGCAACAAGTTCGGTTGAAATGCTCTGGGGACATCTCGAAAAAAATCGCCTCGGCCCGCAGACCGCCAAAGGAACCATCGGGTCGGAGCCAACGGGTAACCGTCGACTCTCGCACCGAGGGAAAAATAGGGAACACCAAGGCAAATTTGATGAGCGGCATCGCCCTCGACACCCTCGAGCCACAAGTTGGCACCGAAAAGTTCCAAAGGGTCATTCACACCATGACCCAAGTCGGGGCTTACCCATTAGTAGTAGATCCAGTCATCGGCAATATAAGATTGACTGAGGTCCTCACAGACGGAGAAAATAGCCTCAAGCCTATCTACGAAGGAACCTCCGACTTGCTCGAGGTTGCCAAACCCAAGATCCGCCGAGAGGGGCTCGAAGCTCGGGCTCGACCCAAAATAAGAAGCGTAATTCATCAACTTTCTCCGAACAAACGCCAAAGACATTTTGCGTAGAGTCCCCTGACATGCCGTGCATACCGGGGGATGTCGAGCACCCCCAAGACGCCCGAGCGGCTTTTTGACGCAGAAAGCAATTGCGACGATTCTATGATGCCAAGCGCAAAATCATCGGAGAGGAGGTCCAGAAGCTGATGACGGCCGGATTCGTCAAGGAAGTGTTCCACCCAGAGTGGCTAGCTAATCCTGTATTAGTAGAGAAAAAGAATGGGAAATGGCGGATGTGTGTTGACTACACTAGTCTCATTAAAGCATGCCCCAAAGTTCCTTTTCCTTTACCTCGAATCGATCAAATCGTTGACTCTACCACGTGATGTGAAACGCTGTCCTTTCTCGATGCATATTCGGCTATCATCGATAAAATGAAGGAGCCCGATCAACTCGCGACTTCATTCATCACGCCCTTCGGATGTAT
The DNA here is from genome assembly GCA_015847255.1 of Hyparrhenia diplandra. Taxonomy (NCBI): domain Eukaryota; kingdom Viridiplantae; phylum Streptophyta; class Magnoliopsida; order Poales; family Poaceae; genus Hyparrhenia; species Hyparrhenia diplandra. The sequence goes on from JADLZK010003168.1 coordinate 81,948, forward strand.
GCGCTACCTCACCATGCCCTTCGGGCTAAGGAACGCAGGGCCACTTACCAACGATGCATGCAACATGTGTTTGGCGAGCTCATAGGCCGGATAGTTGAAGCATCGTGAGACGACATCGTGGTAAAATCCAAAAAGACGGCGAACTTAGTTGGAGACTTAGCAGCGACGTTCAAGTGCCTAAATGAAAAGAGGGTCAAGCTCAACCCGGAGAAATGTGTGTTCGGGGTCCCTCGCAGGATGCTTCTCGGATTCATTGTCTCACAACGGGGCATTGAGGCCAACCCAACCAAGGTTGCGGCGGTGACCAACATGGAGCCAATCACCAATCTCAAGGGAGTCCAAAAGCTCATGGGTTGCCTATCATCTCTCAGTAGATTCATCTCTAGGTTAGGAGAGAAGGGATTACCCTTGTATAGACTTCTGAAGAAATCTGAGCACTTCACTTGGTCCGCTGAAGCAGAAGAAGCCCTCGGGAACCTGAAGAGAATGCTTACCAACCCACCAGTGTTGGTGCCACCAAACCCGGGGAAACAACTACTCCTCTATGTTGCCGCCACCACCCAGGTGGTGAGCGCACCATGGTGGTCGAACGGCAAGAAGAGGGGCATTCCTTACCAGTCCAAATGACCGGGTCTACTTCATTAGCGAAGTACTCTTAGACACCAAGACAAGATACCCTCGATGCGTAAGTTGCTATATGCCGTGGTAATCGCACAAAGAAAGAAAGCTCCGACACTACTTCCTGGCACACCCGGTCACGGTGGTATCAGCATTCCCCCTTGGGGAAATCATAAACAACAAAGAAGCCATAGGAAGGGTGGCCAAATGGGCAGTAGAGCTCATGAGTGAGACGTTGACATATGCCCCACGTAAGGCCATCAAGTCTCGTGTCCTCGCAGATTTCGTTCTTGGAATGGACGGATACCCAACTACCTCGGCACCGATCCAAGGCGGAATGCTTTGGACAATGTTCTTCGATGGACCCCTATGAAGATGGGAGCGGGCGTAGGCTTGCTCCTCATCTCACCCCTCGGGGTTCACATAAGATACGCAATCGACCGCACTTCGGCCTCGAATAATATAGCAGAACATGAAGCCCTCGTCAACGGTCTCGCGTCGCGGTAATCGCGGGGTTCGACGCATGGAAATAAGGGGGGGGACTCTCACTTCGTGGTGGGTCGGGTGACGAAGGCCTCGGCCCGCCACGATCCCAAAATGAAGACATATTGCCGAGGGGTGAGAGAATTTGGAAGATGAGGTTCCATGGCTCGAAACATCGGCACACCCCAAGGTAGTACAATGAGGCAATGCACGAGCTCGCAAAAATTGCATCCACAAGGGCCACGGTACCCCCAAATTTCCCAACGCTGGACCTCCACAAACCCTTCGTCAAGTACCAAGACTGTGAGACCCCCCGGGGTTGACTCAACTCCCTGGGCTACGGCCCCCCTTCGGAAATCAAGAGCAAACCTCGGGAGAAGGAGTCCTCCGAAACAACCCAACAATAACCAGAGGCCATGCGTGTCGAAGAAAAAGCACAAGATTGGTGGCAACCTCGATAAACTATCCGACCCGAGAAGAGTTGCCGAGGATCTAAAACCAAAACAAGACGAATAGTTCGGGCGGGCTAATTCCCTTACATCACCCGTGATGACCAAGAACTATGTAGAAGGGGAGCCTCGTGAATATACCAAAGGTGCATCTCCCGGGAGCAAGACGTGGAACCGCCAAGAGACACCCAAAGGGAGAGTACGAACACCATGCTACTCCACGCACACCTCGGCTCTGAAGACCATCCCGATCGCCCTGTCGTTCGCGACGTAGGGGTTGGATATAATCGACCCCTCAAGAAGGCTCCCGGGGGCTACACCCATGTGTTGGTCGCGACGACAAGTTCTCTAAATAGATAAAAGCCCGACCACCGCCGCCTCGGGACCGAGAAACAAGAAACTACTCGAGGATCTACACTCAAGGTTCGGGGTCCAAAATTTGATCATCATGCATAATGAAACCGACGTAAGAAAAATCCTCGGACCTCTCGTGGAGAAACACGACATCAAGATAGATACACCCGCAACGACACACCCGAAGACCAATGGTCGAGTAGAAAAAAGCCAGCGGTATGATCTTGCAAGGCCTCGGGCCAAGAATCTTCAAAGAGCTCGGTCAGTATGGCGAAAGGTGGAACCAAAAGCCGCCAGACGCCCTATGGAGCCTAAGAACAACAAAGAGCAGGGCAAACAAAATTCACACCCTTCTTCTTGGTCTATGGGTCCTAGGCCATACTCCCCTCCGATATAGAGTACGGATCCCCGGGGCTTCGAGCCTACACCAGACAAGGCGATTATAAAGCAAGAGAATGAGCTCGCTCGACCTGCCTCTGCGAAGCCACTGGAAGAAGCCAGGAGCTTAGTTGAGAAGGGACAGTCGAGAGCGACACAAACTAGCACCCCCATAGGAGGGGCCATACTTTGGCACTGAAGTACCCAAGCCCGGGGCATACAACCTCAAGAATGAGAAAGGTAAAAGATTACTCCAACACCTGGAACCTAAGCCAATTTCACCGGCTCTATACATGAGACCAGGAGCTATGCCTTGTACATCTTGCACAAAGACGATAAGAAACATCTCCTTCTCTAAAGACTCCAAGACAAGGAGAGTTACTAGGTAGGTTTTGTCTCGAACCAACCAAGACAAAAACCTCCCTCGGGGGCTATCAGAGGGGGAACCGCTCCCCTTACGATGATCCCTCAGAAAATTTTACTCAAAAAATAAGCTCGAAAGCTTTGAAAAACTCTCGCTTTCCTGTCAAAAGAATCGCAATAGACTCTTCGTAAGTATTCTAGAACGAGGCCAGACGAGATCATGGGTTACTTCCAAGATACCCCTACTCGGTCAGACTCGGGAAAGAAAAAAGCAAAAAGCTCGAGTTTAATATTAATGACATAAGAGCCATCGAAGTTTTTGAGCAATCAAAGTGCTCGTAAAAAATCAGGTACAAAGGCCCCACGGGCCACGTGATACAAACAAAGTTATAAACATTCCTCAATGACGGCTCACGAGCTTGGGGTTTTTCCGACCCAACATCCCGAGCTAGAGGATGCCACGAGGGGATTGCCGAAGCTACTCGCCTCCCTCGCCATTCCTGAGCATGCGTAGAGACATCTTCGTGAGGATATCTCCGTGCTCGGGGCTGCTTCATGCCCCGGTTCTACGGGCAAAAATGGGGAACGACCTCATCCTCGAAATGGGTGGCGAAAGCACGCCTGGCTGGACCCCTCCGCCCGAAGCGTGGAACTCAAGAACCTTCTCTTCATCCGTCTTCTCGTCGACAATCTCCTCCTCATCATCATTACGACCCGTGAAGAAGCCTTTGGAGAGGATCTCAAGGGTTTCGTCCGGACAGGAGAAGTGCGAACACATCACGGGCGAGGCAACACTCATCCCATTACGAACGCGCCCGAATCTTGCCTCGAACATATCCCCGAGGGCACTCACCGGCCCGAATGGAGGTTCCCCGACACCAGATCCGAGGCCCAAACCGACGGATGTGGTCCAAGATTTACCTCCTCCAACTCCTGCGCCGAAGCCTCCTACGGCGTTGAGGCATTGGGACATGTTGGTGGCAGCTTCTACCGCCCTTAGCTTCTCTCCGCCAAGTAAGGGAATAACACGAGGTAGGGTCATAATAAAGGGGTTAACCCCCGACATAACTTACAAGTAGGCACGGGTAGCGGAAGAGAGCATACCTTCATACTTTTTTTTCCGCTTCTAAGCATCTCGTTGCGCTCATTGATAGAAAGGGTTCTAGCCAGCCCGCGTTTTCCTCGCCGAGTCCACTTCCTTCATCAGCTCTTCCACCCGAAGCGTTTAAAGAGTTGGACATGTCCGATTGCCTCTTGGCCTCCTCCTTAGCCCGGTCACGCCGACCCGGCCTCTTTGAGTAGCTTTTGAGACTCACCGACCTTCCTTAAAATCTCGAACGCCGGATTCGCCCTCGGCCCTTGCCTTGAGTGATGCGGACAAGGCCTTGGCTCGCTCGCCGCAAGAGCTGGTATCGGGCAGCCCGGTCATTATTAATCGAGAAAGACGAGCCGCCACCTCCTTCGAGCGACCCAGCTCGGGCGGCGCGGCGAGGGCATCCCAGTTCGAAGCATTCTTCCGCAGCAGCTCAGATTTCTCCCGAGCAAACTTCTTCAAACCCTGCGAAGCACAACCACGAGCAAAGGTTGTTAGCACACACCCATACAAGAAAACAAATCTAAAGCCGGAAGGATGAACAGCGAACCTCGACGGGCCCGAGACAGCGATGGCACGTAGTTTGATTGATCCCTCTGCAATCCCTTGACTGCCCACCTCTAGATCTGGTCGTGTTCCGCCCAGGCGGCAACCTTAGGACGGTCATGAATCACTAGGGATGGGACTCCACCTTCAGGTGACCGCCCAAGCTCAAGCGCAGGGCCACCCCAAGCCTTAGGATCGTTGGAAATAGGGACGCACCAGGAATCCTCCCCGGGGCCGGGGAAACTCAACCAGAAGAAATCTTGAGGGCCCTCACAGCTCACCACGGGCAGCGAGGACCCCGATTCCCGTGATACTAAAACCCCTTCCGATGCAAGAGAAACACTTGGGCGGAAGATTGAAGGGCCACCACCGATGGGCCGGTGGTCATCGAAGGAGAAGTCGAGCCTCGACTGCATCTTCCCCGAGGGCCCTCTTCGAATCGACCTTGGGAATCCTCCGCCACGTAAAAGAGTTGCGCTACGAGAAGGATCCACCTCCATGGCGCTTTGCCGCCGATACCCCATTGTCCGGGATACCTCCGATTGGGCCATCGAGGTCATCAACCGTGACGGCAAGGAGCGAGAGGTGGGACGAAGATTTTGTCGTGACTGGTATCCATCTCCCAATAATCCAACACCCCGCAAAGTGACGCCCGGCAGCCATGGGGGCGAGGAGGAGACAAGATAACCTCCTTGGATGAATCATTGGTCGCCAAAGACGGAATTATAGAAGGAAGCAACCGCGGTAAGGGAGTATCGGAGGAGGCGCCACGACGCCCCCGACCGCCAAGGATCAAACGCCGGACTTAAGTTGCTTCCGAGGGTGCGTAATGAGCGCTCGGCCCTTTTCTTTTTAAGAAAAACGAAGGTATTCACAAAACCAAGAACACAACCGACAAAAACAGAGAGAAGAAGCTCAACTTACGAGATTTCGGTGGCCTTTTCGCATGGCCGCTGAGCGAGAAAGCAAGGATCGATTATAATCGCCCCTCGGCACTAAATTTGGCCCGACATCGGCCGTGTCAAAATCAAAGAACTAAACGGGATGCGTGCTCGGCCATCCCGCGCCCCCGCTCCATTGAGACGATGGGTCATTCACAAAGCCAGCACCTAGCATTCGCCTGATTCACGCTCAAGATGGAGAGTTCGGGGTCTCCGCCGCACGATGCCCATAAGAGATTCTTCGCCACCGGGCGCCCGATGCTTAACACGCCAAGCAACTCATCCAGCCCCTCGAGACGCGAAAAATACCCCCATCATCAAGGCCCCGGGCGCCTCCCGGTATCCGCGCTATCCTCCAACGACGAGGCCGAAGCCGGGCCGAAGACTCGGTTGACTCACCACGCTACAAGCCAAGGGCCGCCGATGGTTCAAAGCGATCCTTCCGGGCCTTTTTTCGGGCCCGAAGCCTCTCACCGCCATGCTCGTTTCGAAGCGATTGGTATCCCTACGCGCCCGATCTTCGAAAGCACCGGTGGAAGCGAGGAAAGGAAAAGGAGGATCAAACTAGAGACCACAACGAGGAAAAGAGAATGGTAAAAACAGGAGTGGAAAAGATCAGATCTTACCAACTTAAATATACCCCAAGGGCCGGGCTAATTGCAATCCTAGGAATCACTTCGTGGGTCTTATCACCCAAAAACACGCGAACACGGCGCATCAAAGCATCTCCGTGAGAGGTCGCCGAACGCCATCCGAGTACCCAGAAGATCTACCTCTTCGCCATTTGCTAAAGACGAAGGGGACGAACCATCAGGGCAACACCAAAGCGACGAGAAAAGGCAAAGAACAACCGCCGCCAAGATCAACACCCTTCTCTCGAAGTATGAGGATCACCGAATCAAGACCATCCGTGGCGGTGTGTAGATTGTGGAGGGCCGTCATGCCATCGGTTAGGCTTCACCTTAATCACGCCCCAAAGATAAGCCGAGAGCTCATCTCCGCTGCTCCGAGATAAAACCACTCTTCCCGCCACTTTTTTTAGAGCCGGCAAGCCGGGAAGGGATGTACTCGTCCGCCCGGCTTCTTCCTCTCGCTTATCAAAGGTACGGTTGAATGATGCAAGATCCAACCCGCATCATTGCTGCCTCGTGAACCGGGCTACCCGGCATCGTGGTGTTCAACTCCGCCTTGAAGAACCACTCCACAACTCCCCTGAGGTTCGATTCCTTGGAATCCTCACAAAGGGTGACGAAAATCGATGCCCGGGCAATCAATTGGGGACGATATGATGAAGTTCAACACCATAATAATGCGGATCGCCCACATAAACGGCTCGGGCCGCAAGACGCCAAAGCCCCGCCTATGATGATCCATCAGCCGACGATGTATCCGGGTGGCGGTTGCGGTTCTTCATGAGACGATCGGGCACCAGCCACTCCGCCGCGAATCGCTTTGAGCGACGACGCCAGAGACCCCTCGCCCACCAACCACGCCAGAAGCCGCTCCGCTATCGACGACCACGGCCACGAAAAGGGTCAAGGGGGAAGGGCGGCCTCCCTCCCGTGACGCCATAATCCTCTTTCCGCTTAAAGACGCAAGTAAGTACGACCAACCTAAATCTTTTCTCGCTTATCTACGCCCACTCCTTCCCTCCGCTCCCAGAATGATGGGAAGACACTGGACGAGCTGGCGGGGGAGAAAGAATGGAATCTGCATCGATATCGGGCGCAGCCCCTAAATATATAGGGGGAGTTTTAACCAACAAAGTTAACCCTCCAGTACCTAACGGAAAACATGTAGCGATCCTGGACACCGGGCGACCCTGCACATCCAACCGGCCCCAAAGAAGCTAAATGCGGTGAGCGGTGGCCTTCGCGGGATACCGCAGGTACCGCCCCATCCGATGTGAACAGCCGCTCCGCGTATGAGCCGGAGATGGAAAGGCGTGCCGTGCACGCCAAACACGCCCGACCCTCCGTGGTCGAAAAACGCCGTCATTACTTGACCTAAATGCCCTCCCCGAGGGGGCGCCCGAGCCTCCCTGGGCAGAACGAAACATCACCGCAATGCGTAACCCGCAGGGGACGCCGGGCCATGCGTCACCATACGCCCCAGGATCTAAAGCCGGGCTCCGGGTTTCTACAAAGCCGCCAGATCGACCGAGCAAGGGACCAAAGGGAAATGCACAACCGGCCGAGCCCGAGCCTCGTGAGCACGAGATTTCCCGGACGTATCTAAGACTTACGGTGAACCGCTTATAGAGATGTCCCATCCGTGGGAGGCCCGCTGGCCCCTGATCCGACCCGTCGGGACCCCGGGATATGCTAGGAGGCCCGAGAGTTCTCATGGGTGCGCCCTAGACCACACGCCCGACTCGCCCGGGCGGGGCACGGGCACCGCTTAGATTTCCTGTTACAACGCTCAATGGGGTGTGCCATGCTCGGCTCTCGTGGCAAAGACGGACAACTCCCCTCCTCCTCCCTTCCGTGAAGGGCGACGAGGAGCGTAAATAAAAAGACGGGGAGGTTTGGAACGACTTTGCGCACATAAGCACGGGCTCTAGGCTGCCCCCGCATCTCGGACATCCCTTGCACATTTTGCACAAATTAGTGGGTAGTTCAGATCTTACCAAATACAGAAGAAAAGCCCTCCGAGGAATTGAATATTCCTCCGAGGCCTCAGGGGGCTACACCCGACGTCTTGCGCGAGCGCACTGTCCGAGACCAAAAGTAGACCAAAACCAAAGGGCAACTGTCAACCCCCGAACGAAGTCATTCTACTCCCTGGGGCTCGGGGCTACCGTCGGGGCGAAAATAATCGCCCACGATAAAGTAAACCCAAGAAGGATGGTACAGCCCAAAGACCCAAAAGGAGGACTGGTGGGGAAGACGATGCCGGGCCTTACGACCCCCTAGACGTATCCCGGGCTAGGAGACAAACCGAAAGGACGAAGGCCGCCCTTAGCCAACAGATTTATAAAGAAAGAATTGATGTATCGGGACATCCTTTCGCCCAACAGAGGCCCGAAATAGCCCATCTCCAAATACTCATCCAACAAAGCCCAACTCGCCAAATCACCCCGGCCAGGCGTGAGGGTCCGTGGTGATATCCAAAGAAGTCTTAAAAATAAGAGTTGTTGGGACCATCGTGAGTATGGAGAAGAAGGACTAGAAAACAACCGCATGACAAAGCTCATTTTAGCCCATTGGTATATGGACCTAATCGCCCCCAATAGTACAACATTAGCCCATAAGGCCTCTGCTCTCACCTTAGCCCCGACCTTAATCCGAGGGTCAAGGAGCCTCGGGGCCTAGTTCCGCCTTTGCCCGAAGGCACGGGTTCCCCCAAGGTAGTCCCTACCCGCCCGAGGATTGGGACCCCCGGGCGAGGCTTCTCCGCCGCCCGAGGGTAGGAGAACCCGACCGCCGGTTCTTCTCTTTCTCGGGTATGTAGCCCGGGCGCACCTTGGGAATTCCAGCCCGGTAGTGGGGGGCAGCCGCATTCAATGCCCCCCGCTTCACGGGGCCACGATGACAGGGCAATCGATTGCCCCTGTCGATTCACCCGCCTCCGTTATCTCCTCGCATCCCCCGTTGATGGGACATAAAGGGAGCGATTACATCACACGCCATCGTGTACGTGAAAACACTGCCAAGACTATTCATTTGCTTAACGCTCCACCTCCCCGACACGTATCCGAAGACCCGGGCATTGACACCACACCACGATGCAGTCCAAACAAGCCAAGGTTCGCAGACCGGGATCGAGGATCCCCCATTGGGCCCTCGGGAGAAACCCCCCCCTTCGGGCGACGGACACGGACACGGGAGACGCATGGACACGCGCCCACACGTGGCATTCCTTCGGGGGAACCCAAGGTCCGAGCTCGGGCATGATACGCCTACGGCCCCGGACGGTAGACACCTTTAGCGTTTGTACACTACATTATTGTACATATCATCTCTCCTTTACACTATAAAAGGGAGAGTAATGCCACAATAGAACGGATCGACACTTCTAAGTTTACACACCGAGTCATCTCGTCTCGGGATTGGAGTTCTCCTTCATTCTCGGAAAACTCTTGTAATCACTTTGGTTCTTGTGCACATTTGCGCGGTAATACGAAAAGGTCACAACTCGCCGGATGTAGGGCCCCGTGGCCCGAACGGGATAAACTCTTCGCCTTCGGCTCAAGACACGCCATCAGGCGAGCGCACAATCTTATAAATTATTGCCGGTGCTTGGGATACCCCGGTTCTCAAAACACCGACAAAGGATGGTGGCAATCGCTACCACCAAAGTGTCGTGGTCTGCGGGAAGTAGATTGCAACGGCGAGGACCGAAGACGTCACAAAGGAAGATTTTTTTGAAAGCGTGCTTTAGCACGTATTGCATTAAGAAAAATCAGAGTTCGTATAAACCCGACATTGGCCGATGGCGAGATACCAAAGGTCAAAAGTGGGCACACACAACACAAGGCGCCGGCTTTAACGGTGGAACAGAGACGTTGTACTAAGATGACCAATGCGCTACAAATAAAAGGACGACGACAACAGAAGTCGGATCAGGTCCCCAACGGCCTGGCCCTCGAACGACGAGGGCGCATCATGGGGAAAAGTCCCCGCATCATCTCCCTCTTCTCCGACGTGACATTCCCTCCAAAGTGGCGGTGGAAACGCGCTTTCAACGTCGGGTCAGGTGAGCTGGGAAGATTGTTTGCCGGACGGCCCTCCAATCTGTTCAACATTACCCAGAGCGCCTAGTGTTCCGGGATGGGGTCACGCTGGGCGGACTTAGCAGCAAGCCTGGAGCTGCGTTTTAGCCCCTAGTCGTCGGTCGACCAGAGCCTGGAAGTCCGGAGCACTGGCGGGCCCTCAATCAGAGGCTCTTTCAGCAGCAGGGTGATGGAGCCGAGGAAGGCGGCGACGGATGCAGTCGTGAGGACAGCTGTGGTTACCACAGATGTGGTGGTTTCATCCGCCACGCCGGGCCCTAGAGGGGTCGCATTCCCCCTGGACAGGCCCGCAACTAAGGCCGGCCATGGAGTCCGCCCGCGGCACTTGCCCCCGATCGGCGTGATCCGTTGGCGCGTGTCCCACAGGCGGGACGTCGTCGATGGAGCTCTCCACGTCCTCTGACGTCACAGAGGAAGATGGTGGTGGAGTGGAGGGAAGCCATGTCAATCAGTGAGATAGCTTGCTTTGAGGCTATGCTTTGCTTGTTCGCTCGGGCTCTCTACATTATATGCACGCCTATGTATTACTGTCGCATCCGGCTGGAGTTACTGTAAACTATTTGAATGTTTCAAACGTGTGTGTATGACAAAAATGGCTATAATAATTGTAAACAATGATTAGAGTTTACATCGAATTAATAACCAAATATTTTTGATTAATTTGAGGATTTTTCTTGATATGTTAGTACTCCGGTGAGGACCTCCCGTTAGTACGAGTACAAGATCCATTAGTACGAGAGTCTCTCTCAACAGATTCCATCACGTGGGGGCAGACAACTGTGATCCACTCCTTTTTTTCCCAACACGAGGCTAGTTTAACAATATAATATAACCATCTCTCTAAGAAAGATGGGTTCCTTTCTTAAAGAGTCATTATCACTTTATCAGTGACAGTGAGGTGAGAAAGATGGGTTCCTTTCTTAAAGAGTCATTATCACTTTATCAGTGACAGTGAGGTGGCTCAAAGGCCAGTATTGACTTTTGATTCGGTAATGTAACTGTTGCATGCTTTCATATAGGTACAATATAGATCCTTTCATTTTAGAGGGATTAGAATCTACTTAGTTTTACTTGGAATTGGACGTTTCATGACTTTTCTAAGTTCACATACAAGACTATCTCAAATTGATAGAATGGGAGATGGAAATTGATTCTATAGAACACCATGCTATATTTCTACTCTTGAATTTATATTATAACACACTCTTCAACTCGCTTCCCTACATTAAAAATGCAACATATAAGTATCTACCTCGTATGACTAACAATAAATATAAGGGGATATTTGGTTCTTAGCCACACTATGCCACACTTATCTTTTGACAAGTTTGACCAAATTAGCAAGTGTTTGGTTGGTGATAAAGCTTAAGCAAGATTTTTTGAGGCTCCACATATCATAGAGTACAAAAGTGTGATAAAATTCCTTTATGCAAAACAAAGTGTGACCACCAATTTCCTTAACACACCTTACCACACTTGCCTAAGGTTAGTTAGGTTATGGCTAGAAACTAAACAACTCCTAAATATATTCCATGTACAACCATATTAGCAGATTACTCTACTTTGGAATCTACATCCTCTATTAGTGGTATTACCTTGATACCTTGTCCCTCTCAACCCTCTGAACCATTTAATACACATGGGACAATAATTGTGATATCCCTGTCGTTGAAGTTTCTTGTGCCCCCAAGGCCCCAATGAGTTTCTAGATGGTTTCAATGCTAAAATCTTTCTGCCTTTCTACAGTTACTTGAACTTTTCTACGGTGTGGGGAGATGCTGCCAGCAGTGAGTGAAAAATGGGTTATACTAACCACGCATATGCCTTTGCAACTATTGACCTCTCTTTATTATTACTAGCAAATATGTCTCGGAGAAAACGGCATGCATGTCAATGTCATATAGATGCTTAATACTAGAAAACGGCATGCACGTGAACAATTATTACACGGTAAAATTGTGTTTACATATCAATCAGCAATGGGGCACGCAAAACAAGTTAGTTAACACTACTACAGAATTGTCCATTACTGTCGGGCTCCAACCCCCTTCACCGCCGAAAACTGAACCGGCAGTAACCATAGCGTAGTGATGTGGGGTTTGAAACACTACCGGGTCAAAACACCGGGCGGTGATGCGAGGAGAGACTACCGGTTTGATATCGAACCGCAGCGCGACCGTCACCGAACACCGCCGGGTGTTCCACGACCCGGCAAAGCATTTTTGATCCAAGCAATGCAGGTTCGGAAGTCACCCGCAGAATTGATATTGGGGAGCACCGTCGGGCTTTAACGAACCGAACGCGAAGCGTAACGGTGGGGATAACACTATCGGGTTAGACCGAGCCGACAGTGTATCGAAGAGCTAACAATGGCGGCTTACTTTGAACCCGTCGCTGAACTTTACGTGAACACTGTTGGCTGATTTCAACCCGACACGGCGTTATTAGAGTGAAGACTATCGGTTGGTTAGTGCGGCCCGACCGGTGATGTTTCGTCATCAATGACGGTTTGTAATTCAAACCGATAGTGTTTGGTGTAGTTACACTACCGGTTTGTATGTCATTCCTTTGTCGGGCCCATGCCACCCGGCGTTTTTGTTTAAAAATTTTGAATTTATTCGTGGAATTCAGCTCTTTTTAAACGAAAAAAATCATCATACATTAATATCGTCAAAACATTACAGGATTTAATGGTTACATACAACAAAATCCACCTAATGTTCTAGAAACTAAGCCTACAAGAACTTCTAAAATAAAAAGACCAATGACCATAGAGTCATAGACATAAATAAAAGCATGACATCTTTCCAAAACCAATTAAGCAAACAATTCTCGCAATCTTCATAAGTATGTGGGTGGCTTCTCTTCAATCTCCGGGACCGGCTAGTTTGCACCATTGTAGGCGATGACATTTTCACCTTCGGTGTTGTATTTTCAGAACAATTATTAGCGTAGCCTTGGACTTGAGCATAGCAATCTTCCTGGGTTAGATAGATCCCCAAGACGCGACCAACAAACACTACGTACCACGCCATGCTTGCCTATACATGTCACCAAAATAGGATGATATTGCTACGTTATTCATAAAAAGTTGTACAAGAAGCACAGACATATATTTAAAATATCCAAACTCGATTTGAACAACACTAACTCATGAATTTCAATCACAATTCGAAAGCACAGGTTGCGGTGACCGAGACGGGCATTTCAACGAACACCTCAAGGGCGTGACCGCTAGCGACTCACCAAGCTTTCATGCGCCTCGTGCGCTCCTATCTTGTCTTGGAGGATTTCGGGGAGGACAAGGTCGCGGGACGGTGCGGGGTCGGGCGGTGAAGAGGAAGACGGCGTGAAGCCGTGGACGGCGAGAGAGGTGTGGCGGCGGTCCTCCGTCGGCGTGGAGGAAGACCAAGCGGGCGACGAGAGGCTAGGACAGCGGCCGAATTAGTTCTCATTCTCATAGGTAAAAAACTTCGTACACCTAAAGGGATAATTAGTTCTCACCGTGGAAGGGGCCGAAGGGCAGAGGATGCCGCGCGGCGTTGGGGACGTCGGAGTGGAGGAGTGCGGCGTGGGAGAACGCCGTCAAGCCTCGATTCCGCTGGAGCGGAACGACCGGGGATGCGCGAACGGACGGCCCAGGCGGCGTAGGGGACGACGAACGGCGGCGTTGGAGTTGGTGGTGCGCTCCGTCGGCGAATCTGGTGCTCTTTCGGCGCTAGTGGGGAACGAGAATGGCGCGGTGTTCAAATGGCTTGCCAAAATTTCGCTCGAGCCACTCACCTATATATATAGGCAAGGGCTGGTTTGGGCGCGGTGGGTATAGTTGTTCATCGTGCCGTGCCGTACCCGAAGACGCCGCCGTGCCGCGATGCGCCCGTCTTGCCGGCCGTGCCGTGCCGCCCGGCGTGCTCGTGCCTGGCCGGCGGCCCAAAAGGCACGCCAGCGGGCCGTTTGCCCGTCCGTGCCGTCGTCTTGCCGGCGTGCGAGGTCGGGGGCGACGAGCACGGGCGGGAAGCGAGGAGGCGCGGCTGCCGGGTCGGACCCGGCGAGCACCGAGAGCGGGGAGCTTGCTGCGCGGCTGCCGAGTCGAGGCAGCGGCGCTGTTAAGCGGCCACCGGGAGGGGAGCAGGGGAGGCGCGGCTGCCAGGCTTCGAGGACGGCCGCGGCATGGGCGTAGCGGCTCGGAGGGCGCGTGGCCGCGGCTAGCGAGCAGGGTAAGCGGGGCTGCCGGGCGGGCGCGGGCCGCGGCGGCGGCAGCGACGGAGTACTGAGGCGCGCCGCGCTGGGATTAGGGCGAGGGCGGCGGGAGCACGGAGGGCGGGTCAGCGTTCACGGGTCTGGCCGCTGGGGTGTTCGGGCCGTGAGGCGGTTAGGCTTGCTTGATGTTTTGGGCCATTAGGTTGTTGCTTCCCTGCTTGGGCTGGTGGGCTGTTGCATGGGACATTCTATTTCTGGGCTAGTTACTTTGGCACGGACCCACCGGGCCGTACCAATGGTGACGGGCCTCGTGCTGGGTGGCGGCCGAGGCACGGCCGGGTGCCTCGGGCCGTGCCGGCCCGGCCCGGTGGTCATCGGGCCGTGCCGTGCTCGGGGCCGGGCCAATTCTTAGGGCCACGGGCGGGCGGCGGGCTCCGGGCTGCATGCCCATGTATAGCGGTGGGGAACGAAATGGCGGGAGGTTCGGATAGATTTGGAAAATTTCACCCCAATCCTATTCGGCCGCCAGGTTATTACACGCAACCGGCAAAGTGAAATAGAAATGCCGCCACTTCATGGATGATCATGTACCTTTGTGAAGGATGTGTAATCCTCCATGGTGGAAATGGCTTGAATTTTTTTCCCAACCATGTACACCCAAAATATGACCCCACACAAGTTCTTAGGTTTTTTCGATAAATATTTTAATTACTATGATTTTCTTCTAGCTAAAGCGGGCGACGAAGGCTAATTAAACCATGGAAACACAAGAATTTTTCTTGGACCTCCACGGTGATTTGCCTCCTAGGGCACATGAGACCCCTCGTGGAAAAAGTCTAGCGCATTCGGCTCTTTTCTTGGGTACGCTCGGTTCAAACTATAATTACAAGGTGGCGTCGCCTTGAGAAATTCAAATAAACCGGGAAAAGTACCAAACCAACTCTAAAAATCTCAAACTTCGTGGGTGCTTCCCAATTTGCATGTGAAAGGCTCAGAAAAAGTTTAAGACCACTACAACACCGGCAAACATATGAACCACATGGAGCACAAGAACTACACCGTATAGTCCTGGTTCGATGGTAGGGATCATGTGCCTCCGTGAAGGATGTGTAATCCTCCTTGGTGAAAATGACTTGAATTTTTTTCCCAAACCATGTACACCCAAAATATGACCCCACACAAGTTCTTAGGTTTTTTCGATAAATATTTTAATTACTATGATTTTCTTCTAGCTAAACCGACGACGAAGGCTAATTAAACCATGGAAACACAAGAATTTTTCTTGGACCTCCACGGTGATTTGCCTCCTAGGGCACATAAGACCCACGTGGAAAAGTCTAGCAAAGCATTCGGCTCTTTTCGTGGGTACGCTCGGTTCAAACTATAATTACAAGGTAGCGTCGCACGTAAATTCAAATAAACGGGAAAAGTACCAAACCAACTCAGAAAAATCTCAAACTTCGTGGGTGCTTCCCAATTTGCATGTGAAAGGCTCAGAAAAAGTTTGAGACCACTACAACACCGACAAACATATGAACCACATGGAGCACAAGAACTACACTTTGTATAGTCCCGGGTTCGATGGTAGGGATCATGTGCCTCGTGGAAGGATGTGTAATCCTCCTTGGTGGAAATGGCTTGAATTTTTTTTTCCAGCCATGTACACCCAAAATATAACCCCACACAAGTTCTTAGGTTTTTTCGATAAATATTTTAATTACTATAATTTTCTTCTAGCTAAATTGGCGACGAAGGCTAATTAAACCATGGAAACACAAGAATTTTTCTTGGACCTCCACGGTGATTTGCCTCCTAGGGCACATGAGACCCCGTGGAAAAGTCTAGCAAAGCATTCCGACTCTTTTCGTGGGTACGCTCGGTTCAAACTATAATTACAAGGTGGCGTCGCGAGTAAATTAAAATAAACGGAAAAAGTACCAAACCAACTCCGAAAAAAATCTCAAACTTCGTGGGTGCTTCCCAATTTGCATGTGAAAGGCTCGAGAAAAAGTTTGAGATCACTACAACACCCCAAGCAAACATATGAACCACATGGAGCACAAGAACTACTTGTATAGTCCCCGGGTTCGATGGTAAGGATCATGTGCCTCTGTGAAGGATGTGTAATCCTCCTTGGTGGAAATGGCTTGAATTTTTTCAGCCATGTACACCCAAAATATGACCCCACACAAGTTCTTAGGTTTTTCTGATAAATATTTTAATTACTATGATTTTCTTCTAGCTAAACCGGCGATTTAAGGCTAATTAAGCCATGGAAACACAAGAATTTTTCTTGGACCTCCACGGTGATTTGCCTCCCTAGGGCACATGAGACCCTCGTGGAAAAGTCTAGCAAAGATTAAGGCTCTTTTCGTGGGGTACGCTCGGTTCAAACTATAATTACAAGGTAGCGTCGCGCAAGAGTAAATTCAAATAAACCGGGAAAAGTACCAAACCAACTAAAAAAATCTCAAACTTGTGGGTGCTTCCCCATTTGCATGTGAAAGGCTCGAGAAAAAGTTTGAGACCACATGGGCCACAAGAACATTACAAATTAATTAGGAAGTAACCATATACAACCTTACAAATAATTAACATACTAAACACACTAATCATCATCATCGCCGTCGGGATCAATATTGGGTCCGACTTGTGATCCATGCACACGAATGTAGAATTGTAGAAATATCGGGTAATTGATGTCACGGATTAAGTATCCGCTTGAGTCGATGAAGGTCAATGCCCTTATGATTGCACTCTCTCGTCCCTCGCAAGGGACGTAAAAATGCTCGACCATAGATATAACCAACTCGAACGACCGGTGCCTAAGTTAGTAAACCTTATGCAAAGATTGTCGCCCTTCCGTAGTTTGTTGGCCAAGGTGTGCACGAAGTCCCAATCGCACCGAAGTGGGGCCCGTAGCTTGGTCGAGAACGGCCGCCAAGCCACATGCAAAGATAAGTAAGATCGTGGAGCAAAAATCGCAAGTGGGAGAATCAAAATGAATGAGGATGATGTGAATCTATCTAATATGCATTGCCAAAATGATGAATTTAATTTATTACCACATCATCATGGTTGTAACTCCCAACATATTCGCTATATTGCCATGGGGGATATTATCGCCAGACAAGGCAAATATCTTGAAGTGCGAGAAATCAAGCACAATGTAGCAAACACGTCGAAGAGAATCTAAGCACAAGGAAACGGCATGGTACTCGGCGTTTTGCACGGTCGTTTTCTCGTTTCCCCTCTCGTGGATTAGGTGGTCATTTGTGTCCTGGAATCCTCGAAGGGATGTAAAAACTTATTTCACACGTATATAGTTGATGACCGGTGACGATGCTCTAGATGTCGTGGTCTCCACAAAACCGAGAGATAGAGAACCTGCCTAAGTGTTGTTTCTAGCCATTGTATTGGGGATAAAGTCTATGAAACATATAAATGCAACAAAATGACGTTAAGTTAAACTAATTATCCATATATTTGTTATAGTAAAATAAGAAATAAAAAATATTAGAAAAAATTACATACGATGATTTGGATAAGGGAATGGCCTTGTGTCCACACCAGGGCGAATGGCTCATCGCCCCGGCGTGGAAACTTTGGTTATATCCTTACCAATGTAATATCCCGGAGCCATGAACAAATCTCCTAGAAAGAGAGAGAGAGAGTGAAAGAACCCGAGTAGATTTCGTGCGGTGGTGACCGGAGCTCGTGGGTGCGTGCTTGGGTATGTGTGTGGATGCGCCGGGCGCTTTGATTTATAGCAGTTGATCGGTGCACGGTACATCACCGTCGGGTATTAAGATATACCCGGTAGTGATAACAACATGACTACCGGTTATTTGAATGGAGTTTCAAGAAAGGAATACAATATCACTACCGGTTGTTTGTATGTATCCCGGCGGTGAATTCACAGTGTTGTCACTTCACTTTCGGTTGCATGCATGCATTGTTGCAATCTTCTTTGCATATGTATGCAGTAGATGCTTCACGCAAGATGGGGTTTTGGTTATCTCGTTCTTAAGGGGATATGGATGTGAATAAAATTTATTATCTGTTTCTTTATTTTTGTTACATATATAACTTTATTTCATTCACATTAGATTTGGATATATATGTTGAATTTTCCTCACAATATGCAAGCATATTTCATTGACTTAAACCGTCTTTATTACAACCGTCTTTATTATGTTCGATGAAGGGTAAAAAATGGGAACTCAAAGGTATCGAAGAGACAATCAAGATTCATATCAAAATGTAAATACAAAGATAAGAAATTTGATTGCATATATTTCCATAACAAAGACCTTACATTACATATATTTCCATAGCAAAGACCTTACATAGAACTAAATATACGGTAACAAAGACCAATTCACGAGATAGGTCAATGCTACAATCAAAGTGTACAAACACATTAAAATTTAACCACCCTCAAGAAGTCTCTTGTAGCATCTCCTCGGATCGAAGAAGTGGCGAGGTCGCTACGTGCACTCATTGAGGAGGTTTGAGGATGAGATTCACGGGAGCTTCATCTTTGCCCCAAACTTGACCATTGGACCGAGGATGAAATCACAGAAACTAGGTCCAATGGTCATTGTTTTTCCATGGATGCACCATATGATTCAGATACTATATGCCCATGTGCCCGGGATATTGGCTGAACACTAGCACCCCAAAGCACAAGGACTCCGGACTCTTAATATGAGTCCGAGTTCGATCTTGAATCATGGCACCCACGAAGCCGCAAGCCCCGGTGTCTCTCCTTCATCAGTAAGACTCTTCTAGCACCTTTTACGTAAACTATTTTCTTGGACTAGGCATATTCGTATGTGGAGGGCTTTCTCCCCAAAGAAAGTCCATATGTATGTGGAACTCGAAAGTACCTTGCTAGCAAAGAAGATCGAGGGACGAAGAACAAGGCAAATAAGGAGAAAAAGATTTCCTAGATCCCAAACCCAAGACACTAAAAATTCAAAACTAAGCCCTCTCAGTATTTTGAGGAGAGGGATAGGAACTCTTGGACAAACCAAGAATGCAACAAAGAGAGAGGAGGCGGGTGCAAAACACGGCGTCCCCCTTGCCGTTTAAAAAGGCGAGATGGCGTGGTTGAGTCGACCGCCGTTGTACCGGAGGATGTGGCGGGCGGTAAGGCCAAAGATTGGTGCGATGGGTCGACCAATCGAGTTGAGCGTGCGGTCGTTGAATTTTTCTAAATCACTCTGCTTAGGGTCTAAGTTTTCACCCGGTAGTGATGTCAATACCACCGGGGGAAGATCTCGCACCGACGGTGATCTACACATCACCGCCGGGTGTAAAACTACACCCCAAGCAGTGATCTACACATCACCGCCGGGTGTGAAACTACACCCGTAGTGTTTTAACCGACATTGATTTAACCGGTCGACGCCGCACCGGTGCCCTGTGCTTTTTCTCATCGATTCGAGAGACCTTTGTTCGGTTTCCTAACCGGCGGTGAATGCTACCCGCCAACGCGGTTCTCCAAGCGGCGGCATGCATGCAAAGACGGGGCCACCGTGAACACGCTAAGTGAACGTGGCGGCTACAATATTGTGGTAAAAAAAAAAAAAAAAAAATTGATGGCTATCCGTTTGGGCGGTACAAAGTTTGATTCTTTAAATAGCCCGGCAGGTGTTGTGGACGTGCTACTGACTTAGTTGAGTGTGTCATTTTCGTGCTTCAGCCGCCAGAAATCTCTCGTCTCCCTCCCTCCCTCCCGCCCCCCTCACCCGTCGGCAATCGGCATCGAAGGTACGTGTGGTTGATCTTGTAGCAATGGTAAACAATGTGAAGCATGCATTCCTTTTCCTTGTTTCAAAATAACAATGCTAAACTCGATCATCGTTCTTGAAAAAATGGTCAAAAGCGGCTTGTTGGGGATCGAACCGGGGATTTCGGGATTGGGTGTTGGGAACGCCGTGCCCGACCGAAGCGGCCATTGGAAACGCCGCAAGAAAGCGCAGAGCGGGTCGACCTTTCGTGGGGGGAGACGGGCCGATCGCGACGGCCATTGGATGAGCCGGTTAGGCGCTGTTGGATCGTTTTCATGACGCGCTGGCGTCTAGGGAATGACAATGGACTGCATGCATTCCATGGCTTGCTACTATATAACAACGCTCCGATTTGGTACCATCTCCATCGCTAATTAGCCTCTCTCTTTCCATAAACCCCAAGCGGCTAGCTTCTTCTTCATCGACGAGATGGCCGGGCGTCTACACCAACGAGGAGCATGTCTTCACCGTGGGCGCCTCCACGACGCCCTCGGAAGCTCACCAACCTGGCCGAAGAAGTCGGCCCGCCAACGTGGGTTGGTCGTTGGTGGAGAAGGCGAACTTCTACGCTTTCAAGGTCGAGGCCATGGCCGACATCCTCGCTAGGGGGATACCGGCGAGGTCGGGCGGAGCTCCGTGCAGCCGGGCGGCGGGAACGCGGCCGGGCGGCGCAGGACGAGGCCTACGGCGGCAACGAGGCCTGGGCGGCCGGCGGCGGAGGAGGCAATGGCGGCGGCGGGGCGATGGCGGCCGCCGCTTTTTTTATTTTTCGTTTTGTAAATATATTATCTAGTAATATATAATGACTCTCGTGTCGTTTTTAATTCATCTACGTTCTTTGTTTCTATCGTTTGTTTTTCTTGTTCCTTCTTCATTCAACCCCCGCAAGCTTATCGGTTCCTTTAATTTGCTTCCCCTCCCAAATCGCTATCGGTTCTAATTCAACCCGGTTGTGTCGGGGTCTTCAAATCGCTTTCGGTTCTAATTCAAACCCGCGAGTGATCTCAGGTCCATCAAGACCCTTCGCCGGGAACGATTCAACCCGGTGGTGATCTGAATCTTCACGCCGGAATTGGTCGAATCCGTGGAGTTTCGAGTTTCCCGCGCTGAACGGTTCATCACTGCCGGGCGACGCTCAACACCGCCGTGGATTAAATTCGCAGTGATGCCGGGTGGTATTGATGAGCGATTTCGTAGTAGTGTAAGCAAGTAGGCGTCGAACTTTCGGCGACTCCGCGCTGACCAAGGTCATAATGGTAGTTCTTTGGTGAGCATGTACCAGCGCCGACGAACCGGAATCGCCCGAATGCCGCCGGCGACCATCGACTTCGCGACCTTCGCTCCCTTCGATCGCGGTTGCTCACCGTCCACGGCGCCGCTCCGGTGCTCGCCGGCCTCCAAGACCAGGTGCATTGTTACGTGCGACACGACGCCGCCCTCCAAGACCAGGTGCATTGTTACGTGCGACCACGCGCCGCCCTCGGACATGCGCCGCGCCCGAACCAGCACCGACGGTGCCCGCGCGCTCGAGGTAAGACCGCCTGCAAAAGCGCAATGGAGCAAAAACGTAAAAGCGGCTCGTTCATGGTAAGACCGCCAGAGGGTAGTGGGTCGACCATCGCGGGCGGCTCGGCACAACATAGATTGTTGGGCGCATTGGGGTCGGGCACAGCAGCCTTCATGGCGCGGGAAGGTGGTGGGCCTACACTGGCCAGTACAAAAATAATTAATTGTGGCATTTCTTTTTCTCTTAATCGTGGTGGTTTTTGGGACGGTCACGAACGGAAGGCCCAATCAATTAACCGTGGTGGTTTCTAAACCCAAAAAACCATCATGATTAATATTAACCGCCACGGTTAATTTGAAAAAAAAAAATAAAAAATCAAAAAATAGGAAAAGCCGTTCCAAACCTTAGCGGCGGATCTGGGCTGGCCGCCGTCGCGCCGCCAAAGCCGATCCGCCGCGTGGAGATGCCGTGCGGCGTGCCGCCGCCACGGGAGATGCTAGCGGCGTCGCTACCATCGAGCCAAATCTGTGTGCTTGCGCCGCTGCCGGGAGATGCCCCACCGCCGTCGCCGCCGCCGGGTTAGATCCCGCGCCGTTGCCGGGTGAAGCCCCGCCCGTGCCCTAGCACCGGCAGCGGCGGGCCCCGGGCGCCCAGAGCCGCGCTGCCGCCGCCCGCCCTCGCGCAGACGCATGCGCCGTCCACAATCTTGTGGGTGGATCCAAGGACGGGAAGGGGAGGGAGGAGGCCGGAGCGGGCGGTAGGCAAGCCCGCCTCCCACGCCACCGGGAGCCACCGCGAGGGGGCTCGATGCCATAACAAGGGAGAGATGGTGACGGAGGGAGGGAGAGAGAGGGAGGGAGTGGTGGAGAGAGTGCGGCTGAGGGATGAGAGGATGAGGGAGTGAGTCTGATGAAGAAACCATAGGTCACCAATTTATACTTCAGCAGCTATCGGGCTAAGGTTTGGGACAGTTTGGGCCTCTATCATATATCTTTTTTTCCCTGCGGTGGTTAACCGTGGCGGTTTGTATTTTGTAAAACTGACATAGTTAAAAATCGATTTACCGTGACGATTATAAAAAGTCACGGATAATGAATAAAAACTACCACGGTTAATGGTTATTAACTGTGGCGGTTATTTATAAAAACCGCCACTTTAATCAATTAATCGTGGCGGTTTTGTTCCCTCAGGGCTGGCTCGGCCGGCGTTGATTAACCGTGGCATTTTTTTTTTCAAAAGCCGCCATGGTTAATAAAAGTGAAGTGCCTTGCAAAATCAATTATGTAGTAGTGCTAGCTGAGTGTTGAAATGTCATGAGGGCAGATCAGGGAGAGGAAATGCCAAACAAAAAGAAAATGAGTCAGTACATGGGATTGGAGTGTGTAAAGTAGTGGCAAGGCAGATAATTTCTCACGGCTATTCGGGCTGATGGTTTCGTGGTTTATAAGTCGGCGGATGGTTTTTGCGGTTTATAAACCGGCTGGTGCTTATTTATCGTGAGAAAAAAATACTATACCATGACTGACACTACCGAGTGCCAAATTTCGGGCGAGAAGTTGAAGCAAATAGGGACCTCACGAAATAAGAGTTTAGGACTCCTGGAGAAACTTGCATAGATTTTATAGATTTAAGAGCTAGATCAATACTCCATATTTTGGTAAATCTAGAGTTGGTGGAGCTGATGTTTTTTAAGCTAAAAGGATGAACAACGGAAACTATTTTCCTTACCTGTAGCTGTCCGAGACGGACCTCTCTACTCTAGTCAGCTTTCCTCGTCCCCGATTGCGACGAGAAGATGCCTTCTCACCAAGCACACTGGTGCACGGGGCCATCACACTGGTGCACGCGCTACAGTCCTGTTGTTATCGACTGACTTTTCAATTCCCGCTAAAACATTACACAAGCGAGGCTCACGTAACAATTTTTCAACTTTCATCGTGTTATCTCCAATGTAAGGCTAAAATTCATCCTTTATCTGTTTTAATTATCAAAATTCTTTTCTCTATACATGTTTCTCCCGCATTTATCGACACTTTATATCTTCCTCTATCTCAGTTAACATCTCATAGACCCTATATGTCATACTCTATTAAGCATTATCTCTCTACCACCCGTCACTCTCCTCCCCAACTCATTCTCTCCACCTCTCTCCCAACGCGAGCGGCCCGGGCGCCGGCGCCCTCCCTCCCTCTCCTCGCGGCGTGGCGGCGAGCCTCTGCGACGGAGCTCCCGCTCGCGCAGGCGGCCCGATGAGCCTCGACAGCCGGAGCTCCCCATCCTCGGCTTCTCGCGCCCACCATCCTCATATCCGTGGCGCACTCATTGTCCACCACGAGGCGGGATCATTTGGGCACCACCCGATCCACCCGCTCGCCGGCCGCATGCGAGGGCTGCCAGGCCGCATCAAGCCGAGGGCGCCGCACCGCCGGCCGAGGCGCGCTCGCGCCGCTCATCTTCACTTGCCCGCCCGCGCCTCCTCGCGAGATCCTGCCGCGGCCGCGTCGTCCATCGGATTACGCGTCGCAAGATCCCGCCGCCTCGCAAACTCTACGCCAATCTCGGCGCCGCCGGCCGGCGTGTGGGAGCGCCGCCCGAGGGTCCCCGAGTGTCCCCCGGAAACTGCCCTCGAGAGCGTCGCCCCATGGATCCGCAACACCACCACAGGACCGTTCGTAGGTGACCCCATCCACGAGCACACGCCGCGGCATCCGCGATCGCGACGGCGTTGGCTGGGGTGTTGTGGGCGACGCGGCCGTGTCCGCGTTATTTTTGTGTGTGGGCAGAGGCGGCGTTCGATTTTTGACCTCTTGTACAAAATGTAAAATAGTTAGGAGAGGATGACGGAGTAGGGGCAAACTGGTACTTCATTTCAAAATCACAAGGGCAATTTCAGAAAGTAAAAAAAAGGGCAAAAATACGATTTCAAAACATAATAGGGGTAAAAATGCAAGAGCCATGTTCACGGTGCCGACCTACTAGGCCAAAAACGCGGCTCGTGTAGATTTAGGGTGCCAGAATATTTTAAAAAGGATTTAAAAAGTTAGAAACAAGCTATTGTATGTATACAAAGTATTAGTTAGTGAATTCTACTCCAGACAGAGATTTTTATTTTAATGTTTTTGGATTTGGGGGTAAATGTAGGATGGAATTAGTGTTGCTCTGCATGGAACAGGGAGTCGGACGCCGCCCAATGCAGAGTTGAAAATGCTGGAATAGTGACGGCCGAAGGTACAAAAGGAATCAAATGCTCGGCCCCCAATCTCATCAATAGTCACGACAATGAGTTAACAAAAAGTTTGAAATAAATCATTTGAAGGTACAGTTTCCAAACTATTTGTAGCTGAGCAGTACTCCTCTTTATACCGAAAAAAAAAATCAAAATCGTTTCCTTTCCTCTTTCAGCTAAGTGGTCGTCACAGTGTAGGCCCACGCAGCCAGCCCATCACTCACCCGCCCGTACCTTACCTTTTCCACTCGACCGGCCCAACCAGCCATGTGCTGCCGCTCCTGTGCAGCATGTGAAAGCCAGCCAACCCCCTGCCAAAACTGTCCTTGGATAAAGATCCAACGGCCCACACCGCGCGCCCGACAAACCCGAGCGTCATCTCGTCCGTCCACGTGTCGTGCGCCACCGCCCCCTGTTCGTCTGCGCAGAAAAGGCCGAACGAAGACGAAAGCAAACTGCGAGAAAGGCAAAACGCGCTTCTCCCCAAAATTTTTGATCTCCCTCCTCCACCTCCTGGCCTTGCCGCTGCCCCTAGCAAATCCCCAAACCCTAGAAGAAGGCAGGCGATCGGCATTTCCCCGGCGTCGACCGGGCCGGCGGGAGCGGGCAGCGGGCAGCCATGCCCCGCCGCGTGCGCGACAAGGGGCAGGTGCCCATCGATCTCGACAGCGATGCCGAAGATGGTGAGACGTTCCGCCACCCCTGTCCCCCCAAAATCTCCCTTTTTTCCTCGCTGTGCTGCGCCTTTTGTTTCTGTCCATGTGCTGTTATGTGACGCTCGGGGTGCTGCTTGTGCTTGATGTGCTGGCACGGGGAGGTGTGCTGGCCGGTGTGTGGCTGCGCTGCGCTTGGGATTGTCTTGTTTTTGTCTGGTGCCTGATTGATTGCTGTGTACTCAGGTTTAGGTGACTGAATGCTGGATTTTCCTTTAGATTGGCTGAAATTGAGAGGGTTTGTAGGTTTATTTCGCCTCAGATTTTGGGCTACATCCTCTCCGGGTGTTGCTGTATGTCTGGAACAGATTATTGCATCTTGCACCCCTAAATGCGCCGGCTTTATAGTACATGTACCACATAATTTGCCACAGACAAGGTCACATAATCAAACTAGACCATCAAGGACTAAGCGACCTCAAGCTGCAGTGACCTCTCACAGCTAATAAGTGTTAAAGAATTAAGTTTGAGTTCATAGTTCGTTTCCTTTTATATTAAAGCATTAAGTTTGAGTTCATAGTTCATTTCCTTTTATATCCTGGTATAATAGCTTACAAGATATGGTCATCTACACTGGTGTTCTTTTTTTCCTTTTCAATTCCCTTTTCTTTTGGAAATTTAGGCCCTACTTGGAGTAACAGTGAAGTTCGAGCTTACTAGTTTTCACAGTTAGTTGCCTGTCCTCTATTCTATGGGTGTAATTGCTGCCTATTAGTTTAGTGGTTCCTCAAATTTTTTGGGCACACATTCAAGAAAGGTGGCTAATCACTGATTTCCCTAATTTGGATGCAGCACAAGCCTTAAAATGTTCTTGGGCTGGCTTAATGCAACCTTGTGGGTTAGCAATATATATATATATAGCAATGTGTTCTTTTCCGGAAAGATGAAGTAGGTTGTATACTTGTATTGTTTTATTGATTGATTTATTATCAGTTTGTATATTAATTTCTAGATACTCCAGCATGATCTGCTACTGACATGTTCAATACCAGTGGCCAACAGGAATGGCTGACAAAATGGAATTGACATGCATTATTTCTGAATATCTTGATCAGTTAGAGGCCTTCAGTAATCTGCCTAAACATGATGCCTTGTGCCAGAGTCCTTTTCCGGGGGGCATCTTATTTTGTCTTGGCCACTTACATGGTGTTTATTAAGGTTTCACTTAGGTGCAAAGCACTCAAGGGGAGCTGAGAGGGAGCTAGAGGGTGAAGGGAGGGGCAAAAGATATTATGGGGAAGAAAGCACTCAAGGGGAGCTGAGAGGGAGCCAGGGGTGAAGGGAGGGGCAAAAGATATTATGGGGAAGAAGACTGCCAATCCCCCAAACCCTAGAAGAAGGCAGGCGATCGGCATTTCCCGGGCGGCGACCGGGCCGGTGGGAGCGGGCAGCCATGCCCTGCCGCTGGGCGCGACAAAGGGGCAGGCAGGTCCCATCGACCTCGACAGCGGACGCTGAACAAGGTGAGCCGTTCCGCCACCCCGTCGCCCCCGCTGCTTCATATGCTGTCTTTGGCCGGGCGCAGTGGAGGTGCGGCGGCTGGGTTGGCTGGTGCCCGGCTGCGCCGCGCCGCGCTTTGGATTTGTCTGATGGTTGTCTTTGTGCCTGATTTATTGCTCTGTACGGGATTAGGAGATTGAATGCTGGATTCTTCTTTAGTTTGTCTGAAATTGGGAGGGTTCGTAGGTGTATTTTGCCAAACATTCTGGGCTACATACATCCTCTCCGGGTGTTGTTGAACTGTTATCTGGAACAGGGTTGGTTCCTGGGTGTGCCTCCTGGAAATGTGCAGGGTTGGTTCCTGGGTGTGCCTCCTCCGTACTATCTTATACAGAACCTTTAATGATCCTATATATGTGCTGTTGGAGATCTTTCTTTTAATTGTTGTGTAAAACTGGGGTGGATTTAGGGCCAGTCATCATCGGTGTCTGGTGTTTTAAAATGTGATTATTAGTCTTGGTTTCTTAGGTCAACAACACATTAGCCTTGAACATTAAAAATCCATTGCTGTCAAGTGACAGCACCAAAATGATCTAATTTCACCCCGGTGTAAAAAGGAGACTAGGAGAGGATTTAGTGCAAAGCATGTGTGGGGGCTACTTGCGCCTTTGCAGTCTCTTGCTCTAAATCGAAGTTGACAAAGTGCATGCATCTTGCAGAATATTTTTTTTATAAAGTTTCATTCCTTCACCTTGCCTTAGCATCATTTGATTGAACATATATACGGGGTTTAGTTTGCGGAATTTTGCTGATCATTTGGTGCATGGTTCAGGTTTACATCTGGGGCTGCACAAAGCATCGCTGCAGCTGTTGTTTTAATGTGTTGCCTACAGTTTCCATGCACCTTGCACACCTAAATGTACCTTCTTTAATAGTACATGTACCACATAATTTGCTACAGACAAGGTCACATAATCAAATTAGACCATCAAGGACTAAGCGCGCTCAGGCTGTAGTGGCCTCTCACAGCTATTAAGAGTTAAACGTTAAGTTTGAGTCACTAGCGCTCCCCCAGTCCTTCCACAGAAAAGGCAGGTGGAAAAAGGAAGATGAAAGCAAAACTGCAAGGCAAAACCCACTTCTCCCCAAATTTTATGATCCCCCTATGTTAGAATTGGCGCCCTAATGGGCTGGCCATGGGCCTGGCACCCAAGCCTATTCGGCTGGGTTGCCTTAGGAGTTAAGGCAAGGATCACCGTTGATTGGGTGTTTCTGTAAACCCTCCTGATCCTTGCCTATATATTGTACCCTGTACACATATACACTTCTCCCTCGCCGCTGCCACCCCCCTACCAAATCTGCCGGCCCAAACCCTAGAGAAGGCGATCGGCATTTCCCTGGCGGCAAGTGGCCGGGAGCACACAGCCATGCCCCGCCACGGGCGCGACAAGGGGCAGGTGCCGCAGGTGCCCATTGATCTCGACAGCGACGCCGAAGATGGTGAGACGTTCCGCCACCCCTGTCCCCCCAAAATCTCCCCTTTCCCTCGCTGTGCTGTGCCTTTTGTTTCTGGCCATGTGCTGTTATGTGACGCTTGGGGTGCTGCTTGTGCTTGATGTGCTGGCACGGGGGAGGTGTGTTGGCCGGTGTGCGGCTGCGCTGCGCTTGGGATTGTCTGGTTTTTGTCTGGTGCTTGATTGATTGCTCTGTACTCAGGTTTAGGTGATTGGATGCTGGATTTTCCTTTAGATTGGCTGAAATTGAGAGGGTTTGTAGGTGTATTTTGCCTCAGATTTTGGGCTACATCCTCTCCGGGTGTTGCTGAATGTCTGGAACAGTTATTGCATCTTGCACCCCCTAAATGCGCCGGCTTTATAGTACATGTACCACATAATTTGCCACAGACAAGGTCACATAATCAAACTAGACCATCAAGGACTAAGCGACCTCAAGCTGCAGTGACCTCTCACAGCTAATAAGAGTTAAAGCATTAAGTTTGAGTTCATAGTTCGTTTTCCTTTTATATTAAAGCATTAAGTTTGAGTTCATAGTTCATTTCCTTTTATATCCTGGTATAATAGCTTACAAGATATGGTCATCTACACTGGTGTTCTTTTTTTCCTTTCCAATTCCCTTTTCTTTTTTTTGGAAATTTAGGCCCTACTTGGAGTAACAGTGAAATTCGAGGATACTAGTTTTCACAGTTAGTTGCCTGTCCTCTATTCTATGGGTGTAATTGCTGCCTATTAGTTTAGTGGTTCCTCAAGTTTTTTTGGGCACATTCAAGAAAGGTGGCTAATCACTGATTTCCCTAATTCGGATGCACCACAAGCCTTAAAATTTTCTTGGGCTGGCTTAATGCAACCTTGTGGGTTAGCAATATATATATATAGCAATGTATTCTTTTCGGAAAGATGAAGTAGGTTGTATACTTGTATTGTTTTATTGATTGATTTATTATCAGTTTGTATATTAATTTCTAGATACTCCAGCATGATCTGCTACTGACATGTTCAATACCAGTGGCCAACAGGAATGGCCGACAAAATGGAATTGACATGAGTGATATCCATTATTTCTGAATATCTTGATCAGTTAGAGGCCTTCAGTAATCTGCCTAAACATGATCCCTTGTGCCAGAGTCCTTTTTCGGGGCATCTTATTTTGTCTTGGCCACTTACATGGTGTTTATTAAGGTTTCACTTAGGTGCAAAGCACTCAAGGGGAGCTGAGAGGGAGCCAGGGGTGAAGGGAGGGGCAAAAGATATGAGGAAGAAAACAGCCAGCAATGCCAATCAACGATCCGCACCCATGGATCTGCCATTCCAATCAGATCAGGTGGCAGTGGGTCTTCTAGAACTCCATCCAGTCAGCTTCCAGCAGCAGATCATGAAGCTGCAGTGGCATTGTATCTGAGGGGGCAGTGAAGTGAGGTGGAGCAGGCGCCACAGGTCAACACTGGGAGAAGTGAAAATGATAGGATCATGTCCCTGCAAATGAGAACTAGGGGGAGATCGGTGGCACAAATCAAGTCTGGGGGCATGGACTTGGAAAGGGTGTCTTTGGGTGGGAAAGGTTCAGGTGGGCAGTGGAATTTCTGTGTGTGTGTGTGTAGGGGGGGGGGGGGGGTGGGGGGGTGGAGGGTAGCAGAGTTTATTGAAGACGATGATTTGAAGGTGGCCCTGTGAACAAGGATGAGAGAGTGGTTGCACAAATGTTATCTGGGAGCATGTTGCATCGACTCAAGAGGGGATATCTAGGAGGGAAATACTGAGGTGGGCTGGCTGGTTGACTTTGGCTTGACCCCCACCCCATCCCCTCCCTTTTTTTTTTCTCTCTTTGTTTTTCGCTCCTCCTATTTTCTGTTGCCTTGCTGTTTCACAATCTGGTATGGTCTCGGGTTGCCTCAAAAGTACCTAGTTTGTAAGGGGTGAATTGCCATTGCCTCGTTTTGCCTTACCACCTTAACAACCCTGTGTGGTGTACCGATGGCAAAGCCACTTATACATTATGCAAACTAAATACTAAGAAGTGATGAATTGCTAGCTACACATCTTGGAATATAACAGCCCATTAGGCTGGGCTGCCTTAGGGGTTAAGATAGATGGTAGATTAGGCAAGGATCACCGTTGATTGGGTGTTTGTATAAACCCTAGGGATCCTTGCCTATATATGTAACATATACATCTTGCCATCAATCAATCAATTATCCTGTGGACCAATCTCTTTCACATCTTTTGCAATACTAACTGCAAAATTAGTACATGGTTGACAAAATAAATTACGCATGTGTCTTTGAGTTTTAAGTGAACTGCCCTGCAACCTACTAGCCTAGTGATTGTGGTGCCTTAGTAGCACCCAGCAGGTCTAGGTTTGACTCCCCATGGGAGCGGATTCTTGGGGCTGGGTTAAAATAATTCGCTGGTTGCTATTGCAGTGAAATACATGGTCCACTGACTGAGAAGTATGCGGCCTCAGGCAGGTAGTTGGGTTGATGGGTTCAGGGTGTTTTCTTGATCCTGCATATGAGTTAGTTTGTCTTAGTGCAACACTTGGGGGAGGTCTTCCACCCCAGTTTTTTTTAAAAAAAAAAAAAATTCTAGTTCTGATGGAATTTCTGTGTCAATTTGTAGAGTGCAAAAACAAGCGTTCTCGAACAAGTAGAACAACAACATTGAAGACATCTGGGAGGTCCAAAAATTTATTACCTTCCTTTTATGATAACCTCCCCCAGGGCAGAGTCTCACGCCATGCAACTAGCAGGAGGAACAAGACAAATCAAGACAAGCTGAATACTGATATTTTTGAATTATACATGGAGTACGTGGTGCTGTTTGTTTCTACTTTTCCTGTTAGTTGGTCTTTCAAATAAATTTGCATCCTTATTGCTGCAATGACTTCTTGCACAGGGATCTTTGGAAGCACATTGATGAAGATAAGAAGAGTGCTTATGCGTACTTGGATTCTTTATGGTTTAACATGTATTACCATGAAAGTAATAAACCCAATGTCCTTAAATGGATAAAGGCCAAGAAAATATTTTCAAGACAATATGTTTTTGTTCCTATTGTTTGTTTGTGAGTTACTCTCATTATTACCTTGTGTATTCACTTAATTATTTATCAGATATGTATCAAATTTTCACCCTTTTGTTTATGGCAGTGGACACTGGAGCCTCCTTGTCTTGTGCCACTTTGATGATGCAAACAGCTCGGATACTAAGAAAGGACCACGAATGATAGTGCTGGACTCACTCAATACGACAGATCCAACAAGGTTGCAATCAGCAATCAGAAAGTATGCTCCTGTTATCCACCCTTTCTGAACTTCCAAATAAATGTTTGTTCAAGAAGCATGATTCAAATATTGAAAACAGCTTGGTATTCTTTTGGATCATTTTTTTGCCATTTTTGTTTCTTATTACAAACAGACCAAGAGGTATCATGTATTCCTGTTGTCTGTTGTTTCATGCAGATTGTTCCATAATGATATACCTCTGAAACTGAAACTAGTGATGGCTGAATTGTATATATAAAATGTGAAAGTGACAACGAACTCAGAAGCCACATCAAATCCAAACATTGCTGCATCACTCGCAATTATCTGACCCTTCAGAAAATAGTTTTGGACTTGTGTTTGCCTAGATGACCTCAACCATTTTTTTTTTTTTTACACACTAGATTTTGCTGAGAATATGTTCATTTTACTAGCATTTAATTTCTGGTACTGGTATCCTAGATTTATTGCTGACATTTACAAGACTGAGGAGCGAAGAAAGCAAGCAGTTCATAAACAAAATCCGCCTTGAGTTTCCCAAGGTTTGGTATCTTCTTACCCATTATATCATTGCTTCTAAATCTTAGATTTCTTATGGGACTGTCTTGAACAACATCGCAGGTGCCACAGCAAAGTGGGGATGAATGTGGAATTTATGTTCTTTATTTCATCCACTGTTTTCTACAAAACAAAAAACTGGCAGAAGTTCTTGAAAACAAAAAATTGGAAGAAGATTTCACCCAGCTGGTGTGTATCTTTTTCCACCTCTATACCTCTTCTTTTACTGGCTTTTCAAGTGTTTAACTAAGTTGTTTTGTCAATGTGACTTAGCTTGATGATGGCTGGTTTAACCCAGAGGAACTAGAGAACTTCCGCAAGGATATCCATTCATTCCAAGAGTATGTGTCACCTGCTGCGTTCATTTCTTGTTTGCTAATTTGCGATTGTAAATCTCATTCCGCTTTTACACTTCTGCAGGAATCGAATAACAAAATTGCAGAGTAGGATATACAGCAAAGATGGTGCCAAGTATATAAAATTGGTAGGATAACTATCAAGTCATCACCTACTATTCCCTCAAAAAAAGTCATCACCTACTCTTATACCTGTTGCCTCCTATCTATCACTTATCGGCATATTAATTTTTTCTTATCCAGGTGACATCATTCAACATGTAGATTGCTGAGTTTCACCTTGACTTGTGGCTCATTCTGAGGATATTTGAAGGTTGTTGACAATATGTTGTATTGCTGTTTTATCCATGGAGGAAGAGGGAGTACATAGAGCTTCGCTGGCAGACAGTACTAGTTCGGCAGATCGTTATTATAACATTTCTTTATCGTATTTAAACTATCGAACTTGGTAGTATATATTAGTATATGAGAAAGTCGATTACCATCACCCTCTTGGATAGTGTTAGCATTTAGCAGGGGTACATGCCTTCGTTGTACTTCTCATTCTAGAGATGCTGTAGTAATACCCTTATCCGGGTATCGACGTTGCAGTTTCACATTTGTTGTGCCGAGATGGTGTTGGTAATATTAAGAACAATTTGCAGAAGGTGTTAACGACTTCCTGTGTAGATTTTTCATTGTGAGACGGGGATTGATTCCAATCAGGCTCTTTCCTTGTCATGCATCAGTGTTGCTTGCCTATGCCTTGCTTACGTGAGGGCATCTGCTAGATTGTTGTTGCTGTTATGTCAGTTGTTTTCATTGATTTGGGTATGAAAAGATTCTGTGTTGAACATGCCAATTGGCAGGAGACAGTGATTGGTGACCCTAATTTCCTGAACCTGTTAAATTTGGTACAAAATTTAGCAAAAGAATTGGATGGCTAGAATCCAGCAGGTACCAAACAAAAGAGAGAAAAAATGGATTCGCTGAACAGTGCTGCTAACCGATAGAGCCGGAGCTGCTAAATCTGTGCCAAAGAGGGCTAAAATAAAGCTACGATCAGGGTCAATATCGGTTGCTGTGCTGTACTAGTAGTAGTGTAGCGGTTTCCTAGGTACAAGGTTTATCATTGTCCGCCTCGTTTTAACAGCTCATTGGAATGCCCAATTACCCTAGTGACCATCAAACAACTCATTGACTAGAGCATCAAAACATTGGAAGACCCAATTTGCTAGTTTTCTACACAGTCGTTCTTCTCGTCTAAGGCAGAAATACCTTATTTTTACAATTGGAAATACCCGCACGGACCATTCTTCACTTATGCTTTGTGTTTACGGCTGGCTGCCGCTGCTGCTGTCTGGTTTGCTGCTACAGCAAGCACACCTGAAACGTAGCCACGTACTAGCCGATCTTATTTTCGTATATAAGACAACTGAGCAGTGTTTTTTGTTCAACAACAAAAAAAAAAGGAACCGTACGGCGTCAGCTAACTCCAAAGTCCAGAGAAAACATTGAAATGAACAGCTACAGAGTCTGTGTGTTTCTGGAGTCTGGACATGTGTGTTCTTTAATCAGGCACATCCAGCTACAGAGTCTGTGTTTCTGGAGTCTGGACATTGAAATGAACAGCTACAGAGATTCCTTTTATCAGGATGTGCCTGTCGCCGAGCTTCCACCGAGCAAATCCAAACCAATATCTGGAGTCTGGACATTGAAATATGCAGAGTCCTTGCTCGATCGGATCCTCTGACCTCCGTAGTGGTTGTGGCCTCTCTCCATTTCCTCGGCGAATGAAACGGTTGCGCTCCAGCTAGTACATTATCAATATCTTGTCAGCTCGCATGTCGACATCGATTGGTGGACCTTGGAAGATGCGGTTCCGATTGGGATTTTGAATGTTGTAAGAGATGAGAATGTATTATCCAAAGCGTCATAAAGAGATGGAAATAGTATATTAGACAAAAGTTGTAACTCTAATCTAAGCTTAAACCCACGTCAGATGAGTATGTGTGTTTAGGTTTGTTATAAGTTAAATGTCTTCAAATTTGACTAGTAAATTTATAAAAACAACGTAGTGCCATTTTTAAGAGATTAAGACAGAAAATATTCCATAGGATATATTGAATGGTAGATTTCGATGAGCTAATTTGGTGTTATTATATGTAGATGTTTAGAAATTTGATTTATTTCAAAGGAAGTAGGTTCCAACCATGCATTCTAGTATGCCCATGCTAAATAGGGATGGGTGATCTTTGGAAGGCTACCGACCAATGTTAGGGACCACAAGGTCCACAACAGTAAAGCACACAAATAGATGGAACAAACTAAAAGCACAAAAATTCTTCACGTGAGAGCCCTCTAGAACTTTTACACAACCATTTAGCTCCTTCGTACATTACTAGATTTGGAATGACCTTGTTGCACGAGTCCCAAGAACCAAAAGTCAATAGAGACGAATACTACTACTAGATTTTTATTTGTTTGAAGTCTAATTAATTTTATAGAAAATAATATTACTATTTATTATACCACATAAGCAATAATATGAAATATATATTCAAATAATAGTTTATCTCTTTGATTAATATTCTTTTTCAAAAACTTAGTCAAGTACAAGGTAGTTTGAACTAGAAAAACAAATCAAACCCATTACATTTTAGAAGATAGTACTGTATGAAAACATATAGATACTTTTCCCCAAATGTAAGTGAAGACATCTAGGCGTTTTGCAAAAACTAATAGATACTTTTCCCCAAATGTAAGTGAAAACATATAGTATGACTAATGTGCGTTTTGCAAAAACTAATTGAGTTAGGTCACAATAATGGATTTCATGTCCCCACGATGGAAATCGTTTCAATTTCCAAAGGATGGACGACAAGGTTAAGGGACTAACTAGTTCTAAGTATCGATTGGTGTTGGAGAGACACTTAGAGTAGTTTAGGTCTTTGTTTTTCCTTTGGTCGCATACTATTAAGGGCGTGGACGGGTAGCTTGACCTAGCCGAGTCTATGTCAAACTTAGCACTAGGTAGCTCGAGAGAGTCCGAAAATCAAATGTAACAAACTTCGTTTTAGAAAGTTCTTGATTCGATGAAGTTTGGGTGTTGTTTGGAGGAATGGACGATGCATCGGACGCACCGGTGATGCGTCCGGTGCAATCAAGGCAGCAAAGTGTTTTTGGTTGTGTGCCGATTTGGACAAATGGTGCACCGGGCACGTCCGATGTGCAGTGGTAACGTATCACCTTGCCACGGACGTCGCATCGGACGCATGGGTAGGTGCATGCCGGTGCATGTCTAGAGAGGTCCAGAGAAGGTTTTTATGTAGAGGACGTCTCCGGTGAAGGTGCACCTAACGTGGAGTGTGTCCGGTGTGACCTTTATCAGTGTTGGCTCTTTGAAATTAATGTAGTCGTTGGGGTGCACCGTACGCGCCCGGTGCAATGCATCCGTGCAACAAAAATAGGCGCTTTTTTGCCCCAACGGGCATGGCTTGTGTGGGGGTATTTATACTTCTCCACTTCGTCCATGTGAGGTCTCTTGCCCATTTGCTCAGCTGAGAGCATTCATTTGGGAGCAAGGGAGAGCAAGAGCCTAGTGAGATTGTTGAGATTTGTTAGAGCATTCATTTGGGAGCAAGGGAGAGCAAGACTCTAGTGAGGTTGTTGAGATTTGTTAGAGCATTCATTTGGGAGCAAGGAGAGCAAGACCCTAGTGAGGTAGTTGACATTTGTTAACGTCATTTATTTGGAATGGAGGGAGTAGCTTTTTTGTTAGGCAGCAAGTTACCACTACTATACGAGTGCATTGACATTTGGACTGAACGTCAAGAATTTGGGCTAAAAAACATAGAGGTATCAGGGATTGTTTTTTTTTGTTGAGGCAGGCCATGGTCCCTGCCAGCCCCCCCTCAATGGCGCCACTGATAGGGAGTAGCAAGTGTACATCAAATCTTCTCATTTGGGTTGTTTGGGTTAAGTGAGAGTTTGTGCTTGTTACTCTTGGTAATCGCCATCACTGGGACGGCTTGGTGGTGATTGGAGGCTTAGAGATCATCTAATGGTGCTTGTGGATGACTCAAGTCATGGTGTGAGCGGTTGTGGGCGATTCATCGCGACAAAGTGTCGAAGAATCAGTTCGTAGAGAGCACTTGATCCTTGTGCGGATTGGGGGGAGCGATACCATTGCGAGTTGGTACTCCAACAAGGACTAGTGGGGAGTAGCGGCTATCGATACCCGGAAAACATCGCCGCGTTCTTCTTCCTCTCTTTGACCATTTCCTTTCAAGCAATTCAATTCATGTCCGTACAATACTAGAATTTCTGTGCTACAGTAGGAACTGAAACTTAGAAACGCCCATAGGGACGGCGCTTTTGGGCTTTCTTTGGCCTCTTGAGTCCAAAATCCGAAATGGAGAATAACGAAGTTTTTATCAAAAAAATTCATGTAGTGTTTAGTGCCATTCTACTGAACGGTAGGCCCAAAAAAAAAAAAAATGGGTGAAATGGAGAACTAAACACACCTTTGTTAAATTGTGGACATAGGACACATTTATGATTTTGGACTTTCACTTAGACTTTGGAGTTCATGTGAGATCTACTCCCTCCGCCCCATAATACAAGTCGTTATAGGGTGTGTGCACGTCAAATTTTTTTTAACTTCAACTAGGTTTGTAGAAAATGTGTGCAACATTTATATCTCTAAATAAGTTTATTATGAAAGTATATTCGATGATCTATCTAATGATAATAATTATGTATTCTAAATATTAATATTCTTTAATATATAATCAGTCAAAGTTCAAAAAAATTAACATCTCGATAAAGCAAGAATGATATCTATTTTGGCATACTGTTTGGTTGCATGTTGGAGCGATGTTGCTATAGTACTCTATATATATGAGAGGAGAAAAAAGAGGATACTAAACGGATTCCTGGCTGCAACCAAGGCCACGAGGTTCAATTTATTGGTAAATCCATAAACGCGTCTGGGGCTCAAAAGATCCTGTGCGTTTTCATTTTTTTAAAAAAATAAATAAATAAACCTTAGGTCCACTAATCTCTAGTGATAACTGTTTTTACTCCTTTCATACCAGAAGGATGTAACTGTAAAATGGTGTTAACTCAAACGATCAGAAGTTTGATAAAAGTTTTAGGTATTAGATATACAAGTCTTATTTCTATGTACTCGGACTTATTGTTAGTTCGAACTAGGACCAAAGCTAGTTGTTAGATGGCTTAATAATTACTTGACTAGAAATTAGCCCCTTACGTGGCATTTGGATCCTCAAACTAGTGATAGTACTATTTACATAGGATACCAAGAGTGCTTACTTGCACGCAAAGAGTAGGGAGGGGTGGCAAAAATGTTTGCGTAGGGGTATGAGAGCCGCGAGCCTCAGCATCGTCGTCGCCCCTAGGCTCCACCACCGTTGGCCCCCTCCCTCCTTCCTCTGGCGTATCGCTAGCTGGAGGCTAGTAGTGGTGGGTGGATTCATCGGTTTTCAATAAGTTTTTTTCCATGAAATCGTGTCCTTAGCATGATGACTTGGAGATATTTATTTCCTGATGACGACATCAAGGCGGAGATGGTGTCACCGTCATGGAATAATTTTTTTTCGATCTCTTTTCTGCTTTATTGGTTAGATCTGGCCACGATGAAGGACTAAGGAGAAAATGTTTTAGATCAGTCTTCCTCATTCTTCGTGGCGTAAAGAAGTTTCTCAACTACGGCGTACTTGAATGTTGGCCGCCGTTCGTTAGGCATATGTTCTCGGGCCTTTTACCGAAAGTGATTGCATGTGTGGTCATCTATCTGTGTGTGCAGGTTTGGTTTTGAGATCTTGAGCTACTCACAACATGGGTACAATTTAGATGAAAATTAGTTTTCGGATATTTGTAGTGTAATCCCAGCGTGCTTGTAACGTGTCGATGTACCTACCTTTTATCTAATACAATTCTTCTTTCAGTCACAAAAAGGGTAGGGAGGGGTGTTTTTTGAACGCAGTTTTTAGCGTGCATGTGCTCGCACACACTATCAAGCGCCATCCAATTTATATCGAGATGTGCGCCGGGAGAGAGAGTTGAACACATAAGGAAGTGTTCTGAACACTTAGAGAGAAGTGTGTAGCACAAATATTGAAGCATTGAACAATGCAGATAGTGTGTGCCGAGCACATACTTTTTTTTTATCATTTTCATGATTAGTTATCCCTGTTGATTCTGATTTGCTTGGTTTTACCAATTAATGGACTAGCAACTAGTTTGAGGATTAGCTGAAGATTAGACACATTAGCTGAATCCTTATCGACTATAAGGGCGTGTTTGACTCAAACTTGAATCGAACCGCGGCGCAGGCTTATTTGCGTGTTTGGTTGGTGCCATGTTTTGCGCATGCCAAATGCGCTGTGCTACTTGCTATGTGAACTGCCTCATCTCTTAACAAATATCTGGCACCTCAAAATTGTAAACGAACTGCGTCACGCCGCTTGCGTGTTTGGTTGCTGCCACGTTTTGCGCATGCAAAAAATGCGGTGCTACTTTCTATGTAAATTGCCCCATCTCTCGCCAATTACCTCAAAGCTATAAGCGAACCGCGGTGTGCCGATTGCGTGTTTGGTTGCTGCCACGCTCTGCATGCCTAATGTGTCGCGGCTACTCGCTATGTAAATTACTCCATCTCTCACCAAATATCGGCACCTCAAAGTTGTAAGCGAATCATGGCGCATCCTTTGCGTTTTGGTTGCTGCCACGTTTTTTGCGCGATACCGGAAGGTGTTGTTCCACTCGCTATGTAAACCGCCCCATCTCTCGCCAATTACCTAGCACCTCAAAGTTGTAAACGAAGGACCGCTTGTGTATTTGGTTGTTGCCACGCTCGCATGCCGAACGCGCCATGCTACTCGCTATGTAAACCACTCCATCTCTCGCCAAATATCCGGCACCTCAAAGTTGTAAGCATCGTGGCGCCCCTTATGCGTTTGGTTGCGCCACGGTTTGTGCATGTTGAAGGTGCCGTTCTACTGCGCTATGTAAACCGCCTCATCTCTCGCTAAATATCTGGCACCCATTTCGTCGCGCCACATTTAGTGCATGCGATTTCTGATGCGGCATCCTACGCTACCACCGGCCAAACTTTCCCCGATACTTCCTCCATATTGGTAAAAGAAGTCGTTTAGGATAACGACATGATCTTCAAAACACAACTTTGACCCTTTGTTATTATAAAAATGTGATATATTTATACTTTTATGAAAGTATTTTTAAGACTAATCTATTAGTATAATTTTCACATTTACAAACTCAACAACTTAAAAGTTATTGATGATTTTATATTTCCAATGTTTGACCAAAACCTTGTCTAAAACGACTTCCTTTACCAATACGGAGGGAATATAATCATATTATGTTTTTTAAATTTAGTTAAAAGTAAGATAATTGAAATTTGACCTTTTTCTATGACAGATGTAATATCTTTTTGGTGTTGAATTTAGACCTCTATCAAATGTAGTATTTTCCCTGTTTATGTGTGTGTGTGTGTGTGTTTTAGAAATTCCTGTTTTTCTGTGTGGTTTGTTTTGTTTTTGAAATTCCTGTAATATTCCAGTAAAATTATTACTGCGTTAGTGTATTTTCTGATTTCAAAATATTCATCTCTATAATCCGCGGAATAAGTTATCTTTAGTCGTAAAATGATTGATGAGTGACTACCAAAAAGAAAATCAAGTAGTGGAGAGAGAGAGAGAGAGGGCAGATGCTGCCACTAGTGCCATCCGTTGCAAGAAATCTGCTGGAGTACTGGACCCTGGACTGGACTCATCTGGCATGATGAGTCTTGAATGAGGTAAGCTGTACTGTGCCTGACGACCACATGTCGCCATGCCACGCCAGCCATTGCAGCCTTGGTGACGGCTGACGCACGGCTTGAATGCCTCTGACCTCTGACCCGACTCTACTACTGAGAATGGCCGCCAGCACTCAGCAGTAATGACTTCTTATCACTTCCTGGTACTCCCTCCAACGGCTACCTATTCAGTCTCAGGTAGTACTCCCTCCGTTCCATTTCATTTTGCAAAGTATGGGAAGCGTGTGGTCCGTCAAACCGACTCAACTTTGACTACGTTTGTAGAAAATACGCGTGTAACATTTATATCTCCAAATAAATTTGTTAAAAAAACTAGACTTAAAGATCTTTCCAATAATACTAATTACTTAGTATAAAATTTTTATATATTTTAATAAATAATTGCCGCAGGCGGTTTGAAAATACCGCTTTTTTTCTCGGGGAAGCGAGAATTGCAAGTTTTCTGGAACAGAGGGAGTAGTAGGATCCATAATGCCCAATTTTGAGACGAGCAACCCTATCTGCCTTAAACAAACATTTTTCATGCCAAAAGCGTCAAATAGTTGACACTTCACAGTAGGGAGTATAGCATGTTTCAGTGATTGAAATGAGAGCTGAAAAGTTTATACCATCTGATAAAAATAGATGCTGAAGTTTACGGACCATGAATAGGAACTATACTGCTGCAAAGAATGAATGACTTTCAGATTAGTGCACGTGAGACTGTCCATCCTGAGATAAAGAAAAAGAGAGACTGTCCATCCTGGCATCCTGTAACAGAGTCAACCAATGCTCCACCTAGTAGGATAGGACAGTAATAATATTTCTTGCCGTGGGTGCAAGATGACAATTTCAATTTTAACCAAAAACACTAGAGCAATGTATGCATTTATTTATTTACTTCAAATATTTAAACGCGACAACTGGCACAATATTTATACCAATTAATTAATTTATGGTAAATCATATAATCATGCCCCCAAAAAAAAAAAATTCCACATACATGTTCTGGAAACCAATTAATCCACGTAATGTTTTGATTTGCAGCATTCTGTATTTCCGGACGAAACAGATGGTCAAATGTCGTTATCTCTGACGAAATTCGAAACCTTTGTGTTTGTTACAGAAAAATCAGGAGCGAATGCAGAACGAAACAAACTTTTGGAACTGAACCGGTAACAACCCACGAGCTAATCGCGCAGTCTTTTCGCCCCCGACCCCGATTATAAAGGGCAGGGCCCCGGCCGCCGCCGGCCGGCCGCTACTGTTTCTTGCTCCAACCAAAGCTTCGTCGCCCACTTCCTCTCTTCTCCGTCCGTTGGTTCTCCTATTGCAGCAGCCAGAGCCAGCAATGGCGGCGGCTTCTTGAGAGCCGTGGCGCTGGCGGTGGCCGCGGTGGGCTGGCTTCTTGGTGGTGGTGGTGGTGGCGGCGCGTGGGCGTTCCCGGCCGAGGATTTGGTCACGCGGCTGCCGGGCCAGCCGCCGGTCACGTTCAGGCAGTTCGCCGGGTACGTCGACGTCGACGTCAAGGCCGGCAGGAGCCTCTTCTACTACTTCGCCGAGGCGCAGCAGGACGCCGCCGCCAAGCCGCTCACGCTCTGGCTCAACGGAGGTTCTACCGCTCGCCTTCCCTGTTCATCAAAGTAAAATTAATTTTATTCTGTCTGAACTGAAGCGGCAATTTTGATGGGGAAAATGCTGCTCTTTTTTTGTTTGTTTTCCTCTCGGATACTAGTAATCTGTCCGCCGTCCTCCTGAACGTTTGCATCTGAATTTCGTCGATGATTGAATCGTTTGCTTTGACTGCTGTTGAATTCCACTTTATTCGATTCATGCTGCTGCAGGGATCTCAATCCCTTTTGTCGTCACGGTGCCTTGAATTTTGATGGACTTTGCTACCCTTTTTTAACAGATCCACTGCATTCTAGCCTCTGGCTGGGGCCCGTCTTGTTATGTGTCTTGTACTGTACTTCCGTTTGGTATTTTTAGCAGAAACAAAACGTTTCTGATGTACAGTATGCTTTTCACTTTGGAATCTGGCAGCTCTACTGTTTCATTAGACACATCATCAACACGTTCCTTTTTAAAAAATTTATAATTTATTGGCGTGTTAATTATTAGATTAGATAGAGTACTGTAGCCAGGCAGTACCACGAATCGAAATTAAACCATCAATTTTCTGAAATATATATATATATATATACCTTTTTTAATATATATATAAATAGTACATCTTTTGAAAAAAAATCAATACTTTTATTCGCTAGCCAGCATATGTTTCCTTGTTCAGGTGGGTGGGGATTATGATGCCAGGTAGTGTTTCCTGGACTGGAAACAAAGGACTAGCTCCTATTCGTTACCTGCTCCACACCTACCAAGAAAAACTAGCATGGAATTATCATTGTTAACTTGCATCTTGATACCCTGTTTACTAGTACAAGGGTATCTTTGTCCTTGGATGTCACCATGCATGTGACCCCTTGCCCGTTTACAGCTCTGTCTGTGTGGTGTGGTCCCTGTGGATGTCAAAAGAAGTGACAAATCATTTGATCCCCATGCAGCAAAAGACACACCAGTAGAAAGCTTCAGGCATGATTTGATGAAAAGGAAAAGGCATAATTTGATGAAAAAAAAAAATAATAACGATCAACTTCTTTCAAGGAACAGTACATTTGTTACTGGTTACAACAATGACTATGAACTTAATGAATGATTAGGAAATGTATTTTAATGTTGCTGCAGTATTTCTCCTGCTTATAGTCTCAGCCCATTTGATTTTGTCAGGTCCTGGCTGTT
Organism: Hyparrhenia diplandra; assembly: GCA_015847255.1. Lineage (NCBI taxonomy): Eukaryota > Viridiplantae > Streptophyta > Magnoliopsida > Poales > Poaceae > Hyparrhenia > Hyparrhenia diplandra. The sequence continues at coordinate 125,103 of JADLZK010003168.1, forward strand.
CTTCGATTGGAGGCGGTGCTTTCACAGAGCTAGGGCCATTTTATCCACGAGGAGATGGTCGAGGCCTCAGATTGAACAAGAAATCATGGAACAAAGGTTGGCTGTTGTTATATTTCCATCCCCATTCTTCAGTAAGAATGGCAAGTGCAGGTCTTAACGTTTAGTTTGTTTCAATGATGTTTTACCTTCAATTTTGCAGCGTCCAATCTTCTGTTTGTGGAATCACCGGCTGGAGTTGGATGGTCCTATTCAAACACTTCATCAGACTACAACACTGGAGATGTGCGGACAGGTTAGTTGCTCTGACAGTTTATAAATCATATGGAACTAATCTGGAATCCTGGATCTCACTGTTTGTCAATTCAACTATGCAGCTAATGACATGTACCAATTTTTGTTGGGATGGTATGCAAAGTTTCCTGAGTACAGATCAAGGGCTTTATTTCTTACTGGAGAGAGTTATGCAGGTAATGAAGCATTTGAAGTGTGAATTCTCATGTTTTAATATAATTTGTTTGTCTTGTATGGTGAATCGTATTGATAAATAAAAATGCAGGGCATTATATACCACAACTCACTGATCTACTTATCACCCATAATGAGAAATCAAAGGGTTTCAAGTTCAATATTAAGGAGTCGCTGTAAGTAATTGATGGTCAATATCCTCTTGAGATTAAACTTCATTCTTCTTACTAAGCTTAAAATCAAAATTACCTTGAACAGATCGGGAATCCGCTTCTCAAGCTTGATAGGGATGTCCCTGCAACCTATGAGTATTTCTGGTCTCATGGCATGATCTCTGATGAAATATTTCTAGCGATCAGCCACAGTTGTGATTTTGAGGATTACACCTTCAGTGAGCCCCACAATGAGAGCAAGTCATGCAACGATGCCATTGCAGAAGCAAACAATATAGTTGGAGACTATGTCAACAACTATGATGTTATTCTTGATGTCTGCTACCCATCAATCGTGATGCAGGAGCTGCGGTTGCGACAATATGTATGCTTGCTCCTAATGGTACAAGATGTGCTGTACAGAACCATTGGTTTCCTCGTATGATTGGCTCTTTTTATTGCAGGCCACAAAGATCAGTATTGGAGTGGATGTCTGCATGTCCTATGAAAGGTTTTTCTATTTCAATCTACCAGAGGTGCAGCAGGCTCTGCATGCTAATAGGACGCATTTGACGTATCACTGGAGCATGTGCAGCGAGTAAGTGTGCCAGAGCTCCTGCTACTAGTTAAATGTGTGCGTCCTAACACTTTTCAGAATTGAGGTGCTCCTGCAAGAACTAGTTTTCAACTAGTACGTTCTTATAGTAAATTTCCAAGAAAGGAGTTTTCCCCCAACTTGTTATTAACTACTCATCCCCCAGTATAATTCTAAAGAGTTCTTTTTTAACAGTGCTGAAAATACATACCCAAAAATATATAGTAGTTGAAACTGAATATAAATGATTAGGTTGATAATCTTTTCAATGCAAACTCACACGGGTCATTTGCATCATGTGCCAGTGTCCTGAACTACAGCAATACCGATGGCAACATCAACATCTTGCCTATACTTCAAAGAATTGTCGAGCACAAGATACCTCTTTGGGTGTTCAGGTGATGGAACTCTCCTTTACTTCAAACATTAAATAGTTTTGCTTCATGTCAATATCTTTTGACACGATGACTCAATATTGCAGCGGTGATCAAGACTCTGTTGTGCCCTTGTTGGGCAGCCGAACCCTTGTGCGAGAGCTAGCTCACACCATGGGGTTGCATGTGACAGTCCCCCTACAGCACATGGTTCCGCAAAGGCCAGGTATAGTTTTGCATCTTCTATAACCGCAGTTTGTGTCCAACTTGATGAACTTGTTCCTGATACTGTATAAAAAAGAATCTGATGCAAACAGAACTCTTCTGACCACACAAATATCTTTGGCCATTTGCATTCTAGGTTGGAGGCTGGGTGACGGAGTATGGCAACTTTCTGACCTTCGCCACAGTGCGAGGTGCGTCTCACATGGTGCCATTTGCACAGCCAGATCGGGCTCTCCGGTTATTTGAATCATTTGTACTCGGCCAAAGGCTACCAAACACAACCCATCCACCAATTGAGTAAGTGTATCTACAAATGAAGGTGGAGACAGAAAAGAAAAAAGGAGCTTAGATTTTTTTTCCAGCTTTGCTACAATAGATTAGTTCATAAAGATGTGTAATGTGTTGGATGGCCAATAAGTTCTTTATTAATTATAAAGAGCAGGAATATACATTTAGTGTTGTGGTTATTGTCATTATATAGAGGGATTTGTGCAAGTGACAGCCAAAATAGTCATCAAAGGATTAGTCGTCCAAGCTCAACAGCATTTCACTAGTCCAATTAGATGGCAAATGACAAACTCTCTCTGCTGTAGTGTCACCTTAATGCTACGTTTAGCTTGCAAAGTGACAGTTCCTGTCGGCAGAGACAAATTCCTTAACTGAGGTATTTTCTGTACAAATTCCGCTCGATCAGTGTGCAAGAGCACATGGCACAGAAAGTGCATCTGCATCAGGAATAAAATAGCCAGAGACTTATCCGCATGATTGCATTGGGTAATACAAAGAATGTAATGAACTGGAAGGTTAACACAGGATGGAAGCTGAACCAGTTGGAAGCTGGATGTCTCTTGGCTCCCTGATGGCTAAAAGCCGACTGTAACAAGATGAGAAAACTATCTTTGATGCTCTTGGGCAGTACAAAAGTGTTGTCATGAAGCGAGATCAGGGCACAGCCAAGTATTGATGGTGCCAACAAGGTGCCAGGTCAAGCAATTTGCAATTGATAAAGCTTAGCGCCTTTTCAATAGTTTTGTCTGGCCATGCCATACGCATCAGGACCGTATCCAAAGTATGTGATCCCCAATCTCATTGTGAATATTCCCGTGAGATGCAGGGCGACTCGACTCATCTCATTTTTATGTCTCCAAACTAAACATAAAATTTGTTCGTTCCGTTCCTTCTCAATCAAACAGAAAATGGAGTCTGCCCATCGCACAGAACAGAGCCGGACCCACCCTGCATTAGCTTGTCTCAACCAAACGCTACCTAAGGGCCTGTTTGGTTAGCGTATCAACTCAACCTGGCTTGCATAGGACGAGCCTGGCTCCCGGTAGCCAAAGCCCAATGCATGCAAGAGTGCGGTGTTTGGTTGTCCGCTTGCACGAGCCGGGTTGTCGTGAGATCCTGTTTGGTTGTTGGCATTAGGATGGATTGCATGAGATAAAAAAATATATGAATAATCATTACCATGACATTTATTATGGGCAACTATTATCTTATATAGCTCTTAGTTTATCATGTTACTCCTTAATATTAATTAAAATATATTAATGTCATTTAATATGTGCTAATAACGTGTTCATAATGTCATTAGATGGTTAATTACTTGCACTATGTGAGCCTGGCTCGGCAGAACGGTCGATTCATGCTCCTTCGTGAGCCCGGCCGAGAGGGGAATCTTGCATGACCGAGCCCGGCCGAAAGCAGATACACCTAACCAAACAAATGTTTGTTTTTGCATCTGTAGAGTCCGGCTGAGCGCTCATGCAGCAACCAAACACCCTCTAAAAGATGCATGTATCCTCATTTTATTTTCTAATTAATCAAACGCTATCGCCAACGTGATTAATAATGATTGATTGATAAATGAGAATTATTTAATGTAAAATGTTTTTGTTCTCACGAACGTCTTATTTTTTAGGACAAACTTTGAACACTATAATACTGTATATTGCAAGACAAATGGAGTATAGAGCATTGCACTTCCTTTAGGCAACCCCATAGGTTACCACAGAGCTCTGACAATTAATTAGTGTGTCAACATTAGAATGTGTCTTGTAACAAATACTCAATTTCTTCCTTTTTCCTGGCGCATGACGTTGTTAGTGTCAGCATGCTCCGCGGCTACCACTGTCCCCTAGGTGCCCGGCGAGGCAAGTTCCTTGCTAGAGTTGGAGGGGATGTCGGTGTCAACATCTGCACCCTTCGCGCCCACCATGGTTGTCGCCACAGACGCCTTATTGTGGCCCAAGTGCTACCACCTTCAGGTGGACACCGTAACACGTTGTTTGTTGCATCTCCTGCAAAAAATGATGTCACCAGAGCGACATTTATAGGATGGGTTATTTTGCTATATGAAAAGATTAGCATGATCCTTGACCAACTGAAAAATTACTTTAGAGTACCCTAAACATAAAGGGGCTTTTGCCCCCTCTTTCTACCCCTAGTCGGGACAAGCTTTCTTGAATTAGTCTTCAAAGAAGTAATGGACGTGTATGGCAAAAGATCATTGTTGCTATGTGGACTAATTCGAATTGTTGTCCGAAAGGAATTGTGATGCCTAAGAGGCGGCAGCAGGGGGTGGGTGTGTGTGTGTGTGTGTGTGTGTGGGGGAGGGGTTGAAAATCTACTTCTAACTATGGCCTCGAACCCTCTACTAGTCAAAACCTATGCAAGAAAGAAATCTATCTAGATGTGCAACTATGGTTTTGCTAAGTGTGTTGCTATCTCTACCGCAAAAGAGCTCTACAACCTAGGTTCCAATCCTATCAACTAGCCTATCACTAAGCTAGGAATGGTAAGCACACAACCAAGATAGCAAATGTAAATGCGTAAGGTAAATGGTGGTAGAGATGCAAACTCCCTGTCAACGACTCCATTATTTTTATCGAGGTATCGAGAAGCAAGGAAGTCGCTACGGTATGTTTATAAACATAGTGGTAAATGATGATGGTAAGTTCTCTAAGCCAACCATTTGAATAACGGTAACAACCATTTGAATAAAACTGTTCTCTATATCTTCACACCCTCTAATAGTCTCTATATTGTTCTCTAAGCCAACTCGCTCTCAATTTTAGCTAGTGAGAAGTCCAAAATAGAGGATGGTAAGTTCTTTTTTTTTTTTTACCAAAAATCTCTATTCTATCAGTATGGAAGGATATAAACATACTATTCCAGTGCTCTATCTTGTGGAATGATTTTTTTTTTTTTTTTTTTTTTTTTACCACAAGCCTCTATCTTGTGTGATTTTATACAACCATGACTTTATAACATGAAGTGTGGAATGATTTCTTTGTCCATCAGCACACAAGGGGAAATTTGGGCGCATGAATTCACCGATGGTCTTTACCAACATGCAAAAATAACTACAACTAATAAATTATTAATATATAGGTGTATGCTTGAGGAAATAATGCTATGCATGGATGGATTTGGGCCTCGCTGTGGGTGTTTGGCGAGCCGCGTCGTGCCAAAGGTATAGTGGGCTTGGCCCAGCTGCATCAAGAAATTTAAGGCTTTGAAGCCCAATCAGCGGTTGATCACCTGCAGTAACCTAGGATGATGTGGGGAAGTTATATTAGTCCCACATCGGCTGAGAAACGGAGGCGGGTTAGCGGGGCGGTGCGATAAAGGAGTGAGTGGGCGCACCGTTCAGAAGCATGATCCTTCAGGCAGTTAAAGGGAAATGATGAGTGGTAAAAGCTCGCGTTGCGAGAGGGGTGCCTGCCCCAAAATAAGCCTGTTACGACAATAGGGCACTCACACTGTTTACCATCTGATCCCGAAACCAAAACCAATCTAAATTTAAATAAATAATAAATAAATAATATAAATAATAAATAAATATATAAAATAAATTACGTAGATTTTGTAAGAGCCTCGGACAGTTTAGCAACGTCCGTGAGAAACAAAAACATTTTTTTAGAATTAAAAACATTTTTTTTTCATATCGATGGGTGATGGGTGAGTGATGTTGCCGTGTGCCACCAGGTAATATATTTCTCTATGGTAAAAGTTAAAAGAAAAAATTAGCTTACGCGACCATAATATAGCATCTTAGAGCATCTCCAAGCTACAATATACTTGCTAAATGTTGTGATTTGGCAACTTCCTAAAATATATACAAGTGAAAAAAAATGTTGTGATTTGACAACTTCCTAAAATATATACCAAGTGAAAAAAATGAGCTTTTTCCAATAGTTTACCATTTAATTTGGTAAAATTGTAAAAATTAGGCCCACACTTTTATATTTGGCCGGTGCTCCCTGCCGTGAAAGAAGGTTTTGCAAAGTGAACATAATTTTTTCATAAATTAAACAAGGCCATACTCCCTCCATCTCGTAATACACGCCGTTTTGACGTTAGAAATTTGTCTCAAAAGGATGTCGTTTTTAGCTCCCCGGTAGCAGCCCCAAGAGCAGAGTACGGCACCGGTCCATCAGTCACGTATCTGTCTCCCACTAGGCTTAATAAGAAAATAATAAAGAACAAATGGTGGGAGCGGTGGGAGAGAGGCTTATCCTTTACTGGTTCTTGATTCTTGACTCCGCCGCTCCCGTGCTCCTCGGCAATGGTGGCTCGCGAGCTTGCTCTCATCTCCCTCTCCCACCCAAATCCCGGCCGCAGGGGGCCGACGGGGGACGCCGCACCTCTCCGGCATACCCGGTGGCCACGAAGCCGCGGGCGGCGTCCGACGCGGCGGGCGCTGCGGGTCTGCGCCGATGCGCGGCGGCCGAGTGTCGGAGTGCCCGCGAGTCTTCACGCGTGGCCGGGCGTCGCCAGAGCCACACGGAGGCGCCGCCGCTGGCCTCCGCGCCACGCCGACCAGCCGACGGCCGCCGCAAGAAGAACCCGGCGCCGGGCGAGGCGCGGCGCTCGCCGCCCCCGTGCCGCCACTGCGTTCGTGCCGCGCGGCGAGCCCGCCGCCGAGGTGCGCCCGCTTTCCGCCGAGGCGCCGGCCGCCGAGGCGCCGCCAGAAGGCAGCCGCCGCAGCGCGCGCTTTGTCGCCCACGCCGCCGATCTCGGACGACGGCGAAAAGGAGGAGCACTTGTGGAGAGAGAGAAACGCGTGGGAACCGAGAATAGGGCACGCAGGTCTTTTGGCGGCGTTGTTGGTAGTCACGCCCGATCCCGTAACGACATGTATTCCGGGATGGAGGGAGTATATGTAAATCTAGATGTCTTGCATTTATGCAAAATGAACACGTAAAAAAGTTTATATTTGCACCGCTTCGCCGCCGCCGCTTGTCGGCGCCGACGTTCAACAACCGTGGAATGGTGGCCCTTTGTGATGTCAGCGCCGAGCGCCGCTGGTAAACGTCGTGGAGTGCGGATCGATACACGCCGTGGAGTGCGGAGCAATGGGCGACGCCTAGGAGTACTACATCCCGCACGTCGACGACCACGCCTTTGGAGTGCGAGGGACGGCGGCAGCGGCTCGTGCGGTGCTTGGAGGCCGGAGAGGAGTCGAGGTTGAAGGAGCTCACGGCGCGCTAGAAACATCGATGGCAACCCGGATACGCGCGTATATTTGCGCCGTGGAGGGGCTGTTTTTCCAAGTTGCCAAATTTTACCAAGTAAAATACCAAACCGTTGGAGACCTGTTTTTGTTGTTTTTGTAAAATTGAAAGATGGCAACCCAATATGCCAAACTGTTGGAGATGCTCCATCCGTTGTTTTTTTTTTGCCTCGTGGAAAGTTCAAAGAATCACCATAGCTTTTCTTCGCCTCTTGGAAAGTTCAAACAAGCACCTCAGCTTGTTTTTTTTTCTTCGCATCAATCACACGGCAAATGCACATTGTTTTTTTAGATAAAGAAATATATTGATTCCAACCTTCACATTCATTCAAGGGCGAATGTTTAGAGCCTAAAATAACAAAGGACTGAGCCCAAGGTCCGTTTGTAGAAAGAATAGAATTGGTGCAGCTGATGGATTATATTGCATTAAGGCCTCAGCTAGTATCTATGAGAGTATAAGAGTTGGGGGATAAAGTAGCCCTAGTGGCTTTCGTAGTAATTATAAAGAGAAGATCTTAAGTGATATAGCAGTCAAGTCTCAGTCTCAGTTCTAAGTTTTACTCTAATTCCTACTTGGCTGCTAGGAAGTTTCACTCGCAATTGCTTGCAGCCGGCCAGAATGGTAGTAGCAGATAGGCTTGGGCGTTCGGGTTACCCGATTTTTTCGGTCGAGTAATTCGGGTAATAAAAACTGCTACCCGATTTTAGTCCCGAGAAAACACTACCCAAAATTTCGGGTACCCGATAATTCAGGTTCGGGTATATCCGATCTACTCGATTTTACTGAGAAAACAACAAATTAAACAAAATTTCAATAGCAATTTATACATAATTTCATCCAAAATTTAGGTAGAATTTCAACAACAATTTATGAAAAATAATATATTATAGTTATTTGTTCGAATCGAGAAAATTATATTCTAATAAAGTGATAATTTCAAGTGTTTAACTAGCAACACGTGATAAATATAAAGACGAAGACAAATCTTTGGGTAGTTCGAGTAATTTGGGTACCGGAGTCTATTACCCGAATTACCCAAAGTAATTTCGGTAATCAAAATCACTATCCGAATTTAGGATCTGGTATCTCAGGTTCGTAATTCGGTCCGAGTTCGGATAGTTCGGTACGGGTAATGGGTATCGTATTTTGCCCGTGCCTAGCAAAGCAAATTATCTACCAAATATACTATAATACCGCTTAGGCGTACAGACTACACAAGTTTGCATTTAAACTTAAAACTTGACAAAACGAGAGCATAAGCTACTAATAACCTAAGGTAGCAACAACCACAAGTCTAGGATCTAAACTCAAAACTTCCCAGTTACAAAGCACCACTTGTCCCCAGACTCGACCTTCTATTCTCCTATGGTTCTTCCAAACCTTGGAGCCAAAAAGCTTTAGCACCAAGCCTTCTAGACACCTGCATCCCTCAGTTAACAATCTTCCCTCCCCCCCTCATTATACAACTTTGACCATTGCTTGATCCAGTTCCTCCAAGATTACCCGCAAAGGAGAGTTAGTAACCTTTCTTTTGAACACGCATCATTTCTATTCAGCCATATGGCCCAACAGTGGTGGCAGCAACTCCAACAATCATTTGGTTTCTTTGCACCGAATAAAACTCCTAATCCATGCGCCAAACAGATGCACAATATTCCTTGGTGGTTGAACATTAAAAGTAATAGAGATTATATTCCACACAAATCTAGCCACCCGAGAATTGAAGAAAAGATGTTGGATGTTTTCATCCGACCATAGAAGTCACAATTACCCTTCGAATGATACATTCAAGGGGACGAGCTAAAGCATACTAGCTACAACCCCCTTTTTTTTTTTTTAACAAGTCCTATACAAAACTATGAATAGGTGCATTAGTGGCTATTGTTCAACCCAAACGTCTTCCCCAAACCTTGTTTGTTGACCATTATTAACCCTGGACCTACCCTATTGTAGTAATAAATCTTTCACCTCCATTAGGCCTGACTAGAAATGAGAGTCACTCGGGCGCTTTTCAATATGGGTCAAGCACTTGTCTTTGACATATTTTATTCTAAGCATTTCCTGCCGGGGCCCACCCTCATTGAAAATCTTGAACAACCGTTTACTGAGTAAACATTTGTTTTGTACTTTCAACTTTATAATTCCAAGTCCTCCCATACACTTTGGTTTACAGAGTACACTCCATTTTGCTAGCATGTAGTTACAATGCTTATTTGAAAGTGCATTGTATAGGATCCGATGAAAGCCTAGAGGGGGGGAGGGGGTTGAATAGGGTGACCCCCAAAAATCGACCTGTTAAAACTAAATCACACCGCCAAGATGAGAGATGCGCGGCATCGCCACATATAAGCAACTTGCGCCGCTGGTAATCGATAAAGCGAGACAGAGAGAGAGAATCGAAGCCTGTCGGAGTGGCCAGGCACGGCACTGCCACGCGTCCAAGCGGCACTACCGCGAGTCACTTCACGTAGGTGACTCGAGGTGAATCTCGAGAGTTGTGAGCTTGGTGCTCGTGATTCACACTTGTTCCCGCACACAAATACTTCACAGAGAACTAACCAAATATGACGAGAGATGCAAATGACAGAGTAGATCGGGACGAAACCCTAGCTCACAAGATACTATATGCAAGAATGTAAATAACACAAGTGACACAAGGATTTATCCTGTGGTTTGTCGTCGCCACAAAGGTCGGATTACCTCCACGTTGTTGAGGTTGCCACACAAGGCTTAGCTTGCCCACCTGGCTAGCTTTTTCCCTCGTTTTCACAAGTCTAGGAGTTAACCCTAGAGATGTGGGGTAATGTATTGATGTTTGTGTGAGGTTACAAACCTCCCAAGGGCTGCCACACTAAGGGAGCAAGCTCAAGGGCGACGCCTAGCCGCCTAGGAGCAAGCTCCAAGAGTAAAGAACCCTAGGGTTCCGGCCAAACGTGAACCAAATGCTCTTTTGAGTGGGGGAAGTAGTAGATCCGGTCTCCAATCGAAGTTTGCTGCCTTTTCTCTCAAAAATCCGTGGTGGAAAGTGAGGGATTGAGTGGGGATCTCAAGGTGCTTCAATGGAGGAGAGAGAGAGAGAGAGAGAGAGAGAGAGAGAGAGAGAGAGAGATGTTTTGGGAGGAAGAGAGAGAGAGTTCTGGCTGTTCTGGTCGGGAGGAAGAAGAAACTGAGCCAGGTGACCGTTGTGGGAGGGGTAGAATGTGTATTTACACCCCACGGACCCAAAGGTCGGAAGTAAGTGTGGCACTGCCGCACTTACATGCGGCACTGCCGCGTAGCGTGGCATTGTCGCGCCAGCCTGACAGCAAAGGGGTGAAACTGATGTTTTGCTGGCCGATCAGGTTTGGAGTTATGTTTTGTGGCTGGATTGGAGTTTAGAGCATTTAGTCCACAAAGCCGAGAGTCCTAGGATCCCTCTTGATAGTACGGCATTTCCTAAACTCAAGATTCAAAATATGAAATAATTTAAACGCCTTGTTCTCGGAAACACCACCATTTAGCTCAAGGGATGCCTTTGGACCTGTACATCAACTCCTCATTTTATTTTCTGCATGTCATCTTCGTAAATCTCATCAGTCCCCTAATTTGGTGGTCATCAATGCCAAAACCCACTTAGAGCTTGATTGCATTTACACATTGGGATCCCTAAGTACCTAAAGGGAAAGCTCCCTCTATACAAAATTAAAAAGCTCCACGGACTCCTTTCGTTCCTTTGTGCCCCAAAGAAAAACAGTTCGCTCTTATGAAAATTGATTTTTAGACCCACCAACTTTTCAAAAGCTACTAGGACCAACTCGATTTCTATCTTCCCTTAAATCATCTTCCAAAAAAATGAATGGTATCATTTGCATATTATAGGATTGACAACCCCCATCAACTAAATTTGGTACCAACCCCTCAACCGCCCATCAATTATTGCTCTCGAGACAAGGGTTGCCAACATATCCACTATCAAATTTAAAAGGATGGGCGACAAGGGATCCCCTTATCGCAGCCCTTTTTTTTGTTTGGAAGTTCTGACCAACCTCCTCATTTACTTTAATCCCCACACTCCCTTGACCCACCACATCTTCAATCCATTTGCACCACTAAGGCGGGAAACCCTTCATCTTAATGGTCCATTGCAAAAAGGACCAATTTACTTTATCGTATGCTTTTTCAAAGTCCGGTTTTAAAATAACTCCATTTCTCTTCTTTTTGTGCACTTCATGGATTGTCTCATGTAAAATTACCACTCCCTCCAAAATGTTTCTTCCTAGCATGAAAGCTGTTTGAGAACGTTTCACTATTTTGTCAGCCACAACCATTAGCCTGTTTCGCCAACGCCTTAGTGAAAATCTTAAAGCTTCACATTGAGCATACACGATGCCTATATTGTTGTATTTGTTTGACTTTCCTTTGCTTTGGGATTAGAGTAACTGTACCAAAAGTTTAGATTGAACAAGGGTAGATTACCTGCATGGAACTCTCTAAACATGGCCATTAGGTCATCTTTTATGAGAGACCAAAAACTTGGTAAAAACTCTGCTGGAAAACCATGAGGGAATAGTGCCTTATCATGTTTCATTTGGACAATTGCTTCTCTCACCTCTTTTTCCGTGAACTCCTCTAGTAACACTTTGTTATCTTCTTTGCTAATCCGGTTTATCTCGTCTAATTATGAGTCATCAAGGGAGGCTACATTTCTCTGTGATGACCCAAACAAATCCTTGTAAAACTTGGTAATGAAAACCTTTAAGTTTTCCTAACCTTCAATTACCTCTCCTTCCCGCTCGATCTAAAAAATCCTTGTTTTTCTCCTTTTCCATTGGCCACCATATGGAAGTATTTAGTGTTATTGTCCCCTTTGAGCAAATCCTTATTTTTTGCTCTTTGGAACCACTTCATTTCCTCTTCCCTAAGCAACTGCATGATTCTCTCTTTCATAGTTTGCTTCAAGTCAAGTTCCTGCTGGTTCAAAAGTTGAGATTCTGCTTTTATGTCCAATTTCTCAGCAAGCCAAAATAGATCCTCCTTTTGTTTTTTAACATTCCCATTCACATTCTTTGCCCATCCATTCAAAAAATGCCTTAATCTTCTAATATGGCTTCGCCAATTCCTCATAGGAGTTGATCCCGAATTGACACTCTTCCATATCCTCTTAACCATTTGAAAAAAAAAAAATCCTTATGAAGGAACCTACTCAGTTCAAATTTGAAATCAGATTGGCTAACCTTCTGCACCCTCCCTTCTTTGCAAAGCTGAAGAGGGGTGTGATCGGAGATTTTCCTATTCAGTGCGTCAACAGAGACTAAGGGAAACCTTTGTCCCCAATCTGTGATAGCCAACACCTGTCTACTTTCTCATAAGTTGGGACCTTTTTGGAATTGGACCAAGTGAATTTCCTGTCCGACATCTCAATTTCCCTTAAATCAAACCCATCTATGATGGCGTTGAATAAAAAGGGCCACCGACCATCATAATTGTCATTATTTTTCTCACTAGAATTCCTAATAATATTAAAGTCTCCACCAACCAATAAAGGAAGAAAGACTTTCCTGCAAGCCTGTACTAGTTCAGTTAAGAACTTCTCTTTAAACTCTGGCTACGCCGCTCCATATACCGCTACCAAACACCAATGAAAGTCATCCATTCAGTTTCTGAGGTGAAACTTGATAAAAAAAGTCTCCCTCCTCTATATTACCCACATCACAAATGTCGAGATTTACTCCAAGTAGCAAACCTCCCATGAGGTTCGGTCCAGTGCCACACAAAATTCTTACCCCACAGTACTTATCAAGCTTAGCCTGAGAAAAATTCTTTTTGCCGGTTTCTAGCAGAGCAATGAAATCTAGCCCCTGCTCCCTTGAAGAATTACTTAGAAATTTGGTTTTAGCCAAGTCACGAAGAGCTCTGCTATTCCAAAAAATTCCCCTCATTTTGCACTTTTATTTTCAATTTCCTCGAAGCCCTTTTTCTTGACGGCTTAGTGCCAGGCTTCCTCTGAACAGTTTTAAGATCACTACTTAGGTGATAACTATCATCATAAAAATCTCCTCCATTAGGTCCCCACACAAAAATTCTATGGCTTTCCTCTCAAACCCCTCTCAATCTAAAGATTCTACTTCTGAACAAAAAAACCCCTCCTCTGTCCCTTTTACCGGTTCAGCACTACTACTAAAAAAAATCTTTCCACTAAATTGTGCACACTAGAATCAAAAGATCCACCCAAGAAACAGTCCTCCCTAAATCTAGGTTATTCACAGCCTCTGGAACGAAAGAAATACAAGTATTAGACTTTTTGTCATTAGCTAAAACAGAGAGATGGAGATGGCATCGTCCTTCAGGCGTGCCGGGCAGCAGTGTGCCGCGGTTTGTGGCGGGCAGGACCTGTCATTGCCGCACCCACACTGCGTGCTTCAGAGTTCGCCGGAGATGGCCTGGCGGGCAGGACCTGTCATTGCCGCACCCACACTATGTGCTTCAGAGTTCGCCGGAGATGGCGCAGGCCGTGTGTCTACTTCCCTGCCTGATCTCTGGGTGTCCGACAATCCTCTCTGGTGGGTTGATTTTGTGTCTAGTTTCTCTCTAGCTAATAACCATCAATGTCAACGTCTATTGTCTATTAGCATGCAACAACAACCACGGTAGGTACCCCAATATAGTACAGTCTAATATATAGTGTAGTGTCCCTGTCTCCCGGACAACGTACACTCTAATATATAGTAAAGCAGTTTACTTTGCAGGCCCTCCCTTTGGTGCATCCATATCCATAGCTATCATCGTCGCCAAACTCGTCCTACTCTCTCTTTTGACCAAATCCAACAGACGAGCGCAGAAGCTTCAGCCATGCCGAAGCTCGAAGCCATGCTCGCATCCTCAGTGCTCAACGTGGTGAGCCAGCAGATCGGCGCCACCATTTCAGGACAGATCAGGCTGCAACAGGACTTCAACAAGGATCTCAACACCATGAAGATGGCGCTGGAGTCTGTTGAGGCCGTGCTCAAGGACGCCGAGAGGCGATCAATCCAGGATGCCCAAGTGCGACTGTGGCTGAAACGCCTCAAGGATGCCATGTATGGAATCTCCGACATGCTCGATGAGTTTGAGGCCCGCGACAGACCACCGGCTGGATCTAAGGTAAGCCCCGTGCTACAAAATTCAAATTGATATGTAGGAAAAAAAAATGATAAACACATCTTTTTTTTATGTAAACATTTGTTTTTTCTCTCCAAAATATTGTGAAACTTCGTTGAAATTTCAAAACATTTTCTGGTTAATTTACTATTGACTGGATTATTATGTGAATTTCAGAAGACAAAACTTCTCGAAGTTTTGAAAGCACTAACAAATCAATAATATCTTGCAGTTGGCAGCTATGATCCGCCTTATTACAATTAGTCCCAGGTTTTCCATGGCTAATAAGATGAAGAAAATGAGAGAGGAATTGGAGAACATCAGAAATCAACACCAGCAGTTCAGATTCACAACAGACATCAATTCTATTGTTCAGCTGATTCCTGATGAACGGGAAACAGATTCATACTTGAATGATCAAACACTCATTGTAGGGAGGACCGAAGAGAGAGCGAGAATAATTGATTCCTTATATGAGAGCTCCGTACAAGACATCACCATCCTTCCTATCTATGGCATTGGAGGCATTGGCAAGACAACCTTAGCAAAACTGGTTTTCAATGATGCATTATTCAGCGATTATTCTCAGGTATGGATCTATGTGTCCCAGATATTCAACTTGAACAAAATAGGAAACTCTATAATATCCCAATTATCAAAACGGGAGAGTCATGTAGCTGAAAAGCAAATGATGCGCACCCACCTTTCGGAGCTACTTGCTGTTGCCACAACCAGAAAGAAAGTTATGATTGTTCTAGATGACTTGTGGGAAGAAAATGAATCCAAGTTGGAAGAATTGAAGGGTATGCTAACGGTTGGAGAGGCTGGCAAGGTTGTTGTTATAATAACCACGCGTGATGAAGCCATTGCCAATAAATTTTGCACTGTTCAACCATACAAGCTACCGCCTTTGGCAGATGAAATGTGTTGGGATATAATAAAACAAAAAGCAATTTTGAAACTAGAAATGACAAAGAGCAGTTGGAGCCAATAGGAAGGGACATTGCAATGAAGTGCGGAGGGGTCGCTTTAGCAGCTCAAGCACTTGGCTACTTATTGAAACCTTTGGCTTTTGATGAATGGGAGTCAGTGAGAAATAGTGATATCAGGAATGCACCTACTTTTGAAGATGAATATTCTCCACATCGCAATGTTCTTGCATGCTTGCTATTGAGCTACAATAGTATGTCACCGCACTTGAAGCTATGCTTCACATATTGTGCAATCTTCCCCAAAGGGCACAAGATAGTTAAAGATGATCTAATTCACCAATGGATTGCTCATGATTTCGTTGCACCATCTAGCATATTCTCTACAAGGCAACTTTGTGAGAGTTATGTTAAGCAGCTTTTGGGATTGTCCTTCCTTCAACATGTCAAGTCAGTTTCGTGAGTAGTAATTGCATCCTGTCAAAAGTTTATTCTTCACCAAGCTGCACCATCTATGTACCTTTATGACAAAAGTTTACTTGTTACAGTACATATCAATATGTGTCTGTTTGGTTTGCTGTCAGATTTAACTAGCACAGGTGGAGTCACGTATTTATATTGTTTCGAATTCAATTCAACCTCTAGTTAATCCAAAGAACAGAATATATGAACACTAAACTGTGTGCTAGACAAGTTCTACTTTTGTTTTAACACAACAGAGCAAATAATAGATTGCCACCATTAGTATATGCAAATCAATGGTTGTAGTTTAGAATTTCTTTTTACAGTTTAACAAAGGGTGGCAGCATAAATAACATCGACCAGTCTTTATTTCTCTGCTCACTGCAGCCTGCTATTTTTCAATGGCCAAACCAAACATTATGAAATGAGAACAACAGGCTGAAGCCACACCTCATACTATTGAAAGAACTAGTATGAGGGTATTATTGATAATAAAATGGTAATAATTTAGTACAATGCCAAATGACCCTTCTGTCCTGTTAAGATAAATTTTGATAAAAAAAATATTGAGTGTTTGCACTATAATAATTATCTACAATGCCAACTGGACATTTAGCACTAGAATAAAGTATAAGGAGATGATATTGACTAATAGGAACATGCAAAAGCATAATTTGTCAGGCGAAATTCTCCCAATGACTGTTGTTCATTACGGTCAAACAGAGACAATAACTGTGTTATATGCTAATGGATAAGATGGTTGTAGATTGAGTACCTAACATAATGAAAGTGTTTTTATTATTTTTTTTTTGTGCAGACTAATGTCGTACATGTTCAAGATGTTTCATTGTTCACCATGCATGACTTGGTGCACGACCTCGCAAGATTGGTGATGGCGGATGAACTTACGGACACCGCAAAGTTGGAAACATTGGGGAAGCAATTGTCGCTATGCTATGCTCACAGATTGTAGCAAGCCACTAAATTCATATGTGGTTTCACCTTCTAAGATACGGGCACTGCATTTTCAGGGCTGTGGTAGCATCGTACTTCAAGGTGTTGCATTTTCAGCAGCCAAATACATGCGCGTCTTGGATTTAAGTGCGTGTTCCATACAGAAGTTACCAGATTCCGTTGGTGAACTGAGACAATTGAGGTATCTCAATGCTCAAAGGGTTAAAGCTCAAATGCTTCCCATGTCTATCACCAAGCTCTCAAAATTAAATTATCTAAACCTTTGTGGATCCTCAATCACAGCACTACCTGAGTCATTTGGTGAATTGAAATGCCTGATGTATCTTGATTTATCTTGCTGTCAGCATATAAATGAACTCTCGATTCATTTGCAGAGCTAACACACAGCTGGTCCACCTAGATTTATCGAAGTGCCCAGGTGTTAAAATTATACCAGAATTATTAGAGCAGCTAACTGAGTTGGTGCATCTGGATTTATCGAGTGCAGTTATTCTCGAAGGTACAGGGCAAGTTTTAGGTAGCCTTATAAAACTGCAATATCTGAACTTATCTCAAAGATTTTCAAGAATAAAAAGTTTAGTAGGATTCCAAGAAGTGATCAGCAATCTCACGAGCTTCGATATTTGGGTTTATCGGGGAGTATGGCTTCTATCCGTCATGTCCGAATGATAGATGATATTGACAACTTCATTGACCGTGATCGCATACCCTTCCAAATCTAGAGCATCCGAACTTATCTCGTAATAGTATTATTACCGGTATACCTGAATGCATTGCCATGTTAAGGAAGCTGCATACGCTGGACCTCTCCGGTTGTGACAATCTAGGGAGGATTCCAGAAAAGTATAGCTAGTATGGACAATCTCATCCTTAATGTGAAGGGATGTGATCAACTCGATGAGCCGAAGATCTTTCGATCGAACTCGTTTGCGATCTTTGCCACACTTTGTGGTCAATACTGAGAAGATGGTGCTTCCAGTGATAACATTTGTCCGCTTCGGCGAGCAAATCCTGACGAGCTGAAGATAACTAGACTTGAACTTGTCAAGTTGGCGTAAGAGGCTCGGAGTATAAATCGATGAAAAAAAGAAAGAATCGAAAAATTGAAACTTGGCTGGACTACGGACTCGAAAGATCTTTGGAGGACATACAGGTGATGAGAGAGCTAATGCCACCAAGCACCTGAAGGAATTTGAAATACAAGGCTATAACATGTAGACGCTTTCCATCCTGGTTGATGACCATTTCTCACTACCTTCCAAATCTTGTCAAAATTGAGATGGAGGACATACCTAAGTGCAATAGCCTGCCACCACTTGGTCAATTACAAAATCACGGAAAGGCTAGCTATTAGAGGAATGGATGGTGTCACAAAAATCGACGAAGGTTTCTCTCGGTGGCAATGCAGAGCCTTTCCTCGATTGAAGGCATTTCAACTAAGGTGTATGGAAAACCTTGAAGAGTGGGACACAATGTACTCCTCCTGGAGTACATGGAGTGAAGGAATTCATGTTCCCTAACCTTAAAGACTTGATAATAAGTGATTGCCCCAAGTTGAGATTGAAACCACATCCCCAAGAGTTAAGAATTGGCTAATAAGGAACGGTGACAATGTAATACTATCATGGGGTGAGAGAGGGCACAGGGGCTTCCTTCTTTGCTCCGGGAACTAATTTGCATGTTGTATCTGCGATGTGCCTCTCGCATCGAGTGGAGGTTGCTTCACCATCTCCTTGGAATCACCGATTTAAAAGTTGAGAATTGCGGTGATCCGAAAGCAGCTCATCACAAATCTCTAAAGACCTCTCCACCCTCCAATCACCGCATCGACCCATCAAGCGAGGAGACGGTGACCCAGCCAAAACTTCCGGAATGGTTGGGTGAGCTCGTGAATCTTCGTATGTTAGTAATAGATGGATACTCGAGCTAGAGGCACGGTGGAGATGATCAAGAAACCCACTTGCCTACAATCTCTGCGGGGTTGTTGCATTGTAGAAGCATGACAACACTACCGGAATGGTTGGTAGGACTCAACTCTCTTGAACACTTGGAAATCACAGCCGCTTTCAGATCTTGAATAATTTGCGAGGTTAGCATGCGGCACCTCACCTCCCTTCGGTCGCTAACAATGAAAATTGTGATAGCATTTCGTCACCGATAGAATGGTTGGGTAGCCTTTTTGCATTTGGAAGAACTCAATATCTTGCATTGCAAGGGCATCAAGTGCTTTCGAGAGAGCATAGAAAACCTCCCTTGGCTTACGTAGAGCACATTTTCGGCTGCCGGATTTTGAAGCAGTGGTGCGAATCAGAAAGGATACAGTGGAAGCTCGCTCACATAAAAGGAAAGGTATAAAGGCATTGCCATGGTAACTGATGTACCACTCTCTTCCTTTGTCCACTCTTTCTGGTCTTGTTACAGAATCGAGACGGCTTTGCATATCCTATATGAATCTCTGGGTCTTTTTTTTTTTTTTTTTGTATACATTGCAATTTATTTTATTTTACTCTCTTTTGGAAAATTAAACAAATGGCCATTTGCATATAAAAATATAGAATATGATCTAGATGTTCATTTATTAATCAATGCTGAAATATAAATGAAGTGAATCTTTCCCATCAGATTAAGCTTTTAGACTGAACATGGGTACAAGCAACTTAATAATCAATAATAGTATAAGAAGATAGAGCTATGTAGGGACAAAATTGTAAACAGTCTGGTATGTGTAATGTGGCAGTTTTTGTAATATGTGTGACCAACCAAAGGAGTACCATAATAATTTTTTCATACATTTTTTGTATGTAAGGAAATAGTTCACACTAGATAATTTTTTTGCTATTACTATCACAAATATATGTGTTGTATTGTATCATCCTACTCCCGCAGTCAGTGTAACTCTAAATGATATCAAAAACTAGAACAAAGTTGAAATGATCACAACTGACTCAAACATTTAAATACCTGAATTCATGTGTATGAACGGAGTAATAAGAACCAGAAATAACTGAAGGCAAAAGCTGAACTAGTGAAATGTGTAAGAAGGAAATTGCACTTAACTATTTACCTTATGTTTAACGAATGCACTTTTGCTTTGCTTTTTTTCCTCCCAGCATATCGGTGAATAGTAAGCTCGAGTGCCCGACACCAGCTACTCTGACTGCAAGGCTGCAAAATCAAGAACCTTAATCAACACAAAAGACCTTTCACTGTGCTGCTTAAGTTTTCAGGCATGGGAGGAAGATACAGACTGTCAAGTACGTGACGTCTGTGCAGCTTGTTATATGTTATGATTGAAGCCATGAGAGGAAAACAAGCATAGTTGGCCCTGGCCCCTGGGTGCTCCTGGCCAGCAACCAGATTTCCTCAGGAACACCTTTTTTTCTACCATATTGCTCAGGCTCTGTAAAGTCAATAGACTCAATACAGAAGGAAAGAGCACTGACAGTAATCAAGAAGACCAAAACTTCAGTTGGATCATGAAAGCATGCTCCTGAACTTCAGATCCACGCTAGTTTCTTCAATAAAGTGTTCTGATTCCCCTTGTGTCTGAGGACGAAACTGTTCTGAGTGTTTCTTTCTTCTTCTGTATTCTGTGAGACGTGGTTCCCGTCCCAGTCGAAATGTCCCTCAAGATTGGTAGATTGAGCTTCCTAGTAGCTGCTTTTTTTTTTTTTTTTTTTTTTTTTTTTTCAGAAAAAGGCATCTGAACCCGTGCTAATCTCACCACTAACGGCAGTATCCTCAGTGGGCACGATACTGAACTGTATTTGGTCGTTCCGTCGAACACCTTGTGTGCATCATTGATGTCAGTGCAGTGGCACCCAAGAACAATGCCAACCGATGGGGCGGGCTTGGTGGTGAACTATTCCGGCAGGATCCTATCAGCCATCCCCGTGGCGCCGTTGGGGAGCTGTCTCGCGATGTGGCAGAGGATGGTGTGGCGAATTGCGGAGTGTAGTAGCTGGTGCGGTAGAAATCGTGGCGCTCGTTGATGTCGAGTGGGATAGGAAGGCCAGTGTTTGTAGAACCAGGACACTGTCATGGTGCTCACTGGCACAGGGAAAGCACGTACCAGCACGTACCCCAGCCGCTGGGGTGCGGTGGTCGGTGATGGGAAACATCCAAGAAGGTCTAGCGTCGTAGTGGACCAGCAAGCCTGATGCAGATAAGGGCCGCCGATAGAGGTTTCAATCCAAGACGAGTGGGACATTTGTTGTGGACTGGTGGCGGTGTTAACAGCTGTCAGTTGTTATGGAGACGTTGATGTCGTTGATTGCCATGACCAGTGGCTGGAGAACGACTTTAGGTACACGGTTCTAGTCCGGCCATTATTTTACCCGGCACTAAAGAATGTATTAATCTCAACCGGGACTAAATGTAAGAGATGGCAGATGGGGGACGAACCAGAAGAGGCAGGAAGTAGAGGAAAAAGCAACTTGGAGAAGAAGAATAGAGTTTAGAGGAAACATTAACTAAATTCAAATTTGTCCAAACAATCGGTAAAGCGTTTTTCTCGCTCGACTTCTCCCCTTTATACGATATACAGGGGTGCTCCCCTTTCACGCACGCAGGCGTTGAGGCGGACCTGGTGTTAGCAGCTCCACTACTGTGGCCGACCCGACAACAGCAGCAACGGGTCGGGCCGGCATCGCAAGGACTAGAAGGCCCAACACGCGATTCCTTGGATACGAGTGGGCTTGAAGCCGCCATACGCCTGCGAGCGTGCAAGGGAAACTCCCTGTAATATAAACTGAGAGCGTGAGGCAGAGGGGATTACTTTTGGAACATCAAACATTTCAAACTCTAGCTAAGATTCGTCGTTCTACTGTTCTTCTTCTCCACCTACTCCCTCACTTCTTCCTCTCCACGCAACCCTGTTGCTCACATCAGTATCGAGAGACCCTCTTCCTCGGCGCTTCCCTGGATCCTTCGATCGATCTCGCACAAGGCTCGGTGATAAGTCGATTTGGATTCCTCGTTTGATTGAGTCCGGATCGCTCTAATTCCATCCACCGCGAATCGATTCAAGGATCGTGTTCGTGCTTCAATCGGTGCCGCGCCCGTCGCCTCGGAGCTGCGTCCGTCTCCCGCCGCCACGAGCACTTCACCCGGCATCGGCGCAGACTTCGGGCGCCATGGATCCGCGGCGGCGCATCTTCCCTCGACGAGATGGATCGTCATCGCGTCCGCCGGGCCCGTCAACATCGCCTCGACACTCGGGGGAACGGCGGTCCCACGACAACCACGCCCTTGTGATTCGACTCGCCTCGACGAACTTCGAGGCGCCTCCGGGTGTTCGGCCGGTGGCGTCCCCAGCGTCGGGACTCATCGACGTCTGCTGGGCGACCTCGACCGCCTCGCCGGCCTGAAGCTGGAGGTGGGGAAGATCACCAAATTCATGGAGCGTTCCATGGTTGGTGGACCCTCATCTTCGCCGGGCATCCACGGGAAGGCACCTGCTCTGCCCGTGCCCCCCATCTCCTTCGGCTCCTGCGTCTCCAGGCGCAGGCGGAGTCGACATGAAGCCGCAGGGAGGTCCTCTTCACGGTCGGCCCCATCGCCCCCGGCGTCGGCCGGGCTTACCAACCCCCCCTCCCGCAAGGCGGTGCCACCTACATTCACGTCGCCGTTCATGGCGTTCGATGGCACCGTGGCTGCCCCGCGCCCATCCGCGGGATCGGCGCCAACCCGCCCCATGGGCACCACGCCGGCGGGGTGGTTACGGGTGGTCACCACTCTGTGGCCACCAAATCATCGTGGAACGCGTTTCACGGTCCTCGTCCTCCACCCCCTGAATCTGTCTCTTCCCCATCCGCGTCATCCACCTCCCCGATCCCGGCATCACTACCAGTCCGCATACCAGGGTGGGTCTCGCGGGGATCAGTTCGGGAAGCTACCTAAGTTTGATTTCCCTCGTTTTGATGGTGAACATCCCAAACTATGGATTAAACAGGCTGTCCAGTATTTTAGTCTCTATAGAGTTGAGTCTCAGTTGTGGGTATCTGCTGCTACTATGCATTTCCATGGCACTGCTAAACGTTGGTTGTCGTCTGTTGAGGATGAACTAGAACACACTGGGTGGGATGGCCTGTGTGCCCAGCTCTTGCAGCGCTTTGCCCGTGATGAACATGAGTTGTTGCTTCGCCGCTTGTTCCAAATCCACCAACCGCCGATTGCCGAAAGTACATAGAGCAATTCGTGGGGTTGGTAGATGAGCTTAAGGCATATGCAAAACACCACGATCCACTATATTATGTCCAACGTTTCATAGATGGGTTAAGGGATGAGATTAAAGCTGTTCTTCTTATTCATAAACCTGCAACACTTTCGATCTTGCTTGCAATTTGGCTGAACTGCGGGAGGAAGCGTTGGGACTTCTGAAGAAACCATTGACGGTTTGATCAGCAGGATCCTCTCGGCAAGGTGCTGGAGGCTTACATCCATTGCCATCTTCTCTGACTCGTACTCCTGGTGGTGATCCCAAGCGTCCTCCAATTGTGGCCACGCCTTCTTCCTCTGATGACAAGTTTCAGGCACTACGGGCTGCAAGACGTGCTCAAGGACTTTGTTTCAAGTGTGGTGCTAAATACACTCGAGACCATCGGTGCTCCGAGACAGTCCAGCTTCACTTGGTCCAAGAGATATTGGATGTATTTCCAACAGAAGAGGAACAGGAAGAGGAGCCAGTGGTAACCCCCGAAACACCTCACATTATGATGCATTTGTCTCTTCTTCGCTTTAGTTGGTCAATGCGTGCCCAAGACATTATGTTTTCGAGGATCAATTCGGGGTCGGCCTCGTGTCTATTTTGGTTGATTCTCGGTAGCTCCAATTCTTTTATCGATGATAAGTTCGGTTCCTCCTTGTGCGGTATACAATCCTTAGATCACTCATTATCCGTACAAGTTGCCAATGGTTCAGTCTTTGCAGTGTGTTACTCACATTCCATCTGCTAGTTGGACGGTTCGGGTGTACTTTCTCCACAGATTTGAAGCTTATTCCATTGGCAGCCTTTGATATGATTCTAGGCCCGGACGGTTATCCGGTTTTTGGCCCCATGAATGTCCACTGGGAACATAAATGGATGTCCATTCCTTATGAGAATTCCTTTGTTACACTGTTTGGGGATAATTTTGTGTTGCCAGTTGGAACTGTGGTACAGTTGACTCTGTTGCAAGACCAAGTAGAGTTAGTCTCTACTCCTGACCACCCTGCAGTCAAAGCCTTGGTTGATGAGTTTGCTTCCTTGTTTGAACCAGCTTCTGGGGTGCCTCCCACAAGATCCTGTGACCATTCTATTCCACTAATTCAGGGAGCCCAACCAGTTTTTGTCAGGCCATATAGATATGCACCAGTTTTGAAGACAGAAATTGAGAAGCAAGTGAATGACATGCTGCAGAAAGGGTTGATACAGAAAAGCACAAGTGCCTTTGCTTCTCCTGTCTTGTTAGTCAAGAAAAAGGACAACACTTGGCGATTTTGTGTTGATTATAGACAGCTAAATGCTTTAACTGTCAAGGGCAAATATCCAGTACCTATAATTGAGGAGTTGTTGGATGAGTTAGCTGGTGCCACTTATTTTTCTACTTTGGATTTGCAGTCTGGCTTTCATCAAATTAGGATGAAATCGGGAGAAGAGCATAAGACTGCATTTCAGACTCACATGGGACAGTTTGAGTTTTGTGTAATGTCCTTTGGCCTGACTGGTGCACCTGGTATATTTCAGGATGCTATGAATACTACTCTTCACCCATGTTTGAGGGACTTTGCTCTGGTTTTCTTTGATGATATTTTGGTATACAGCAGTACCTTGGAGCAGCATCTGCAGCATCTCAGGACTGTGTTTGAGCTTCTCAACAAAGATCAGTGGAAGCTAAAGAAGTCCAAATGCACATTTGCTCAGACTAAGATTGCATACCTGGGTCATGTGATTAGTGCAGCTGGTGTAGAAACTGATCCATCCAAGTTGGATTCAATTGCTGCTTGGCCCTCTCCAACTTCAGTTAAAGAACTCAGGTCCTTTCTGGGTTTAGCTGGGTACTACAGAAGATTTGTGAGAAATTTTGGAGTTATCTCAAAACCCCTCACCAACTTGTTAAAGAAACACAGCATTTTCTTGTGGACTAATGATCATGAGATAGCATTCCAAACTCTGAAATCTGCTTTGTGTAAGTCACCAGTGCTGGCTCTTCCTAATTTCTCCAAGCAGTTTGTCATTGAGACAGATGCTTCTGACCTTGGAGTGGGAGCTGTCCTTATGCAAGATGGTCATCCTCTGGGCAGTAAATCAAAAGGTTTGTCCACCTATGAAAAAGAATACATGGCCATTCTGTTGGCAGTTCAGCAGTGGAGATCTTACCTGCATTTTCAGGAGTTCATCATTTTGACTGACCAAAAAGCTCTCACTCAGCTGTCAGATTAGAGACTCCATACTTATTGGCAACAGAGGGTTTTCTCTAAGTTACTTGGGCTTCAATACCGAATTGTCTATCGTTCGCTCTTCTAGCAAGGCCGGTGATGCCTTGTCTAGGCATCCAAAAGCTTCTTCCATGTGCAACACAGTTACTACACTGGTGCCATCTTGGACATCTTCAGTGGTTGCCAGTTATCAGGATGATCCCTTTGCTACTGCCCTCATTACTAAACTGGCCTTGGCTCCTGATGCTGTTTCCCCGACGGTTTTGACCGGGTCTCATTCGTTACAAGTCAAGAGTATGGGTAGGCTCGATCCGAATTTGCAATGAGCATCATTTAGCAATTTCATACTTCAGCATGGGCTGGCCATTCGGGCATTCGGTTACATACATGAAACCGAAGCAATGTTTTGCCCGGAAGGGCATGAAAAAGTCAAGATGCTTATTTGTGCGGTCATGTTTGATTTGCCAGCAAGCTAAATATGATCGCACCCTTACACGGGCTCTTACACCCGGTTCAAGTACCCAAGGCTGCCTTTGAAGTGCTTTCCCTTGACTTTGTGAGTGGCCTACCATTGTCTAAATCTTTCAACTGCATTCTCGTGGTGGTGGACATGTTGACGAAATACAGTCATTTCATACCTCTTAAGCATCCATTCACAGCTGAACTCGTTGCCAAGGCATTCTTCGACAATGTTTATCGTCACCATGGGTTGCCGTGTAAGCTGGTGTCTGATCGTGATCCTATATTTACCAGTAACTTCTGGGCTGAGCTCTTTCGTTTGTCTGGTGTCGACTTATGCAAGAGTACATCTTACCACCCCCAATCGGACGGTCAGACCGAACGTGTCAACCAGTGCCTGGAAACTTATCTGAGGTGTTTCGTACATGCTTGCCCCAGTCGCTGGAGTGAATGGCTTGTGTCCGCTGAGTATTGGTACAACACTAGTCCTCACTCGCTATTGGACGATCTCCTTTCGAAGCAGTATATGGCTATGCTCCACGCCATCTGATTGTCGACCCAGCTGCAGCTA
This sequence comes from Hyparrhenia diplandra, assembly GCA_015847255.1. Classification (NCBI taxonomy): domain Eukaryota; kingdom Viridiplantae; phylum Streptophyta; class Magnoliopsida; order Poales; family Poaceae; genus Hyparrhenia; species Hyparrhenia diplandra. The sequence continues at coordinate 151,363 of JADLZK010003168.1, forward strand.
CTAACCAGGATGTGGCTACCTGGTCTTCTGGTCGTCAGTTCATGGGTCACCTGCTGCAGCAACACTTATCACGTGCGAAGGCTCGTATGAAGAAACAAGCAGACACTCATCGGTCGAACGTTCCTTTCGGGAAGGTGACTTGGTATTCCTCAAATTGCAACCATATGTGCAAACCTCTCTGGCACCAAGATCTCATCAGAAGTTAAGCTTTCGATTCTTTGGGCCATATCGTGTGTTGGCTAAGATCGGTGAAGTGGCATACAAGCTGGAGCTTCCATCCCACTCTCTGGTGCATCCAGTTTTTCATGTCTCACGGCTCAAAAAGACGGTCGGTACTCATCATCGTATCTCCAACATTGCCTACCGATTTTGCTATTCATTTGGCACCTGAGAGAGTCTGCAGACTCGCTCGGTGGTCCGAGGATCCTCCACGATTGCTCAGGTCCTGATCAAGTGGAACAATTTACTCGCTGAGTTGGCGACCGGGAAGATTATGAAGCCGTCCACCAAGAGTTTTCCACGTGCGGCCGCTGGGGTCAAGCACCGACTCAAGAAGGGGGATGTTAGCAGCTCCACTCATCGCGGGGCCGACCCGACAACAGCAAAGAATGGGTCGGGCCGGCATCGCAAGGACTAGAAGGCCCAACACGCGATTCCTTGATACGAGTGGGCTTGAAGCCGCATATACGCCGCGAGCGTGCAAGGGAAACTCCCGTAATATAAACCGAGAGCGTGAGGCGGAGGGGATTACTTTTGGAACATCAAACATTTCAAACTCTAGCTAAGATTCATCGTTCTATCGTTCTTCTTCTCCACCTACTCCCTCACTTCTTCCTCTCCACGCAACCCTGTTGCTCACACTGACTCGACACTGGGCTTTACACGGCCCAATCTCCACCATAGTACTTCGGGTTCATCTTCTTGGCCTGGGCTCCGTTGCTTGCTCCATTGGCGCCTTGTCGATAGCGGAGGCGGGAACCCGGGTATCCGACACTAAAGTCCCTCGCTCATCGACAAGAGCGGCCAGATTTTGCGGGAAGAGGACAAGTAGTCCCGATTAGTTGTCAACTGGGACTAAAGGTCGCCCCTCTAGTCTCGGTGGTGGCTACCCGCCAAGACTAAGTTTCTAATCGGCTCCGACCGAGACTAGTGATTAACCTGAAGTCCGGGTTGGAATAGGTCCCGGGTTGTATAGCACCCTTCTTCCTCCTCAACCCTTCAAGTCTATCAAGTTGACTATCTCTAGTTGCTAACTCCGCTTGGGTACTCTCTAGGTCCGCCATTAGTTGAGCAAGAAAGCCTCTAGTTTTGGGATCTAGGTTCTTGGTGAGTCTAACATATTCCCCATCATCACTAGATTCACTATCATCACTAGAACTTTCACTAAGATCACTAGATTCATCACTAACACTATGTAAAAAAGGCTAATAACCGCCAGTGAGCCTAGAGACATCACTAATAACGAGCGTCTGTGTTGTGACATTACTGACGCGCGGGCTGGGCGACCGTCAGTAATAGACGTCAGATGGTCCCCACGGGACCAATACGCGTTAGTAATAGGAGGTCATTACAGACGCGTCTGGTTGTGACGCGTCTGTTTTCTTAATCCAGACGTGTTTTCCTTAGCGCGGGCAGACGCGCGGCTACGGCGGACGCTTTTTGAAACCGAAAGTGTCCGCAGAATTCAACGTATCTCGGACCGCGCGTTTCATCACGAGGGCGCATTTTCGAGACCGATCGACCGTGGATGCAGCCCCTAATTCGACACGCGCTTTTGCTTACGGACACCTTTTTCGGCACCGCCCGTCTGTACCGTTACCAGTATTACAGACGCGCGTGGATTCACAGACTCGCGTGGTCGATACCCGTCCGTGTTGCTTGACACTGGTACAGACGCGTGCCGCAGATACCGACGCTTGGAACAGTACAAGGGTCCGTAACGCCACGTAAATCAAAGTCGCGTTTATTTTAGACGAGTTGTGTTAGGAGGTGTACACGTACATGTCCCAACCACTACCGACGCGACGTTTATTTTCGCACGACGAGTTGTGTTATCGGGTGTCCGTACATGTCGCAACCACTACCGACGCGTGCGTTTAGTTTTCGAGGCGAGTTGTGTTAGGAGGTGTCCGTACATGTCGCGAACCACTACCGACGTGCGTTTATTTTCAGACGAGTTGTGTTAGCGGTGTTCGTACATGTCGCACCCTACCGACGCGTATAGTTTCAGACGAGTTGTGTTAGGAGGTGTATGTACATGTCGCAACCACTACCGACGCGACGCGTTTATTTTCGACGAGTTGTGTTAGCGGTGTATGCAGTACATGTCGCAGCCCCACCGACGCGCGTATAGTTTCAGACGAGTTGTGTTATCGGGTGTTCGTACATGTCTCGACCACTACCGACGCCGCGTATAGTTTTTGAGACGAGATGTGTTAGCGAGGTGTCTCAGTACATGTCACAACCGCTACCGACGCGCGGTCATTTACGGACGTGTGTTGTCGCTTGCGGTATGCGCGGCTGTTCTTTGGGCCTGCATCCGGTTTTGAACGGGCCTCCGCGCTCCTTTCCGCGAAGCCGGCCTTCCTTGGGCCTGAATTTGGACCCGCATGTTAGGCCCGTTCTCTTGTGGTAACAACGAGCTGGGCCGTTTCCGCCGCGATGGATGTCGGCATGCGTGTGTAAGTGATCTGGCCCGTCATGGCGCCCGTTCGTTGGGTTCTGGCGGCGTATGTGGTACCATGTGTATCGTAACTATAGTACTCCTACCTAGTAAAGCAGATATGCGTTTGTGGCCGCGTCGGTTAGGTTATATCGTTAGCGACGATTCTTTAGAAACGCGTCTTTGTACCTTGTATGCGTGCGTTCGTTAGTCGCTCGGGTTACTTCTAAAATATATAAGGCGTTCTTCGCCCACACTTGAGCACCGTCTCTCTCGGGCGGTGGCGGCACACCGTTGAGGGGGCAGCGAGGAGCGACGCACGGGGCCGGCGGCTGCGTTGGTGTGTGCTCGCCATATCGAGCTGTAAGTACTCGCGGGCGTGCTTAGAGCTCTCCTCCTTTGTCACCGTGTTCCTCTCCCAAGATTATATTGGTGCTCAGACGTTTCAGGCGAGCGACGCAAGAAGGGCGTCACAGCGTGCTACGACCGCCATCTTCGTGTCGAGGCGTGCTCGCCCGACCCCGCGGGGATTTCCCGATGGCGGGCCGTGCTCGCCAGCTCTGCGAGGGGGCCGAGACGGTGGTCGGCCGATCTCCGAAGCGTAGGTGAGCAAACCTAGCTACGACGCTTCTAGTTTTCTTTTTTAAGAAAGGGAATATATTAAGATCCCGGCTTACGCATCGATTAATGCGTATGGCTGAGATAGAATAGTGCATCTAGTTGTTGGGCGACAATATCTTGACTTAAATTGGTCGAGGATTTCTTCAATTTCCACCCTCCTTATTTTTTTTGTAGACGATGGGGGATCGAAGCATTTGGATGTACCGGGTGAGACGCGACACTAATAAGTACTTAGATGGGTTGCAATCTTTCCTAGCTGCTGCGGAGGCCCTAGTGCGTGAGACCCAAAGAGCCCTATGTGGTGCCCATGTGTCGATTTTGCTAGAACCGGGTGCAATACTCGAGTTCGTATTCGGTCCAATCCCACCTAATCCTTCGAAGTTTCATGCCCGGGTACACAAGTTGGAACAAGCATGGAGAAGCACTACTACACACAAACGAGGTCTATCCTCGGATGCAAAATACACTAGGATTGTGAATCTCAACGAGAACAGGGGGATAAAGTTTCATTTCTCCAGGTTCACGCCAACAACCGGGACTAAAGGTCCGTGATGGGGGCGACGCGCCTCAAGGCACTCAACCGAGACTAAAGGTCTCCAACAGTGGACTAAATCCATTACTCCCGGTTATAGAGTAGAACTGGGAGTACTAGTTTCGTGTTTCTCCGGGTTACATCTTACAAAGGGACTAAAGGTTTTTTTTTTTTTTACCGTGTGTACTAGCAACGTCCTTTTTCCACATAAGACCCCAAAGTTTCTCCTTCTTCCCACTGCGTCCTTAGCATGACATGTAGGAAAGCGTATATAAGGAAATACGTTTTCCCATAATTACATATTTGCCATTCGATTATAATGCTTGTAGCTATTGTGTTTTAAATCCGATTCAATTCATTCTAGTTCTATTAGCTTCCTGTTTAACTCTAATACACGCTTGTGTCATTCCTTAAACTAATTATAAGTGTTAAAATTTGAGTTTGATTTAATAAATTTGGAATTAACTAATAATATTTGGTCGCACGCGGCACGTAGAAAAATACAGTAATTCGAAAAATGGCTTAAAAAACCTAGAATTTTGCGTGTGGCCATATTTTGGGTGTAATTGACCACCAAAAAATTTGAGGAAGTTTGGACATAGGCGGAGCAGACATGCTTCACAGTGGTATATGGAACTCTATCCTCACACTTAGGTTTCTCATGGTTGTGTGGCCGGTGCGCTTTGCAGTGGCCTCATCGGCCTCAAACTTTTTCTCGAGGTGTCTACATGGCATGTGTAAAGGCACCACCAAGTTTGATAATTTTCTCGTAATGGTTTGGTACTTTTCTCTAATTATTTTAATTACCGCGCGACTTCTCCCAATAAATGTAATACGTTGAACTGCGATCACCCCCTCGAAAAGACCCAAAACGTGCCAAACTTTGCCGCAAGGTCTCTTGTGTCCTAGGAGGAGAAACTTGTGGAGGCCGTGCGTGAATTTTTTTGTTTTCAAAGTGTAATTCACCATATTTGGTCGCACGCGCACGTAGAAAAATACAATAAATCCAAAAATGGCTTAAAAACCTAGAATTTTTGCGTGGCGCCATATTTTGAGTGTAAATGACCACAAAAAAATTTGAGGAAGTTTGGAGTTAGGCGGAGTAGACGTGCTTCACAAAGTGGTATACTCAACTTTTCACGAACTCTATCCTCACACTTAGGTTTCTCATGGTTGTGTGGCCGCGGCGCTTTGCAAAGTGTGCTATCGGCCTCAAACTTTTTCTGAAGTGTCTACATGGCATGTGTGAAGGCACCGCCAAGTTTGATAATTTTCTGTAATGGTTTGGTACTTTTCCCTAATTATTTTAATTACCGCGCGACTTCTCCCAATAAATGTACGTTGAACTCCGCGACCACCCCCGAAAAGACCCGAAACTGTGCCAAACTTTGCCGCAAGGTCTCTTGTGTCCTAGGAGGAAAAACTTGTGGAGGCCAGTCGCGAAATTATTTTGTTTTCAAAGTGTAATTCACCATATTTGTCGCGACGCGCACGTAGAAAAATACAAGAAATCCAAAAATGGCTAAAAAAACCTAGGATTTTGTATGGCGCCATATTTTGGGTGTAAATGACCACAAAAAAAAATTTGAGGAAGTTTAGAGTTAGGGCGGAGTAGACGCGTGCTTCACAAAGGGTATACTCAACCTTTCACGAACCCTATCCTCACACTTAGGTTTCTCATGGTTGTGTGGCCGGTGTGCTTTGAAAATGTGCTATCGGGCTCAAACTTTTTCTCGAGGCGCCTACGTGGGCATGAGTGAAGGCACCGCCAAGTTTGAGAATTTTTTGTAATGGTTTGATACTTTTATCTAATTATTTTAATTACCGCTACTTCTCCCCAAGTAATTATACGTTGAACTGCGACCACCCCCGAAAAAGACTGAAATGGTGTCCGACTTTGCCGCAAGGTCTCTTGTGTCCTAGGAGGCAAAACTTGTGGAGGGGTGTCTTGGAATTATTTTGTTTTCAAAGTGTAATTCATATATATTTGTCGCACGCAAGACGTAGAAAAAATACAAGAAATCCAAAAATGCGTGAAAAAACCTAGGATTTTGCGTTGGGCCATATTTTGGGTGTAAATGACCAAAAAAAAAAATTTGAGGTAGTTTCGAGTTTAGGCGGAGCGGACATGCTTCACAATGGTATACTCAACCTTTTCACGGACCCTATCCTTATACTTAGGTTTCTAATGGTTGTGTGGCACGCGGCGCTTTGCAGTTTGCTATCGACCTCAAACTTTTTCTCGAGGCGTCTACATGGCATGTGTAAAGGCACCGCCAAGTTTGAGAATTTTTCAGAATTGTTTGGTAATTTTCTCTAATTATTTTAATTACCGCGACTTCTCCTCGATAATCCTACATAAAAAAATACATGAAACTACAAAATACATATTTTTCATTTATGCATTAAAGAAAAACAAAATGTAACATAAATTTTAAAAAAAAATTTGCCCGCATTAATAATTTATTGTGCATTTAACAAAAGTTTACTATACATAATAAATAGAATGTATAAAGAAAAAGTTAAACTGTGCTAGTACGTGGCGGAAAATAAAATTCACCACCTTTAGTCAGGGTTGTCCTTAAGGCCCTAGACTAAAGGCCAAAAAATTTCATCAGACCGCAGGTGCCGGGGGCTAAAATTAGCTTTTAGCTCCCGGGCGTCTTCAAGACCCGGGCTAAAAGGTCCCAAATATTTCAGATCCGCGCCAAAAACCGCGCCAAAAAGAGCTAGTCCGGGTGGTTTCTAGAGTCGGGACTAAAACCCCAACCTTTAGTCCCGGTTATGAGAGGAACCGGGAATAGAGACCTTTTACTCCCGGGGCATGAGAGTACCCGGGAATAGAAGTCCTGGTTATATGGCCCCCCTGCCCCTTCCTTCTTCTTCTCCCAACTGGATCCACCTCCACTTGCGCCGCCGTCCTCACCATGTTCCGGCCTCCACGCCAACACGCCATCGAGGAACAAGTCCGGCAGGTCTCCCGGTAAGCTTCAGGTCTCCCGGTAAGCTTCAGGTCTCAGCTTTGTTCGCCCGTGACTTCTCCCAGTAACCTTCAGGTCTCAGCTTTGTTCGCCCCTGTCCTTGCCGGCGCCGCCGTTCGAGGCGTGCGGAGCAGCGGCAGCCGCCTCGGCACACAGCCACCGGCCAGGCATGGCACCAATCCCGACCACCGTCGCGGCGACATGTGCGCAGCAGCGGACCTGATCTGCACGGCAGTCGGCAGGCCGTGATTGGGAAATACGGCCACAACAATTTGGCCGGGCCCCTGGCTAGCATCAGGCCGTTTGGCAGGTCATGTATCTTAATTCGATATTTATTGTTTCCTTCTCCCGTAACAAGTAGAAGCACTGTACCATGCTAAAAATATATTCTATAATACTCTGATCTTGGCAGAAAGCTTAATCTGCACTACTAGACTATTGATTTAATTTGATAAAACTTGCACTGACAAATTAGAACACATAGTTTCAGTAAAATATTTTACTTTGCAGACTTGCAGTTGACAGGACGTAGGCCTGTTGTAGTATTGTGAATTACTACTTAATAATTTACATGGGCAATTTTTATCTTTGAATGATATGCACTTTCTGCATCTGTAGATTAAACAAGATTAACTCTAGACGCCTGCCGCGCGGCGGTGTTTGCTTGATCTATTATACATCTTTTAATTAGTTACCTGGCACATGTATTGTTGCAGATTGTCTAGTCACATAGCTTGAACAAATATGGTGAGATGACATGCCAATTTAATGAGGTAGGACCTATCTAAGTTTTTATATGGCAAACATAAAGTTTGATTTTTATATAGTGTGTTGTATATATCTCAGTTTTGCTTAATTTTCTTGTTTTTTGCAAGAACTAATTGACTGTGCCTCAATTACATGCAGAAAGTGAAATGGGAAGTTTAGATAAATTGCAAGAACCAGGACGATGTGGAATCAGCAGAGGAACCAGAAAAGGAACGAGAAGTTTGACCGCAATGACCACAATATATTTTAAGGCCTTAAACTTGTAAAACCTTTATATTGTATGTTATTTGTGTTGAACTAAATGTGGCATGGTGTGACGTTCAAATACAATGCCCGCTCTTGACTATATATATTAAGTATGTATGTTGTATGTTATTTGTGTATGCATCGATCCATTGAAACTTTTCGAATCGCGTGGCGTATACATGTCATTGGCATCGTTAGAATCGAATTCGAAAACCAATTTAATTTTAAAAGAAAATGAATGAACAACCAAAAAAGAGCAAAGAAAAAGAAAAAAAACCCTATTGTTTGTCCCGGTTCACAGACAACAACCGGGACAAAAGTAGATGACCACGTGGTCGGGTACAATATGCAAAACCCCCTATTTTTGTCCCGGTGGTGTCTACAACCCGACTAATGCTCGACCACGTGGTCGCCAAAATGCAAAAGCCCCCCATTGTTGTCGGGTGTAGTGTAGAACCGACAAACCCTTAGGTTTATCCCCCGGTTCTAGTGCTACAAAGGGCAATGTTTAGTCCCGGGACCGTAACCCCCTGCATGTGAACGGACAAATGCTCATGGTGAACCGAATAGACCTCTATCCTCGTACTAGTGAAGGTGTCAACGACAACGACCAAGACAAGCAAGCCAGGATCCCCAAACCGATGCCGCGGGCGAGGCAAGAACAATTGGGGATGAGGAAATAATTGATGATGATGAAGTAGCGAGCTTGCCGCAAGCCCCGCCCCTTACTTGTTGAGAATCCGAGAAGTTGTCCCTACCGTCCCGGTACACTAACGCTTCTCCAATCAAGGAAGAGAATCATTGGACCGACAAGAGCTTCGCATAATTGCTAGAGGTGCTCGGGGATATGCTTCCTCCACGTAATCTGTTGCCAAAGACTACAAATGAGGCCAAAAGCTACCAAGGCAACTTACATCAGTGACCAAAGATCTTAAAGCCAAGAAAGCTCAACCGAGAGGCAACTTGGAGCAGTGACCAAAGATCTTAAACCCAAGAAAGCGTAACTCGAGAGGCAACTTGAGCAAGAATCAAGATCTTGAACCCAAGAAAGCAGAATCGAGAGGCAACTAGCCAAGAAAGCCGAACTAGAGAGGCAACTTGCAACAAGTGACCAAATATCTTCGTGGTAATGCTATCAAGGCCGAGCTAAAAAGAGGTTTCAAACTCGCTTTGAGACGATAAGGAGTACTTGGGCGCGAGGTTGATGATGCCATCGGGACCAAATTAAAGCTCGCCTCTATGAAACAATTCTTGAACATGTAATCTTTCTTTGGCTATAGTAACGCTTTTTATGTATGTGGGTTGTAAACATACTTTATCTCGTGTCCAATCGGTAGGCTTTAACTGTCATCTTGCGTGGTAAATGTGAGAAATGTTAAAATGAGTCGGTAGTTATTTATTTTAACAGTGTCTCGTGCATGTCGAATTGTTTAAAATGAGTAGGTAAATGAAGGGAACACTAAGACAAACAAAAGACGTAAAGATTAAGAAGATTGACACACGCCGCTTAGATATTACGGGTTTGTAGGTAAAAAAAAAATACTGAGACGCTTCCTCTCGCTAGTGTTGTTCTATAATAATAATAATATAATAATAATAATAATAATATAATTAGTTGTCCATACACCACCACATGAGTTCCCGCCACGTGAGCTCATCACAGCCATAAGTTCCTTGCATGCCTACATATATATATTACATCATCAAAGCCCATGGGGCTAGCAAAAGTTAGAACTAAAAGAAATCCTTGCTCCTCCACGCCATTATCGCATCATTATCAGGCGATGGCTCCCTCTCCAACAAAAGTGGCGCACGGGTGCATAGACTGTACATCCGTGCATCGTCTCAAGGGACTTTTGAACTTAGGCACCTTCGCCAGCACCAACGCCATTATGTAGGGTGGAATTCAAGAGCGACTCCTCAAGCCGCCACTTGGAAATGATCTCTTCAATCATCCAATCTAAAAGTTAACTTTCTGACCAGTCATGATTGCATTAATCAACTCGGGACAGGCCACGCTTGTTCATATCATCGCCGCCCACATCGCATAATTGTGCACTTAAGAAGCTTCCAGATAAACTTAGGTATCCTCCTCAAACCCCTTTGCCACCATTCTCATCCGGGGGGTAATGAAGAATCTGTTCCTCATCATCTCAGTAAGCACACCAAGACTAGAGGGACAGACTCTCATGCCTTGCTTCATTGCATTGTAATCCAATCGACAAGCCTCCGCAAATTTAGCAAAGGTAGCCTCCGGTTTTTGTCTGTACTTGTCATCCAGATCAACTTCTCGCCCCTCCGGTCGAACCTCGAGTGTGGAATAGAATTGTCAAATGACCCTTTCATTCCAGTCTTGCTTCATGCCCATCATAGAGATCAATCCAGACGCGAGGAAGGCATTGAGAACACTAACGCCTCCCGGGCAGTTCTTCACGTGAGACCAAGACACCCACCTATGCTTGTTGTACATTTTTTCGTTGTCCAAACCTCCTCGATACATCCAGAACTGATTGATTGTGTGTGTTGACGTTTCTTAACGCATTACGAGATAAATCCGCAAAGCGCACGGAATTGTCGTTGTAGCTTTCACCCGAAATATTCAGGGTATCGTATTTTCCACGTGGAACGGATGTACTCTCTCCTAACTAGTTCGCCCAAGGACACACACAAGACCAAAGATGGGAAGGATTAGCGAGAAGGGTCCTTACACCTTTAGGGTCCGTGGTTAGCCAGCCTCTAGAGCTACTTGTTCACTTCGGGCACCGCCCGCCCCAACCGGGTAGAGTCGGCAATTAGCACTGCGCCACACCCGAACGGGGGGATTTCAAGGGACGGACAAGGCTTGTCATGACCAAGCCGCCTACCCTCAACCGTGGGATGCGCCACAAAAGGTAGAAAACCGCTAGCCCAAACACCACGTCTACGCTTAGTGATTATCACTCTAGTGTTTGCCAGTTCCCGGTCAAAGGGTTCCACCACTAGAGTTCCTCGAAGGAACGGGCGAACGACTACCGATCCCGCAAACAAGTAGATAAATCATGGATAAACAAAAGACAAGAAGATTATCGAACCGTGGAAGCTTACTTAGCCAAGATCCCGTTAAGGAGCCAAGTCTCAGATCCACCGAGGTACAAGGTTGGGGAGACACCGACAAGTCCGGCGCTTCCCGCTCTCAGCCCCCTTCACATCTCTCCTCCTCCGCCGATCTCTCTACTACTAGTGAGGGCCTAAGCCCATTGGAGTGAAGGGGTAGAGTAGAGGGGAGAGCTCTCTTAGAGGAGAGGGAGAGCTTAGAGGAGAGGGAGAGACTCTTCCTTGGAATGATGTGTGTGTTGAATGAGGGGGAGAGGGCCTCCTTTTATAGGTAGAGGAGAGGGGGCTCATTGAAAAATGTCCTCCCCACATGGAAGGAGCCAAAACGTCCTTGGACACCTTCCAAATCGCTTGAACCGACCAACCAACGTCGGCAACGCCGTTTTTGAAGGTAACAAACCGCCTCGCCAAACACGGGCCCGAGCCGACTCGGGGTGGGTGCGGCCGCACAAGTGGTGCGCGCGCACCCACCCGGGTCCGGCAAAAATTCTAAGGCCGGCGGGCAGGTGGCATTGTTGGGCCTGAAAAGTTGTATGACGGTGTTTGCTCGGCCCGGTTTTGCGTGTTTTGTCGGGTTTCTCCCTTGGGCTTGATGTTCTTTATGAATGCGCTTTCCAGGGAGGCGCCTTTTGGTGCATTTTCCACTTGTTTCTTGTATAAATCTGCATAATAATAATTCGGACACTACAAGTGGAAATATATTAGTTGTAAATGTATATGAGTATAAAAAGGTATAGTTTTACTCCCTTTATGGTAGTAAGTTGACGGGAAAAATATGTCGTTGGTGACCGTCAACAAACTCCCCCAAGCTTACCTTTTGCGCGTCCTCGAGCAAAAAGATAAGTACTTGGTTGTTGATCGAGTTGCTACTATGCCGATTACGTTTCACAAGTGCTGGGGTTATAATAAGATTTTCTACTAGAGTTTGAATAAAATGGCACATCTTTTTTCCCGCCCTTTATTACCTTTCATCGTAGCGGGGCTTTTTAGCTTTCTCAAAGCCTTGGGCGGTTGCCGATAGAACGGTTATAAACAAAAATACTTATCATTCATCCTTTCGATCAACTTTTTATCCGAGATTTATTTATTTAGATTATATTTGTTTTTTCAAGTATGGGCTTTTTATTATTATCATTTTTTTTGGAGAGGTGGGCTCTACTCGCCCTAGACTTTTTGTCTTTTATTTCCTCTCTTTTTTTTTTTTTTTTTTGAGATGTGGGCTCTTCTCGCCCTCGGACACATGTTCATTTTTTTCATCTCTTTTCTTTCTTTCTTCTTCCATTTTTTTAACATAGCCCATATCTTTTCTCTTTTCAAATTAGATTCAGGATGTCAAGTTTTCTTTTTGGACTAAATCATAGCAAATCTATTTGTACCATATCATACTTGGCAACAACTTTGACTAGATAGAGCTTATGCAACCCACATGAATCGGGTTTTTCGGGACGAGTTTTTAGACCTAGCCACTAAAACCCAAACTTTAGAGAAATTGAATTATAAACTAGGCAATGTGCAAATCATAAGACGAGCAACTATTCATCATTTCAACAAGGGAATAAATTTAAACATTTTCATAGCTCATATGTATAGGAATGGATTTTATTTATTTATATATATATTTTTTTAGCATAACTCATCATTTTATAAGATAGAGAATATAATCAAAATGTGAGATACACGTTACCTTTCTTGGAGTCCTCCCCAAGCTAGCTCTTTACTTACCTTTCATGGTTGTGCTAGCTTGTGCGCGCAATGATTTGAGTTGTCATTGGTCGCGTGGTTGAGGCTCCCTCTAAACTTGTCTTTTGATGTCATCACAAAGACGGGACAAGGAACTTGGGGTTGAAAGGTTTATCTCCTCTTTTTCCATTTCTTTTTTTTTTCTTCTCCTCTTCTCTCCCCTTTTTTTATTATTGTGAGACGTGAGAGTGAGAGTTGCACAAACCATCGTTTGAAGAGGGAGGGAGTTCATGGTAGTCGTTCGTCTCGTCCTTCTCCACCATGAATTGCTTGATGATTGTGCATTGTGTTGGGGAGATCTCGAAGTTTGTTCATTGTGTTTGAGAGATCTCCCCACACTTGATCTTGTACTGGCTTTATTAAAAAAAAAAAAACAGAAGAAAAAAACACATGGCTCTATTGGCATGAATACCTTGGAGCCTTTATTGAGATTATTTTATTTTATATTTTTTGTTTTGTTTTTTTTTTTATTTGCTCACCACAACATTACTCAAACAAGGCTCATATAAAGAAGCAATGTGAACCTAGCCTTGATTTATCTCCAATATAAGATACCCCCAAAGATCATGATAACAAAGCTCTAAGTTCATTAATCAAGATCCAACACCATGTCGAATTTTGATTAAAGGAGATCTTTTTAACCTAAGCACCATGCTCAATTTAAAAAGATCTATGGATGTAACTCATGAGCGCTCATGCAAAAACACCCAAACTAGAGCATATGACATAAACATGAGAAGCAGAAAGTTTTGGTTCTATGGAGACAAAAATGAGTGAAGAGTGTTGGTGAACATTTATTTCCCTTGCATACCGGATGAACTTACCGACAAAGCATCTATGGATGAAGCATCGAAGTTATTCTTTGCGGCTCAGCGTGATGGCCCCCGCCAGTGCACCTCAAGACTAGGCCACACACATGTGTATATGGGCCATGGGTCTTGATGGTAGCCGCAAAGGATGAGAGACAAACCCTTCTTGCTTGTGGAAGCAATGATGGGTGGAGTCAGGCGGCACTTTGGTATGTATCTTGACCATGCGAGGCCAGCCTGCTCCTCTATCCTCTTATTGTATATATATTTTTTTTTCTTTTTGATAACACTTGTCTTTTTTTTCAATCCTTTTTCTCTCTTTTTTTTAGCAAAGGGGGTGACATCATTTTTTTCACCATCTCTTTTTTTTTATATGACGCCTCGGTAGATGGAACTTGAGGTTTTCACCATCTTTCCTCGCACTTGGACTTTTTGTGCAAAAGTCAAGGGTACAAAGTCCGGTCTCCACCACCCATGGGCATCATTTTTTTTCTTCTTTTTTTATGTTGATATCGCCCCTGCTTTTCAAGCATCGCATGCCTCTTTTGATCTTCTTAATCGATCTCCACTTGAAATGGTTAGCGACAAGAATACCCGAAGGTGCATACTAACTTGATAACATGCTCTTGCTTTTTATTAAAAAGAGAAAGAGAAAAACTTTTTGTTTTTTTTATGATAACAAGAGAGAATTATTCATCTTTTTTTTATTACGATCCGGGTTATCTCCGGCAGTGCGTTTTGTTTATGGTCGTAAGCTTGACCTTGGGAATTTCTTCTTTGCGGCTATGAAAGGTGGTGAAATTCGACTTCACCACTAAGAAGTTGGCGTTTAAGTTTTGCCGCAAGGTTAGTACCATCGTGCTACTACGATATCGGCAAAACTTGTGATACACCGAAGACATCCACAACCATCCTCTTGAAAAGTTTGTGAACGAGGATTAAGAGAAGGTTGGGGTCCTCGTAGGGGCACGTGGTGAGAAGCAAGACAACTCTAGAGAACCAAAAAAGGTGAGCATGTTTCATGAGAAGTTTCGAATGAAAACTCGACATGCTCAATAGCGGGTTCATGCTTGGTCTCAAGAGTTGTTGCTTTGTGCATGTCCATGGCACGTGAGTTTTTATCCTCATGAGATATGTCATCAAGGACGAACGTTGAATCTCGATCTTTGTCAAGAACAACGTTTTGATGGCCAGAGGGACATGCCTTGCGTTCGGGTGAAGGCGACGGGTGATTCGTTTCACTCAGATGCAAAAGCAACTTAGGTGAATCAAATGGAGTTATGAACGTCGTCCCCTCGAACAGGTTTTGGTTGGGAAGATGCTTCACCTTTGGGATTTCTAGGCGAGAGGCACAAGCATTCTTTCCCAACTTCTCATCATGGCTTTCCTCTATTGGGTTTTCGTGAAACAGCTTTTCGAGAGGGTAGCCTATGAGAATATCAAAGTCGAGGATGGGATAGATATAGAAGTCTAAGTGAACCTTGTTTTTCGTGAATTTTTATTGGCACGGCCCTAGCAATCCCACAACATGCAAAGATGAGGCCGAATTGACCTTTGAAAAGTCTATCGGTCGAGGCTAGCGGTATATTACCCAAAAGAGTTTCCGCAAGATATTGTGACATGATATTCGCCTCGGTTGTTGGGTTGTGTAGGGCATCTAAGGAATTTCCTCATAATGAACAAGGTATGGTCGTGGAAGGTGAAAGAATCTGAATTGCTTCAGAAGAACGTTTCACCTCCATTAACCATTCTTTTGAAGGTTTCATGTTAGAGGAAGATTCCTTAGCTGGAGTCGTGCTCCATTTGCTCCATTCGTGCCATAGAAGGTTCAAGGTTCTCCCATGATCCTCGAATTTGATCGGGGAACTCCGAAGGATGAAGCATCCCTTCCTTCGGTGTTCGTGGTTGGGTGAGGGCTCAACAGTCGGTTCTATTGTTGGTACGTGGTATGGTTCGACTGATGAGGGCTCCTCAAAACTTGACATGCCCTTGTCATGGAGAGGAGTAGGTTCTACAACGGGAGAAACATGCCTCTCTAGGATGTGATCTAGGATTTTCCTTTGTTCCGTTGTAGGTTTATGTGAAAACGACCCTCCGATGGTCATGTCAAGGCATAGGGCAGCGTCTATGTCAAGACCCGAACAAAAGATATGCAAAAGCACACTATCGGGTAACGACAAGTCCGGGCTATCATGTATTAACATTGCAAACCTTGCCCGGGCTGCACCTATGGACTCCTTCTCATCGCTTGAAATCGAGGAATGTCCTTGGTAGGGTGTTGATGGGGAAAAATGCTAGACAAAAATTGTCTTTGAGTTCTTTCCAATCCCCATTCAAACTTCCTACGACATTCGTGTACCATTGTTCCGCTCCCCGTGAGGGAGAACGGAAACAACTTCCACATGATATTTTCTTGTGTCATGCCAGGAATGCTTAGGCACACACATATTTCCTCGAAAACTCGTAGGTGGCTACATGGGTTTTCGAGTGTGGTAGCCAGAGAAAGGGTCTGCGAACAATGGATTTTAAATATGGATGGAGTTCGTAGCCAGATAAAAGTTGTGGTTTTGAAAAAGATTGTGGCTCTGTGAACTCCTCTATTGAAGCAGAAGGATTTTCAAAAGGATTGGTTGGCTTCATTTTAAAAAGAGAAAACAAATAACTATTTTCATTTTTTTTATAGATAGATACGAGGACTCACTAAGTTCGAAGATAATAGCAACCGTTCAAGAACGGGCGTAGTAAAAGCTTGTTGACGTTTCTTAACGCACACAGATAAATCCGCAAGCGCACGGAATTGTCGTTGTAGCTTTCACCCGGAAATATTCAGGGTATCGTATTTTCCACAGGGAACGGAGGTACTCTCTCCTAACTAGTTCGCCCAAGGACACACAAGACCAAAGATGGGAAGGATTAGCGAGAAGGGTCCTTACACCTTTAGGGTCTATGGTTAGCCAGTCTCCAGAGCTACTTGTTCACTTCGGGCACCGGCCCGCTCCCAACTGGGTAGAGTCCGGCAATTAGCACTGCGCCACACCCGAACGTGGGGGGATTTCAAGGGACGGACAAGGCTTGTCACGACCAAGCCGCCTACCCCCTCAACCGTGGGATGCGCCAATACAAAAAGGTAGAAAACCGCTAGCCCAAACACCACGTCTCACGCTAGTGATTATCACTCTAGTGTTTGCAGGTTCCCCGGTCAAAGGGTTCCACCACTAGAGTTCCGCCCCGAAGGAACGACTACTACCGATCCCGCAAACAAGTAGATAAATCATGGATAAACAAAAGACAAAGTAAAGATTATCGAGAACCGTGGAAGCTTACTTAGCCAAGATCCCGTTAAGGAGCCAAGTCTGTATCCACCGAGGTACAAGGTTGGGGAGACACCGACAAGTCCGGCGCTTCCCGCTCTCAGCCCTTCACATCTCTCCTCCGCCGATCTCTCTACTACTAGTGAGGGCCTAAGCCCATTGGAGTGAAGGGGTAGAGTAGAGGGGAGAGCTCTCTTTAGAGGAGAGGGAGAGCTTAGAGGAGAGGGTGAGACTCTTCCTTGGAATGATGTGTGTGTTGAATGAGGGGAGAGGGCCTCCTTTTATAGGTAGAGGAGAGGGGGCTCATTGGAAAATGTCCTCCCCACATGGAAGGAGCCAAAACCGTCCTTGGACACCTTCCAAATCTGCTTGAACCGACCAACCAACGTCGGCAACGCTAGTTTTGGAAGGTAACAAACCGCCGCTCGAAAACACGGGCCCGAACCACTCAGGTGGGTGCGGCGCGCAAGTGAATGCGTAGCGCACCCACCAGGTCCGCAAAATTCGGGCTTCGGCGAAGGTGGCATTGTTGGGCCTGAAAAGTTGTATGGCGGTGTTTGCTTTCGGCCATTTTTGCGTGTTTTGTCGGTTTCTCCCCTTGGGCTTGATGTTCTTCGGGGAATGCGCTTTCCAGGGGGCGCCTTTTGGTGCATTTCCCACTTGTTTCTTGTATAAATCGCATAATAATAATTCGGACACTACAAGTGGAAATATATTAGTTGTAAATGTATATGAGTATAAAAAGGTATAGTTTTACTCCTTTATGGTAGTAAGTTGACGGGAAAAATATGTCGTTGGTGACCGTCAGCATTCAGCGAAAAAATACTCTTGAAGGAGAATCTTTGGGCTTGTCGTCTTGACTCTCATCACATAACTTTTTTCGTCCCATTCCTTAGGGCCTTCACCAAGAATCAGATAAGGAAACATAGCATAGTGTGTGTCTCGTCATACGGTTCATCATCACTAAAAGAAATAGAAAAAAAAAAGTGACACAATACGTATTAGCCCAATTCATTTCAATTCTCCGGATATTTGAGACATAAATATGCATAATCGGAAATGTCAAGACTTATAAGAACAACAAACTAGATAACTAAAAACAAACATCAAAACGAAATTGAAAACATATATAATTGCCAATCTGTCCAATAGGGGAGCAAAATACATGAAACTTCATTAAATTTACAATGTTGAATCCACTCCGATTTACATTTCCGAAAAATTATGAACAAACACTATTGAATGGCACGGCTACTCGAAAAATTTTGAATGCCCTGACCGGTACAATGAAGTTGGAACAGGGAACAAACAAAGACAACGAGAAGCAAAAACAAAACAAAACAAATTTAGCAATTACACTCTGTATTCAGATTCCGTTCCTCGCCTCGCTAAATTTGAATGGATTTGTTGGGGAATCTACAAGAGATTAGGTAGACATAAATGCTATTGCCTTTACAAAACATAAATGTCATGCAAATCGAAGCACACACCATCGAAGCAACCAAGTCGTGGTACCACGTAAAACTACCAAATCAAACTAACCCTAACGAAAAAAAACCCTCCATAGCACGTACACAAAGCGCGACTCACGTGATATGTGACTTCGAATACTAGAACATAGCAAATTTCAAATGACCAACGACGCGTACTAACCTTGCGGCCCCGCGGCCGCGAAAAGATGGCATCGGCAACCCGGGCGGCGAATCCACCCGAGAGAGAACTAAGATCTAACATGAGCAAAAGCGATTGTCTAGTAGCAAATCGTGCGGTGGAAGCCTCCGGAAAGGCGGCGTGCCATAAGTATATATGCTCCTAGGTACACGACGGCCAAAAAAGAAAAGAATAAGGCCCATTTGGAAAGTAGTAGGGGTTTGCTTTTACTGTATATGCTTCCCAACAAGCAATCTCGACCGTTGATTCCAACCTAGATCAAGCGGTGCACAAGCAACCGGCTTGTGGCTGTTTTGGGCTGCTTTGATTGGCTCCAAATTCATCCTCCATGCTGTTCATCATCCACAAACTCACAAAGGCGAGACTCTCTTGCTTTGCTTCATTTCATTGTAGGGATCGTCCCTTCATTGTAATCAATCTACAAGCATCTACAAATTCAAAGCATGTAGCCTCGAGGTTTTGCGGTGCTTGTCATCGGATCAACTTCTCCATCCGGATATTGCTTTTGAGTGGCACGTACTCCCCAAAGTAGCCTCCAAGGTGCTCATACGATTGTAGTCCGTTCAATCTGCAGGTTAAGGAAGGCCTTGCAGGCGTGGCCATGTTTAGTTGCTACAATAGCGGTTCTCCGTCATATCGAATCTCTTAACATATTTTTTAGAGCATTAAATGTAGGTAAATAAAAAAGCGATTGCAGTTTGGCTGAAAAGTGTGAGATGAATCTTTTAAGCCTAGTTAGTCCATGGTTGGACAATAATTACTAAATAAAGAAGAAAAGTGCTACAAAGAGCCAACCCAAAATATTTCACCAACTAAACGCAGACGCTTCCTCGCACGAAAGCAAATTCCAAACAGATTGACCGGAACCATGCCTTTTTCCACCACCAACTGCAGCACACCCGCCATATCGCGCTCATGGCGTGAACCATATCGACACATGCATGAAAATTAAATATAAAGAGCTCACACGCCTTTCACGCTAATGCCTACACCGGCTGTCCGTTTAAAGCATCACCGCTTCCTCGATCCTTGGTAACCTTTGTTGTAGGGGAATATATTTCGACATGTGTTCGCTCAAGAGACTCGGTATAGCTTCCGCCCGCCTCCTCAATCTCGAGCCGTAGATTACATTTCCTCGTTCCGCACAAGGAGAGGTCGGGTTCATCAAACTCAAAAGTCGAAGTCATGATTCATCGTTATATATGCGTCCTAATTGTAAATTCTGATGATCATAACGACTGCACAGGGTGGGCAGAGAATTTACCTTGAGTCATAGTTGCTTCTCTATCGTCTCAAATTCTGCGCACCTACATACAGAGAAAAAAATTACAAAATAAAACATTGGTATTCAGAAGCTTTGCCAAAACCGTATAGGAAAAATGACACCAAAGCAAGATTGTTAGGCTCACTCTTCGCGGAGATTCTTGTTTTCTACCATCAGCATGGAATATTCCTTGAGCTCGGCCTCTCCCATAGATTTGGAAACCTGTTTTGTTTTGTCCAGAGAAATCAATCAATACAATATACAGCTTGCACAACAATCAAGACGACAAAGTGCACCAGCGCAACAAGGTACAAACATGGACGAACAGCAAGGTTGCCTGTACTATATACTAACCTGATCAGTAGCGGATGAGCTGCTGCCAGCCAAAGACTCCACCGCCGTCCTTTTAGATGCAACCGCCTTCATGATAGCATCGTCGGTCCTCCTTTTTCTTGTCTCTACCAAATCGGTGCCAGGCGCCATGGAAGGCGCTTTTGTCTGGTTGATGACTTGGATGGTCTGCATCATGTTTGTCGAGGACGACGCGGAGTAGCCCATTGGAGCTACTGGTGCAACAGCCTCTTCTTTTCTGAAAGGTGCCGAGTGGAAACCAGGGGGCGCGGCAAAGGCGATTGGAACTGCACTCACGTAGTTGCTGTTCGATCTAGAGGGTTGCGTCATGATAGCATGAGCAAGTGCAGGTGCAATCCTCTCTGATGGTTCAGCGGGGCCATTAGCTATCGGCAGCATCACTGGAGGAGAAAGAGGGCGGGAGTTGTCCTCACACGTTTCGCAAATCAATCTTCTCACCGTAAAAATTCACGGGAATAAATCGAGTCATTTACAATGGTGATATTTGAGGCCAAGTATAAGAATCGGTGCTAAAGTGCTAATAGAAAGATTTAGGGATTCAAATCGGGAGGAACACGTATATAGAACCTAGAACTTACCAAGTACTCGTTAGTCATGTCCTTTCAGCGGGTCATCAGTCTCTGAAACTTCTGTGACTTCTTGAAGTCCTGTTTGTCATGAGTGGGCTCAAGGAAGTCTACCTCCAATACCCCACGAGACGCCTTTGCCTTTCTTTGCTCGCGCGACTACTCGAACGCTATGAAATGGTGCAGTAGATATTAGACAATGGTAATTATGTAAATCTTATTCTTATATGTGTATGCATCCTTAAACAAAGTGAATCAATATAAAAAGAAAGGGGTCGGGAAGCTCACCAAAATAAGGCGATTTTTATGATAAATATTAAATCCGTGCACCACGATAGTTGGGGCATCCTTTAAGAATCCAATAGTTGTAACAACCTCGTCTTTTTCGTGTTTTTGGAATTTATAAACGATGCATTCAATATACTTTAGCTCATTGACAATGTGATGTTGCTTAACTTCTTGCCCTCGAAGTATGATCCTAGTGTTGTGTGGTAGCTGCAGATACAACACAGAAATATAGACCTGTAGAATGCTTTATATCAGCAACAAACTCACTGGTATTGTGCAGGAGTCTTAAACTATATGGTACTAACCCTAAGAGAATAGCGTAGTCGATTTGCCAAATGGTTCTCATTAGCCCTTTTTTCAAGGTTTCTAATTTCTTCTGGATTTGGCGCTCCACTAATCATGATATCCTGAAATACAAACAAACAAGAAGAAAATTTGATGAGCAAACCAGCAGGAACACCAAAAATCTGTCAGAACGCACTCTGACAGTATACAACATAAAAAACCAACATTTATGTTAAATCAGTCGAGTGTATTTGATTGTTACATGTGGATTCGTGTCAAAGTCGAGCTCTAAATTACCATCGTCGTTGAACCATAGATTGAAGACTATAATCTTGGTGCCATGTGGACCAATGTCATGAGAATCCTGTTCACCAACCACAGATTGGAACAACCATCAAGTATTTAACCTATATATTACTAACAAATATTAAACAAGGTTGTAGTAGCTACATCAAATTATTGAATTGAACTATTTTAAATGTTTTTTTCTATACATGGGTGTCAAGTATTTATATAGAAATGAACTTTTATCCTGTTTATAACTTAACTCTAAGTTTGTCAATTTAACAACATAACATTTTTAGAGTAAATAAAGTATTGTATCTGTAGACTTCAAATGGATGGCGAGTTCAGCATACATTCGCATCGACTCTTTTTTCTGTTGCAAAAGGGGACCATTTCAACGGCGTTGTCAAATTTGAGGAGAACTTTTTGAACCATAAGGCTCCAATCGTTGAGTTTTTCCTTTTATTAGATTGCATTCATAATCCACCTAATAAGAAGAGAACATGTAAGGCAAGTGGTGCGCATGTAGTGCCTTATGCCAAACAAATAAAAAAATCACACAAGACATACCATAGGAATCACAACATCCATGCGTCCCAGTTTCCACCAAGATTTGTAGGAGAGGAGACCAATGGATTGTTGTGTAAGCAACCGAAAAACAGGTAATAACTTCGCATTATTTCAATTGATAAAAAAAAGTGGTTCACAAAAGGAAAAGAAATTTATGTGAGGTTCATGCAGTACCTGCTCTTAGTGCAACGAGTGAAAACAATAGCATCTGCCCCAAGCCGCATTGTTCTAGTCTTAAATCCATTTCCATCTAATTAAGGTGATGAATGCCAAAATGTTAGACAATTGGGTTTGAGGAGATGACTTGCAGTTATGAAACAAAAAGTTGGCAATACATTCTCCAATGAAAGATCGATTGTTTCTCACGAAAATCCAAAGCACATGCACTTTGAAAGAATCGGGATCCATGCCTCCACCATCATCCGTATGTCAACCCAGAAATAATGCGCCGTATTCATACATCTATCCATATTTTCCTATATTTCATTAAAAGAAGCTTCAAACGGTGCAAGCATGAACAAACTCTCTAATTCCTACAAACACCATAAAAAATCAGTGAAGTCTAGAAGTTTGTATTTTTAGTTTATTATTATATATCCAATCCAATATGACTTGTAAAAGTACTATCACATTAATATCGAACCTTGAATTGGTAAAAGCTGGTGATCCGTTCCGTTTGTCGATGACTTTGTCCACCAATATTGTTGTAAGCGCCACGGTTTTTTTATCTATTTGAACGAAACTAGTCCGGTCGGACCTTTAACTATAAATAATCAAAGTGTATGGCTCAATGATGAATCTGTTTAATTACGCATCCTTTGCATTGTCCAACAACTACGCCCTATTTGTAACAAGGCAACAAAGTAAGACACAATGCAACGATAAACTAGGCGTAGATGCGAAACCACACAAATCATACCTCCAAAGCGGCCATTTGTGTGAAGTTGCATTTGAGTGGAGAAATTTGGGGTGGGACGCACATGCGATTATGAGTACAGTAGCTTGGTTGTTGTATGGACCCGCCATACATTGCCTCCATTTGTTGGCTCAGGTCAAATAAAAGAACCTGTTGGTTACAGAACTAAACGGTGCTGATCAATAAATATACGTTGCAAGCATAAGCAGATAACAAATACACAACACTTGAAAAGTAATGTTCACGTCGAAAAGGAATCAAGTATATCCATTTTTCAAACAAAAGCACATGGCAAAAATGGAAAATCAATAAATATACATTTGCTAGCATAATAAGCAGATGACAAACACAACACTTGAAAAGTAATGTTCACATCGAAAAGGAATCAA
This sequence comes from Hyparrhenia diplandra, assembly GCA_015847255.1. Taxonomy (NCBI): domain Eukaryota; kingdom Viridiplantae; phylum Streptophyta; class Magnoliopsida; order Poales; family Poaceae; genus Hyparrhenia; species Hyparrhenia diplandra. The sequence goes on from JADLZK010003168.1 coordinate 174,732, forward strand.
GTATATCCATTTTCAAAGAAAATAAATCACATGGCAGAAAATGGAAAACTAAGTGATCAAACTTGGCATCTTTGTTTAGTCTGAAACATCCAAACATGCTTACGAGGAAATTAAAAATCTTTTTTTTTTTGGTCAGCAAAAACCTTTTCTTTAGACGAATGAAGGAATAATCTAGGTACTTATTAATAGGAATGCATGCACTAAATTTTATATAGTCCATATAAAAAGGTCAGGCAGTCATATGTTGTCATTGAAAAAATAGCTAGCAGTATATATATGTAAGTGCAGGTCGGAATGGCGCCATCGTTTGATGAAGAACGAAGAGGGGAGTCATCATGGCATCGTAGAGGCGGTTGGTGGCCTTGCCGCACCTCCGCGATGGGAGGGCTTCGAGCCCAGCTGCCGCGTGCTGGCGAGTCGGACGAGCTGGGAAGGCGCACCGCGTCCCGGCGAGTTGGCGGCTTCGCCCGCGCGCACGGCGTGGAGGATTGGGAGTTGCGCTGCTGCCCTGATGTGCTGGCCACCGATTGGTAGCCCTCGCAGTCGCCGCGCGCTGCTCGCGGAAGCAACCTGGCTGGTGGGGGCTGCGCCGCCTCGACCAAGGCGGTTGGTAATGCGCAGTAGGGGATGAGCGGTAGCGCCCGCCCGGCGTGCAGGGAGGCGCGGTGCGCGCCGGGATATCAGTAGGGTTTTGCAGTTTCAGTTTTTGGAAGGACGGGCCGGTGAACAGGATTTGAATGGGGCTGACGGACGGCGGCGGCACGCCCGCACGGCTTCAACTTGGATACACCGTGGGCGGACCTTGGAAAGTTTTGAGCCCCTCCTTGGGATTTTTCTCCTTTGCTCCCTCGGCCTACGGATTTCTCCTTTTTGGCGTGGGAAGTAAAGGGATTCCCAGCAGCGTTACGGGTAGGAAGGGGGTATTGTTAAAGCATTTAATCGATCACAATTAGTAGCTATTGAGGATGAGGACAATTACTTTGTGCAGGTTAGAAACTGAGTTTTAATAAATAATGAACAACTTAAATGTAGTCCCCCTCCGTTTCAAATTATAGTTCGTTTTGACTTTTTTGACCCCAAGTTTGATCACTTTCGTCTTATTCAAAATAATTGCACAAAAAGCAGTCAAATTTAAGTCATTCGTAAATACTATTTGTTAATAAAAAAGCCATAACAAAAGAAGTGATACTTTGCACAAAATTTTTTTGAATAAGACGAGCGGTCAAAGTTGGGGTTGAAAAAGTCAAAGCGAACTACAATTTGGAGCGGATTTAGTATAAAACATGCTTATTTAATCTTTTACTCGTCTCTCGAACCGCGAAGCGAGGCGTTTAACTTCCTGGCCGGCCGGCCGGCGACGAAAGTACCCGTAAAATAAGTGCACTTTTTGACCAAAGACCTTTTCTACTGGGACTTTGTTCACAAAAAAGTTTCACCGCGTTGCGGCCGAAGGCTCTAAGGGGCTTCCCCAATGCATGCTTTTGCTTGTATAGCCTCAAGTGCCATATAGTAGGATCGGATAAAAAAGGTAGGTGCTCTATTCTTGTCATAGTGACTTGCGAAGCTACATGTGCAATATGGTCCATCTTTGAAAAAGTAGAGGGAGAGGAAATAAAGGTGTGACATGATGAAAGCAAAAAGGTTACTACTCCGTATGTGCAAGCCACAAACAATAATTTTTGCATTGTGTAATCGTAGTAAATAGTAGTCTCAATATTTCCTCATCTACTATGTGGATCACTTGTAGCCCCGTTGTTGGCCTTGCCACTTTACACAAAGGGCGTCTATAACATGCGCTCCGAAATTGGTGGTAGTACATGTTTTTCTGGATTCTTGAAATCTCATCTCCAAAATTCTAGAATCAGCTGCCTGTTTGGAAGCTACGTGTACTGTACTTGGATTTTTTTCTACAAGATTCTACAATCCATGTACACGTCTTGACCATATATGCACACAACACACCCTTGCATGCGAATCCTTTTGCGTATCCACACCTCGCTGAAGATAGGGTAGGGCACACGTGCGCCACCGTCGTCGTGTGCGAGGCCGCGCTAATTGCCGAGTACTCCCTCCACCTCTCGCTGAAGATGGGGCACGTGCGCCTCGTGGGTGTGCGGGCCGCGGCAGCTATGCTTTCAAGTTTCAAATTGACAGTACTACTCCCTCCATCCGCCCCACAAATTCCAGCAGTGAAAAGTTCACTGGTGCTTGGGACCCAGCAAATAAAAAATGATTTTCATCAAGAAAAAAAAATAATGAAGTCTCCGAGAACCCTACGTATGTTACGGTGGCAGCCTGGTAGGGGCAATTTAGGGTCAATTTCCATTTCACACTGGTTTGCGTGCACAAGTTGGACAGATTTCAATTGCATGCCACTTTGGTCACTCATAATTTCAGCAGCAATCAAACACATGCACACATCTTGCCTACAAATAATCAACCAAGTTAACTCTAGAGATTAAATAAGGTCTAAAGATTTCCTACAATCATCCATCATACAAATGCGTACATGGCCACCATAGTACACTAAACGACCACGATGCTAAGATTATTAAAGATTACATATGACCACTAATTAAGATAGATAAAGAGAACCAAAATATCACCAACTCTTTGGCACCAAGCATCAAAAGCGAGAGCCTACGAAGAAGAGCATCATCTTCAGCATCGTCACCATCATCCTTATCCACCGCATCGTCACCATCATCCTTATAAGGACCCCCAATTCCTACACTTGAAGTATAAAATGATATTCAATCACTGTATACAAGGTTAATGACACCGAGTAGAAAAAATATCTTTATTCGACACACCGGACGGATCATATCTTTGAGACCTCATGCCCGAAGACACGGTGAAAGCGATGAGCTTGCTTCCTTCTCCTTCGGCCTCGCTTCCCGCGACCTTCACGGGCGGTGGCCATGGCCACAATTCGTGATGAGCATCGTGCCCGTGACAACGGCGCCAGGGGGGCGCTTTGTCTAGTATCTCCTTCGTCGCCTCCACTCCCACCCGACGCTTCTTCTCCTTCTCGCCGTATTTGCCGCCTGCTTCTTCTCGCCCTCACCGTCGCTAGGGTTTCCTTCTCGCTAGTGTCCCTCCACAATGGGTTTGGGTCCCGTGTACGTGGCGTCGTCATCTTCAACGGGCGGGCGGGGTGGGAAGGCGGGGAGGAGTGGCGGCGGGCGGTGCGTTGTTGGGGAAGCGAGGAGTGGAAAGCCGGACTGCCCGGCGGCGGAGGGAAAGGAGTGGGGCTGGGGAGTTGCGGCGCTAGGCATGCGGACGGGGTTAAGACAATAGACACAGACAAGATATGGCCCCACGGGCACCAATTTTAATTATTTCAATTTTTTTATGCCGTCGCCCGCAACCTTCGTGTGGTAGTGGGTGACACCGTGTGAGGGAGGCGGGGAAGTGATGGCTCAATACAAGTTGTAGTACTAGTAGTGCGTGCGTGACACGAAAAATCAGCATCCATGTGCTGAGCACATACTATCTGCACCATCCATTTTGCATTGAGATGTGTGCACCACACCAGCAGAGAGATGCTGGCACACAGTGAAAAAAGTGAACACGGGGTGGGAACACTGTGTAACACGAATCTCATCAACCATGCGTATATTGCATACAGTATGATCGATCTCATCAAATTAATAAGCTTGTTCGATCGAGATCATCAACAGTCCTATACATCAAAAAAATCCTAAATACATCAAGCATAGTATCGTGCATATGATTCATCAAATACCGCACTTTACTAATGACGAATAAACTCTCACTGCTTGTTTGCGGATCCTACACTCACCATTTGCGAGAACATGTGCGGCAATTTGGGATCCGTCAATCTGAAAGTTTTACCGCACCATCTTTCCCCTGCCGGTGATGCCCGTCATGGCGAGGCTCGGTGGGGCGGCATCACGGTATTGTGGATACCACACACCAAGGCTTCAAGCGAGTCCCATACATGTCCGGCGAATTTCAGCGAGAATGGATGTTACGGAAGGTCGCGTACGTCCCGGCCGAATCCACGGGTCCTCGCCAGCCGATCTCCCATCAAGCGCGGGCATAGTCGTCGGTGGTAGCGCCCGGTGTTAGCCCTGTAGAGCAAAAAGCAAGGACATACTTGGCGGCTTCATGCTGTAGCGCGGCGGCGCAGTGCAGCATCCCAGCGGCGGCCCGGCGGTGTCATGGCCTCGATGAAGGCGTCAAACAAGCCGTCTCGAAGCGCGTCTCCGGGTTTCCGACGGCGGCGAGCCAGGTGATAATATTCTCGCGGTACTTCGCGCTATTGCGAGTACAGCACCCGGTCGATGGGATGCTCCGTCCCACGGGGTTTCGCCGCCGCGCCCGCTTTCATCTACCGGGACGGTGGCCCGCGATTGGTGAGGTCCAACATGGGATCTTCGAGACCTTGGCGACTCGAATCGCGATCTCTGCAAGCATGTCACGCGGAAGGTTTTCCATGGCGCGGCGGCGGGGGCTTTTGGTGGAAGCTCTAGGCGCTCTACTAGCCAAGTTTTGTGCGGTGAAGATTGGTCCCTAGCAGGCGCGGCGGGAGCGAATAGCGGTGGCGCTCGGTTGGTGTTGGTGATGAGCACCAAATGCGGGTGTCCAGCCCAGCGGTGCAAGGGACATGGTATTTTATGCAGCCGGCGGTGTAGTCGGCCCGGAGGTGTCAGCGACGGACATGACACTTGGGCGCTTAAAGGAAATGGGCATACTTTTTTTCAGTAAAAAATCATTAGATGCTCAAAAAATGTTGTTTTGAGTTGTATATTTTTTGAAATACAAATTTCAAATGTTGTCGATGAAACATGATATATAAGAGTAATAGATGTAACAAAACAATCTCTTGATAGAGAACGATTTTTAAAAATACTAGAAAGAAAAAAAACCATCACATTTGGAGTTACCATGAGGGAGAAAAGACTAGTCACAAGTTTTGACCACATATTAAAAAGAAAAATTAGGGTTCTTGAGCCCTGAAGGTCTCCGACATGGTGGCACACTGGCGTCTTGGATGTTACGGATATGCGGTCTGCGTAGCGGCGGAAGGACAAGCACAGTGATCCCGAGAACCTATCGTTCCTATCTATGCTATCGGTTTATGCTCTGCCGCGCTCGATCCGATGAGTGCAACACGGGAAGAACTTACTACACTCGTAGCGCGGATCCTACACTCCTCGGCTGCGAGAAAATGCACCACAACCTCCCCGTTTCCGTCGTTCGGCATAACGGCCACACCATCCTGGCTCTCTCTGCAGCGATGCCCGTCTGGCGAGGCACCGATTGGACCGGAAGGAGGAAGATGCTGCCTTTGTGCTTAGTGCGCGTGCACGCGAGTGGTTGTACAACACTCGCACTGCCTGTGTGTGGAGCTCTGTACAGCTCGGCGCTCCAGGGGTGCGAGCCATCGTCACCGCCGTGTCGCGCTCCGGCTCCATAACACCGCCGGAACACGGTCGTCATCGGCGGCGGCGTTCCGGCTGTAGAAGAAGGGGCGTGCACATACCGGCGAGTGCATGCCACGAGTTGGCGGCTTGTTCCAGCAAGTCGGCGGCAAGGCGGTGCCCGCGGCCTTCCGGGGAAACACGGCAAACATGCGCGCTGCGGCACGCCTCCGGGTTGCCGACCCGCGGCGAGCGGCAATGAGACTCGCGCCAATACTCGCGCGAGTAGTAGTCCGACCCCCAGCCCTCCACTTTGGATCCCTCTGCGACCATGCCGGCGCGGGCGTACTGTCCTCAAGCAACTCCGACCTTCCGCGGCGGCGGGGGGCTTTTTGTGCGGTCAAGAGTGGTCGCTGTCACCGGCAGCGGGGGAGGCGAACATGTGTTAGTGAGCACCGCGGGTGTCTAGCCAGCTTGGTGCGAGGGCGGGTGTCGTCCGGCCCAGCGCAATCCGGCGGAGGTGTCCAGCAACGGACATGACCGCGAGCGAGTCAAGGAAGTGGGAAGACGCCTTTTTGATCCAGAAAAACTAACCCAATGCGGTGCTGTACTAAGATAAATATTTTCAAAGTTTAAACTATTACTACATGTTTTTCCATGACAAGATGATCTCAAATCAAAAAGTTGTAAACTATAAAGTTTCATGGATAGTTGAGAACTACTACAATCGGTATGTTTGGGGCTTGTCTATCCGAAGTCACTTAAAACATTTAAATTTCAATTTTCAATCTTTTTTTTTTTTTTTTGAGATTACATTGAAATTGAGACATAGTTTTTCCTTTACAAGATAATGTCAAATCAAAAGTTTTAAGCTAGAGAGCTTCATAACTTAGCAAGATCAACAATTCTTATTTTTGGTTGTTTCCCCCGCAGGTCTAAAAAGAAAAATTACTAGGGTTCTTGAGTCTTTAGATTGAAAGAGGCCCTCCACGGGGATCCTCTGCGGCCATGGCGAAGCGGAGCGCAAATGTCGTCTCAAGCAACTCTCCGCGGAAAAAAGTTCTCCATGGGTGGCTCGAGGCGCGGCGGCGGCGGCCACGCGGCTTTCCTCGAGGCTCTCCGGCGCGCCGTGGGTGGGGGAAATAATGTGGGTGCCATCCGGTGCGGGACTAGTAGTTGTACTCCTACTGGTGTACGAAAGTACTCCACCTTACATGTGGGGCTTGTCTTTGTCGGGCGCGAGAGGTCGGTGGCGACATGGCCAGGGTCCAAGTAGTACTCCTACTACTATAGTACTATTTTTTCCATGACACGTGCTAATCATATCCACACACCTTGCATGCGTATCCCAAGCGGCATGTCCTACACACCGCCAAGAGGGCGCATGTACGCCATCGTTCGCGAGTGTCATCGGCAGCGATGCGGTCTCGATCGCCGAAGCACCCGATTGCCGGGCGGTCGAGGGGGCGAAGGGCGGATAGAGCAATAATTAAAAAATCAATTTTATAAAATATATGGAATTTGACCTTGGACCAATAATAAAATTTATAGAGATTCAATTTTTGGCGACTTTCATGTCCCATTAAGATTCACTTTAAAAAATCTAACTTTTTTTTTTCTTACGGTGTGTACATGCCGCACACAAGCTTACTAAAAAAAACTAAGTCACTCCTTGAAGCCGTTAAGAAAATCTCAAAGGCCCGTCCATAAAGTGCAAAGGAGGGAGTGCAATTCCTTTAGTACCACATTGCTAGTTGAAGGTGGAGTGAACCCACCTAAATATGGAAGTGTGAAATCTCTTGTTAGATATATTATGAAGGAGAGAGGAGGTCGACATAGCATTCCTTTTTATGAAGGATCACATGACTAAGTGCTTCTTCATAAAAAGTAGTGTCATGAGACCTCCTCTCTCCTTCATAATTTTTAATTTAATTTATATAGATTTATTTTTTTTTTTTTGCAGCAACTTTCATAGCTCGAGTTTCTTTTTGCCATATGGTGGTAGAGTACCTTTCATTAATCTCTCGCTTCTCTTTTCTTCCTTTAAGCCATTAAAAAAAAAAGCACCTTTTTATGAAGGATCAAATGACACTATAGTTTTTCATACAATGCGGTGCCAAAAATTACATATCTGAGGGGACAAAGATTTTGTCCCAAATAGGATAATGTTACAATTGGGACTAACTCCTCTTGTCAGGGGTTAACAATGGTCGGGACTAAAGCTCGAGGATCGAAAGTTTGTTCTCCACTAGTGAAGATATCACAATTTATATAACACATCTCAGTTTTCATCATCATGCACCTAGGTAGGTACCCGAGTATCGGACATCAACCATCACATACGTACCAAAAAGCTATCAAAATAAGTTTGTTTGATCGAGATCAACCATCTAGAGATCGAGGTAGCTATACACCTGCATAAGATCGATCAATCAGATTGAACACGCTTGATCAAAATGCCGAGAATGCGGGACTGATTCGATGAACCTCTACGGCACCCGTCAGCGGATCCTACACTCTTATTTGTAGAACCTATCACGAGATGAAGTTATACAACTTTTATGTGCATGATTTCATCTGCTGAAATCATTAGATGCTCCAAAAATTTTGTCGGAAATTTGTATTTTCTGGGAAATTAAAATTTCAAGCGTTTTAAAATAACATGAAAAAGTAATAGCAGTAAGAATACAATTTCTTGATACAACATTATTTCAAAAAAATAGAAAAGAAAAACTATCACATTTGGAGTTACTATGAGGGAGAAGGCCTCTACAAGCATGTCACCGGAAGGTTGTCCACGGCACTCATGGGGTCAGCGATCGCGCTTCGGTTAGGCGGCGATAATGCGGGTGGGTTAAACCCGGGCGGGCGGTGCACTTTCGGGCGCGATGGCGACATGACCGTTGCGGCAAAAATTTAGGCCCTCCTATTCCGTGACCGTCGATCATATCCACACCCTTGCATGCGAATCTTTGCGTATCCTACACACCTCATTTGTAGAAAAGGGCCACGTCGCCACCGTCGTTCCGTCAATCCTTTGGCTCGAGGGCAGCGCGGTGTGTGTCGCTGTCTTTGGACCTGCACCGTTTTTTTACAACCACGCACCCATTGGGAAGGCGAGAACGAAAGACGGCGCCTTTTTCTTCGGCCGCGGGTCTATTAAGTATTTTTTTGGAGTAAAATAGACCATGGGTACCTAAACTATTCGGTGGGTATCGAGATAGGTACTCAACTTAAAAACGTAGTAACGGTCGGGTACTCAAACTACTACTATTTGTGAATACCGGATAGGTACTTCAACTTAGAGCATCTCCGGCGGTACTACCTAAACAAGACTACGAGTACCTAAGAGGTACGGTGGACAAATTTCAGCCCGGTGACAACCAATGAGGGAAGAGAGAAAGGAAAGAGAGAGAGAGAGGAGCGGGCGTTTCGTGAGTCGCTGAGATGCGGCCGGCGAGAAGGATCAACTGCGATTTGATTGGTGAGCAGGCATGCAAGCCTTCAATATCGATGGGACCCGCCACTATTTTTAGTGCTTTCCGCCGGCACCTGGGCGGCGCGCGGCGATTCTATTTTTGCTCTAAAACTACATCTAGGTAGCTACCAAACTTCTTTCTACCTACTAGTAAATTTTGCTTTCAACTCAGCGAGTACTACCTAAACTAGACTACCCAAACTCATTTCCTCTTGTCCATGACATGTGGAGCCCACCTGTCATCCCTTTCCTCTGCTCCTTCATTCGCGCGACGCATAGCGCCGCACAAAGGGGAGGGGCAGGCAACACTGTCTGTCGGAGGGGGGCGGCGGTTGCCCTCAGGCGCCCGATGAGCACCGCCCGGTGAGGATCGTCGTGGCTACCCTTCATCTTGTCCCGGGCACGGGGTGGCGGTCGAGGAAGCGGGAACATGGCCGTGGCACGGGAGGGCCGCCTTGGCGCCCTTGTTACCTATACGGGGTGTATTTTACTCTTTTTTTTTCCAGCGCTCTATTCACTAATCATTTCAAGCGCAATCAAAAATCCAAACGGCACAAATTTGGAAAAAATATAACACAATGCATACTTCAGGATCTTTCGGCATCATCCATACATATGATCGATCAAATTTAAAAAGACCACTCTTTACTATTAACGACGAATAACCTCGACACTACTTGTGGATCCTACACTCCTCGGCTGCGAGAACTTATGCGACGGCGGAATTCCGTCCATGCGCCAAATGCTACGCACCGGTCTTGCCTTCTGCGGCAATGCCCGTCATGGCGAGGCTCCGGTGGGGCGGGATCGCGGTATTACGGATGCCACACATTAATCAAGTCGCGGCGCAAGCAACCCCACACATTTTGGCGGATTTCAGCGGAATGGAAGTTGTCGAAGGTGGCGTACGTCCCTGCCTGATCTCTGGGTCCTCGCCCGATCTCCCGCATCAACCGCCGGCACGCGATCGTCGTCGGCGGCCCCGGTGTTACCCCTGTAGAGCACAAGAGCAAGGACATGCCAGCGGCCTTATGCTCTCGATGATGCGGCGTATACTGCGGCATCGCGAGAGGTGGCGTGAAAGCGGTTTCACGGTCTTTGATGAAGGCGGCATACAAGCCCGGCTCACGAAACACGCCTCCGGGTTGCCGACGCCCGCGAGCTTTGTTGATGGACTCACGCGATACTCGTGCGAGTAGTGGAAAAAGCTCGGCCCGGGCCCCGCCGGTATAGCGGGTCGGTGGGATGCTCCGTCCCACGGGGAGATCGCCGCACGCCGCTTTCATCTCGAGAAAAAGGCGCCCGCAGGTGCGGAGTGCCTCCATGGGATCGGCTGAAACCTTGGCGACACGAATCGCGATACGTGCAAGCATGTCAGCGGAAGGTTTGCCATGCGCGAGACGCGGCGTGGCGGGGTTTTCTTTGGAAGCTGGCGCGATCTAGGCGGTTTTGTGCGGCGAAGAGGGTGAGCAGCAAATGCGGGTGCATGGAGATGTAGGATTTTTATGAGTGGGGCGGCCGGCGCGGTGGCGAAGAGATGTGAACGATAAATAATGTGGGCGCGTAGCCCGGTGCCCTCCGGCGGGGAGGTCGGCGACGGACACACAACCACGTGGAACTCGCCCGAAGGAAATCGTAGCGCGTCACGTAAAGATTGCAAGAATCCAAAATCAAGAGAAGTGCGACTTCTAGCTGATTACGGGTGACAATGGCGCCCGTTTGGATCATAAAGTCCATTTGATTTAGATTCTAGATTTTCAAAATCTAGAATCTACCAAACGGGCATTACTATTTTGCGCCTCATAAAATGCAAAGGGCATAATGGAGTGCGGGAAAAAAAATAGGTGAAATCAGATGCTAGAATCCCATGATCAAACAACAAATTGGATTTTGAAAAACCAACTAGAATCAGATTTTTAAAATCTAGAATCGGATCTAAACGGGGCCTAAATCTAGTAGCACCTCGGCACAGGTGCCAAGGGGGAGAGTTAGCGCGGAGGCCATTCTTTGCGTGGTCGCATGCGGGAATCGTGAACATAAATATAACACGAAGAGGCAATTACCACATATATACGAGCAACATATACACAATAAATAAAGTCATAGTAGGGGAGAACCCCTCCTGTTATCTTCAAAAAATATATATATACTACACAATAACACGTATTGATTCATACAAGACCACTACCTACTCATACCCACACTGCACCAAGGAAGAACCTATGGCACTCGGCGCGGATCGTACACTCCTCGCTACTTGGAACGCATTATGCGGCTCCCATACTCTCGGCGCCCGGCCATCCATGAAGCCCGCACCTATCGACCATCTGCACCGATGCCCGTCTGGCGGCGGCGGTTGGGCGAAAGTAGGAAGAAGTTTCTCTCTGCATGGGGCATCACCAAGTCGCCAGCGCAACACTCCCATTACCTTTCGTGGAGCTTTGCAAAGTTCACGGTACTCGAGGGTGCAGCCGCCATTAAGCGCCGTGTCGCCGATCTCCGCCAAAATCGCGCGCACGCGCGGTCGTCGTCGGGATGCCCGGTGTTATCCTGTAAAGAGCCACGAGAGCAAGGACATACTTAGCGGCCTTATGCTCGACACGCGGCGTGGCTAAAGCATCTGAGCGGCGAAGCGATGGTGCAACGGTGGCCCGATGAAGGCGGTATACAAGCCGGCTTTGAAGCACGCCTCCAGGTTGCCAACGGCAGCGAGCCCTGGCGATAAGACTCTCGATACTCGCGTGGTAGTGGAAGGTCTCCCAGCCCCCGTCGTCCGTCTGACACCTTGTCCGGTGCGTTGCTCCGTCCCACTGGGGTCGCCGCGCGCCGCTCTCATTCGTGAATAGCTGCTCCGCGAGAATGTGGAGGGCCTCTATGGGATCGAGACCTTGGCGACACGAATCGCAATCTCTGCAAGCATGTCAACAGGGGAGGTTTTCCATGGCGCGCGAGGCGCGGCGCGGCGCGGCACGGAAGCTCTGGCGCGCTCTAGGATGTTTTGTGTGCGGCGAAGAGGTGAGCACCGGTAGCAATGATGCGGTCGTAGCCCAATAACACTACGGGCGGCGAGGTCGGCGGCGGACATATATAGAGGCACCGGCGGAAAGCGAAGCGTCGAAGGAAATGGGCGAGACGCCCTTTCAATCAACCATAGTAGTACAGCGTTATCCCGGTCTTGGCGTGCAGTAGGAATAAATGTTTTCAAACTTACTCCCTCTATCCCTAAAAGCTTGTCACGCGTTTCCGAGAAACAAATGCCGGCAATTATATATTAAAATATATAAATATTTATGCTAAGTAATTAGCATTATCGAGAAAAGATATCGAGAAAAAAAATAGCGCTATAGCGCGAAATAGCACGCTAATAGCGGCCAAAACACACTGTCACGATGCCAAATAGGCGCTATTGCACGCTATAGCGCGCTAATAAGCGCCCTATTGTGTTTTGACCAACCTCCCGCTAAATTTTATAGCCCGCGATTTTTTTAGATCTTTAAGTGTAGTTTTTTAACAATTTTATTTTAAGATTTAAATGTTGCACGTATTTTTTTGAAAATTTGAGTCAAACTTGTGGCACGCAACCCACGGCGACAAGCTTTAAGGGATGGAGGAGTACATCTCAAATCAAAAGGTTGTAAAAACTGTACAAAGTTTCATGGATATCGAGAACTACAATCGTTATATTGGTGGTTTGTCTAGCGAGGTCACTTAAAATATTTAAATATCAATTTTCAATCTTTTTTGAAATTGAGACGTAATTTTCCTTTACAAGATAATGTCAAATAAAAAAAACTTTTTGAAGCTATAGGCGGTTTCATAACTTAGCAAGATCGATAATTCTTATTTATACCGAGCAAAACTAACTTTCGGCCCGCGGGCTCGGCTAGAGCCCGGCGTGTTTTGGCCCGCCACAAACCTTATTGGGCGAATTTGGACAAAGTTCTTGAAGCCCCCGGTAAATTTTCTTTGGCCCGACCCGTACCAAATATTATTTTTTAGCTATTTTATTTGTAGTGGAAAATCGCTGCTGGTAGCCCCCTCGTGCCGGCCGAGCCCATTTCTCGAAAATCTAGGCTGACTTCCCGATTGGGACGACATGGGCGGGATTTTTTTTGGTCCCGAAATAACGAGGTTTTTGGGCCGCTTGGCGCCTTCGAGGCGGTATATTCTTTATTTTGGTTGTTTCGACATAGTGCTAGTGACATTGTTCTCAAATCTTGAAATCTCTCTCATTGTTTCATCTACTCTATGAAACATGTGTAAATCTTGTGATGAACAAAGTTCTTTGCGGCGCCCGTCGGATGAAGAAATGGCCAATATAAAAGATGTACATATTAAGAAGTTATACCATTTTTATGTTCATGAATTCTTCTCTTGAAATCATTAGATGCTCCAAAAAAATGTTGTTTAAAATTGTAATTTTGAAATTCAAAATTCAAATGTTATCAATAAAACATGACAAAAGTAATAGCGAGAAGAATACAATAGGTTTATACAACATTATTTTACGAAATTTTAGAAAGAAAAACCATCACATTTGGAGTTATTATGTGGGAGAAAGACTAGTCACAAGTTTTCGCCATAGATTAAAAAAAAATTAGAGTTCCAGCAAGTCGGCGGCGCGGGCGGTTCGCTGACCTTCCACGACGGCGGCGGACATGCACGCTTTGAAGCACGCCTCCGGGTTACCGACCTCGGCGAGCTTGGCGATGAGACTCGCAGCGGGTAGTCAGTGGCCCCAACTATAGCCATAGCTGTGTCGGCGTCGACCCGTCGCGGTGCGGCACCGGTCCGGTGGAATGCTCCGTTCGAAGCATGGCGCCGCGGCACGTTTCGTGTCTAGGTACAGATGGCCCGTAGATTAACCCGCCCGTCGAATGCGCTATGGCGACGATGAACGCGGAGCCGCGGTGAGCTGCTTCTGGCGATGGCGAGCAGGCTTTGCGTGGCAGCGTGGTGGCGGGGTGTGCCGTCGAACACGGCTGGGTCGGTGGCGAAGGGCGGTGGAAGGGGCGGGCGGGGCGCATCCGGGGCGGCGGCGCCGTCGCGCGGCGCCTCTCTCTCTCTGGCGTGAAAAGTTTCATGAGGTGCGCTCATGGAAGATTCCTCTAGAAAAAATTCATGAGGTCTGTTCATGATTCTTTGTTCTTCCGCGAGGAAAAAGCGAATTCCATGAGGTATGAGCTCATGGATTTTTTCCTTTGTTTCACCCGGAAACCAAAGAGCAATAACCTTTCGATAAAATCCTTTGGCCCTAAGTTTGTTCGAAAGTTTTCAGCCATTTAGATCGAGGTAGCTATACATAAGATCGATGGATCGGATTGTTTTTCGCGCTCAAAATGCCGAGAATAGAGGACCGATGAACTCCCGACACTCGTTTGCGGATCCTACACTCCTCGCTGCGAGAAAACGCTCCACGACTCGATTCCGTGCATCCGGCTTCATGCCCGCACCATTACGGATCTCTACACGCGATGCCCATCATGGCGAGGCACCATTTGGGCTATAAGGCGTGTTGTAGGCAACTCTTGTATCAAATCGCCGCCAAGTAGAAACGACCCTAAAATCCCATGCCTGTCGGCGGGGCCGAGTACAATTGATGTTCTTCCACGTCCCGGCCGTCGCGGGTGGTCGCCGCCGATCTCCGCAACACCCGCCGGGCATAGTCGTCGTCCCGCGGCACGGTGTTTGCCCTGTAAGAGCACAAGAGCGAGCATACTTGGCGGTTTCATGCCCCGACGCTGGCGGCGCATCTGCGGCATCTCGAGCCGCGGGCGTGGCGGTCGCGGCGGCCTTCGACGAAAGATGGCATACATGCGGCCTTGAAGCACGCCTCCTGCGGGTTGCCGACGGCGGAGCTTGGTGACAAGACTGTTGTGATACTCGGCGATACCAACCGCCCGGCGGGTTCAGAAACGTCGGTCCAGCGGGATGCTCCGTCCCACAGGGGGTCGCCGTGACGCCGCTTTCATATCGAAGCAATTGGCCCGCTGATTGTGGAGGTCCTCCATGGGATCCGCTGAGACCTTGGCGACACGAATCGCAATCTCTGCAAGCATGTCACGCGGAAGGTTTTCCATGGCGCGAGGCGGCGGCGCTGCGCGGGGGCTTTTCTGGTGGAAGCTCTACGGCGCGAGAGTGGTGGTATTTGTCACCGGTGGCGGGGAGGTGAACGGCGGTGGCGCTCAGTTGGTGAGCAGCAAATGCGGGTGCGTACTGCGTAGCCCGGTACAGCGACATGGGTGCACTCCGGCGGTCGGCGGAGGTGTCGAGCCACGGACATGAACCGCGGAACAGGTTGAAGGAAATGGGCAGACGAACTATCCCAATGCGCGTCTATACGATAAATGTTTTCAAACTGTTTGATTTTCCATGACAAGATGATCTCAAATTAAAATGTTATAAACTACAACGTTTCATGGATATTTGAGAACTACAATCGTTATTATCTTTGGGGGCTTGTCTATCCGAAGTCACTAAAAACATTTAAATTTCAATTTACATTTTTTTCTTGAATTTTTATAACCATTTTTTCTTGAGATTGATCGAGACACTAAGAGTTTCATAACTTAGCAAGATCTACAATTCTGGTTGTTTCCCCATCCGACATAGTGCTAGTGACATTGTTCACGAATCTTAGATATCTCTCTTCTACTTTCATAAACTCTATGACAGTGTAAATCTTGTGGATAGTGTTACCGCGATATCATCATATGAAGAAATGACAACTTTTATGTTCATGACTTCTCTCTTTGAAATCATTTTAGATGCTCAAAAAATGTTGTTTGAAGTTGTAATTTTTGAAATTCAAACTTCAAATGTTGTCGATGAAACATGACAAGAGTAATAGAAGTAAGAAAACAATCTCTTGATAGAGCATGATTTTACAAAATTTTTAGAAAAAAACCATCACACTTGGAGTTACTATGAGGGAGAAAAAAACTAGCTAGTAACAAGTTTTGACCCGCAGATTAAAAAAAGAAAAGTTAGGGTTCTTGATCCCTAAAGGTCTCCGACATGGTGGCACACCGGCATGCGCGGATGTCAGTCTCTCTCTTGCCACCATCACCGTGTCATCAGCAATGATATCTTACCGGCGACTTTTTCGAGCACAGGTCAAAAAATTTAATAAATATTATTCGTCTTATTTTCACTACTATATGTATAATTAATCCGACGCTTCGCGATAAGGAACTTGAAGTGTTCACGTCGGCCGGCTCTGCCTCTGCCCGCGCGCGCCCCCGTAAAAAAGTATTGTTGGAAAAGGTTTTGGTCAAAACTTTTTTTTGGGAATATAAAAACTTCGTCGTTCCGTCCATCCTTGGTGCGGGGCTGCGCGGTGTCATACGCACCGCACTACGATCTCCTTTTTTTTCCAACACGGGTGCACGTAGAATCGTAATCATGACATACCTCAACACCGTATGCGGTAGGTGTATTGTACATCAGGGGTCATGTATGGAGTCATTTCACATGCCTGTTCGATCGATCGAGAGAGAATGAGGTGAGTGTTCGATGCCAAATTTGTTTCAACACAAGGCCAAAATTTGGCTCTTTAGAACAAATCAAGCTGAATTGTTGAGCCACAATGCACAAACTAGCAATACTGAGGTTCAATACAGATTCTTGGAGAGGCGGAGCATTCAAATTTGAACAACTTTTTGATAATATATAACAACATTACGGAGAAACGAGGTTGTTTTGCTAGCGCCCGATTTTGGGTGATTTAATAGTATTACGTGAGACATAACAAAATTTGAAACAAGATGAAGCAAGAGCACACGAACATTGTCAAAGAGAGGAAGCAAGACCTAAGCTACGAAGACATTATATGGACGTCCCTCGGGTCCAGACTCGAGTAGGGACGACGACACCCTCGAGGAGCTTGGCCGGATTATAATCTCCAGCGCAGGTCTTAAGCGCTAGCCATGGCCATGACCAGGGCTCGAGACCTACACGGGAGATTATAGTCCTACGGCCGTGAGCCCCACTCGGTCGAAGTCCATTGAAAGGGTCTCTCGGGGAAAACTTGAGTCCGACCGAGAAAAATGCTCAACTTCGGCGAGGGGAGAGGGAGCAGCCCCGCCGGCGACCTCCAAAGACTGAAGCCAAACTTGAAAATAGAAACTATATGTAAGAGCCAAATTATTGAGCAATATATAGGAGGAGTCACATAAATTTGTAAGACAACAGACTGTTCTAGCGTTCGCGCTGGATCCGTCTTTGGGCGCTAATTGAGTGTGTCACTCAAGACTTGTCTATGAGGGAGACATGCATTCCAAACGACACTTAACTCCAAGGAGTTGGCAAAGCAACACAAAGAAAATGTGCTTTTCTTGCAACACATTTTCTTCGACGTGTAACCCGTCGAGGGCACCTTTCGAGCTTCGCTACGCATTGCTCGGACTTTTCTCGCCTCATTGCAAACCGCTCCTTCCCGCCAAAGGTAATCGATCCATTTTTCATTCTTTTTCATACTTTTATAATCTCCGCGTAGGTCTTTGTGGTTGTACAAGCTATAGCATGAATCACAAAAATATTCAAGACAAAACAAAACCTTTTTAGAGCCACTAAAAAACTTCAAAAAAAGTGCATTTCGAGAGATCTCGGCGGTGTTTACCCAAGAAGATGTGCTTCTTTTGCGACATTTTCTTCGGCTTCCTTCCCAACCCAACACTAGCTAAAACAAGAGATCGGAGCGGCGGGACTTCAGAGACCACATGAAGTCGAGATCTGAACGGCCGGGACTCGATCGGATCCGCAACCACCAAAAAAGAAAAACTTACGTATTTCTTTGTTTCAAAAACCACATGAAAAACCATATCTAGCTGCATGGATGTGATAAAGAGCACCACCTGCCCGGGATGGAGACGAAGACGAAGGCGAGGCAGTCCCCTGTGTCGGACCGCTCTCTGGTTGAGATGAGTTTGGAAAGTCAGGACGGAGAAGAGGTGAGAAGAGTACTAGTAGGTGTAGTATGGGAGAAGGAAGAGACGAGAGACTGCGAGAGAAAACTACGCCCATAGTAGCACTATAAAGGAATCCGAGGTGGCAACTGTAGAGTCTAGAGTGTTCGATGCAGACACCATCCCACGGTTAATGTAAAAAAAAACGCCAATGCCCCCTATTTATGGGACAGAGGGTGTACAGTACCCATCACGTAGTACAGTACTAGTACACACCAAAAGTTTGTTCGATCGAGATCACCATCTAGAGGCCGAAGAACCTCTGACACTCGTTGCGGATCCTACACTCCTCGCTACAGAACACGCACCGCCACACCGTTTGCAACGAGATGCGACGACGGCCGCACCATCCGGCTTACAGACCGATGCCCGTCATGGCGAGGCACCATTTGGGCTATAGGGCCGGGTTGTACGCCACTCGTCGGGTATATGCGTCGCCAAGTCGCCCACCCTAAAATTACATGCCTGTTGGCGGGCCGAAGCGAGTTGATGTTCTTCCACGGCCCGGCCGTCGCCGTGTGGTCGCCTTCGATCTCCCGCAACACTCGTGGAGACACGTCGCGTTTGCGGCACCGGTGTTGGCCCCTGTAGAGCACAAGAGCAAGAGCATATTTGGCGGTTTCATGTCGACGCGGTGGCGCGCTGCAAGCATCTCGAGCCGCGGCGTGGCGGTGCAGCGACGCCGACGAAGACGGCATACATGGGCCCCGAAGCACGCCTCCGGGTTACCGGCGGCGGCGAGCAGTGACAAGACTCTCGCGATCCTCGGCGATACCCATCTGCTTGGCGGCAGGTACGAAACATCCGGCCCGGCGGGATGCTCCGATCCCACCGGGGGTCGCCACACGCCCGCTAACATATCCGAACAAGGTGGCCCGCAGATTGTGGAGGTCCTCCATGGGATCGGCCGAGACCTTGGTGACACGAATCGCAATCTCTGCAAGCATGTCACGCGGAAGGTTTTCCATGGCGCGACGCGGCGGGGCTTTTTTTGGTGGAAGCTCTGAGCGCGCTCTAGCTATTTTTTGTGCGGCGAAGAGTGGTCGATGTCACCGGCGGCGGGCAGGTGAAGATCGAGCAGGCGGGCGCTTCGTGAGGTGAGCAAGCAATACTGCGGTGCGTAGCCGGTGCGAGGGGAGACGGACATAACCCGTCGCGGAATGCACCGAGGGAAAACGGCAGACGTCCTAATAATTTCTCAAAAATTGCATGCGTATCCTTTGTGTATCCTACACACAACACACCTCTCGAGTCTCGCCGTAGAGGGATGCTCTGTCCCACCATGGCGTCGCCGCACGCCTTTGCCATCTGCTTTAGAGGTCATCCATGGGATCCTCTGCGTCCTTGGCACGCGGATGGCAACCAATGCAAGCAGCCAAGCACCTCCGGTGGAAGCATGCATGGTGCACGGCGAGGACGACGCGGCGCCGCCGGCGGTGGTCGTAAGGTGGAAGGCAGACGCGTGAAGCTAGCGGCGAAGACGAGATAGATGTAGCGGGCGTTGAAGTGAGTTCGCCCCAAATTGCGCGATCTTTGTGCGAGAGAGGTAGCGAACCCACGCGGTCGATGAACGTTTTTACTCACGCATTTGAACGCGGTGCAGAACGGATGGCGTATTAATCACGGTGATAATATAATATAATATATAATCCACAAATTTTCATCATATCTTATCTTATATTATATCTTATATATATCTTATTTATATTATACTTATACTAAAAAGAATGAGAAGGAATCATCCACGAGGCAGACTCACCTTGCCTCCGCATGAAGTACTTGCCCGCCGCCTAAACTAAAAATAGGAATTAGGAATTTTCACCAGGCAAAACACCTGTTCGGCTTTAATCACCCCGCTCCCATTATTAAAGGGAGCAATCGGTCAACCAACCACCGCATCCCACACGCGCCAGCTAAAAATAGAATTTAATTCTTGGATATTAAATTATTAATATCACCCATAAAATAGCACCTATAATTACGATTGGTATGTTTTTTACGCAACCAGATTAGAGCATTTGTTGGCCTTATTTCACAGCCAGAAAATTCTAAACAACTTTAGTGTTACGGTACTTAAGTTTGTCTTCGTGATTGAGCCTCTTGTTATAGAGGATTTATTATATGGCGAGAACATAATCAAGCCCAAAGAAAATGAGAATTATTGATCACGGAGGATTTATTATGTGGACGCACGGGCATTTACCTAGTAATCTATGAGTTTCCAACACAAATG
Source organism: Hyparrhenia diplandra (assembly GCA_015847255.1). Classification (NCBI taxonomy): domain Eukaryota; kingdom Viridiplantae; phylum Streptophyta; class Magnoliopsida; order Poales; family Poaceae; genus Hyparrhenia; species Hyparrhenia diplandra. The sequence continues at coordinate 194,799 of JADLZK010003168.1, forward strand.
AATTGATGATAACATGTGCTAAGATACACATAAATAAAAGTTCATTTTTGACTTCTACAATCTCTGTTTTGACCATCCGTCTTATTTGAATTTCTTATGCAAATAATAAAATAAACAAATCATTATGAAAGTAAACGATAAAATAAGTCATAACTAAATAACTAAAATTTCTTAAAACTTTTTTGAATAAGACGAATGGTCAAACCTAAATTATAGAAGTCAAAAACGTATTTTTATTTGTGGGGACGGAAGCCATAATAAAGCAATAAAAGCTAGATTTTTTGCCATTTTTTTAATGATGAAGTAACGGGCGCGCAAGCTATTTTTGGTTTAGTAGAAATAGCGGGAAAATAAGCGGCGCTATGGCGCTAATCGCGTTTATAGCGCGCAATAGCGCAAATATATGACCCCGACGGGGCGGCCCCACCACTCGCCTTCTCCCGATTTGCCTGAAGTGGCGCTATTTCGATAATTCCTCCCTTTTCCTTGTGCCCGCCCCCAACTTTCCACGATTTTTTACGCGCCGAGCTTTTCGCGAAACTCAAAAACCGTCAACCGCCTCCTCACAGGCGATCCATTTCATATCTCATCCGCCTATACTAACAGGCGATCCATTTCATTCCTCATCCGCCCCTCACAGGCGATTCTAGGGTTTCAGCCGCCTCATCGGCCCGCCGTCACCGCCCGACGCGCTCCGGCGCCATTCTAGCCGACGCCGCCCGCCGCTCCCGCGACCTCCTCCTCCGGCGGCGTCTTGCTCCACCCGGCGATTCTAGGGTTTGATATGTAGCCCATCAATATTATGCGTGCCTATTACATAAAAAGTTATTCTTGAACTACATTTTGTTGATTCCACTATTCTGAGCTACTTTTTTTCTTTTGTTTCACGAGAGCACGTTTCGCTTGTTTAATATTATTTTCTCGAGAGAATAAGCTGAAACAAGCTGAAAGCAACACAAGCGAACAGGCTTGACTAGTCCTCATAGAGACATAGGCGCCTATTACGGAATTGAACTATATAATTTTATCGATATTTTTTTTGAGACGCTACTATAACTATAAAATCGCAAATACTGGCTGCTTAATTTTCTTTATACATGAATATACGTGCTCAAGAACAATGACTGCTCTGTAGAGTACTTCAACTATCTTGTCTTATAGGAATGTCCTTATTAAAACAACTGTTACCAAAGTACTTTCCTGAACAACATTTTTTTTTTGTTTTCTGCCTCAGTGGTTTGTGTAGTCCCCATAGGCGCCTATTACAGAATTGAAGCTTATAATATTAGGCCCTGCTAATTTTCATGCGACTGAAATTTTCAAATCTGTTTAGGCGACAAAGCTAGCTACTTCAGTGATTTCCATCCAACAGCAGGCATCAACGCATCATCAGGCGGAAAGAGATAGAGAGCACGCAGTGTCGCCTCAATTTTACGTCGCCTATAAGTGAGGAAAGATGATAATTTTGTCCTCGGATGGATATAGAGTTGTAGATCTTGAACAATACACCGATTTGCTATAATAATGTTATTATCTGTGTGTTTTTGTCAAAGGACACTGCAACTTCTGCTGCTTGTTTTCTTTATAGATGAATATGCGTGCTCAACAAACACAATCGCTCTCAGAGTACAACTATATACCTTGTCTTACAAAATTGATCCTATTAAACGAATTGTTGTTAAACTACGGTTTGTTTATATTCCTCTATTTCTCTAATGTATTTTTTTTTTGTTCTCTGTCTCTTTGGTTTGTTTAGTCCTCATAGACTGCCTATTACAGAATTGAAGCGTACAATTTTATCCTCAGATGGATATGTTGAGTTGTAGATACTGAACCTGACACCAGAGTGCTACTATAATGTTGTTATCTGTGTGTTTGTCATAGGACACTGCAAATACTGGTGCTTAATTTTCCTTATACATGAATATACGTGCTCAAGAAGACAAGAACAATGACTGCTCTGTAGAGTTCTTCAACTATCTTGCCTTACAGGAATGTCCTTATTAAAACAATCTGTTACTAACTTTGTTTATATTCCTCTATTCTGAACTACATTTAGTTGTTCTCGCCTCGATGGTTTGTGTAGTCCTCATAGAGTGCCTATTACGTAATTGAAACGTATAATATTAGGCCCTGCTATTTTTTGAGGTTACTAAAATTTTCAAACTGTTCAGCGACGAAGCTACTTCGGTGATTTCCATCCAACAGCAGGCATCAACGCATCATCGGCGGGGAAGAGGCAGAGAGCACACAATGTCGCCTGAATTTTTTGGTCGCCCGGTAAGTGAGGAAAGGTGACAATTTGTCCCTGAGATGGATATATGGTGTTGTAGATCTTTGAGCAATTTACACCCGATATCTACTATAATGTTGTTATCTGTGTGTTTTTGTCATAGGAAACCGCTACTGCCGCTGATTTTCTTTATAGATGAATATATTTGCGTGCTCAAGAAACACGATTGCTCGTAGAGTAGTCTACTATCTCGCTTACAAAAAATGTGCCTATTAAATAAACCGCTACTCAAATCTGTTCTTATTAAAATAATGTATTATTAGGGTCGTGCTAACTTCCATGCGTGAAATTTTCAAATCTGTTCAGGCGACAAAAAGCTAACTACTTCGGTGATTTCCATCCAATCGGCGGGCATCAACGCATCATCAGGCGGAAAGAGATAGAGAGCACGCGATTGTCGCCTCAATTTTTCATCGCCTATAAGTGAGGAAAGGTGATAATTTTGTCCTCGGATGGATATAGAGTTGTAGATCTTGAACTATACACATTTCGCTACAATAATGTTATTATCTGTGTGTTTTTGTCAAAGGATACTGCAACTACTGCTGCTTGTTTTCTTTATAGATGAATATGCGTGCTCAACAAACACAACTGCTCTCAGAGTACAACTATATACCTTGTCTTACAAAATTGATCCTATTAAACGAACTGTTGCTAAACTACAGTTTGTTTATATTCCTCTATTTCTAAACTGCATTTTTTTTGTTCTCTGCCTCTTTGGTTTGTTTAGTCCTCATAGACTGCCTATTCTGAGAATTGAACTGTACAATTTTATCCTCAGATGGATATGTCGAGTTGTAGATACTGAACCTGACACCAGAGTGCTACTATAATGTTGTTATCTGTGTGTTTCTGTCATAGGACACTTTGCAAGTACTATTTTGCTTAATTTTCCTTATACATGAATATCGTGCTCAAGAAGACAAGAACAATGACTGCTCTGTAGAGTTCTTCAACTATCTTGCCTTACTGGGGAATGTCCTTATTAAAACAACATTTACTAACTTTGTTTATATTCCTCTATTCTGAACTACATTTAGTTGCTCTCTGCCTCGGTGGTTTTGTGTAGTCCTCATAGAGTGCCTATTACGAGAATTGAACTTTATAATATTAGGCCCCGCTATTTTTGAGGCGGCGCGAAATTTTTAAATCTGTTCGGGCGACGAAGCTACTTGGTGATTTCCATCCAACGGCCAGGTATCAACGCATCATCAGCGGAAAGAGAGAGAGAGCACGCATTAATGTCGTCTCAATTTTTCTACGTCGCCTATAAGTGAGGAAAGGTGATAATTTTGTCCTCGGATGGATATAAAGTTGTAGATCTTGAACAATACACTGGATTTGCTACAATAATGTTGTTAACGTGTGTGTTTTTGTCAAAAGGACACCGCAACTACTTGCTGCTTGTTTTCTTTATAGATGAATATCGTGCTCAACAAACACAAGCTGCTCTGTAGAGTACAACTATATGCCTTGTCTTACAAAATTGATCCTATTAAACGAGCTGGCCGCTAAACTACGGTTTGTTTATATTCCTCTATTTCTAAATTTGCATTTTTTTTGTTCTCTGCCTCTTTGGTTTGTTTAGTCCTCATAGACTACCTATTACGTAATTGAACTGTACAATTTTATCCCGAGATGGATATGTCGAGTTGTAGATACTAAAACGACACCGAGTGCTACTATAATATTGTTATCGTGTGTTTTACGTCATAGGACACTGCAAATACTGCTGCTTAATTTTCCTTATACATGAATATACGTGCTCAAGAAGACAAGAACAATGACTGCTCTGTAGAGTTCTTCAACTATCTTGCCTTACAGGAATGTCCTTATTAAAACAACTGTTACTAACTTTGTTTATATTCCTCTATTCTTAACTACATTTAGTTGTTCTCGCCTCGATGGTTTTGTGTAGTCCTCATAGGGTGCCTATTACGAGAATTGAAGCGTGTAATATTAGGCCCCGCTATTTTTGACGAAGCTACTCGCCGGTGATTTCCATCCAACGGCGGGCATCAACGCATCATCAGGCGGGAAGAGACGAGAGAGCACACGGTGTCGCTGAATTTTTCGGTCGGCGTGTAAGTGAGGAAAGGTGACAATTTGTCCACGGATGGATATATGGTGTTGTAGATACTAAAAGCGGTACACGACTTCTACTATAATGTTGTTATCGTATGTTTTTGTCATAGGAAGCTGCTACTACTGCTGCTTTATTTTCTTTATAGATGAATATATTTGCGTGCTCAAGAAACACGATTGCTCGTAGAGTACTCTACTATCTTGGCTTACAAAAAATGCGTATTAAATGAACCGGTACTCAAATCTGTTCTTATTAAAACAAGCGTATAATATTAGGGTCTTGCTAATTTCTATGCGACTGAAATTTTCAAAATCTGTTCAGGCGATGAAGCTACTTTACGTGATTTTGATCCAACAAAGAGCGGCAACAACACATCCACAAAGGGGAAGAACAGAGCAGCGTGTAACTGTAGCCTGAATTTTTCAGTCACCTATTAAATGAGGTGCCTTGGGATAGTTGATTATGCGGCACTCTCCAAAGGTTGGGCGAAGGAGGGACGGTGAATTGGCGCCCAAGGAATCCGTAATCCTTGGGACAAATATCCACGTAACCTTGCTCGGGATTTTTTTTTGCGTGCATTGAGCATACCGGGCGGTGTCGGTGACAAGGCTGAAATTGTTTGGACCCGTGAAGAGGCTCGGTCTTTATCCGAGATAGTTTTAGAGAAGGCAGCCCGTCCTTCCGATGTCATTGGTGTAAAGGGAAAGATATGAGCTTACGGGAGATGTTACTACAGAGGGGCGGGCATCCGGCCGTCCGGCTTTTGTCGCGGTGAAGGGAAGGGAAAAGGCACCGGCAATTCGTAAGAGAGACACACGGCTTAGGAAGAAGAACAAGGCACGGCGTGTTTCGGTTGGTGGGAAGACTTGTTGGTCCGACGTGTGTAGAAAGACTAGATGCGAAGAAAGAGGGAGGCGACGACACAAGCGGTTCGCACAAAGCTTGCACTAGATGAACTAAAGGCTAAGGTGGAGGCGATGGAATCACGATATCAATTTTTCGGCGCCGCCAACATCTCTAGTCCCGTAGGTGATATGCGAGAAAGCGGCGGCACCTTAGCCATTGCCGCGGGCCGGACCGACAAGATTGTAGTTGAGATGGAATTGGAGGCCAAAGCGGTTAGAGCAAGTGCTCGGAGTTGCAATAGATGAGCTCGGGGACCGAGAGTGGCTTGTGCCCTTGGGTTCATACCGCCCAACCCTAACTACCAAAGCATGGATCTCCAATGCTTTCACCCAAGAGCTTCAAAAGGCGGGGCCTTCTTGTGCCGCTATTCATGAGTGGTACATGCGACAAGCGACCACAAAACAGGCAAAATGTGGCGTTCTTGTAGTGCCCGCGAAAGAGGTTTTTTGGCGTGACACAGACGAAGAGGCTGCGATCAATGTGGGTTTCGACGATTTGTTTGACCTCATGGCACTGGAAGTATTGGATGTGTCCATCCTTATTTGCATGACACCGTGAGTACAATTTCTTCTATTCTCGCACTCACTTGGGATGCCTCTTCATCTATTTGCTTGCTAAATTTGCTTTGCATGCCTCTATTCCTAGATGCCCCTTTCGGGAAGCTAGGGCCATGTCTTTGTCGGTTGGCTTTCTTGATCCTGAACCATTGACCTTTAAAGGGTCGAGCGACGGGCCCTGGCAAAGCATGGGCATGACATATCTAGAATGGGGCATAAGGAAACATCTTGACAAGGATTTTGTCATGTTCGCGCATAACCCCGGTGGACACTTTGGATTCTTTGTTGTCGTTGCTATCAAGTGGAGCGGGGTTTATTTCATTGACTCTGCGCCCGGCTTGAATTCGAGATACTCATCCGTTGGAAACCGCAATAAAACAAAGTGAGTGTTTCCTAACCTACAACCGACCAGGCATTTTTTTTTCTTAATTATGTTACTAAAAAATAAAAAAGAATGTGACATTTTGCATTTTACTCATGTGTAGGCTTCTTGAGCGTGTTTTCAATCCCACGGCTAAGGAGGTGATGAGGATACAAAAGTTTTTAGTTAACCCCAAATATACGAAAAGTAAGTAATGCTTCACTTGAAGTTGTGCGCTATGCGTTTCCATTCGATGAATAACCTTTGTGTTGTTGATATATTAGGCAATTTCAGATTAATTTCATAAAAGTAAACCATGACGAACTGAAAGCGGCTAGATTAAGCATGTGTAATGCGGTGTACTAGCATAACACAAAAGCATATCAAGATCATAGCATGATTCAACATCATATAGCATAACATGATCATAACAACTAGTGCAAACATGTGTATCATACTAGCATGACTTAGCATCATATAATAAAGCATAGGCGTATCCAAAGCAAGTAAGTTACGCCTCTACGGTTGATTTAGTCAAAATAGTACGTTTTACAAGACCTCCATGACACCTTTTGCTCTTCACCTTTTACTACAAACCCATCGCCGATCCATGTAAATCTCCTCATCCAACTCTCCATTAAGAAAATTTTGTCTTCACATCCATTTGATGAATGATCGGACCATATGAGGCGACCAAGGATAGTAGTGTTCGAATAGTGGTCATTTTAAAGTAGTCTAATGCTAATGCCTCGGCTTTAGTTTTCAGCAAGTAAATATAGCAAAATCTAGAAGCATCATGAATCAACGTCATCAAATATCTCTTTCCACACACCATTCATCTCACATAGATCGGAATGTATGAGTTCTCGAGGTGCCAAAAGTCTCTCCACCGCCTTGCGAGGCTTTCGAGGTTGCTTAGATTGCACACAATTATGACACTTAGAACCTTTGGTAATGGTGAAATCTATAATTAAGCGCAAGCTCACCAAAATTCACATCTAGAATTAAGCGCAAGCTAGATAGATGTGCCAAGTGTCTTTCCTCCACCGCCTTGTGAGGCTTTCGAGGTTGCTTAAATTGCACACAATTATGACACTTAGAACCTTTGGTAATGGTGAAATCTAGAATTAGCTGCAAGCTAGATAGATGTGACACCAAAATTCACATGACATAAACGAGAATGCCAAACACTCGAATTATCATTAATTGTGCCACATATCTCGATTCAGCGACTTATTACAAAAAATCGCCAAACTTAGGGCGAAACAAACCTCCACAACCATAGCCTTTCTCACCAATAAATTGTCCATGCTTAGACATAACTACTTTCTTGGACTCCAACACTACCTTAAAGGCTTAAGCCCATCTCTTGAAAGAAGGTAAACTTCGGATCTACTGTATGTTTGCAGATATTGGGCCTTTGAGATTTATCGAATTTCTTCATATAAATTTTAGGGGAACTATTCATCATATATAAATTCTAGCATGTGTTTCATATGTTTGCGGCGCTGTTGCAAACCTGATAAGTGATAACAAGACATGTTGGTTAATTTTTCTTTCTTTCTAGTTAATTTTCAACTTCAGCCTTAAAGATTTTAAAGTAGTCTAATAATGCCCGATCTTTGGTTTTCAAACAAGTAAATATAGCAAAATCTGGAAGCATCATCAATTAATGTCATGAAATATCTCTTTCCACACACCATTAATCTCACATAGATCGAATGTATGAGTTCTCGAGGTGCCAAAAGTCTCTCCACGCCTTGTGAGGCTTTCGAGGTTGCTTAGATTGCACACAATTATGACACTTAGAACCTTTGGTAATGGTGAAATCTATAATTAACTGCGCAAGCTCACCAAAATTCACATCTAGAATTAACTGCAAGCTAGATAGATGTGACACCAAACTTCACATGACAGAAACGAGAATGCCAAACAATCGAATTATCATTAATTTTGTCACAAACCGATTCAGCGACTTATTACAAAAATCGCCAAACTTAGGCGAAACAAACCTTCGCGAACCATAGCTGCAGCCCCGCACCAATAAATTGTCCACGCTTAGACATAACTACTTTATTGGACTCCAACACTACCTTAAACCCATCTCTTCAAAGAAGGTAAACTTCAGATCTCTTGTATATGTTTTGCAGATATTGGGCCTTTTGAGATTTATCGTAATTTCTTCATATGAATTTTAGGGGAACTATTCATCATATATAAATTCCAAAGCATGTGTTTCATATGTTTGCAAAGTGTTCTGTTGCAAACCGATAACAAGATATGTTGGTTAATTTTTCTTTCTTTTTCTAGTTAATTTTCAACTTCAAATTTTAAAGATTTTAAAGTAGTCTAATAATGCACGATTTTTAGTTTTTCAGCAAGTAAATATAGCAAAATGTAGAAGCATCATCAATTAATGTCATGAAATATATCTTTCCGGACACCATTCATCTCACATAGATCAGAATGTATGAGTTCTAGAGGTGCCAAGAGTCTCTCCACTGCCTTGTGAGGCTTTTTGAGGTTGCTTAGATTGCACACAATTATGACACTTAGAACCTTTGGTAATGGTGAAATCTAGAATTAACGCAAGCTCACCAAAATTCACATCTAGAATTAATCGCAAGCTAGATAGATGTGACACCAAACTTCACATGACGTAAAACGAGAATGCCAAACACTCAAATTATCATTAATTGTGTCACAAATCGATTCACCGACTTATTACAAAAAATCGCCAAACTTAGGCGAAACAAACCTCCGAACCATAGCTGTAGCCCTCGCACCAATAAATTGTCCATGCTTAGACATAACTACTTTATTGGACTCCAACACTACCTTAAACCCATCTCTTCAAAGAAGGTAAACTTCAGATCTACCGTATGTTTGCGAGATATTGGGCCTTTGAGATTTATCAGAATTTCTTCATATGAATTTTAGGGGAACTATTCATCATATATAAATTCTAGCATGTGTTTCATATGTTTTTGAAGTGTTGCATTTGCAAACCGATACGATAACAAGACATCTTGGTTAATTTTTCTTTCTTTCTAGTTAATTTTCAACTTCAGCCTTAAAGATTTTAAAGTAGTCTAATAATGCCCGATCTTTTAGTTTTCAGCAAGTAAATATAGCATAATATAGAAGCATCATCAATTAATGTCATGAAATATCTCTTTCCACACACCATTCATCTCACATAGATCGGAATGTATGAGTTCTCGAGGTGCCAAGAGTGTCTCCACTGCCTTGTGAGGCTTTTTGAGGTTGCTTAGATTGCACACAATTATGACACTTAGAACCTTTGGTAATGGTGAAATCTATAATTAACCGCAAGCTCACCAAAAATTCACATCTAGAATTAAGCGCAAGCTAGAAGATGTGACACCAAACTTCACATGACGTAAAACGAGAATGCCAAACACTTTCGAATTATCATTAATTGTGTCACAAATCGATTCACTCACTTATTACAAAAAATCGCCAAACTTAGGCGAATCAAACCTCCACAACCATAGCCTGCAGCCCGGCACCAATAAATTGTCCATGCTTAGACATAACTACTTTATTGGACTCCAACACTACCTTAAACCCATCTCTTCAAAGAAGGTAAACTTCGGATCTATTGTATGTTTTGCAGATTTTTTTGAGAATATATGTTTGCGGATATTTGGAACACGATATTGGGCCTTTGAGATTTATCGAATTTCTTCATATGATTGCGATTGCCTGTTGCAAAACCGATAACAAGACATGTGGGTTATACACGGTGCACCACTTGATGGGCTGCGATGAAACAAGTTCATTTGGATCGTCACGAGGTAACTTTCGAAGTGCAGCTCCATCTTGTGCCTACCTTTGTTTGGTAATATAGACCATGTGTACACAAACACTTACGCCTACCTTTCTTTGTATTAGGATTTTGACTTGATGGGAGATTCCATCAATTTGGAGGATATTAGAGAGAAGATGACCAAGTTTCTTATGGAACATGTCATCAGACCCTGAAAGGCGAGCATTTCGTTTAAGTAAACCGTGAGTTGATTCTCGTTTTTCCCTTTGCCGCATGACGATCGTAGATACATGCATGTGAACCGTGTTATCTTGTTACCCTTGCCGCATGACGATCAAAGCTGGATACATGCATGTGAACCGTGTTATTTGTGTTGTGAACAATCCGAGATACATTTGAATTTGCAATGCCGCCGCCGCCGCCATTTGTTTGTGATCGGACCTGTGCATCCAGTATTATTTGTGTTTGCGGTGTCTACCATTTTCAATTTTCGCCGCATAGCTAAAATCGTCATTATCTATGTACGTACCACCGGCCGATGCGCCTCGTAGGTTTCGTACTAAATGTCCGTCGCTAAGAGAATCAAGAAACGTCAAACACCGAACAAGCGCCTGAAAATACGTAACGTTCTGGTCGTCTGCAGTAATCAAAACGAGCGTCTCGAAAAGCGACTAAATCCCACAGACATGGGTACAAAAGAAGGTGCGTAATAGCTAGAAAGGAACGCAGACGAGCTTACTAAAAACGCGCCTCGTAGCTCGTGTGTTACTTCGACACGTTTTCGCGAACAACCCGTCTATAACACGGAACACATTGCGGACGATCGTTGTAAACATGCGATTTGTAGCTATGTACGAGTTACGAACGAACGACCACAAGCGTGCCCGAAGTGTATTAAGGTTCACTGACGGTAGTACAAAACAAGCGTCGTGAACTGGATTGTAGTTACAGTCGAGCGGTCTAATCGCTGCGTCTCGTAGCTCAGTGGGCGACACATGCATTACCGCGTGTACCACAGGCGCCTGTAAGTACTAAAGGTATCACGCCGACTGCGTTCCACACGGGTCTATATTTGAATAACGGTTTACTGGACCCTTATAGTGATCGGTTAATCGTGAATGGATATGTTAGAGGCGCGCGATGCATACAAGCGTCTGTAGGTGTGCGTTAAGTGGCACTGACGCCTTCTTGTGTACATCATCGCACATTCGAATCGGTTATACGTGATACCGGTTTCGTCGTCACTACTTTTGGACGCTGGTACGGTCGACATCGATGCCGCGGGTGCCGTGACGTTTCTGGGGTACTGTCGCACCTTAGACAATTATGTTCGTAGATACCGTAGACCACGGTCGAGAGCAAAACCGAGGGCGCAGATGTTCCCGGCGTGTGAAACAAGGAGTCACTACGCACAGAAAAGTTTGAGACGTATGAAATCCCGTCCGTATTAAAGCTGTTCTTGGGGCGCCGCTACGGACAGTCCCCGAAGTCGACATTTAGAGACCCTAATGGGCAGTCGCCAAGGCGATCAGAAGCCCTCAACGCGCGACTCAGAGGCCTTTTTTCTACATAGTGTAAGAGAAGGAGAAGGTTTGGGTGTGGGTTTTACTTTCTCATGCTTGGCCATAAGACAAACATGAGTAGAGTCATTTTCTTCCTCATCCTCATCATCGGTCATGTTGTTGAAGAGCTTGGATGTAGAGGTCTCTTGCATAGCAAATGTTGCAACATGAACTTCCTCTTCACTTGTCTCTTTAGTTGAGTCCCACTCATGGCCGATGTGAGCTTCACCCATATTTCTTCCCTTTCTCTTGTAGTCTTGCTTCTTGTTTTTGCCATTGTCCTTCTTGTACTTGTTGTTCTTGTTCTCATAAGGACAATCGGCAACAAAATGCTCGGTGCTACTACCACAGTTGAAGCATGTTCTCTTTTTCTTATTTGGGAACCTTCTTTGCACCATCTTGTAGCCATTTGCTTTCATCCCCTTCCCATACTTCTTCAAGAATAGGGCCATGCTGTCATTGATCTTCTTGTAATCAGCCCCATCATCTTCATCATCACTTGAGGAAGAGGTTGCATCAATGTTTTCTTGCATCTTCTTCATTTCCTTGTCTTGACTTGAAGATGCTTGCTTGCTGCCCTTGACCTTGTTGGAGGAGTTTGGCTTGCTTGCCTTGGTTGCCTTGAGAGCTACATCCTTGATCTTGATGCCTTCAAGCTTTGCTTGCAACTCTCCAAGCTTTCTTCTTTCATTTGCTTCCTCTCTTTGCATGTCATAGGTGAGCAGTCTTCCAAGCACATCATTTGGAGTGAACTCTTCAAACTTCTTCTTGTCACGAATCAAGGTGACCACTATATCATTCCTAGGTGTGTATGCTTCAAGCATGATCTTGACAACGGTGTGGTCATCTAGATCCTCATCTCCAAATCCTCTAATCTTGCCAACTAGCACCATCAACCGATTGAACATCTCTTGGGCCCCTTCTCCATCAAGGATCACAAACTGGTTGAGCTTGGCCTTCAACAAGTCAATCTTGGCTTTTCTCACTTTGTCTACACCTTCATGTGCAAGTACCAAGGTGTCCCAAATCTTCTTAGCTTCATTGACATTCATCACCCTATTGTACTCATTTTTCTTCTAGAGCACTTAGGAGGATGCTTGTGGCTTGACCGTTGATGTGGGCAGCTGCTAGCTCTTCATTTGTTGGTTCCTTGGGGTTCACCGGTGGTTGAAATCCACTGCACACAACTTCCCAAAGACGAGGGGTGAAGAGTGCTAAGATAGGCTCTCATCAAGTGCTTCCACTTGGCATAGTTGGTCCCATCAAAACGGGGCAACTTTCCCGCGGGCACATTGATGAAAGACTTCTTATCGCGGTTAGTCAAATAAGAACAATAGTTGGCGAACTTGTTGTTGTTGACGCTGCCCTCATCCTTCTTCTTTTCTTTCTTCTTCTTCTTGTTGTTGTAGGAGATGTCATCATCTCCATCGTCGGAGCTACTTGATAGCTCACTTGACTCCGCTTCTTCTTCTTGTCTTTGCTTTTCTCTTGCTGCCCTTCTAGCAGCCCTTGTTTCATGAATCACTCTTCTTTGATCTTTTCTTTGAAGCTTCTCGGCAAGCTTGATGCTAGCTTCCTCTTCTAGCTTCTTCTTCTCTCGTTCTTGCCTTCTTGGGGTTCATCTTGCTTGTCTTGCGGCTTTTCTCTCGGGGTCGGTAGCATCACCCTTCATGGTGCTCTCACTAGCTAGCTGTACCGAGAGAGAGAGCTCACTCTTTGCTAGCCTCCACCTCCTTCACGGGACGGTGGTTTTGCCTCCTTTCTTCGATCCCTTCGGCGCGTCCATACTTCACGCGGTGAAGCGTATACAAAGTATCCTAGCTCTGATACCACTTGTAGGATCTGATGGAAGCCTAGAGGGGGGGTGAATAGGCTGACCCCCAAAATCGACCTGTTAAAAGTTTATCACACTGTTAGTACAGAGAGGCGCGGCACTGCCGCGTATAGGCATGGCACTACCGCGTGAAACTGACAGACAGAGACAAAGACATAGAAAGAACTTCTGTCAAGCAGGGAGGCGCGGCACTGCCGCGTATGGCAGAACCAGAGCACCACCAAAGTGAATCCACGGGCTGTAGTTTGGTGCTTTGGGTTTCTCGCTTTTTCTTGCACACAAATACTTCACAGAGAACTAGCCAAATATGACAGAAACCCAGCAACAAAGTAGATCGGGACGAAAGCCAAGCTCACAAGGTAAATATGCAGGAATGTAGAACACAAGTGACACAAGGATTTGACCCATGTTTTTGTCGCCGCCACACGTGCCGGGCTACGCCCACGTTGTTGAGGTTGCCACACAAGGCTTAGCTTGCCCACCCGGCTTGCTTTTTCCCTCGTTCACAAGTCTAGGGAGTTAACCCTATAGATGTGGGGTAATGTATTGATGATTGTGTGAGGTTACAAACCTCCAAAGGCTGCCACATGAAGGGGGCAAGCTAAAGGGCGATGCCTAGCCGTCTAGGAGCAAGCTCCAAGAGTAAAGAACCCTAGGGTTCCGGCCAAATGTGAACCAAATGCTCTTTCAAGATGGGGAAGTAGTAGATACGGTCTCCAATCGAAGTTTGCTGCCTTTTCCCTCAAAAATCCCTGGTGGGAAGTGAGAGATTGAGTGGAGAGCTCAAGGTGCTTCAATGGAGGAGTGAGAGAGAGCAAGAGGTGTTCCTGGCTGTTCTGGTCGGGAGGAAGAAGAAGAGTGAGCCAGGTGACCATTGTGGGAGGGGTAGGATGGGTATTTATACCCCCTACGGACTCTTGGCCGAAGTTAAGTGTGGCACTCGCCGCACTTAACACACGCGATACGCCAGCGTAGGTGCGGCACTCGCCACACCCATATCATATGCGCCTTTGCCGCCACCGACAGCAGAGAGGTAAAATATGATTTTTGCTGGCTGGTCAGGCTGGAAGTTGTGTTTTGTGGTTGATTTGAAGTTTAGAGCAATTGGTCCACAGATACCCGAGAATCCTAGCATTCCTCTTGATAGTACGACATTTCCTAAACTCAAGATTCAAAATATGAAATAATTTAAACGCCTTGATCCGAAAAACACCACCATCTAGCTCATGGGATACCTTTGGCCTGTACAACAACTCCTCATTTTATTTCCTGCATGTCATCTTTGTAAATCTCATTAGTCCCCTAATTCGGTGGTCATCAACGCCAAAACCCACTTGGAGCTTGATTGCACTTACAGTGCTGTAGGTTGGACTCGTTGTGGTGTGTGTTGAGAGAGGGGGAGAGAGGGGGTACTTATACTTGGAGTAGAGGGACCAAGTGCTAATGTTACACCCAAACCGACCATGTACAAGCGTCCAGGTACAGTGAATCGAGCCACGTACCCCCGCACCGCCCTCTAGGGGAGTTATTGCACTGCCACGTCCAAGCTGGGCTCGAACCGCCTCAACTAGGGGTGCGGGCGAACCTTGGATTGCGTGCGCACATCCCCGGGCTTGACTTGGGTTGGGCCTCGGTGGGCTAGCTTGTTGCATCGTGAAAGTTGTGGTGCGGGTGTCTCGCCCAATTCGACATGTAGGTCCCTGTTCTCCCTTTGGGTTTGATGTGTTCAGGAATGCGCTTTCCAGGGAGGCGCCATTTGGTCGGATTTCCACCTATGTTTATATGTTTTCTGCAAAATAGTATTCGGGAGAATACAAGTGGAAATATATTAGTAATAAATGTATATGAGTATTGTAACACCCTAGGTGTTAAGCATCTTGAAAGCATGATCATTTGCATGGCATCATCATCATTTCATGGATGAGCAAGTTCATAATAGTTTTTAAGTTGAGTTGCTCTCATTTCATGCTTGCTTGACCTAGCTACTATAGAATCTTTGCTATAATCATGTTTTGGACCTAGATTATGCTTAGATGTATTTTTGACATAATTTAGGACCATGTTTGAGCTTGTGTTTCAATTTAGAAAATTTTTATAAAATAGCCCTAGTGTGTCAAACCTTTTTGACCCATTTTGAAACTCCTTTCAAAAGTGCTTGATAGAAGTGTTTTTAGCAAAAAGTTTCTATAGATGAAATGAAGTACTTTTTATGTGGAGCAAATGATCTGTTGTAAGTTTCTTGTGAAAAGGTTTGGAAATGTCCCAAATAGAGCCCCCAAGTTTGAGTCAAACTTGAGTCAAATTCAAACTCTGTTTTTGAATGTTTTGAATTGACCTTGATGTTTTTAATTTTTAGTTTCAAATCTAGGCCGAATTAGAAAAAGTTCATGTTGACAGTTTTGTAGCTTATGAAATTCTCTACAAAGTTGATGTTTTGACTTTTTTCCAAATACTGCACGGATCTCGAGGCACAGGCCAAAACAGCCACCGACTCAAGTAAAGCGAGCCGGGGGTATCGGCGGCCGTCGACCGACAACGCCGGGCGACGTGGCCACCCGCAGCGCCCCGCCGATGTACGGCTCGGACAGCCGTGTACGCTCGCCCATGCACCTATAAAACCGCGCCCCACGCCCTGTCCTAACCCTAGCCCCATTCCGCCCGCGCCGCCACCCGCCCGAGAGCCGCGAACCGCGCCGCCAAGGCGCCATTGCCGTCGATCCCGAAGTTCCGCCGCGCGTTGCCGTCACCGTCGCGCCAATCCACCCCAAACTACGTCCCTAGCATCGCCACGGGCTCTTCTACCTAAAGCCGTCGTCGATTGGAGGTAAAACCCGAGGTTTCGAACCCTAATAATCATGGCGCCGCCGCTTCGCCGGCGAGTCCACCATTGCCGCCGTTGGGGCAAGCTCACGTCGAGCTCGTAGATCGAGTTTAGGCCGTTCTTTTTCATGTTCTAGGATCGCCTAGAGGTGCTTGAGCTCTAGAGCTAGATGGTTGAGTGAATCTTGCCGTCGTTTCGACGGGACACGCCATCGCCGACGTCTTTGCCGTGGCGCCGCCCGCGCACACGCTTTTCTCGCCCGTCGTTGCTCCGTTAGGCTTCTAGGTTGCTTGCATGTCGCTGCTAGACCTAGGGGAGTAGAGAACGACCACCCGTGTGCCGTTTATCGCCGGAGAACGGCCGGAGCACCGACGTCCGCGCGCCGTGAGCCGCCGCCGACGCCGCCGTCGTCGTTTTGATAGGTTTTAGGTCGAACCAAGTGCACCAATGTGTTCGCCTCGTCGGCGTAGATGCTTTTAGAGTATTTGGTCGTAGCGATTTGGTCATCGCCGGCTAAAAATCCGCCGCCGATCCGCGCCCGCCGCCGTCCCCTGTTCGATTGTCGCTGACATGCGGGCCCCGCCCGATTTCTTTTTTTTTCCTTTTTCGCATTTTTTCCGGTTTTTGAATGGAAAGCTTTGGAAATTCATATCTTGGTAATTTTGAGTCCAAATTGAGTGAGGCAAATTTTGTTGTGCTTGTTAGAAGATAGGCTACAGTATAAAATTATGAAACCCTATTTTCTGAGAACTTTTATATAGAGTTTTATTTATGGCTAGAAATGCATGGAAATTGGAGAAAATCATATCTTTTAATTGGTACAAGATAAAAATATGTTTTCTGTATGAAAAGTGCTTGTTTTTGTGAGTAGAATCCAGGAAAAATATCATGCATGGTATGTTCTGTAGAAGAAATGTGATTTTCTATTTATGTGCTTTTGCTATGTGATATTTAGAAATTAATAGAAAAATAATTATTAGGGTTTTGGATGTAAAACTTGGTGTGGTGGTTTTTGATAGGTTTTGGTAGATGTTCATACTCAGAAATCTGTTGTCCGACACTTTTCACAAGTACAAAGTATTTTCATGCTTAGCTTTGTCACTAGATTGCCATTTTTGTGTAGGACTGTATGACCATAATCTTGCCATGATTTTTTTGGTAGCTACTATATTCCAGTAGGATGCTCTGGTAATGTTTGTAGAATTTTCTGAGGTAGTTTTATATTTATTATAATTATGGTGCTTGGGAAATAGGCTAGAAATATATGCTCATATGATCATGTTGGGTATTTGTATTTTTATTATGTGTTCTTAGCATAATTATGACCTGTTAGTGAGCTTGGTTTGGTTAGCTTAGAAGTTTCTACATTTTTCTTGTTCTAGCATTTTATTTGATTATAGTGTGCAAGTGTAGTGTTTGCTTGGGCATATTATTTTATGTGCTTTAGATTATCTTTTGAACTGTCCAGTAGGTTTATTTGGTAGATAATTACTTGATTTACTTGCTGGGTAAGTTTGGGATAAGTTGCATGAGTAGTTTTGAAGTTATGGATGTTATATGTAGTGTTTGGGCTGAAAACAGAGTCTCTGTTTTTCCCAATTTCGAGGCTGGTAGGTTTAGATTTAGCTTTGGATGCTGTGGAATGTTTTGTAGGAAATTTTATTAGCTTTCAATAGAGTCCTAGTTTGCTAAATTTGGAGTTGTAGAACTCCCCTGTGATTTGTTTTTAGTGACAAAGCATGTCGTGCTGCCATTTTCTTGTCAATAGAAAGAGATAGGGTGTGGTTTGATGTAACGAAGTTAATGTTTCTTGTGTAGATTAAGTTATATTTCTGCGGAAGAGATATCCACATACTAATAGCTTGCATCATGAAGCATCCATCCATCATACATACTTTACTTTATGCAAGTTGTTATGCATGTAATTGTATTTATTTCTTTTCTCCATCATATGCATCATCTCAGGATCGGAGGAGGTTCTGGAGGAGCTGATCGAGGAGCCGGGGAGCTGTTCCAGCTGGGGGTGCAGTCCGGAGGAGTCACCGGAGGAGAAGGATCGACCGACGAGTTGACTGAGTGCCCGGAGCACGTTCCGGCAACGTTCCGGCGAGGCAAGCCCCGGAGCATTCTGCCCTTTCCTATTCTTCCAATTAACTTGACTTGAGTCTTTTATATGTTTCATGCATTACGTATAGGAAATGGTTGAAACCGTTGATGCATTATATTCCTTGCTGAAGTTGTTACCCTATCCTATTAGCGAGTCTAGGTTAATGCTCAGTACTATGTTTGCAGTGAGACGGTGATGCCGGTCACTTGAGGAAATGTTGTGTACAATCACATGGGTGATTGTCAAGCTGCTGTTGAGAACCTGATAAAATAAAACATGTGAGATTGGGTGGAGTTTGTGGTCCTTTCCACCGATCGATTAAGGACTTACTCTTTGTCGGGCTGTGGTCGGAAGTTGAACGCACGGCATATAGTAGGCTCAGCGGGGTCGTGTGAGCCACGGCTTCGCAAGAATGTTAGGGGCCGGCCATGCTCACTTTATCGCTCCTCCTTTGGCGTTGGTTGCGAGAGGGTTTTATTGGGTGCAAGAAGATGTGCACGATGATGTCGGTCTCGTTGCACGCTCACTTGGCACCCGAGAAGGAGGGGGTAGCCGGCAAGACCGAGACTTTTACGCCCCGTAACACCTTGAGGAGTGATCGGGTCCGCCTTTTTGTAAAGTAGACTTGGTGTGTGTCGGGGTATTCGCCACCTGGTTTTGCAATCGATTCGAATCGCCATCTCTCTGGGGGACAAGTGAGAACCCGGGATACCTCCACGACATCGTAGTCTTAATCACTACAACATAAATGTCTTTTATCATGTTGCAGCAAGTTATATCCTGATCCAGTTACCTATGCTGTTATTTATTCTACTGAGCAATGATTAATCTTGACTATACAGGATCTATGTTATGTAAATAAATAAGAACCCTGTTAACTCGGAATAATACAAGTAGTATGTGTAGGCTCACTAAACAACCTTATTTGCGAAAGTAACGTGAGTCAGCTAAACCCCAGATAAAGCCTAACATAATCCTTGGAGTCTTTATTTTATTTTGGATGGGTAAGTCTAGCTGTGAGTATTTCGTACTCGTGGTTTTATTCCCGTTGTTGCGGTGATCATATTTACCATGGTTATTGTAAGACTTGTCATTTCTGTTGATGAAGAGTAAGGTCAGGGCAAGGCAATTCTATATCCCTGTCTCATGCTGCTACAGGGATGACTATCTACTGGCACTATCTTATATTTGTTTTCGTTAAAAGACTATTTGGTTTTCGCAAACCACTTCGCTTCGCATACAATGAGCCCTGAGTTTGTAATAAATCATACTCCGCACTTTGATGTTTAATTATATCGAATTTGGTTTGAAATACTGCGGATTTTACTACCAAGCTCAACGATCCTGTTGTATGTTGTTGATGAGTTTGAAATCACTCGTAGATTTCCGGAATACCGGGTTTATATGGACTCAAGTGTAGATCTGCGATTGTTTCGGTGATTGCGACTTATACTTGATTTCTTATAAATTGGTCGGCTCTGTCACAAGTATGAAAAGGTATAGTTTCACCCCTTTTATGGTAGAATGTTGACGGTAAAAAATATGTCTTTCGCGGATGTCAACAACGCCTCGCAACAAAGTTTTTTAATACGCAGGTTTTAGTGCGTCTCAAACTTTCCGTCTGTAGTAAAACCTTGTATTAATGCCAATGCACTGGCAGTATTTACATCTGGTGGACGATGCAATACAATCCCTACCCTGATCTCTTCCTTAAGTCCAGCAATGAATCGGGATACAAAATACGTTGCATCATAAATGGGGTTGTATAACAACAAACTGCGGAGCCCTCTGCTCAAACTCAAGAACATACTCGGTAACATAATTCGACCGAGTAGTGGACTTGAACTGCTGGAAGACCAATGGGTACCGATGCTTGTCAAACTTCTCCATCACCATTTTGCAGAGAAGATCCTAATCAGTAATTCTCCCACGACATTCGATCATGTGCAACCATATCTTGGCCATCCCAACAAAGTTTAAGGCCGAATCTTGTCTTCAATGAATCATGCACCGAATATACCTCGAAATACATAATGCAATGATTGTGCCGTAAACATGGGCTCGTGCCATCAAATTTGGGGAACTCGAGTTTAGGAAACAGAGGGGGACGAGTGTGGGGTTCATCGACGCATTCCACGCATGTTGTTCTGCGGCGGATTCCATTAAATCCGCTGCAGTTGTCCGCTACTCCCGTTGAGCCGCACGGCAGCCGCCACCGTGATGGTGATGACGACGCGGGTGTCGCGTTTAGGTCAAGTCCCGATGTGGAAACTGTCCAACCGCGGTAGTCGCGACGCGGCGGCGCGCCACCGAAGACAAGTTGTGGCAGAGGAATTCCACCGAGCACTCTCGGGCAGGATTCGGAACCGCGACGTTGAGCGTGGTATCCACCCTCGTTGCCGCCTGCGGTCCACCACCTCCTGTCGCCTCACGGTTGACGACCGTCGTTGCCGCCGGGTTCACGACCTCACGCGTAGTCGATACGGGAGTAGGTGTCGCAGATCGAAGACGCCTGCACCTCCGTGTCCGTGCGGAGATCCTGCAGCGCCTGATCCGTGTTGTTCTACCACGCGCTCACCGCATGCACCTCGCCCAGCGCCCGCTTGACCATATCCTGCATTCCAGCGAGCTTGTTGTCGATGGCGGTGAAACCATCGAGGCACTTCATGATCTCGTCGACCTTGCTAGCCAAATCCCCCATCGACGCCGTCATCTCGGTTTGGAACTTGGTTTGCTTGGGCGCCAGGACGAATTGGGATTTGAGGAAAAAATTTCACCGCAAACCGACGCTCTGGATACCAATTGCTAGGATCTATTCGATCACTAACTGATAACTGGACTGGATTGGAAGGTTGAGATGGAATTCGAGGTAGGTTTAGCAGGAATTGGAGGATTTGTAACGAAAGCGAATAGCAGAGACGACGAACAGAGGAATGTTTATTCAGTTAGGGGAACGATTTCATAATACAATTGATCGATGCCTTCGCGGCCACTCCACCGCAGCGTTTATACTCCTACGCGGCCGGTGGCCCAACAACAAAGTAAAAGAACTAACAGGCACATGGGCCAACTCAACAATACTCCTGAATTTATACTTTCCCGCTCAATGTCACCGGTCATCTCCTATTGTCGTAATACCTTCAGATACCTGACATGTACCGCCACCTGCAGGTGTTGTGAGTTCTGGTGTCAGGGGAAGCAGACGACGATGCCGGCACGCTATATAACGCGCCAGAATTTTATTTATAGCCTTCTGGATTGTATTAAGTGATATTTTCTTTAAAAAACAAGATTCGGTATTCTAATTTAGCAAAGCAGAGAGCTGAGATGGACGTGCGATCGACGGGAGCAAGCCTTGACTACGAGCTGTTGTTAGACTCACTGTGTACATTGGCAGATGCAGTGCAGTGATTAGCTTAATAACCTAGCAGGGTACGCCCAACAGCTTCACGGATCGTCTTGACGGCGCATCACCAAGCTGGTGTAGATTGGCAGCCGCGCGAGATCCGGGAAGCAGAGGCAGAGCACCAATGCGCATCTGCTACTCGGTCGGAGGAGCTACAAGTCAAAGAGCATCAGGCACGCTGTTGATGGAGAAGCAAGTTGCTCACGTCGTCCAGGCTTGTTGCAACAAGCATCGGTTCAGATCCTCAGCTGCACCGACGCGCCAATAATTGACTGGCACACCACGTCACTTGTGTTTGTTTAAGCAGGACGGAACCTCGCCGGTCAGTGTGCACAAATATTAACCATAAGACGCGAGATACCAAGTTTTGTTATGATCCGCATTTCTTGGGCATGCTTCTGTGATTAGACAACAAAGAGGCAGCATCCGGATTAGAAAAAAAAATATCTTACATCTTGGTCAGGCTGTGACCACATAGGGCGAGGAGCGCACGCTGACCCGGCCATGTCCATCTCCGGTCACGCATGCTTCTCCTCCACGAGAAACGTGGACCCTGCCGTGGCAAATTAGCACACGCCAATCAAGTTGTAGGAGGCCAATTCCACCAAGCCTTTGACGACGTATATGTACTGATGTCCAACGTCAATATGCACGTAAAGGTCTTGTTTGGTTTAGGGACTTTTTAGTCCTTAGGACTAAAAAAAGTTTCTTTTAGTCCTTACCAAACTAAAAAGGAGGGACTTTTTTAAGACTATTTCTCTATTAGTCCCTAAAAGGCTCTCTTGGAGGGACTTTTTTATTAGTCCCTAGAACTAAAAAAAAAAAAAGTTTAGTCCATAGCAACCAAACAGGACCTAAGTTTCCGTAACTGCACGATCATCAAGCTGCCTCCAACACGTCTTGATCGTACATGCTCTCTGCTGCACTTGCATTGGCACACACGGACTCACTACTACACAAATGAACTTCCGTGGCGGGCAAAAATGGTTTTCCGTGGCGGTTTTCGTGCCCGCCACGGAGGGAAGATCACGTAAAATACGAGAACTTCGGTGGCGGTTATTTTTCCCGCCACCGTTAATAGAAAAAAATAAAAAACCCTAAAGCCCACCCGGAGCCCATCCAGGCCCAAACAGGCCCGCATCGGGCTACGATGGATCCGGCCGCCGCCGGCGCTGCATCCGCCCGCCGGGGGTCGGGATCTGCCTCAAGCTCGCCGCTGTCACGTGGATCGGGCTTGAGCTCGCCACCAGCTGCGTGGATCGGTCGAGCTCGCCGCCGCCTCGTGGATCCGCCTCGATCCGGCGGAGAGAGGGCCCGCGCCGCGGGATCGCCTTCGAGCCGCCGGGGGGCGCCGCCGGGATCGCCCTCCGCCCCGAGGGACGGCGGATCCGGGCCCGCCCGGCCGCCGCTGCCCTCGTTGCTCGCCGGAGGGCCGCCCCGCCGCTTGTCTTGGCCGCTATCTGCCGGGGTGGGGAGGGGCGGGCCGCCGCGGGGAGGGGGTTGGGCTGGGGGCCGGGGGAGGGCGCGGGCCGCCGCCGAGAGAGGGAGGGAGAGTTGGGCGCCGGGGACGAAGGGAGATCGGGCTACGCTTGGGAGGAAGGAAAGGAGTGAGTGAAACCCTAGAAGAGTGAAGTGCTCGTATATATACTTGTGGCCGTAAAATGGGCTATTGGGCTGATATGTTGGGCTTTATTTTCCGTGGCGAGCAAATTACAAAAACCGCCACGGTTAATCTATTTACCGTGGCGGTTATTTTTACAATGCCCGCCACGGTTAATAGGGATTAATCGGGCGGTTATTTTACAATGTCCGCCACGGTTAATCGATAACCGCGGGCGGTTTTTCCTTCCGCCGCACGGGGTGCGGGCCACCTATTTTCCGTGGCGGTTTCTCGGATGCCCGCCACGGAAAATAAAATCGAACACCATGTAAAATCAATTTTGTAGTAGTGACCGAAGTCACGCCTAGCATTCACATCCGCAAAGATACTCGTATCCGGCTTTTTGTTATCCATGAAACAAATAATAACTGCGGGCTTTAGCCACCATCATAGCCAATGCCGCAACGATCACACCACCATCATAATGGAACTCCCATTGATCTAATCACGTGTCGAAGACGTCGTCTACATACACCACATCTTCTAGCCACACACCGTCGAACCTTCGACCGATCCCTATGGAACAGGAGCCCCTGCCACTATCAACCCGATATACATATCTAGCTAGGTTCCTTTTGAATGTAGTCAAAGTTCCCAACTCTACCCATCAATCACTGCCATTGTTGGGACATGAGTTGTGAAGGCCTCACGGTTGAGACCATCATAGGGAACATGTGATCTAATTAAAGCTACTTCTACTTCTACAACGTGTTTTGTCGTCTCTTCTTCAGGGACCTCCGCATTATCTCTTCAAGTGACGAAGGTGTTCGCCAAGATGTCGGAGGCTCTGATGAAGAGACATGGTGAAGCCTTTCAATTCCTTGGCGAGGCGAAGGCCGTGGATAAAATTCTCCATGGAGGTTCCCTAGGGAAGCGAATGTCGAAGCTGGCTTGACAAAGGCAGTGGTAGTAAAAGGGCCACTAATGGGCCTATGTTGGGTGCACATGGAGACCTACAAAGCAAGGCGGTAATCGAAAGAGAAGACCGGAGCTACCCTGGTGGCCTAGTTCTGGTGATAGAATATCCTATCGATGTAAAAGGGTCAACACATGTACAATGCCTATAAAAAGGGAGTTGTACCCCCCCTAAAAGAGTTAGTTAAGATCATTTATGAAACTCTAATGCTTGTCGACCCGTCCCCATTGCACCTAACTGATTCCCAACAGCCATGCTCCATCTTGTGCCATGTCTTTTTATAGACATACCGCACAAGCCTTGCACGACGGTGGTGAAACATGTTCATTGCACCTCCCATGAACTACTTTCATGAATGTTGCTCCTGATACCACTTGTTAGAGTGCACAGATAGATGCAGACCAAAACATACGTATTACTAACTGACAAACATGAAAGTAGAACTACGAGAAAATACACTAACGAGAATGACACCGAGGGACGATGAAGGTTCAACCATCTGTTTATATCCTCAGCCCTTGGCACACGACTATGAGAGCTCCTCCCAATGAAACAGCAACTACATTGGCATCCAGGTGGTCCCACGTCCTTGCTGCCACCATCCAAGCCAGCCCCAAGTTGTCTCATGATTATAACAGGGGTAACCTCATATTAATGGGCCCATGTATACAGAGTTCGATCATAACTCCTTACCTCTAATACAATTAATTGAAATTCAATGTTTTTTTTAAATAAGCGGGGAGGGAGGTGAGCCCCCCTTTGGAGCTTTATTGAATATATTTTTTTTACAACTGGGCTACAAGATACATAAAAGGAATGAAAGAAAGTAAAGAAGATTACATATAAGATCACAGCCATAAATCTTGTCTTTGGCTTAAAGTTGGCCTTTGCTCTTGGCATAACTAGAACAAATTCCTTCTTGAGGACTTCTTTACATCGTCGAAGAGAATGAGCCCGGCCTAAAAAAAATCACATCATTGCGTAGCACCCAAATGGACCAACACATAGTAACAATGATTTCAAGTGGAGAAGGGCACATTGAGTTGCGTCTTGATGTTCTCAATTATAAAATGAACATCGTTAGGGCGTCCGCAATGGTAATAGCTAGTGCTAGCTACGTAGTCGGCTGACGTGGAGGTGAGAGACAACAACAAAGATTATTTTATGTTATTGGACCCACATGTTCCTCTCATATATTCTTGGGCTACGGGAAATAGTCTAGCTATTTGCATGTAATTAGTGACTACTCTCTCCTACTTTTTCCTTGCCATGTCACATCTAGATCGTCAAATAGCTAACCATTGCGGACGGCCTTTAGAACCTAGGATATTAATAAAGATTTTGTTTTGGCAAGCAACCGCAAACGAAAGAAAGTGAAAGAGAAGATGAGATAGGTCTTCATCAATGTTTAGATGGCAAAGAGCACATGTGTAATCCGGCGGGTGCATATTATGACATCCGAGAAGCGTTCTTGTACTTAAACGATCCTAAAGAATTAGCTAGAAGAAAATCTTCCTTTTGTTTTGAAAGGCTGATTTCTAGAGCCATCTAAAAACCGGTGAAATTTGCCTATGTCCAAATAAGGGTTAGGTAAGCACTTTTTGTTGCAAATGAAGGACCCCATCTATAAGTCCAAACATCGATGATTCCTACGGCTTTAACTCCTGAATGATGGTTGAGAAAACAACAAACCGATCCAATGCAAAGGGGTAAGTGAAATAGATCATGAAGAGGATGGTTGTAGCCTCTCGCAATAGTGACCAAGGTGTTCTTTGCATATGAGAAAAGTTGTGGGAAAAAGCTGACTTAGAGTTCTTTGGTGTCCAAGAATCAATCTAGAGAAAACAAGTATCACTTGAATTTGGTGAGATTATTGAAAAACTTTTGAATTTAGGAATCAACTTCAAAATGTCCCTCCACCCCAAGGAATAAAAAGGTGCCTCTATGGACAAAATTTTGTACAGGCAGATGATTCCTTGTGTAATACTTTTCTCAAACAAGCTAAACCTGGGGGACGGGGGCTTTAAAGAACTTATGCGAGATGCTTGAGCGAAGGCTATCATTTTTAGTATCAATGTCTAATTAAAGTTCAATGTAACTAGACTGTATACATATTTGAAAAAAATACTACCCCGTTCCAAATTACAAGTCAGTTTGACTTTTTCGGTACATCAATTCTGTTATGTATCTAGTATACTAATATATCTAGATACATCTCTACTATAATGTCCCACTTGAGGGCTCACGAAATCAACGGCTCACATAACAACGTCATCTCATTGGAGGGCTGAGATGAAAAGTTTGATGCAAGGTCGGACACCCTCATCACGCGCGGCATCGCGGCATGCGAACAGCCTTTGAACCCCTACCCTCGCATCCATCGAACAAATGAGATTTTCGGGGAGAAAAAAAAAAAAACGCGGCTCCACGCGGAAAGACCGGGATCGGCGACGAAATGCCGGGTCTCGCCATGAGATCGACGGCGGACTCGCTGCTGAAGATCTCTAGTTTGGTTTTGGCTAATTAGTGACACCTAAGGACTAATCTCTCTATTCTAAGTGTATGACATGATTGGAGATTGGTCATGCCGAAGTTGGTGTGTGGTGATCATGGATGAAGGGTCAAGGTGATCCAAAGGATGATCAAGCATTCAACTCGGTGGAGTTTCGGAGATCAAAGTCCCCAAGGCAAAGGTATAACCATAGGGCTTTTGATTTCACATCCAAGACACCATAGAGGGTGTGGATGGTAATAGGATCGATAAGCCGTACTATAAAGAGGGAAAACTTTCGTACATATCGATCCTCACGTGCCTTTAGGTTCAAAATTCATATGCATGCATTCTAACCTAAAGTGCTAACTCCGTCCTTGGTGGAAATGGTTTTGATAATGCTAACACATGGTGTCAAGGTGTTCTTCGACGTGTCGGGCAACAAGAAACAAGTGACGTAAGTCGGTTTGGAGCAAAGGCGAAGAAACGGCGACGTAAACGACGGTCTCGCGACTCAAGGCGTCGACGGAAGCATGACGGAAGCATGGAATACCGACCGGACGCCTGTGAGTGGTTCGGTCAGAATTAACAGAGAACATGTTTTCGGGGTCTCGGTCGAGGGTCGACCGGATGCACCGACCGGAAGCAGGTCAGGTGTGACCGGACGCACCGGTGTGTGCGTCTGGCAGAGAGCATGTTTTTGGAGTTTCGGCCGCGGGCCGATCGGACGCTGTGACCGGATGCTTTAGGTGCCGACCGGAAGCACCGACGGACGCACGGCCGGACGCTCCAAGGGCGGGGTCCAACGGTGGTTTTCACGCCGGTTGTGGCCGAGGACCCACCGACCGGACTCTTGGTGAGTCCGGTCGGTCTTGTCCGGTCGGCCGCCAGAGAGGGTGTTTTTTCACCCTCTCCACCACATTCCGTGGTGTGGACTATATATACCTTGTTGGCTGCCCCTTGCTCTCCCTCTTGGTCATTTTGAATCATTCCTAACATACTTGAGCAAGCAAGCAAGCCTCCCTCCTCTCTCATTCTTGATTTGAGCTTCATTCTTGAGAGAAGAGTGATCCAAGTGCATTGCATTGAGTTCTTGCATCTAGAGGCACTTGGGGATCGTGTTGTGACGGTGGATTTCCGTTACTCTTGGAGGCACCACTCCTAGCCGGCTTGGTGAAGTGGTGGAGTTGTTGGCAAGAAGAGGAGATTGTTTCTTGGCCACCTCCGATTGGTTTGTGAGAGGATTACGCACTCCTCGTCGGGAAGACAAAGTGCAAGGAATACATTGCTCGTGCTTTGGGTACCTCACTTGGTGTGTGGTGTGTTGAGGCTAGCAAGGGCACCGCCTAGCTCAAACACCACCCTTGATTTGGTCGGCACAACCGGAGAGTAGTTGTCGGTGTACAACGAACTCCGGGTGAACAAATCGACTTATTCATTGTCTCTTGTGTGGATCATCACCTTCGAGTGATTGATTGGTTTTCATCTTCCCGGTGATTGGTTGACATCCTCTACACATCGGTATAACAAGCCTCTCACTCTTGCTTTACATTCCTAGTTTACTTTGAGTAGAGAGCTAGCATTTGCTTGTGTAGGTTGTTCTTGCTAGCATAAGGATCATATTAGGATTGCCAATTAGCTAGAGTAGTGACATAGACTTTGTGTGGACTAGAGATCATAGAAATATTTAGTCTTGTCACTAGAAGGCTTGCTTGACCATTAGAGCTAGTGCAAACCGCTTTACGCCGTATTTCATACTAATCGGTTTGTTTAGTTGAGCTTGTAGAAAATTTTTATAGGCTATTCACCCCCCCTCTAGCCATCTAGGACCTTACAAGTGGTATCAGAGCCGTGGTCACCATATTTGAAGGCTTAACAACCTTGGTGTGATAGTATGGCAACCATTGTGTTCAACAATGTTGGGGGAAAGCCTCCTTTCTTTGATGGGGTCAAGAATTTTGACTATTGGAAGAGATGCATGAGAATGTACTTGGGATCAATCAATGACCAAGTATGGGAGGTCACCGAGAAGGATTATGTCATCCTTGATCCTACCAACCTCACCAACACCGACAAGATCAATAGACAATGCAACACTATGGCATTGAGCACACTTTACAAGGGAATGGATGTCAAAGTGTTTGAGGGCATCAAAGACCTTGAGAAGGCTAGTGAAGTTTGGGAGAAGCTTTGTGAGGCCTATGAGGGCACCAAAGTTGTGAAAAGTGCCAAATTGTATGTTCTCAAGAGTGAATTTGAGAACTTCAAGATGAAGAAGGATGAGAGCATCCCGGACACATTCCATAGGCTCCAAGTCATTGTGAATGACCTCAAGGCATTGGGTGTGAAGACATTGGATAGAGATTTTGGGCACAAATTCTTGATGTGTTTGCCCAAGAGATTTGCCATGTTGAGAAAGATACTCTTTAGAGGTGCATTGGATACAATGACACCTAGTGACTTGCTTGGAGAAGTGCTAACCGATGAGCAAGTTGATGGCATGGAAGATGATGTGGAGAAGGAGGATGACAAGAACAAGATGGTTGTGGCATTCAAGGCCGCCACCACCTCATCCAAGGCAAAGGGCAAACCTAAAGCTCAAGAAGAAGAAGATGAGGAAGTCAATCTTGATGATATTGATCAAGAGTTTGCCATGTTTATGAGGAACTTCAACAAAGTCTTGAAGGGCAAGAAGTTTGGGCAAGGCTCCAAGAGAAGAAATGATTCATCCAAGGGCAATGAAGAGCCAAGAAAATGCTTTGAATGTGATAGTCCCTATCATGTTCTTGCCGATTGCCCAATCAAGAAAGAGAAGGAGATGCACAAGGCAAACAAAGGTGGCAAGACCAACAAGAAGAGCAAGTCAATAACTTTCAAGAAGAAGAATGATGGTGCATTTGTTTGCTCTTGGAATAGTGATGGTTCATCCGATGAAGAGGAAGAAAAGCCCAAGGCCATGAGTGCAATTGGTCAACACAAGACATCATCCCTCTTCGGCTCTTCACCTTCATGCTTCATGGCTAAGGCCACTAAGGTATCATTGCATGAGTATGATGAACTAAGTGATAATGAAGTAAAATATGATAGTGATAGTGAAGATGATGATGATGATGAACCCACTAGAGATGAGCTCTTAGAGATGCTTAAGCAAACTCATATCATGCTTAAGACTAAGGACAAGGAATGCAAAGCTTTGCAAAAGAGTGTAAAAACTCTTGAGCAAAACTTTAGTGAGCTAGAGGCCACCCATGAAGGTCTAAAGGAAGACTATGGGGATTTGGAGCTAGCTCATACTAGGCTTAAGAAAGCCCATGCCTTGCTCTTAGAGAAGAATGATAGAGCTTGCTCAATCATCAAGAAGGATGTTGGTTCAACATGTGACATTATAGATGAACCCTTTGTGGTTGATGTTGAAGAACCATCTCCTTCCACATCCACATCAACCCACTCAAGCTCTACTAGTAGTGATGGAGTAATTTTAGATTCATTACTAAAGGTTGAGAATGAGACTCTCAAAAGAGAGGTGGATGAGCTCACCCACTCCTTGAGAAAGGCTTATGGTGGGGATGCCCGCTTGCTAAAGTGCTTAGGTAGCTAACGGTTTTCCCTTAACAAGGAAGGCTTAGGCTATGTCCCCAAGAAAGGCAAGAAGGCCTTTGCTACTCCAAAGCCTAGCTTTGTGAAGAGCAATGGGCTCTATTGCAATAGATGCAAGCAAGTGGGGCATCAAGAGCATAAATGTGCTAAAATGAACATGAACAAGAAATCAATGAAAGTGCATTCCATATCTTTTGATTCTTGTTATTTGCTTACCAAGGGTGAGAAGGGTGTGAAGGCAAAGTTCATTGGTACACCTATTGTTGGCCCAAAGAAGAAGGCAATTTGGGTACCAAAGGCTTTGGTTGCTAACCTCCAAGGACCCAAAGGCAAATGGGTACCTAAATATTATTGATTTCCTTGTAGGTGAATTACAAGATTGGGGGCAACCATTGGATTCTTGATAGTGGGTGCACTCAACATATGACCGGTGATGCAAGAAAGTTCAACACCATTGATTCAACTCAAGAGAATGGCAAGCCTATTACGTTTGGTGATAGCAAGAGTGGCAAGATTCAAGGCATAGGCAAGATTGCAATAACCAATGACTTGACATTATCAAATGTGGCACTAGTTGATATCTTGAAGTACAATTTGCTTTCGGTGGCACAAATATGTGATCTTGGTTACAAGTGCATCTTTGGTGAAGATAGTGTTGAGATAGTGAATACAAAAGATTCAAGCTTGATCTTTAAGGGAATAAGATTTGACAACCTCTACCTTGTTGATTTTGGTGCTAGTGAGACTCAAATTAGTACATGCTTGATATCCCAATCTAGCATGGGTTGGCTATGGCATAGAAGACTTGGTCATGTTGGCATGAAGCAACTCAACAAGTTAGTAACACATGATCTAGTTAGAGGCTTGAAGGATGTTCACTTTGAAAAGGACAAGCTATGTAGTGCATGTCAAGCCGGCAAGCAAGTTGCCAACACTCATCCAAAGAAGAGCTTCATGAGTACTTGTAAGGTATTTGACTTGATCCATATTGACTTGTTTGGCCCAACCGCATATACAAGCATTGGTGGCAACAAGTATGGTTTTGTGATTGTGGATGACTATACAAGATTCACTTGGGTGTTCTTTCTCAATGACAAGAGTGATGTGTATTCATTGTTCAAGACATTTCTCAAGAGGGTGCACAATGAGTTTGATATCATAGTGAAGAAGGTGAGAAGTGACAATGGTAGTGAGTTCAAGAACACAAGAGTTGATGAGCTATGTGATGACTATGGGATTATGCATCAACTTTCGGCCAAGTACACACCGGAGTCAAATGGCCTAGTTGAGAGGAAGAATAGGACTCTCATTGAAATGGCAAGATCAATGCTTAGTGAGTACAATGTGAGCCAATCATTTTAGGCCGAAGCAATCAACACCGCATGCCACTACATCAATAGATTGTATTGCCATCCCATGATGCACAAGACACCTTATGAGCTATTGAATGGAAGAAAGCCAACCATTGCATACTTTAGAGTATTTGGGTGTAAATGCTACATATTGAAGAAGGGTGCAAGACTTGGCAAGTTTGACAAGAGGTGTGATGAGGGGTTTCTACTTGGTTATTCCACCACAAGCAAAGCATATAGAGTGTGGAACAACTCAAGTGGAGTGCTAGAAGAAGTCCATGATGTTGAATTTGATGAAACCAATAGGTCCCAAAATGAAGATGAGAACCTAAATGATGTTAGTGGAACTCAATTGGTCAATGCTATGAGAGGCATGGACATTGGTGATATTAGACCAACTCAAGTTGATGATGACAAAGATGAAGTGCAAATCACTCAAGCTAGTGGTGCTCAACCTCAAGATCAACAACAAGCTAGTACCTCATCTCAAGCAACAACAAGTGATCAACCTACCTCAAGCAATCAAGTTCCAATATTCCAAAGCTCAAGTGTTGCTAGAGATCACCCAATTGATCAAATTGTTGGTGACATTGCTAGTGGAGTGCAAACTAGAGGAAGGTTAGCATCCTTTTTGTGAACACTTTGCATTTGTATCACAAGAGGAGCCCGAAAAAGATTGGTGATGCTTTGAAGGATGAAGAATGGGTCATTGCAATGCAAGAAGAGCTCAATAACTTTGAAAGAAACAAGGTTTGGGAATTGGTAGAGAGACCAAAGGACTACAATGTCATTGGCACCAAATGGGTTTTCAAGAACAAGCAAGATGAAGATGGCATTGTTGTGAGAAACAAAGCAAGACTAGTTGCACAAGGTTACACTCAAGTAGAGGGTCTTGACTTTGGTGAAACATATGCTCCGGTTGCAAGATTAGAGGCGATTAGAATTCTATTGGCCTATGCATGTGCACACAACATCAAGCTCTATCAAATGGATATCAAGAGTGCTTTTCTCAATGGCTTCATCAATGAGCTAGTGTATGTTGAGCAACCGCCCGGTTTTGAAGATTACCATCATCCCAACCATGTGTACAAGTTGAACAAGGCATTGTATGGGTTGAAGCAAGCACCTAGAGCATGGTATGAGAGGTTGAGAGGCTTCTTACTCAAGAAAGGCTTCAAGATGGGCAAAGTTGACACTACTCTATTCACCAAGAAGATTGGGAAGGATTTGTTTGTCATGCAAATATATGTTG
This sequence comes from Hyparrhenia diplandra, assembly GCA_015847255.1. Classification (NCBI taxonomy): domain Eukaryota; kingdom Viridiplantae; phylum Streptophyta; class Magnoliopsida; order Poales; family Poaceae; genus Hyparrhenia; species Hyparrhenia diplandra. The sequence goes on from JADLZK010003168.1 coordinate 227,793, forward strand.
ATGATATCATCTTTGGCTCAATAAATCAAGAGTATTGTGAAGAGTTTGCCAAAATGATGGCAAAAGAGTTTGAAATGTCTATGCTTGGAGAGCTAACATATTTCCTTGGTCTCCAAATCAAGCAAATGAAGAATGGCACCTTCATTAGTCAAGGGAAATACATTAGAGACATGGTCAAGAGGTTTGATTGCAAGATGCCAAGGGCATCAATACACCAATGGGCACAAATGGATCATTGGACAATGATGAAAGTGGCAATATGGTTGATCAAAAGTACTATAGGTCATTGATTGGAAGCTTACTCTATGTGACCGCTTCTAGGCCCGATGTGATGTTTAGTGTGGGCAAGTGTGCAAGATTTCAATCATCACCTAGAGAGAGTCACCTCACCGCATCAAAGAGGATATTGAGGTACTTGAAGCACACACAAAATGTTGGGCTATGGTATCCTAAGGGGTCAAACTTTGAGCTTATTGGATATTCGGACTCGACTATGGGGGATGCAAGGTTGATAGAAGAAGCACTAGTGGTACTTGTCAATTCCTTGGAAGATCTCTAGTGTCTTGGTCCTCAAAGAAGCAAACCGGTGTGACACTTTCAACCGCCGAGGCCGAATACATTAGTGCCGGTAGTTGTTGTGCACAATTGCTATGGATGAGATCAACTTTGAAGGATTATGGATTTGATTTCCATCATGTGCCTTTGTATTGTGACAATAAGTGTGCTTGCAAGATGACTCAAAACCCGGTGCAACATACAAGAACCAAGCACATTGACATAAGGCATCACTTCATTAGAGATCACCAACAAAAAGGGAGACATTGCTATTCAACCTATTGGCATCGAAGATCAATTGGCCGATATCTTTACAAAGCCACTAGATGAGAAGAGGTTTTGCAAGCTAAGAAATGAGTTGAATATCCTTGATTTCTCCAACATGAGTTGAATGCACCCCACTATCATGACATGCCCCTTTTCATCAAGCAAAGCAAAGGTATCATTGTTTGGCATGGCATTCATGATAACTAAGGACTTGTTAGAACATCTAGACATATAACTTGTGCCTTAGGAAGTGTTGGTATTTATTAAGTGCAAAAAGAATATAAAGGGTTCCGCAAGCGCACAGAATATATATACCATTTGTAGCTTTTACCGGGAGTATTCCAGAGTATCGTTATTTATATTTTCCACAGGGAAGCAAGGGTAAAGACTATGATAAATCAAAATCATGTATCTACTAACTTAATATACCAACTAAACTAAAGTGAGGGGGTAAATAATGTATATGATATAAATGATAATTAATAGCACTTAACCAGAGAATATTATAATATAGAATAGATAGCTAAGTCGAGAGGACAACGGGAGAGATCTAGGTTCCTGAATACTTCTCTAGTACTTTGGTTCTTGAGTAACTAAGGCATGAAAAGGTATAGCGATCATAAAAGAACACTTCGGGACATCAGAACACTAGCCGCGGAAAGGGATGAGAAGGGGGCTAGGAAGCTCCGACTACGGTCCTACACTACCAATCCGAACGTGGTGGAATACGTCGGCCGTTAGGGCTGTCACCACCTAGGGCTACCACAACTATCCGTGGGACTGGGTGCAATCTAAGGTAACCTCTAGTCTAGACACCATGTCCACACTATTAATTACTACTCTAATCATCATGAATAACGTGAGCACTCAATACGAGCGAAGATCCCATGCAATTATATAACAACTATATTCTAATCAATAACATGAAAGGCATAAAAGTACTAGAAAAGATAGATCTAATTATGGCATAAAGTCTAATAGAGTTGAGATACAAAGATATACCAGAACGCTGAAGACTTCTCCAGAACCGGAGCGCAATTCCGCTCTCCCTAACTCTCTACTAGATCTATTCTATTACATTGTAGCTGTCTAATCTAATTCTCCAGGCGTCGTGCCTCCATCTGATGAGATATGAAATTGATGTATGAGATGATGACCATTGAGGGGGCCTGGGGGCTGCTTATATAGTCGGGAGGAGGTGCCAGGTGTTGGACTTAGATACATCTCGTACTCCACCGTCGCCCTCGGATCAAACCGACATTAAACGAGCGGATTAGATTGCGTCTTAGAGGCGGTTGGCGAAGCTTCTGGAATCAGGGCTGACGTGGCGGAGGGGGGAGGCCGACCGGCCTAATATTTGGGCCGGCCGGCCCGCAGTGGGACCCACTGGGTCCCGCGGCGCCGTCGGGCTTCGGAGTCTTCTAGATGATGTTTTCTTGGGTGCTAAGTCTTGATCACGTCGGGATTAATCCGAGCCTTCTAGACTCTTTCTCGGAGTTGGATTGCATTACGTCGCGTAGTCGTACGGCTCGCGAATTCTGGTGTTTTCCTGTTTAGTCCCTGCAATTCACAACTTTACCAAAACTGGTGAAAATATGTTAGTGACACCCTATTCTAGGTTGTTATTATGATTTATACCCCTTTCTCATGTTTATTTGATTAATAAATTTATATGATAACAAGTGTCAACAAACTCCCCCAAGCTTACCCTTTGCTAGTCCCTAGCAAAGCTATATGCTATAGTAGGATCAGGAGTTGCTACTACGCTTTCATACCTCAGAAGTACTATGTTTTCAAAAATAAATTCTCCTCTCAACAAGATTGCTCTCTCTTACCTTTACCATGGGGCGTAGCCTTTTTATAAACCTTAAGCAATTAGAAGACAAAACAATCAAGTCAAGTACCATGTCTCAAGTTCTTTGATCAACTATCATCCTGGGTTTTTGCAATATTTTTCAAAAGAAATTCAGAGATCCTATGTATGACCCCCTTAAGTAGATGGTATTTAGTGGAGTTACGTGTGGTGGAACATACATAGTGGGATGATAGTGGCGAATGGATGAGGATGAAAGGTAGTAATTAGCCTTTAGCCTTTTTCTAGTATATATATATATATATATATATATATATATATTTTCAAGCATCTTGGACTATATCTCTCTTTCTAAAAATTGCTAAGACCTGGGCTGTCCATTCTTGGAGAGGTGGGCTTTGCCCCGGACTTTTGTCCATTTTTCTCTCTCCTTAGAGATGTGGGCCCTACTCACCCTCGGACACGTGTCCATTATTCATCTCTAATTATTATTATTAGGGAGGTAGGCCCTTCTCGCCTAGTATGACACTTGTCCTTTACTCTCCCTCTCTCGTCTCACTTTTCTCTCTAAATATTTATTTTTCTTTCTTTTCTTTTCTCTCTTTTTTTTTCGAATGTAGCCCAGAATCTAATTGGCATAAAAACGTTGAGAGAGACATATCCAAAATTGCTAGAATTTATTTATAATATGGCTTGTGGCTTGATGGAATATGGGAATGCGTACTTCCGGGTTAGAAACAGCGTATTTGGTGGAGTGGGATGATTTTGATGTGTATGACAAACTCTTAAGGGTCATAAATACAGGAACTCATCATGTAGTATTTTATGATTTTCAAAAGATAAAACCAGGAATCAAGTATCTCTAGGAATATGATAAACAGCAGCTCAACTTTTCATGAATCATTATCCTTTAACGCCTAGACTCAGATTGAGCATGTGCTTCCCACAGGTGTAGGATTTTAGAGCAAATTAAGCATTTAAAGCTTCAGGAGAATCTAAGTCTGAATTGTAAGTACTTTAAAAGAGGAATTTATGGCGGAGCAACTATTCATCATTTCCATACATAGGGATCATCTTCAGCGTTAATTTTATTCTAGCAAGCATAAGCACACTATCTATTTATTTATTTATAGCAAACATAAAGATCAAACTATATATATAACTTAAACTTTTTATTTAGTTTTCTATAGTTATGCATCTTTTTATATCTTTTTAACAAAACAAACATACCAAACTAGTAGTAAATAAAGTAAAGGATAAGAGTACTTACCTGGATAATGGGGGTTGCACTCCCCCAAGCTGGATCTTGACAGTCTTTTAGAGATGTAGACGTGAGGTAGACTGTGGTGGTGTGGTAGGTTTATGCTAAACTGTGCACACCGATGATTCTTTCCTGCGAGATATTAGTGGACGTATACCCGAAGGATTGCAACTATTTGAAGAACATGTTGTTGTCCAAAGGTTGATATAAACTCATCTATGCTAACAAAAAGATGGTTCTTTGATTACTTTAGCACATATATTGTTTATCATTTTTTTTTAATAAATTATGTTCTTAGCTGCACTCTAGCATGGATCGAGGCAAATGTAACTTTTAGCAAAAGACAAAATAAATGATGTGATACTTACAGATCTTTCTTCTATGAGGAACGATCCGGGTCTTCCTTCTGCGCAGAGTTGTTGGAGTTCATCATACGCCTTGTCTCACCTCTATTGTGAGTTCATCTCTTGGCTTACCCGCATTGAATATGATAGTTTTCTGCAAGGGTTAGTCAAAATAATTGCTATCTACTAGAGCATACTCTTGGTTCAAAAATCAACCTAGACACCACGTCTAATTTGATTTAGGAAAGCAATTTAACTAGCATTAAAAAGCCTTTGAAAGCACGATCAACACTCCTAAACTAGGCACCATGCTTCATTTAAGAGATGTATGAAAAATACTTCAAACTAGAACATACTATAGCAGACAACGGTGGCATGAAAGCATCATAGAGATTTACTTAAATAGAGCATGATCATGGTGAGGATAATATTTATTATTATTTTTTTTATTTTATATGCAACGACATGATTGGGTGATTGCAAGGAGTTAAACATGCAATGGATTTACTATAAGAAAACATAAACTAGGTGGAGTAGAATGCATGAATTATTTAAGGGAAACATGCAATGGAATGCAACAATTGAAAAGATAACTACTCATAAATTAAAGTTCATGAGCAAGACTCACCTTTGATCATACTTACCTTCGCTCACAAGATGGAGTTTATGAGTTGTGTAGCCTCTACGTTCGTCACTTGAGATGTGATTTGAATTCTTGTGACGGTGACCTTTTCTTCAATCTACACTTAGTTAGAATAATATATATATATAAATGTACCTAAGAGATGGCGGGGGCTCCGGTGTTGATGGATCTTGATGTTCAAACACTCTGGTTTCTCCTTGTGGAAGCTTGCCGAAAGGTCACGACGGCATCAAATGTCCCTGTCTATTCCACACTCAACAGAGCAAGGATAATCCTACTAAAGCTAGTTAATACACTAAATTAGCGAGATATCAAGATCATTATCAAAATCTTTACGCCAATTGCTTCCCGCAGCAACGGCGCCAAAAAAACTTGTTGGTATTTATTAAGTGCAAAAAGAATATAAAGGGTTCCGCAAGCGCACAGAATATATATACCATTGTAGCTTTTACCCGGGAGTATTCCAGAGTATCGTTATTTATATTTTCCACAGGGAAGCAAGGGTAAAGACTATGATAAATCAAAATCATGTATCTACTAACTTAATATACCAACTAAACTAAAGTGAGGGGGTAAATAATGTATATGATATAAATGATAATTAATAGCACTTAACCAGGAGAATATTATAATATAGAATAGATAGCTAAGTCGAGAGGACAACGGGAGAGATCTAGGTTCCTGAATACTTCTCTAGTACTTTGGTTCTTGAGTAACTAAGGCATGAAAAGGTATAGCGATCATAAAAGAACACTTCGGGACATCAGAACACTAGCCGCGGAAAGGGATGAGAAGGGGGCTAGGAAGCTCCGACTACGGTCCTACACTACCAATCCGAACGTGGTGGAATACGTCGGCCGTTAGGGCTGTCACCACCTAGGGCTACCACAACTATCCGTGGGACTGGGTGCAATCTAAGGTAACCTCTAGTCTAGACACCATGTCCACACTATTAATTACTACTCTAATCATCATGAATAACCAGAGCACTCAATACGAGCGAAGATCCCATGCAATTATATAACAACTATATTCTAATCAATAACATGAAAGTACTAGAAAAGATAGATCTAATTATGGCATAAAGTCTAATAGAGTTGAGATACAAAGATATACCAGAACGCTGAAGACTTCTCCAGAACCGGAGCGCAATTCCGCTCTCCCTAACTCTCTACTAGATCTATTCTATTACATTGTAGCTGTCTAATCTAATTCTCCAGGCGTCGTGCCTCCATCTGATGAGATATGAAATTGATGTATGAGATGATGACCATTGAGGGGGCCTGGGGGCTGCTTATATAGTCGGGAGGAGGTGCCAGGTGTTGGACTTAGATACATCTCGTACTCCACCGTCGCCCTCGGATCAAACCGACATTAAACGAGCGGATTAGATTGCGTCTTAGAGGCGGTTGGCGAAGCTTCTGGAATCAGGGCTGACGTGGCGGAGGGGGGAGGCCGACCGGCCTAATATTTGGGCCGGCCGGCCCAGAGTGGGGCCCACTCTGGGTCCCGCGGCGCGTCGTGGCTTCTGGAGTCTTCTAGATGATGTTTTCTTGGGTGCTAAGTCTTGATCACGTCGGGATTAATCCGGAGCCTTCTAGACTCTTTCTCGGAGTTGGATTGCATTACGTCGCGTAGTCGTACGGCTCGCGAATTCTGGTGTTTTCCTGTTTAGTCCCTGCAATTCACAACTTTACCAAAACTGGTGGAAATATGTTAGTGACACCCTATTCTAGGTTGTTATTATGATTTATACCCATTTCTCATGTTTATTTGATTAATAATTTATATGATAACAAGTGTCAACAGGAAGCATTCATGCAAAATAAAAGGATTTCAATGTATGTATGCCATCACTATTGCTCTTTATGCTTGATTGATCTAGTGATGACATATGACATGTTTATGGGCTTGCAATCTCAAGTGTTGAATTTGGCTATCTTTTCACACATATACTTCAACATAGGCAAGATAACCCTTGTCATGAGGTGTGAAGAAGCTTGTCTTTGGTTCAAACCGAAATATATGTTTGACAAGTGATCCAAATTTGACCAAATTTGAGCACTATTCTCTTCCAATACACAACATGGTCATACCTTTTGTGGAAATTGTCGACAAAGGGGGAGAGATTAGTGCATGAAAGGTTTTTGAAAAAATTTAAAAATTCCATGTTTTTGAAAATCTTTCATGATGGTCATGAATTAACAAGTGGTTCACACAAGTAGGGGAGCAAGCTCATAGACAATTTGTTGCATTTGTTTGTGCACTAACATATGACTTGCTCATTGCACATGCATTTAAATTCCATATATACATGCTTGTGTGGTGTATGCTAGTTCTCACATGTTTGATTTGCAAGTGGTTGACAACTAGCATGCATAGGAGCTTGCTAGATTTTCTAAATTCCGCTCTTAATTCAAGTACCTTGCTCTTAATGTGATCTCACGTGGTACTTTGAGTTTTGATGAAAATCTAGTTACCTTGGTGCTTGTATGGTGAAAATGGCGCAACTCCGAGTGGTATCACGCTTCAAAGGTCCATTTCTTTCACCTAAGCATCATTTTGGTAACATAGCTCACCCTCAATTTCAATATTCATACATGTATGCAATGCTTCGTTCCAAACTCGTGGCATACATGTAGGGGGGAGCTCATGCTATCAAAACCGAACTATGATGATTGTCCAATCCTATGATTGTAAGTAAAATGCTTGGACAACTGTTGTATGTTCAAAAACATTAATCATAAAACCTTTCTTGCGGGTTGTCACCAATTACCAAAAAGGGGGAGATTGAAGATCTCTAGTTTGGTTTTGGCTAATTAGTGACACCGAAGGACTAATCTCTCTATTCTAAGTGTGTGACATGATTGGAGATTGGTCGTGCGAAGTTGGTGTGTGGTGATCATGGATGAAGGGTCAAGGTGATCCAAAGGATGATCAAGCATTCAACTCGGTGGAGTTTCGGAGATCAAAGTCCCCAAGGCAAAGGTATAACCATAGGGCTTTTGATTTCACATCCAAGACACCATAGAGGGTGTGGATGGTTATAGGATCGATAAGCCGTACTATAAAGAGGGGAAAACTTTCGTACATATCGATCCTCACGTGCCTTTAGGTTCAAAATTCATATGCATGCATTCTAACCTAAAGTGCTAACTCCGTCCTTGGTGGAAATGGTTTTGATAATGCTAACACATGGTGTCGAGGTGTTCTTCGACGTGTCGGCAACAAGAAACAAGTGACGGAAGTCGGTTTGGAGCAAAGGCGAAGAAACGGCGATTTAAACGACGAAGTCTCGCAGCTCTGGCATCGACCGGAAGCATGACCGGAAGCATGGAATACCGACCGGACGCTCTGTGAGTGGTTCCGGTCAGAATTAACAGAGAACATGTTTTCAGGGTCTCGGCTGAGGGTTGACCGGACGCACCGACCGGAAGCAGGTCGGGTGTGACCGGACGCACCGGTCGCGTGCGTCGCGGCAGAGAGCACCGCTCCTAGCCGGCTTGGTGAAGTGGTGGAGTTGTTGGCAAGAAGAGGAGATTGTTTCTTGGCCACCTCCGGTTGGTTTGTGAGAGGATTACGCACTCCTCGTCGGGAAGACAAAGTGCAAGGAATACATTGCTCGTGCTTTGGGTACCTCACTTGGTGTGTGGTGTGTTGAGGCTAGCAAGGGCACCGCCTAGCCGGCTTGGTGAAGTGGTGGAGTTGTTGGCAAGAAGAGGAGATTGTTTCTTGGCCACCTCCGGTTGGTTTGTGAGAGGATTACGCACTCCTCGTCGGGAAGACAAAGTGCAAGGAATACATTGCTCGTGCTTTGGGTACCTCACTTGGTGTGTGGTGTGTTGAGGCTAGCAAGGGCACCGCCTAGCTCAAACACCACCCTTGATTTGGTCGGCACAACCGGAGAGTAGTTGTCGGTGTACAACGAACTCCGGGTGAACAAATCGACTTGTTCATTGTCTCTTGTGTGGATCATCACCTTCAAGTGATTGATTGGTTTTCATCTTCCCGATGACTGGTTGACATCCTCTACACATCGGTATAACAAGCCTCTCACTCTTGCTTTACATTCCTAGTTTACTTTGAGTAGAGAGCTAGCATTTGCTTGTGTAGGTTGTTCTTGCTAGCATAAGGATCATATTAGGATTGCCAATTAGCTAGAGTAGTGACATAGACTTTGTGTGGACTAGAGATCATAGAAATATTTAGTCTTGTCACTAGAAGGCTTGCTTGACCATTAGAGCTAGTGCAAACCGCTTTACGCCGTGTTTCATACTAATCGGTTTGTTTAGTTGAGCTTGTAGAAAATTTTTATAGGCTATTCACCCCCTCTCTAGCCATCTAGGACCTTACAACTGCCGGGGCACGCCACGGGATCCACGGCCGACTGCCCCTCGCCACGAGATCGACGACGCGCCCCGATCAAACCGACGCCCATTAACGATGCGCGGCCACACGGCGTGATCGTCGGGGAGAGTGCATCCGCGGGGAGGACTGGCTGCTGGTGATGGCAGCGCGGTACGCGCCGATGTAGAAGCTGTTGCGCAGGGCGAAGAGCTGGTCCGGCGACGCTGCCATGCCTTCCGTCCGTTCCAGTTCCAGGGCATGCACTGGCCGGCAGGGATCCGAGACGATGGATATGGATCGAGGGCCGGTGCCGGTGAAGGACGTGTGGCGAGGGGCGCGCCGTCGATCTCGCTGTGTGGCTGTGTGTCGTTGATGGGCGTCGGTTTGATCAGGGACGAAGACCACACGTACGTGACGCCCTCCTCTACCGCTCCTACATCGCCGTCGGCTCCCACCAGTTGGTGATCGGCGAGATCAGGCCTAACGCGGCCACGCCGCTCCAGGCCGTCAAGCTGCTGGCCGTGTACCTGATCTCCGGCGATGCCGGGAAAAGGGTCAGTTCCCTACTCCATTTGAAACCAATCTGATCACCCGTGTTCTATCCGTCCGAATTACCACTTGTCTGAATGTTCATCGTCCTTTGGTACCCAGAAATATAATGCATTTCCCTGTCTGACTTTTCTACGTGCGTCCTGTGATACTGGTGCAAGGAATTGGTGGTTTCGAGGCTCCGTGAGCTCCCGTCAGACGTGGCGGTCGGGAGCAATCCGATCCTCCGGTTCATGGCCGGCATCATCTTCATGCACGAACGCGATTACGGCGAGGCTCTGAAGCACACCAACTCCGGTTCTCAGCTTATTCCGTCATCTGATCACTGATACGAACCACCATTCGTGTCCTGTTCCATATGGAGTTATGGATTGGGTTGCCTCTCCCGGTCGGCTGCCCACATACTCCCAGATATGCGTTAATAAATTGCATAAAACATTGAGGACTCGTCCTTCAATTTGTTGGTGCAGGCTTGCGTTGAATGTTCAGATATACCTTCAAATGAATAGAGCGGACCATGCAGGGTGATGCAGCAGCTGGACTAAGACCACACGCTGACGCAGCTCGCCAATGCATGGGTCAACCTTGCCATGGTAGCACAGTACACACATTTCCCATGGTTCTCAGTTCTCACACGCATTTCAGAGTTTCAGTTTAGCCGTTTTTACTTTCTGAAGATTGAACAACCTTCAGTTTTCTTCAGTACTGTACACCATGTCTACTTGCCGTATTTTTCAGGGTGGCTCCAAGATCCAAGAAGCGCACCTCATCTTCCAGGACTTGTCCGAGAAGTACCCGACGACCTGCACGATTCTTAACGGGAAAGCCCTGTGTTCGATGCACATGGGCAACTTCGAGGACGCAGAGGGGCTGCTGCTCTAGTAACTCAACAAGGTCAGCTCTGGTGATCCCAGTTTGTCCAAAACCAGCATTTCCTTAACCAAATAGAGGATTACTCAACAGCCAACACCATAGCTACAGTCTGCCGTGCTGCACCTACACTGCACACGCCAATGTTGTGCACTCGTGCTTCTGAAACAGAATCCTTAACATGGTTGCTGTTGTTTTTTTTCTCTCGAACACACAATCCATGTTGTTGCTCGTGGATATCTGAGTTGCATGATGTCTTGTTATATTCTCCATAATAATTTCCCATTCTTTCTAAATTTGAAGCACTATTCCTGAACATTATGTGTGGTATGTGACTTCTTATTTCTGATTGTCTATTGCCTATGATGTATTGTCATTTTTGGATTAATGTGTATATATAAATTTTCTCTTAGACATTAGTCAGTCAACAAAAGTTTTCTATAAAATCGACATTTTATTGTTTCATATGCATTCTAGAAATGTTGCCATAGCGTTAGCACGGGCACTATACTAGTAGAAAAATGAATGAACCCAAAAAAAGTCATGACTTATAATTTAGAATGAAGGAAGTAATTCATAGTGACTGAGGAGCAATTTTGAGGGGGCTGTTGGGTGAGTGGCGCAGATGGTGGCAACGACAAGTCGACGACCTCGAGGGCGGCATCAATGATGGAGTGGGCAGGCCACGAATGAGATCTGACAATGGCTCCATGACGGTGGCATGTTCAGCGAACGGGCAAAAGCGTGCTTGGCGATGGGCCAGTAGCGGGGCTGCATACTTTTATTTAGATTTGATCGATTATTAGTAGAGGTGGGTGTTAAAAGATGCAAGGTAGGCCAGGCTTCGTGTATGGAATGTAACATGTGATATAGGATATCTCGTGTAGATCTCTTGTTGTAGATTGGATCCTAATGGATCTTGTAATCTTCTTCTTTCTTTGCTTGTAAGTCAAGATGATGTATATGCCTTGCTAGGGGCGTTTCTCTAGCCTATATAACACGAAGCCGTGAGCCTGGAGCGACATCACGTTTCCCTAATCTTTACATGGTAATCAGAGCAACTCGGTTCTGGTTCCTTCGCTCCAATGGCATCCTCCTCCGCCGCCTGCTGTGCACTCGATCGGCTATCCTCCAACCGAGAAGCTTAGCGGGGCAACTACGAGATGTGGAAGGCACAAGTGATGTCGCGATCAATGGAGCCCAGATGGAGAGCACCATCGACCCGCTGCAGCGATCCCTCCCAAGGAGATCGCCAAGTCCGCTGAGAAGCCGGACGAGATGATTCCCAATCCGGACTACAAGACGTGGTTCGCCAAGGACCAACAGGTTCTGAATTTCATCCTCTCTTCGATTGGAAAAGATGTTATGTCACAGCTCGGCAACTTCACGAAGACGGCTGCTGGCGCTTGGGTGGCGATTGACGGCTTGTATGCTGCTCAATCCCGTGCGCGTGTCATCAACACGCGTATGGCTCTCGCTATGACCCAGAAGGGGTCATCTACTGTCACGGAGTACTTTGCCAAGATGAAGGCCCTCGCAGATGAGATGGCATCTGCGGGGAAGAAACTTGATGACGAGGAGATCATCTCCTACATACTAGCGGGTCTCGACCTCGACTTTAACCCGTTGGTATCTGCGATCGCTGCCAGGGTGGAGCCGATCAGTGTGACGGAGCTCTTCACCCAGATGAGCAGCTTTGAGCAGCGCATGGATCTCTTTCAGGGATCGAACTCGTCCTTCAACGCTGCCTCTCATGGTCGCGGCCGTGGTCGTGGGGGATTCAACGCCCCTGCCGGTCGTGGTCGTGGACATGGCACAAGCTTCGAACTTGGCGTGATTTGCCAGATCTGTGGCAAGGAGGGCCATCCGGCACATCGCTGCTCGTTTTGATGCCAACGTCAATCCCGGCGGTCAAGACAGGAGCAAGGGGAACAAGTCGGCGTCATCAGCTGCCTCCTATGGTATTGACACAAATTGGTATGTCGATACTGGAGCAACCGATCACATCACCAGTGAGTTGGAGAAACTCTCGGTGAGGGATAAGTATCATGGGAACGATCAAGTCCACACCGCCAGTGGTTCAGGTATGAAAATTAGTCATGTTGGACGCAGTTTGTTTCATACTCCTGATCGCAATCTCATCTTTGATAAAATTCTCCATGTTCCCCAAGCAAATAAAAGCTTAGCTTCTGTCCATCGCTTGACGTCCGATAATAATATTTACCTTGAATTTTATCCTGATCGTTTTCTTATTAAGGATCGGGACACGGAGACGGTTCTGCATGAAGGCCGGTGTAGAGGCGGCCTATATCCCTTGACGCCCACAGCCTCACCACCAAATAAAGCCGTTCACGGCGTCAAGGTTTGAGTCACGGTGGCATGCTCGTCGGGTCATCCGGCATCGACGATCGTCCACCAAGTTCTACAAAAAAATTCCTTAGCATTTGCCCCGAGTCAAATAAAGGGAGGGTTTGTGATGCCTGTCAAAGAAGGCAAAAGTCACCGGCTACCCTACCCAAAGTCCACAAGTGTGTCATCGAGTCCTTTAGAATTGATTGTCTCGGATGTTTGGGGGCCAGCACCTATGTCGGTTGGCAGAAACAATTTCTATGTGAGCTTTATTGATGATTTTAGTAAGTTTACATGGATATACTTGCTAAAGCATAAATCTGAAGTTTTTAAGTGTTTCCATGATTTCCAGCATATGGTAGAACAGCTCTTTAATAAAAAGATCATTGTTGTTCAAACGGACTGGGAAGGAGAGTATCAAAAACTCAGTCCCTTCTTCCAGTGCATTGGCATTGTCCATCATGTATCTTGCCCCTATGCACACCAGCAAAACGGTGCTGCCGAGCGTAAGCATCGTCATATAGTTGAAACAGGGTTAGCATTGCTAGCTCAAGCATCCATGCCTCTAAAATTCTGGGATGAAGCTTTCCTAACCGCCACCTATCTCATAAACCGAATGCCAACCAAAATAATCCGAACCAAACCCCCTTTGAGCTCCTTTTCCATCAACAACCAGACTATGCTATGCTTCGCACTTTTGGATGCGCTTGCTGGCCAAATCTTCGCCCCTACAATAATAGAAAGCTTGAATATCGTTCCAAGCAATGTGTTTTTCTTGGCTACAGTTCCATGCATAAAGGTTTTAAATGCCTTGAAATAAACACGGGGACGGGTCTATGTGTCCCGTGATGTTGTGTTTGATGAGAACGTCTATCCCTTTGCAAATCTGCACTCTAATGCGGTGCAAGACTCCGTTCGAGATTTCTTTGTTACCCGAACATCTCCTTCCATCACGTGATTTCAGGGATGACACAAATTGTGATTCTTCATGCACTAATCATACTAATGATGTTTTGGAAGAAGATGTTCATTCGGGAAACGGGAAAAATGGCGAAGATTTGAGGCAAATTGATGAGCAGTGCAAAATTTGGAGCCTGTCTCCCGAGCAAAGAAGGCTCGGATCCCGAACGGGATTCGGCGCCCGATACACCAGGGCGAATCAGCCCGGCTCTCCCACGGCGTCTCGAGGGGCGCGCCAAGTGGAGGCTCGTCTCCCACTGCGGGGGACCGCCCGAGCGGGATGCGGCGGCGGGATCTTCTACGCCGTCGTCCGCTTCACGACGGGTGCCGCACGGATCTGGCTGCTCCACCGATCACGTCGGCGCCGGGGGGCGTAGGATCTTCTACGGCACCGCCCTCGAGAACAACACCCTGCTGTCAACCCGTCGTCTTCAACGCATGCACCAGCTCCAAGCCGTCCGGTTACAAGGCTGCAACGTGGCATTGTCAAGCCCAAAGTATACACGGATGGAACCATAAGGTATGGAGGTATTGCTACTGTTAGTGAAGAGCCCACAAATATTCATGATGCTTTGTCTAATCCTCGGTGGAAGCAAGCCATGGATGAAGAAGTCATTGCTTTAATGAAAAATAAAACTTGGCATCTTGTTCCTCCTCGTCATGGACAAAACATTATAGATTGCAAGTGGGTTTATAAGATCAAAAGAAAAGCTGATGGTAATATTGATAGATACAAGGCAAGGTTAGTTGCAAAGGGTTTTAAACAAAGGTATGGGATTGATTATGAAGATACCTTTAGCCCGGTTGTTAAGGCAGCCACCATTCGTCTAGTTCTGTCTTTAGCAGTGTCTCAAGGGTGGCATCTACGTCAGTTAGATGTACACAATGCCTTTTTGCATGGGATACTTGAGGAAGATGTGTATATGAGACAACCGCCTGGGTATGTTGACAAGAAGAATCCAGGGTATGTTTGCAAGTTAGACAAGGCTCTTTATAGGCTTAAGCAAGCCCCCTCGTGCATGGCATGAGCGGTTGAGTCAGAAGTTGCAGAAACTTGGGTTCAAGCCATCAAAGGCCGACACGTCCCCTGTTCTTTTATAATTCTCGCAAATACATTATTTATATGTTGGTTTATGTTGATGACATTATAGTTGTGAGTTCTTCACAAGATGCAATTTCAGCTTTGCTTCGGGATCTTGAGAAGGACTTTGCAATTAAAGATCTTGGTGAATTGAGTTACTTTCTGGGTATTGAAGTAAAAAGAAGCCACGGTGAGCTCCTTCTGACCCAAGAAAGGTATGCAACCGATATTCTAAAAAGGGTAAACATGGCCAAGTGCAATTCGGTGAGTACACCTTTGGTTGTCTCAGAGAAGTTATCGATTACCGATGGACATCCTTTAGGATCTGAAGATTCTACAAGGTACAAAAGCATAGTTGGAGCTTTGCAATACTTGACATTGACTCGGCCAGATCTCTCGTTTGCAGTAAACAAGGTATGTTAGTTTTTGCATTGTCCAACCACTGTACATTGGGAAGTTGTAAAGAGAATATTGAGATATGTTAAAGGAACACTAAGCCTTGGATTGCGGATTGGTAAATCTAAAACAGTCCTGGTTAGTGCCTTCTCGGACGCAGATTGGGCAGGTTGCCCAGATGACAGACGTTCGACAGGTGGATTTGCTGTATACTTAGGTGCAAATTTGATCTCATGGTGTGCAAGGAAACAAGCTACTGTGTCTCGCTCAAGTACAGAAGCTGAGTATAAATCTATGGCTAATGCTACTGCAGAGATTATGTGGGTAAGAAAATTACTTGACGAGCTCGGTGTTCCTCATCCTATGCCATCACAGTTATGGTGTGATAATTTAGGAGCTACATACTTATCAGCAAATCCAGTTTTTATGCTAGAACTAAACACATCGAAATTGATTATCACTTTGTGAGAGAGCAGGTGGCAGCCAAGCAACTTAAGATCCAGTTTATCAGGACTAATGATCAGATTGCAGATGGCTTCACCAAGGCATTGCCGGTTCATAAGTTGAAGATGTTCAGAACCAATCTCAACCTTACAGAAGCGTTGTGATTGAGGGAGGGTGTTAAAAGATGCAAGGTAGGCCAGGCTTCGTGTATGGAATGTAACATGTGATATAGGATATCTCGTGTAGATCTCTTGTTGTAGATTGGATCCTAATGGATCTTGTAATCTTCTTTCTTTGCTTGTAAGTCAAGATGATGTATATGCCTTGCTAGGGGTGTTTCTCTAGCCTATATAACACGAAGCCGTGAGCCTGGAACGGCATCACGTTTCCCTAATCTTTACAGTGGGATTGATGAGCGTCGTCATTATAGTTTTCTGTTAACACAGACGCTACCTAGGGCGGACACGGAGGCCGCCTCAAGAAATATCTATGAACCATCTGTAAAAATCTATAGCGCAGTAGTGTGGTTTCGTCCTAGAATATAGCTAGTTTTAATGTTCAAAATTTGTTGTAGAATATACTTGTTTTTCACGGGTTAAGAACGCTAAGAGGTTTTGTAACATCTTTACTGGGGTATATTAACACAAACTTGTGTTAGTTATATACTGCATAATTTTTTTTTTGGTAAGCATATATATACTGCGTACATGCCTGGGGCATGAGCAGAGGCAGATCAGGAATGCAACAAAAAATTTTAATCGCAAGTCAAACAGCACCGGGCACACGCTATCAGTTTATTTAGTGCCATCATACTGTTGCCAGACAAGCAGGTTCTCATGAACGCGCCAATATATAATAAGCAGGTGATTAGGAAATAAACTATATGAAGAGGCGAGGAGCACGATGCCATATATGATACTCGATCCATTATCTAAAAAAACATGATACTCGATCCATCTGGGGGCGCCGCGCGCAGGTTAGACCATAACATATGGTGCCATGTGGTCTCCGTGATGCATGCAACAATTAGGATAATTCTAGTCTGGATGCATGTTAGCATGCCCGTTTCAAGCTGCCGAGCCTTGTCCCCAGATCCATCATATCATATTTTTACAAAAACTAGTCTGGCATCGGTATCACATCTGGGGCTCGAAGGTCTCTAGTTAACCTCGCTCTCGACCAAACAGGCTGGCCAGGGCAAGCAGCTAGGAGCAAGCCGCGCACGTCGTCTCCACTCGATCGCTGGCCGGAGGCGATCCCTTCATCGTTCAAGAGCCATAGGTAGGTGCTTTCCTTAACAACTTTTATTGATAGCCACGTCACATAAAGCTTGGAATTCTCTCTTGGCACTACCCTTTGTTAAACTTGGAGCAGCATCATTTCATCTAATCTATTGTAGTCCATTTTTTCAATTCAGATTTTGTTGCAATGCAGAAGCTAGGAAGCTAGCCTTTGTTAATCATACGAGGAAGCAGATTCATCAAGGTCCCCTTGACTGTCTTGTTCGATCCGTTACTAGAAGGTCAGTCCTCACATCTCTTTTAATCAGAGTCCCATCAAGGGTCCCCTTGATCGTGCGCAGCAGTTCATCGCAATCAGTCTGTCTTTGCTCGTGCGTCTACAGTGCTTCTGTTCTGCCCGCCATTGCCTTTGCTTTATTCATATTTCGTCCTGTAATCTGTGATTCAGATGTAAGGTGGTCTTTGTCCTAGCACAAATCATCTTTTGCCCTTTTCTCTATGTATACTAAACATAGCCATCGTTTTCATATAATTTGCTCACCAAGGGGTCTTGACGTACTTATCTGTACTAACAGAACGTAGAGGACATAACCATGGTGCCAGATGATGTAACATTTCAATTCTTAGGAGAAATTACTGATGACTTCTCGGAGGAGCGCAAACTTGGTGAAGGAGCCTTTGGAGTTGTTTACAAGGTAAGATTTGGGCATGCTCGATTTTCGTTAGCTACAGTAATATGTCTGGCCAACCAAACCTGTGTAGTGTTTCCTAATGGTATTACTGTACCATCATGGACAATAACCATATTCATGATGTGGGAACAACAAACAAAAAATAAACCCATTCCCTACATTTCCTGCTTTACCAAGTATATATAAGGGGTCAAGTTATAATAAATACTGACAACGTACATCTCACATCTGGCAGGGAGTCACTAAAGATGGACATCATGTTGCTGTGAAAAGTTGAAGCCTTGTCCTGCCGATATTGGCAACAAGCAGTTTCGAAATGAGTTTGATACCCTCACAAAGCTGAATCATCAAAACATTGTGAAGGTTCTTGGCTATTGTTATGAAACAAAAAAAAACACCTTTTATCCTGCCGGATGGAAGTAAGGTTTTTGTTGATGAGATATGTGTAGCACTCTGCTTTGAGCATTTGGACAATGGGAGTCTAGAAGACCATCTTTCCGGTAGAGCTACTCCATTTTCTATTTCCCTCCAAAGAATATTGTCTTATATATTGCATTTGATTAATTAATTTTTGTTTACTGGTACAGACGAATTTTGTCAACTTAAGCTTGACTGGCACAAGCGGTTCAAAATAATCAAGGGGATTTGTGACGGCCTAAAGTATATGCACAATGATCTAGCAAAACCTATTTACCATTTTGACCTCAAACCTGACAATATATTGCTAGATAAGGATATGGTTCCAAAGATTGCGGATTTAGGTCTGTCAACGATCTTTGGTCATGACATAATACGGACCACACACGCTCCATATGGAACCTTGTAAGTCGAATGCATCTACTAAAATTATCTAATCCCTTTTATAATCCAACAAACTATGTGCATTACAAATTCATTGCATGTGACACAACGCAGTGGTTTCCAGCCACCAGAATACATCCATGGAGGTGAAATCTCAGGGAAGTTTGACATATTCAGCTTGGGTGCTGTAATGATAAGGATACTGTCAGGGCCTTTGTACCACCCTAAAATGTCCGACATATCTTCTTATGAGTGTATTGATCAAGTAAGAAATGTACTATTTTTAATATAGTTATATGTCCTATTTACATTGAAATGGTATCTACCCGCTTGACCCCTTTGATTTATCAGGTCCGACTGATTTGGAGGAACAAGTTGCAGGAAACTTGCAGTAGTAGTGATCCCCCCGCTTGAAGAATACTGCCGCCAAGTTGAGACATGTGCTGAGATAGCACTGGACTGTTTGGACAAAGAAAGTAAGAAAAGGCCTAACATAGTGAAGATCACTGAGATGCTTAGCGAGATTGAAGTTGGTGTTCGAAAGGTAATTAATATCATCATTGTACTATATGTGAAATCTTGTAATCAGTTCACTTGTTGTGTTCTGCTAGGATATTTAGAGTTTCTTCTCAAAAAGTGTTGATTAGTCCTTGATCCAACAGCCTAATACAGTTTCATGACATTTTAAAATTGATATTCATTATTTGAGCCACATTAAGCTCAACTATTTGTGTATGTTATCTTTTCTCTGCAACTGAAAGCTACAAATTTTTAGATGCTAAATTATTTGGAGAAAAACCATACTAACATAAAAACGATCTGTTGTGTTAATTTGAACAATCAACTACACGTTAAAGATGAAGGTCTTCTGCATGCTGGGAGTAAAAAACAATCCACAACACTATTTCTTTTACGAAGTGTTTTTTTGTTATATGGTAATTGGTCCATCACTTACTTTGTGCGAGAAGACAGAAACGCCAAACTTTGCATACTAATTTAACACTACTTTCTCTAGTCTACAATTTGATTCATGCTCCTCTAACTTCAAACTAATTGAAATTTTGCAGTCTACCGAGAAAGCATGTGGCATAAGTGTTTCAGAAATGACAGTTGCGGAAACTAGCCAGGTCAGTTCTCACATCTCTTTTGATCAGAGTCCCATCAAGGGTCCCCTTGATCGTGCGCAGCAGTTCATTGCAATCAGTCTGTCTTTGCTCGTGCGTCTGCAGTGCTTCTGTTCTGCCCGCCATTGCCTTTGCTTTATTCATATTTTGTCCTGTAATCTGTGATTCAGATGTAAGGTGGTCTTTGTCCTAGCACAAATCATCTTTTGCCCTTTTCTCTATGTATACTAAACATAGCCATCGTTTTCATATAATTTGCTCACCAAGGGGTCTTGACGTACTTATCTGTACTAACAGAAAGTACAGGACATAACCATGGTGCCAGATGATGTATCATTTCAATTCTTAAGAGACATTACTGATGACTTCTCGGAGGAGCGCAAACTTGGTGAAGGAGCCTTTGGAGTTGTTTACAAGGTAAGATTCGGGCATGCTCGATTTTCATTAGCTACAGTTATATGTCTGGCCAACAAAACCTGTGTAGTGTTTCAAAATGGTATTACTATACAATCGTGGACAACAACCATATTCATACTGTGGTAACAACAAACAAAACAAACCCATTCCCTACATTTCCTGCTTTACCAAGTATAACGGGTGAAGTTATACTAAATACTGACATGATCTGTTTGACAGGGAGTCACTAAACATGGACATCATGTTGCTGTGAAGAAGTTGAAGCCGTGTCTTGCTGACCTAGGCAACAAGCAGTTTCGAAATGAGTTTGATACCCTCAGGAAGCTTGACCATCAAAACATTGTAAAGATTCTTGGCTATTGTTATGAAACAGCGAAAATCCCTTTTAGCATGCCGGATGGAAGTAAGGTTTTGTTGATGAGATACATACAGCACTCGCTTTGAATACTTGCACAATGGGAGTCTACAAAACCATCTTTTCTGGTAGAGCTACTCCATTTTCTATATGCCTCCAAAGAATATTGTCTTCTATATTGCATTTGATTAATAATTTTTTGTTTACTGGTATAGACAAGATTTGTGAACTTAAGCTTGACTGGCACATGCGGTTCAAAATAATCAAGGGGATTTGTGAGGGCCTAAAGTATATGCACAAAGATCTAGCAGAACCTATTTACCATTTTGACCTCAAACCCGACAATATATTCTTTGGATATGAATATGGTTCCAAAGATTGCGGATTTCGGTCTCTCTAGGATCTTTGGTCATGACATAATACGGACCACACACGGTCCATATGGAACTATGTAAGTCAAATGCATCTACTAAAATTATCTAATTCTTTATAATCCAACAAACTATGTGCATTACAAATTCATTGCATGTGACACAATGCAGTGGTTTCCGACCACAGAATACATCCATGGAGGTCAAATCTCGGGAAAGTTTGACATATTCAGCTTGGAGGTGCTGTAATTATAAGGATCTTTGTCGGGGCCTTTGTTCCACCCCTGAAATTTGTGACATATCTTCTTATGCGTATATTGATCAAGTAAGAAATGATACATCTTAACATAGGACTATTTTTTAAATTATTATACGTCATATTTACATTGAAATAGTATCTACATGCTTGACCCCTTCGATTTATCAGGTCCGTGAGATCTGGAGGAAGCAGTTGCGAGGAAACTTGTAGTAGTAGTGATTTCCTGCTTGAAGAATATTGCCACCAAGTTGAGACATGCGCTCGAGATAGCATTGGACTGTTTGGACAAAGAAAATCAGAGAAGGCCAGACATAGTGCAGAGATCATCGAGAAGCTTAACAGTAATTGAAGTTGGTGTTGGAAAGGTAATTAATATCATCATTGTACTATATGTGAAATCTTGTAATCAGTTCACTTTATTATGTTCTACTAGGATACTTAGAATTTCTTCTATAAAAGTTTTTGATTAGTCCATGATCCAATAGCCTAATATAGTTTCTTGAACTTTTTAAAACCGATATCCATTGTTTGAACCAGGGTTTTCAATTTCGAAACAAACAAATTCGGAACCCACTAAATTCGAAATTCGGAAATTTTGGCTCAAATTCAAATTAAGTTCAAAAAATTTTAAAAAAAATTGGCATGATTTTGCTATAAACTATCAATGGTTGATCATACACCACAAATACATGAAGAAACTTGACATAATTCCACATTTCTATGGGGCTACACGGGGCTCATGGGTCATGGCAGCGCGGTGAGCGGCGGGGCTGCCGCCGCCAACGAGAGGAGAGGAGAGTCGGAGACGGGGGGAATAGAATGTGGATTTTTTGGGTGTGATTTTAGGGTCTTCTAGGGCTATATATATGGTGGGCCAACGGGGAAGTCGATTTTGGGCCATCTTGGCGCTATTTGAGGGCCGAAGAAGAATTTACACGATTTTTGTATTTTACCGGAAAGAGGATTTCTTTCGGTACCCATCGAGAAATCCGAAATTTCGAAATTCCGAAAATTTTTTGGCGAAATTGAAAACCCCTGGTTTGAACCACATTAAGCTCAACTATTTGTGTAAGCTATCTTTTCTCTATAACTGAAAGCTATAAATTTTTAGATACTAAATTATTTGGAGAAAAAAACTATGCTGACATAAAACAATGTGTTGTGTTAATTTGAACTATCAACTACGTGTTAAAGATGATGATGTTCTGCATGTTAGGAGTAAAAACAATCCACAACACTATTTCTCTTACAAGGTGGTTTTTGTTATATGGAAATTAGTTTATCACTTACGTTGTGTGCACAGGATAGAAAAACTAACACTACTTGCTCTATTCTAAGATTTCATTCACATTCCTCTAACTTCAAACTAATTGCAATTTTGTAGCTTGCTGAGAAAGGATGTGGCATAAGTTTTTCTAAAATGACAGTGCAAAATAAAAGTATATAGAGATCAGACAAGAATCAAAAGGATATCACAGTTCAACACCAGAATACTGATCTATTGTCAAGCCCAAGTTTCACTAAGCTAGAAATTATCGATGCACGAGAAACATCAATAGATGTAGTAGAAGAACTCATATTGGGGAGGGAAGAAGAAAAAGGGAAAATAATTTCTTTACTTGAGAGCTCATCAAAAAGTATTTCCATCCTTCCCATACATGGCATTGGAGGCATCGGCAAGACAACTTTTTTCTAGATTGATTTATAATGATCCAAAGTTCAAATGTTTTTCTAAAGCATGGGTCTATGTGTCACAAAGATTTGACATGAAAAAATTTGTGAGTCTATTATTTCACAGACTATCTGAAGAAGATAATCATGCTAATGAAAGACATGTGGTACATAGTTCCCTCACAAAGCTACTTGCTGGTAAGAAGGTTATGATTGTTTTAGATGACCTTTGGGAAGATAATCAGTTCAGTTGATGGACTTGAAGGATATGCTATATCATGATGATAGCAAAATAATTATTTTAGTAACAACACGAAGTGAGATCATTTGCAAAGAGAATATGTACAAACCTTCAACCATACAAGATATTACCCTTGACGAAGGATATGTGTTGGGATATAATTAGACAAAGAAGTGGTTTTGGAGCCAGAGATGACAAAGAAAGGTTGATTGGTATAGGACGGGGAGATTGCTCGAAGTGTCTTTGGTGTGGCTTTAGTAGCTCAATCTCTTGGATTCACTTTGCGGGGCATGAATTTTGACCAATGGATAAATGTGAAAGACAGTGATATATGGGAAGGACATATTTTGCAAAATCAAGTTCTTGCATCTTTGAAGTTAAGTTATAGCTATATGGATTTATGTTTGAAGCCATGCTTTACCTATTGTGCAATCTTTCCAAAAGGTCACCGGATAGTCAAAAGTGATCTAATTTATCAATGGATATCTTTAGGTTTCATAAAGCCAACAAAATTATTCTCGGATATCGATCTCTGCAAGAAGTATATTATGCAGCTCAAGGGCTATCTTTCCTTCAAGAGGTACCCAAGGTATGCTATTTCTAAATATACTATTACTACATTTGGAATTTTTGGTCTTCTCCTTTAATCAATCTAAAAGCAACTAACGCACTACAATGCATGGTAATCATGCATTGGACTAGAATAAAGCACACAACGTCAAAACTTACCATGTTTCAGACTCATAAAAAGTGGTGCTCAAGAGCAAATATTTTAGCCATCCAGTTGACAATAAATTTTTATATTGCCATAGGTTTCTTCACAAGATTTAAACATATTCATTTACATTCCAATAACCAATAGTTACATAAATTGATGGTAAATATAAGAATACACTTTGGAACATACTAAATACATAAAACAATTGTTTTTAAGAAAAGAATATACTAAGTATTTTGGGCCAAGTTTAACATACTTGAACACACATGGTTAAAATTTGAAAGAAAATATTAGAGGTATATAGCCATTGCACATCATGTTACTATGTTCCTTTAACACAAGCCATATCCAGGCTATATACATAAATGGTCAATTATCAAGGGCTTGCTCGGGGGTGGCCACAGAGGGGCGGCATAGGAAAGAGGAGGAGAGGGCGGTGGTGCAGGATATAGAGGGAGAGGGGGATAGGGGTGTATTTTCCTTGCTTAAGATTAAAAGGTCACATATAGCCCCACTATTTATTGTTCTGTGAGACTTAGCCCTTGAGTAATCTAGACTAATCTTCCAAGAAACTACGTTAAAAGTTCTTATAGACTTAGAGGTCTTCAGTTACAAGCAAAACTTATTTACTTCCTAATAAATCCTAATCTATTTTATCTAAGTAATTCTATATTTATTTTCCTACTCTTTTCTTTGCCTTTCCTTTTTATTCAATACCCCTCGGATGTTGGGGGTTTTGAGGCCCGACCACGTTGGGCGAACATGATATAGCAACTGAAAGCTTGTAACTGATGCATGCAAACATGTAGGATTCTTATGTTTTATTGGGAAATGAATACTATAGCTACTAGGCTTCATGAGGATAGTAGGCTGACACATTATTTGTCTCCATTAGTTTGTTTCTAAAAAGGCACATCAGGTGCCTCCTGCCTCTAGATGTCTAGAAGTCGTCGAACTGCCGAGCCATTCACCAATCCCTAGCAGTTCCAAGCGATAAGCCTCATTTTGCCTCTCCAGCTGCTCTGCATATTCCATCTTCTCTTCTTGCAAAAGGCCCTTTTCAAATACAAAAATATCCACGTCCTACAAACTTCCTTAGATCACAAGGAATTCATTTGTATGTTCCCAAGTTCTTCCTTTCATCTTGATATTCTTTTCCATCATATTCTTTTCCATCATCGTGTGTAGGCCAACAAAGCTTGGCTTGCGTCTAGTGCAGATTATAATCACTACCTCCTTTTGTTGCTCACAATCCACATCCATTTGACCAAGATCATCATTTACAGACCACCTCCTTATCCCGAAAGTGAAGTTTCCATCCCTTCTTGGAAGTATTACTTCCCCTCCTAACTCTTTCCTATTAATCCGAAGGGAGACAACCTAGGCCGGTTGAGCAACCCTGCTGAATGAAAACTCAACTTTAGGTTGCCCTTTCCTTGGCAGATCCTCCCTACTATCCCCATTTATAGCATATTCTATGGATCACTAGTAGTTCCATCCTTAATAACATTAATATTAATCCAGGAAGTTTCCTTCATTAAACTAGTTTTTTTAAGTAGAGAACATATCTAGTGCACACTGGACTTATATGCAACCATGCACACTTCTAATCTGAGCCACAGGATGTAGATCTAAGGGGCACGGGGTGATAACCACTGGGGAGGTGGGAGGGGGGATTTGTAAAAGTATGATTATAGCACGGGTTAAGTATAAACTTATCTAACCGTTGGATCAACATCCTATGTCCTAGATTAGAAGTGTGCATGGTTGCATATAAGTCTGGTGTGCACATGATACGTTCTCTTTTAAGTATCCCCTTCTCTTACTATAATTTGAATTATCACTGCACTTCTAATTTGGGAGGCTCCCTAAACCACCTCCATAACACCTACTAGAGTTATACATATATATGTATAGCCTAACTTATATTGTGCGTGATGTACTTCTACTCCAAGCCTTCTCAGCTATATATGTGAAAGGTCACCCCTTCTCATTGGGTGTGTGGTGTATTCCCTATCTCGCTACCTCTACACATGGTATTAGAGATCGGGCCACATTAGGGTTTCCTCACCTTTCTTCTACTGCCTACATCCTCCCGGTGCTACCGCCCTAGCCCAGTGTGCCATCCCGTCCACACAGGTTGCTGCTCACACCTGTGCACCACCGCACACCACTAGTGTTGCCTCCTTCTTGGTGGCATCGCTGTCAATGTTATGGCCACCAACACGCCCGCTTTGTTCACGACCTTTGTACTCACTAGATCCCCATCCATACCATCCCTTGGGGGGACTATGTTCGTGCTCCTACAATGTTCTCCTATGCCACTATCAACCTGCGCTTGCATGTCCCGAGCACATAGGCCTCAAGTTGTCGAACTACACCTGGTGAACGACCTTCTTCACCGCCATGTGCAGCAAGTTCGGTCTCCTTGGCCATATCAACGGCTCTATCCCGGCACGCCCCATATATCATACCTGGTCGCAATCTAATGCTTGCGTCTGGAGCTGGATGTATGGTTGCATCAACGACAACGTCCTTAACCTCGCCATGGAACCAGATCAGACTGCACGCGATCTTGATATTGCACTTGCTAATCTGTTTTAGGAAAACCAGGAGACACACACCATCACCCTAGGTCAAGAGTTTCACTCTATGGCCTATGGTGATCTCTTCGTCGATGCCTATGCTTAGCGGATAAAGCACATGGCTAACGCTCTTCGTGACGTTGGCCACGCCGTCTCCATGCCCTAGCTTGTGCTCAACCTTCTTCATGACCTAAACCTAGGCTTCGCCAACACAACCGACATCATCACCAATTTGGTGGTGCTTCTATCCTTCATCTAGGCACACAACACCCATTAGCTTCTATTATTGTTAATAGTAAAATTTATTCTACCAAATATATTGCAATATGTTTGGTTTTATGTTTTGGGAGTTTCTAAAATTTATCTAATTAATCTTCTTGTGAGTAGGTTAACACGGTCACAAATGTTTCAAAAGGAGAGCCTTAGGTTGGCAGTAAATACATTCCATCATTTTCTAAATATTTATTAGTTTAAGAGAAGCTAACTAGTTCAAAGTTTAACTAATTAGCTTATTCTAAACATTGTATATATATGAAAATGGGGAATAATATTAAGAGGCATAGTAGGACACAAAAGTGAAATATTCTTGGTTAAATTAAACCTGAACGCTTATACATTTGTAGTATGACTTTGAAAGTTTGTTCAGGTGTTTTGATGAATTTGTCCAAAGAGTAATGGTTCGATCTCAAAATTTTTGTGGATTGGTCTCACGGTCTTTAATTTGGCACATGTATAGCGATGTTATACAAAATTAATCAAGTATAGTTGAGAAACCTGACACCAGTATGTACTTTTGTTGATGCAGTCTGCTGAAGCGTATAGAGAAAAGACTACAATTTTCATGATGCATGATCTGGTGCATGACATGGCAATTTCATTACTTGGCAATAAAATTTTGGACAAGAGCAAAGAAAAAAATACAGTGGTGAAAAGCGAGGATTATCACCAGTATGCAGTGGTCAGGGATTGCAGCATGCCACTGCAGTTGACAAGTGCAGCTCAGCTAATAGCACTGCGTTTTCTTGACTGTCACAACACCGTACTACTACGTTATGCTGCATTTGAACCTGCAACGATCCTGAAAGTATTGGATTTAAGCGAGTGCTGCATACACAAGTTGCCAGATTCCATTGGTCAACTCAAGGAGTTGAGATATCTTAGTGCTCGGGGGTGCAGCGGGATTGGAAGTTTCCGGAATGTATTAGAAAGCTCTCTAATCTAATTTACCTCAATCTTCGTGGCTCTTCAATAATGGGCCAACCGTCAATTGGAGAAATGAAAGATCTGATGCATCTTGATTTGGCAGGCTGCGAACTAATCAAGCGATTACCAGACTCATTCATGAATCTAGAAAAACTGGTCCATTTGGATTTCTCCGGTTGCTATCGTCTGACGTTAGGTGAATCAGAATCGTTGGGGAACCTGAGCCGATTGGAGCATTTGAGTTTGTCGAAATGCAAGATCAAGGGAGACCTGGCCAAAGCACTGTGTGGCCTCACGGAACTGCAATATTTGGATCTATCTCAATTCTTCTTTTCAAGTTCAAGAAACCTCTGCACAGGGCTACAACAAGTCTTTGACACGTTGACTAAACTCAGGTACTTGGATGTAAGTGGAGTCCTAGACAAGAGACCTGGACAACAAGTCTTCGAAGCTGATACTAAAGCTTTTATTGGGGCCATCACCAGCATTTCCAGTCTAGAATATCTTAATCTAGGTCTGAATGATAGTCTTCATAATATACCTGAATCCATTGGGAATCTCACCAAGCTATGCACGCTAGATCTCTCTCATTGCGTCAACCTGGAGAGGCTGCCAGCTGCCATATCTAGAATTGACAACCTGCAGTTTGTACAAGTAGCTGGTTGCAACAAATTGGACCTGTCCACTCTACCTCTGTACAAGAATGTTGCAATGTTGTTACCATATTTTATGGTCCATCATGGTGATAGTGAATCTGGCAGCAACTTATGTCAGCTTAAAAATGAAGATCCTACTAAACTAGAGATGAGTGGACTTGAGAATGTGATGTCCATAGGAGAGGGAAAGAGAATAAAGCTTGTGGAAAAGCAGAGGATTGAAGAGCTAGGGTTCGTATGGACTCCAGATGCAAAGAGATTTGTGGTGGAAGACAAAGACGTGTTGGAACAACTAGTGCCACCATGTAATGTACAGCGAATGAGACTCAAGGGTTATAATAGCGCTGGCTTTCCATCCTGGATGATGGACATTGCTACCTATCTTCCTCAGCTTTTATATCTTACCTTGGAGGACATGCCCAATTGCAGCAGCCTACCACCACTTGGTCAGTTACCAAACCTCATAAAGCTGTTGATCAGACGAATGGACAACATCAGACAGATTGGCCAGGACCTGATTGGCTTAGAAAAAAAAGCATTTCCTCGACTCTTGATCTTTGAGGTGCAGGAAATGAAATGCCTAGAGGAGTGGGACACGTCATATTTGTATAACAGATTGGTTATAAAAGACTGCCCCAGGCTGAGATCCAAATCCTTGTCAACTCCGGCCTCGTGGGACATGACCGTAATACGTAGCGGCGAATTCATTCCTTCATCATGGGCCTATAGTAGACAATTCCATCATGATGGGATGCTTTATATAAAAGACTGTGACACACCTCTGCATCAGTGGAGCTTGCTTCGCGACCTCCGTCACCTCACAAAATTGACTATCGACAACTGCAGTGATCTCACATGCAACTCAACAGATTTGCTTAGTTGTCTTCCCTCCCTCAAGGCTCTATATGTCAAAGATTGCAAAAACATTGCTGCACTGCCAGAGAGTCTGGGAGACCTCACCTCTCTCAAAAAGCTTGAGATAAGTAATTGCGCGAGTATCAAGGCTCTGCCACAGAGCATACAACAGCTCACCCAACTCCATACACTAAGAATTTACGGCTGCCCTCAGCTAGTCTGGCTTGGATCTCCCCCCTCCCTCGAGACTCTATCTTTAGGAGATTGCAAAACGATTGCAAAACGGCTCCACTCGATTCACTAACCATGGGTCGACTTGACGGCTTCCCTCAGCTAGTTCCTTTAGGACGTCGCAAGAGCATAGCTCAACTACTAGAGTGTCTGGGAGACATCTCTTGTCTCAAGAATCTTCACATAACTTACTGTGAAGGTGTCGAGGCTCTGCCTGAGTGCATACAACAACTCACCTGCCTCCAATTTCTAGAAATTATCGGCTGCCCTCGGCTAACTCAGTGGTGCAGATCAGAGGAGAATAAGATGAAGCTCGCTCACATCAAAGAGATCGTACGTGCTCTCCCAATGTTCCAATATAATAATGTTCTCTATTTGAATGTTGAATACTCCTTTTATCATCTTATTAGTAGTAATTCGCGTCTATTCTACATTACATATCTTAGATGTGTCCTCTCTTGCAACGAAGTATATACTGAAGAATGTCCTTTACTTCTTTCTCATCAGTTTAAAAGGTTGTCCTGCTTCATTTACTAGTAACAAATTATTAAAAGATATGATAGAATGATGGAATAATTTACAAGATAAAACGTTTGGCCCTTTTCATGGATATATAGACAATTCTTTTTTTCTAGTTTATGAAGGTTAACCAACCAATCAGTTTCAACACAACAGGAAGAAGATAGGAAGCTAGGGTTAACATTGATTGTAAAGTGATTAATCTATTATGCAACACCAAGATGGCCTTGTTGCACATCTGCTTATTTTCTTTCAATGACTGGATTTTCAGATAATAGATTATGGGTTGTCATAAGTGTGATCAGCATGGAGGAGTCAGACAGTAAAGTCGAGACAGAATTGGAGGTATGGTGCAAAACAATTTCTCAAATAAACAAAATCAAAATCAACTTACCTATTTTATACTTTTACTACTACACGTTACAGGTTGCAATAGCCGTTTTAAACATTTCTTTGTTCGAGAACTTTCTCCAACTCCTTGGAGACTCCGCTTCAGGTAGCGCAAAGAACAAAGGAGGACATCTCACAAAGAAGGAGGGCTACTACTTGGAACGTGTAATAGGGGTTAAGCAGCTTATTTTTCCTTTTTCGCTTATTGGCCCCCTTGTGGCGGCCCGCAAGAACTACTGTACATAGACTCTCTTTCCATCTTAATTGAAAGGCAGAGCTCCTGCCGTTACGTTTCAAAAAAAAAAAAAAAAAAGACATGTGTGCTCTAATTGAGAAAGTATAAGTCCACCATTCATTTTAAATTATAAGCCATTTTGGCTTGTCAAGATATAGAGCTCTTACTACGGATGTAGACACAACACATATCTAGGTTCTTAGCAAAAAACTGTATATGTTATTAGAAATTTGGAGGCCTCCTCTGCCTCCTCTTAGTCTTGACCAATCACTGCATCATGCTCATGCATGCCTCAATCCCCTGTGCTTGAACATCTTCTAGTATCTCATTTTTTTAAAAAAAAAATCCTCTAGGTTCCTATAAGGCTAGAAGCGGCTGGCTGTCAATCCCCTCAGCTGCCCTCGTTTGCCCGTTGATGCATCCGTGCGTTGCCATATTTCCGCGGCGCGCGCGCAATCCTGCGGGCATCGTCGACCCGCCGCATCAACTAGGTAGGGCGAGGGCGGCGCGAGGCAGGGGCCGGCGGCTGCGCCATCTGTGGCCGCAGTAGCGGGAAGGGGAGACGGCAGGAGAAAGGCGGCCCTGCTTGTATCAAACTTCCGGCACCCTCGTGGCGGCCATCGACCACCCGACAAGGTAACCCTCCTTTCTTCGTCTCACTGCTTTCATCATTGAAACGAGGAATGAAATGGTGAGATCCAGGCCTAGTAATCGTGCTTTCATCATCATTCGCCTTCATCTTGGCACTATTAGCTTCATCGATCTGTTATTTTGGGTGGAGATTGATCTAAGTAGTAGACTAGTTATCTGTTCTAACTTTTTGTGTTCTTGCCGTACTGTCGTGTGTTGGCCGATTAAATTAATCTCCACCATATTTGATCTTCCGTGACTATCATCTTCTCTGGTTGGTTAGTCTGTTCAATTAAATTCAGTTGATCTCACGAAGGAAACTAGCTGCTAAATAGCAGACAGTAGGATATTATAAATTGAGACTTTCAAAATTTGAATTGCTCTTTTCTTCACGTACTTTTTAATAATGAAATAATTTAGCGGTTGCTCTGCTCCTGAATGTTTTGGTCTGATTAGTATTTTGGCGTGCTCGAATTTAAAGTTGAGATTGGATCTTTAGCGACTCTCCTCTGATTCATCTCCCAATTCTGATTGTGTTCATTTGGTGTACTTTCTTCTTCGTCGATTTCATTAGTAGGTCCACAGATTTGTCTTAAGTAGGCTTGTATTCTCCATTTCAGAAAAACCCAAGGCATCAAGGCAGCAACAGAGCGCTGAGCAAGGCACATGGACTTATACGTCGTCGTTTGCTATTCTCTAGTTTCCTTCATGCTCTTTTTCTTTTCATTTTTAACTTGCAAATTGTACCTTTTTCCCTGGAAGCCCAAATTGAAAGAACCCCAAAGCTAAGCGTGCTTGGCTTGGAGCAATTTGGGACTGGTGTTGGTTTGTGAGGACAGTCTTAATTCTAAAAAGAGCTGCCAGTTGTAAGTGAGCCTGGGTGGGATGTTACAATAACAATAGTATTTATACATATGGTTATAGTTTCTTATATAATAGTTTATCAGAATTATAGATTCTTTTTATTATTTTGCATAGTAAGGTTTAGAGTATTTTTTTTTTACCTAATAAGCTTTGGAGTATCTTAATGAGTATATAGACATTCTAATAATGAATATGCACAAATATTGTTATCAAATATATATTCAGAAAAAAAATAGTCATGTTGTTTATAAATATACAAATATTGATATTACTTTTTAGTATGCCTAGTCAAACGGGAAAAAATGGCTTTCCAAGAAATGAGATGAACATCTATTTCAAAGCATGATACAATATTTTATCTTTTTCCTAGTACACAAGGCATTGAAGTAGTGTTTTTGAATATTGTTAATGTACTACTTTGTCCATTTCAGTTAATAGTTCACTTGAGGTTTGTGCCAAGTCAAATTTCTTAAGACCAAAGTATGTACTCCAGCTATATTTAGCATTGTGTCTACTTTCCAGCTGACCTACAAAACCAAGTATTTTACCCCTTTATCAATTAGGTAACTGTTTGGTCTACCTCTTAGGTAATTTCAGTGGATGCTTTTTTTCCTCGCTGAACCCACAGGTGTTCTCTTATGTCAAAATAATTACTTTAGATATTGCCATTGTCTATATTAAAGTTCTAGATCATAATGTCATTCGTGTGCTTCTAGTTGACAAAAAATTATCGGATATAGTTCAAAGGCTCAAATCTTTGTATTAATTTATCAGATTTTGAAATTCAAGTTTTTCTTTTTTCAAATAACTTCAGATGTTGACTTTGTCTATAAAAATGTAGCCCTTAATGTGATGTAAAAATTTATAGTGACAACTTTTTTTTTATTTGAGATGGTTTAGAAACTTAAATATTCATTTTAAATTATTAGATTTTGAAATTTAAAATGTTAATGATGTATAGGGTCGGAACAGATGCGTGGTTTTTAAAAGAATTAGGAGGGAACTGATCGGGTGCTAGCAAACACGGGAGCATGTTCACGTGATGCACCGAGAGAAGCCGTGTTGAGCATTGGCTAGCCAAACAGTTTCTGAAAATGTGAATAACAGAAACAGAGGCAGTACCCAAGAAATTAGATTCAGTCAGAAAACCGAAGTACAATTGTGAGTCATGTGCGAATCTGTAGGATCTGTTTTACTCGCCGTCGCTGGCACTGCTCTGCAGCCTATGCTCGCATAAACCTACCAAGGCGGCAATATAATCAGAGAGCAGGGATAACAAAAGCAGCTGATGCCGCTTGCAGGGACCTCTTTGTCCTGTTTCAAGACGTTCTAGATGAAACCGTCCATGTATGTCTTGGCCTTGCCATTGCAGCATGTAAGGTAGCATAACTGTTTGAGTACTTGAGCTGTCGCTTTAGAAGCCACTGCGCGCGGTGGCCGGCCGGACATGCTTGCCTCTGTTAGCTGAACCAGGCTATGTGTGCTTTCCTAGGCATGGTGTGTCACGTTCTTTAAGAAAACAGAGTGTATACTTTCTGGGTTGATGTATGCCTTAGTTATATCACAACTACAAAGTTGGCTATAACCCAAACGTGACCACTGTGTTTGACTCTGACCTGGCAAGGTAACTCCCAGCTCAATTCAGTTGCAACTGCGCGAAAGAGAACATCAGTTGCTTGATTTTCTGATAGAAATTGATGAGCATGCTAAGTTGGCTGAAGTGTCTGTAAGGTAGTGACAGGCATTGGGTGAGTACCACGCATATTCCTCAGTCAAAAAACCTTATTGGACTGTCGTCTTCGTACTGAACAAGGCCTCCTATGATGCTCGTTCATAAACAATATGGACGGTGTTTTCACTCTCGTCATCAGCTGGTTCTATTCAATTCGTTGGGCGGCACGTATGGACAACTCAACCGTTTTTGAAACTCATTCACGTCCACGTTGTTGTGAATAAGCTTTTACATTTTGTATGCCTACTTGCTGAACCACCAAAAAGCAATGCATTATTTACTTTAGTAAAGTGCAACCTGCTTATATGTATCCAAACAAAATGAGGTTAGTTGTGACCTAGCAGAATTATCTCCCACCCGCAACTGATATACTCTGCTACTAGCGAGTTCACTTTTCTTCTCACCTAACATCACTTCTGTGGCTGCCTCACATGGCACAGGAGACGTTACAGATATGTTTTTACACCTTTTCGACTGAAAATTAATTAATACACGAAAGCTACAGTTATATTTAATTGGGCCTGGGACATTTCATATTCAATTAAATAAAAGTAAATTTCAAAGCACTATATAAATGTGAACTGAGTATGTGTGCCCTTTTGTGTATACTTAGCGTGAGGTCGAGATAGTAGAAAGACGTGATACATGCACACACGCGTTGTCTCAGTCTAAGTTTTTTTAGTAAACTCACAAGTTAACATAATAAAGTTTACAGTAATAGCGGGCATTCAGGTATGCCTCCTTTTGTATTATTCCACCTCCCTATATGTAGTTCCAAAATTTTGAACAATGAAGAGGGTAGTTTTATGAAAATCATCACACAAAGTCATTAAATCCTCCTTTATAACATTCTAGAAAACATGAAAGAATTATGTGGGGAAACATCAGGACTTGGAGACGTAATCTTAATAATTTGGAAAATAACATCCTTAGCTTTAGAGAAGCTTTGCAGTAGGATTTCATTTTCCAATGCTGTAACTTGAGGAGTATCTTATGTAATATTCTCATCAAAGAGGCTTCCCGAGAACCAGACAAGCTCTTATGATACTTGGTGATATACCTTTTAAGTTCAGCATTACCATTTACTATACCATTGACTTGTTTCATTCAATTGAGGTACACGAGTTTTATTTTTTTATTTACTTTTAATGCTCTATGCATGTGTCCAAATATTTGATGGGATATGGTGTAATGTTTTTTGGAGTAATTTGGACATCTTATCACTATTACTAATTGGAGGCTCCAACGAAGGCTCCACGTTAATTCTCACCGAGGCGCTAGAAAAAAGATAAATACTAGAAATTCTCACATTAATCGAGAAACATCGGCCATCAATCCACAGTCCAACAATAATAGCCATTCGATCTATTTTATTTTCTAAAAAATTACCCACTTTTACCATTATAAAAACACCATAAAAATAACCCCTATACATACATATAAATTACCCACCAATGCCATTATAAAACTTATATTATTAAAAAAAATAGAAAAACTAATGCCTTACCGTAATTATAGAAACCTATCGTAGTCTATTTTATTTTTAAAAAATTACCTATATTTGCCATTTATTATTATTTGTATAGAAAGAAAAAAGGGTAATTCTATCATTTTCCCAATCATGATTTCCACGGATAGGGACTAAGACGGTGTCGCCTCAAGGTGCCTCCAAAATAAATCTATTATATTTACCATGTTTTCACAGAGGAGGAAACAAAGAGAGCTGCGCAGCACTCAAAGGATTCACGTGGCACCCGACATGGCTTGATGCTGTATTTCCCAACCATCTTCACACGGCACCCACCGCCGGCGCCAACGGGCAGCTAATTTGTGTGGTCAGCCAGCCAAGCAAGCAAGGATGAAGCAAATATAACGCAAGCAAGCGTACATCTACAACGGCGCCCGAACGCCGACTC
Source organism: Hyparrhenia diplandra (assembly GCA_015847255.1). Classification (NCBI taxonomy): domain Eukaryota; kingdom Viridiplantae; phylum Streptophyta; class Magnoliopsida; order Poales; family Poaceae; genus Hyparrhenia; species Hyparrhenia diplandra. The sequence goes on from JADLZK010003168.1 coordinate 263,378, forward strand.
CTTCGGACGTAGAGGTGCTTGGCGCCTCCGGCGTGTACCGGCACAAGGTCTGCGCTCTACCACCCCCAATTTCTTTGTCGAACTACTTGCGGCTGTCAGTGACGGGGAGACCTTCTTGGTGTTAGACTGTGTTGTGCGGTAATGAGATTGTATTGTGGTGATGAGTGGACAACATGAATGAATGTTTGAGGGTGCTTATGGTGGCATCTACTAGGGTGGTAGTGCACCATGAATGAATATTTGGAGCTTATTACTATGGTGTAATGTAAATTTGTTTGCATTATTAGTCTCAAGGTTGTGTTGTGCACGGCTACAGGCTTATGTTCTTTATTTTAGTCACTTTTTCATAAATGAGTATTTGAGTTAATTACTGTGGTGTGTACATGTAAATTTATTTGCATTATTAGCCTCAAGGTTGTGTCATACACGGCTATAGGCTTATGTTGTTTATTACGATCACTATTGTGTCCTGCGACGTCACGGCTTTAATGATCTTCTTCTTGATTATTACTTGAAATAAATAAATTTTAAAATAATCCTTATTGAGCATCTGGTATAAGATTTTTACTAACATAATAACAATGTTTTTTTGTTTGAATCGGTGCAGGAGGAAATGACTGCCTCATCGACGTTGATGCACAAAAGATATCCCCTTGATCGCCACAAATGCACAAGCCAGCTGCACGAGGGGACACTAGCCCCAAGCCTCAGCTCTTAATCACAGTATAAGAGCTTGCTGGTCGGGTATGGAAGACTGAAGCGAATGCGTTTATCAGCAGCACCAATTACAAGACGAGCAAGGCGTGCGCAAAGCCAGACGACGCGCCCAACAACTTTCTTCATGATCAACACATCCTTCATCTATCAATGTCTGAAGCTCCCGCTGATTATTACATGGTTTGTGCCATCAAACAAAGATCAAGGACAATGTATTCCAGAACCCGGGAGGATGAAGGCGTGCATATCATCCTCGGTAGGTGAAAAATTAATCTAATAATGTTCCCCTATTTTGCATAACTCAACAAATGTTGGTTGGTATTGTCTCAACTCTGGATGCATAGAGTTAGGATGGACGCCATAGAAACTAGCGCCACATCCATCAAGGAAACCGACAAGTGTGACGTTCGATCGAGACACCTATAAGCTAAAGGTATGGCCATCTTACTAGATTCCATAATTACAATTTTATTTTTCTCCTACGACCTACTGATGATATGATATTTATTGACCATGAGTCATAACTTTGATTTAAATTTTAGTGTCCTTAGATTTATTCACAAAAATAAATGTTGATATAATCCTTATTTAGCATTAGCTATAATTATTATATTAACTAAATAATAGTTATTTTTGACCATCCGAAGGGTAGCCCCTATCTACTTTTATGTTTTCGAAAACAACCCAGGAACGCGTCCCCCATAGGGGTTTGAACCTATGTTGTTGCTATTGAGTCCATGATCCGTGGAGTCAGCAACAAAAGCCTATATGCAAAATTCAAGCCTCCACAATTATAAAAGATAATTAAACTACTCCAATAGTGCTTTGTATAAGTTATCCATCTCCATCGTTATGAAAGATAACGCTTGATGCTTAAATTTGCATTCAAATTCTGCATAATGGCATTATGACACATAATGTAAAATAATTTATACCTATATAATTTGTACCTAAATTGTCCACCTCTCAACCATTATAAAAAAAATAACAAAAGTCTCTACATGTAAATGATAATATAAGCAATAATGAATAATAATTAATCATCCATAAGTTCAAACTTGCATTAGTATAAATATGTATTTTTATAGGCTTATCAAGCACGTAAATATATCCTTAGCAAACCTCATAATAATGGCACTTACAACTCACTTTAATTTATATTAACACTTTTGACGATAAAATTTGTAAGTCATTGTCTAGCACTATGTAAAAAAAGGCTAATAACCGTCGGTGAGCCCGAGAGACGCCACTAATAACGTGCGTCTGTACTGTCATATTACTGACGTGCGGTTTGGGCGCGGCGTCGAGTAATAGGTGTCGGACGGTCCCACCCGACCAAACAGCGTCTGAAATAAGGGTAATTATAGACGCAAGATATAACCGAAGCGTCTGCATTTTCCCGTTGAGGCGCGTTTCCGTTCTCTAGATACTGACGCCGCGGCTGTGACGTGACGCCTTTTCAAACCAAGTGTGCGCAAGATTCACCATATCTTAGACGCGCGTTTAGGCGCAGCGCATTCTTGGAGCGGGTCGTGCGTGGATATGAACACTAATTCAGACACGTGTTCGTGTATGCGGACACTCTTTTGGTACCACCCGTGCATGCGATTGCGAGTGTTACAAAACGCGTCTCTTCACAGGCGCTTGGAATGTGCGAAGGGTACGTAGCGATTCGCGTGTATTACAGTCTGCGTTTAGATTCAGGTAGCGTTTTACCAGAAGGCGTCCCCGTGCCATCGTACCGTTCGGCGGGCGAATTTCAGACAGCGTTTAGTCAAGCGGCCGTCTATCTTTGCTTCAAACTATTGCGGACATTGACCGGTAAGCAGACGCGTGGCGGGTGCACGTGTCTGCTGTAACTTCGCCGCGGGCGTCACGGTCGCGTTTTGTTAGAGACGATTTGTATCACCGGGTAATACGTGATACGATCTGTTTTTCTGACGCGGCGTGATAATGTAGAGGCGTGCGGGTCGGCTGTGTATCCGTAACGTTCGGAAATATTGCAGACGCGGCGTGTCAATATACTGGGCGCTTGGCGGTACAGGCGCTGTAACTATCGGCGTCCATTACGATCGCCACGTTTGGCGAGAGCGGTTTATAGCAACAGGTGTCCGTACATATACGGATTGTTACTGAGCGATTGGACCGTATGCCCGCCCGATCTCGGCGTTTGTAGGAGTGCGAGCGATTGGTAGTGGTATGTGTCGATAACTAGAGTATCTCACCTACGGACATTGGATAAAGACAAAAAGTTCTATATATAATACATTACCCAAAAGCTGAATGTTCTTCTACTGACACACGCATTACTTACGATTTATGGTACATTAGCATTCGTAAGGAAGTCATAACCATGCTTGATCGAACACGATTAGCAATCTCAAAGGACGGGAAGACATCTATCTTTGGCGTAGTTAATCGATTCGGCCGACAAGCGAAAGTCCCCCATCGGTGGTGATCGATGGAGTCGTCGTCCTTCTTCGCCGCTTCTTACGCTTCTTCTTCTTCGACGAGGAATCGTAGAACCGCCCGACGCTAGAGTATCCAGCGAGGGGAGACACTCTGGTTACGCGATTCTTGTACTCGTTAACATCAAGAGCAGGCACAATAAGTTGTAAGTCGTGTGGATTGGAGAGGCGGACCCCGCAGTCAACTTCAAGGCATTCCGCGTCCTTGCCTATGGCCGGCCCAGTGAACACATGGCCCTCATCTTGAAGAAAGTGGTTCAAAACCTGGGGTAACCAGCCAGCGGCTTGGTGCACTTGATATACAAGGCATCGACGGCCAACACACACTGTAACGGCGAGATCTGAACTGCGTTTTGCCAAACTCATTGGGAGGAAGAATCAACCACTCGAGTCGAGGCCAATGAGCATACCCGACTTTGTTTGGACTTTGGACACGGTTACCTCGATTTCGTTGATGAAGTCCTCCACGCATCGTGGCATCGCGACGCGATTTGTCGTGTCGATGTCTGGGTATCGTCACCGGCGACGACCACATCTCGGCGGCAAGTGCGGTCTCCGGTCATCGTCTTTGCCAGTTGTTGTGAGATGACTTCATTTCTCTGTGTTTTTTTGCCGAGGGAAGAAACAGTGCGCTTCTTAAGTAGATGGGGTCTCGAACGAGTTGCAGTCGCGAATGGTTGCGAAGGTTGAGTTGCGTCCGTTGGAACTTGTGAACATTCCATTAATCATTGTGGAAGTTCAAATGACGGATTGATGCAATGGTGCATCCGTTTTTCGAGTTCAAAACGTGGTTTTGGTGTGGATGCGTCGTGGGTACGAGTTGGCCGATCGCCTAGGAGTGGGAGGCGGTGTCGCCTAGAAGTAAGCCCTCCTTTTGCGGCCTCCACCGGTGGAGTTTGGCTCGGTGCCCGACGACGATTGGAAAGCGGCTTCGGCGGCGATAACGGCCCGATCTCTCGAAGGGCTGCGAGGAAGATGAACAGGAGCTTTCTACTTCTCTGTAATTTTTCTTTTCTTGTGGATCCTGTTTGTAAATGGGCCGGTGTAATGCGTTGAGATAAATACATTTTCCTTCTCAAAAAAAAATCGCGTTGTGCAACCGGTTTTTATTAGGCGGCTACATATGCGGGCATATGTACGCATGTGTGGTTAACAAGTTGTGCGTACAAGCTTGATCTAGTCATCATATATTTTCTCAAACTGAACAACCAGTCATCGAGTTTGCGTCATCACATTGTTTTAATACTACCTAGCTAGTACATGATCACCAAAAGTAAGTCAAAGCTTCTAGTCATCATATATTTTCTCAAACTGAACAACCAGTCATCGAGTTTGCATCATCACATTGTTTTAATACTACCCTAGCTAGTACATGATCACCAAAAGTAAGTCAAGACAGCATAACATCAATCACATTATTTAGTGTGTTGTCGGCATCGTAGGCAGGCATGCCACCCGCTTCAAGTACTCAACACCGGCCTCAACGACCGGCAAGCGAGCCTATGCATCATGAGCCTCTCGTCTTCGCTCTCGGCCTTCCTCTTGATGAGATCCTCAACGGCACAAACAACTTCAGAGAGCTTCGCATGAACATATATATGAGGGATCTAGATGAGATCGTTCGGACAAAAAACAAGTCACGATCGTCAAATCACAAGCATCGTTCATATATTTGGTCATTGAGAAAGCTTTGTAGTGAAATAAAGCATGCATGCATGCAAAGTGAACTATGCCAAAACCGGTGGCCGAGAACTACCATTATATTCACAGATCTATGCCAAAAACAGTCGGGCTAAAATTGGTTTTCTCAATTTAAACAAGGCATGCATGTAAGTGAACTATGCCAAAGCGGCAAAAACCACGGCGGAACTACCATTATTCTCGAAGTATGCCAAAAGCAGTTGGCCTTGGCCAAGCCAAAATGGGTTTTCTCAATTACGCCGCATAGTATAACCGAAGCTACCGGTATTGGTTTTCATATGACATATGGCATTAATACTGCGCCAACGGCGATCTTGCTTCCATCTCCTTCGCCGTCGCCTCCGGCTTCCCCTGGCTCCTTGCCTCGGCGCGGCTGCCGAGGACTTCTCCCTTCGCCCTCGCCTCCGCCTCCCGCTTCGGCTCCTTTCCTCGGCGTCGCTGCGAGGACTTTTTCCTTCGCCCTCGCGTCGCCCGCCTTCCGGCCGGAGGCGCCTAGACGACGCCTCTTCCGGCGCGAGGAAGCGGGGACTCAACGACGCCGCTTCCGGGGGCGGAAGGAGGACTCGGCGACGACGTCGTTGAAGGCGAGCATGTCCTCTTTCCTCCATCGCTTAAGCTCCCGATGATACTCCCTCTGCGTCACCGTCGCTAGGGTTTCCAAGTTACTAGTGAGCGAGGCGATTCCGGTCTTCCTCCCACCGAGGCGGCCCGGATGCCTTGCTTCTTGTACCCCCGTGGAGGCGGCCGGGATGCCTTGCTTCTTGTACCGTGGTGGAGGCGGGACGCCCTTGTTGAACCTTGGCGAAGTCCTCACCACCGTTTCCACGGGACGAGGAACCGGGGCGAACCTCCCCGTATTCATCTTCGACGGGCGGCGGGAGGAGGGGAGAGGGCGAGGGAGGAATGGAGGTGGCGACGTGCGTGGCGGGGAAGAGGCTAGGAGCGCGGGCGGCGGCGCACGACGTGGGGAAGGCTCCTGTGCAGAGAAGAGTGGAGAGGCGGAGCGAAGGAGCTGAAGCAGTATAGGTGACGACGACGCGGTATATATATATATATGGAAACAATGGACTGACAGGTGTGTAATGGCACTGAGAGTCTGAGACAGTCATAGTAGTTCTTGTTCTTGCATAATATGAACTTGCTGGTTTGTGATAGAGCTGGGTGCCACCAAAAGCATTGATATTACACATACATAAGAAAATACAAACCGTGATCGCTAAGGTCCCGAAACGCCAGAACACAACTATCATACAGAAGGGCTAAGTCAGGTTTCACCTCAACACAACAGTGTTTAGGGCACACCCTGTGCACATGATGATACAACATTTTGTTCTTGCATAACCTAAATCTAGCGAACCACAACAGTGATGAAGTCATGCGGGCATGAAATCATTGCAACTCCAATTGGTAATGCCAGGATGGATACGACCAACTTGATACAAAATATAATACATTACAGGATACATTGATCTCAGTTAGCAAACAATATACCATTGTTCATATTCATGGGGCATGCCTCACATGACAACTCGATGCAAAAACAGAATCTTCAGTTTAGGGAGCGTGTTAGGTAGTAGTCGTGAAGATGAAGCAAGTGTCGCTAGGCGAGTACGTAATCAAGTCCTTGAAAAACAAATCTAAGGCCCAATTTTTTCTTACATTGCATACAAAAAGTAGACCATGAAGCAACCCACACCCACATAACTTTTGCGCAAATTCACAAATGGAGACGAAACACTTCGAGGGATTTTTTTTAGCTATCTCTTTACCATACCGCATTGCACGAGCCATTTTTCTCGGTACCAAGCAACGGATCTACCCGCATGGAACCAAATTAAAAGTATGTTATAAATGGTAGAGATTAGAGAATGTAGGCTGTCATAGCACATTACAATTCTCGAATTAGTATGTAAATAATTTTCATCTTAACATGCATGATGCATCAGGGTGATGTAAAACAAGAAAGGCATGTATGCAACAATAGAATTAAATATAGCTATTTGTGTCCTGGTGCTTGCGTGAAACACAAGATTCTATTTTTGCAACCTTGCAGTAATCGAACAACACAAACACAAGCAATGGGGATCGGCTCACCAAAATTATCGATTCGGTTGGAAATAAATGGAATAAAAATGGTTTGACTACCTCTAGAGAAGACATGTAATTAACGCATGGATACGATATATATGTGAAAAGCTAATTCGCAAATATACACCGGGCAATGAGAGGTTCAACCATATGGCTTTTGCACTGTTCTTTGTGAATCTAATGCTCACAAATTGCTATAAAGGAAAGCCACACGAGTAAAAAACAGATGTCTTAAAATTGAGGACCTAGTGTAATGCAGTACAAAGACATAGTTTATCTATGCAACACCGAATATTGTCGGTTCGACAAATTTCCATGTATGTAAATCATTATGTATGAAGTATAGCAAACTTAACTTATAATAGTCATTGTGCTATTAAACCCACTTCTTCTTTGCTATAGTTAACCTACCTTGCTACTATTCCATCTCAATAAACAATGCAGATGACTTAATTGCTTTGCTAGACTATCCAAACACCTCCCTTGCCGCTATTGCTAACCCGCCTTGCTAATACTTACCGTCCAACAAAAAAAATCGCAAGCAAAAGCCAAAACCGCCCATGTGAAAGGACTATAATTTTGTCACCGTTTGCAACTCTCGAAATTAAGCCATTTTCATAAGCTTAGTGGTAAATTTACCAAGAGGTCGAATAATAAAACTAATTGGCATAAACATAACCAAATCCATCCAATGTAACTATTCCCCACCGCAACAAACAAAAACTAACTTGAACCCAATTTACAATACCTAACCCGGCGAAGCAAGCGAAAAATAACTCAACTAAACCAGAAATGAAGACAACGGGAAATGCAATCTAATAACTAAAAGCTTAGGTTATATGTCACTATGTAAAAAAAGGCCTCTACGGTCGTGCGTTGAGGGCTTTCTGATCCTTGCGCGCGACGCCCATTAGGTCTCTAAATGTCGACTTTACGGACTGTCCGTAACGAGCATGCACAACGGGCTTTAATCTGAGACGGGATTTCGGCGTCTCAAACTTCCCGTCCCGTAGTGAGCCCTTGTCACACACGCCGTGGAATATACGTGTCCTGGGGTTTTGCTCGACTTGTGGTGTACGGTATCTACAGACATAATTGTCTAAGATGCGTGTACCCCTAGAAACGTCACAGCACCCGCGGCATCGATGTCGGCGTACGCGTCAAAAGTAGTGACGACGGCCGGTATGCGCGATCAGAATATTCGAATGTGCGACGCGCGTACACAGAAGGCGTGCGTGGCACTAACGCACACGGCACGCTTGCACGCACGCGCGCCTCTAATTGTTATCCATTCCACCGGACACCCGATCACTATAAAGGGTGCACGTAAACTGTTACTCAAATATGAACCCGTGTGGAACGCAGCCGGCGTGATATCTTCGTATTTACGGACACTGCGTACACGCATTAATACGTGTCGCCCTCTGAGAGCTCTGAGGCGCGGCCAGCTCGCTCGCCGTAACTACACTCCGATCCCGCACGCCACATTACGTACTACCGTCGTGAAACTTAATCCACTTTCGACGCTTCCGTAGGTCGGGTCGGCGTAACTCGTTCGGAACTACGGTCGCATGTTTAAAACGACGTCGCGATCTGTTCCCATGTTACGGAGCGGTTGTTCGCAAAGACGTGTCGGGGAAGTAATACACGAGCTCTGTGACGGCGTTTTAGTAAGCTCGTCTGCGTTCCTTTCAATCTATTACAGGCGTTCTTTTGTACCCACGTCCCGTGGGATTTAGTTGCTTTACAGGCGGCCGTTTTGATTACAGACGACTATAAACGTTACGTACTTTGGGACGCTTGTTCGGTGTTTCGAGGTTTCTTCTTTCGCGACGGACATTTAGTCACGAAACCTACGGCGCGCATCGGCGGTACCGTGGTCCGTACATAGATAACGAACCGTTCAGCTATGCGACGTAAATTGAAAATGGTAGACAGCGGCAAACACAAATAATCTGAGATGCACAGGTCCGATCACAAACAAATGGCGATAAAGATCGGCATTGCAAATTCAAATGTATCTCAGATTGTTCACACAGATGTACCCGGTTCTTGGCACGCGCACGCATTGTTCACAACACAAATAACACGATTCACATGTATGTATCCGGCTTTGATCGTCATGCGGCAAAAGGGTAACAATAACATAGTTCACATGCATGTATCCACGATCGTCATGCAAAGCAAGGGAAACAGAATCAACTCATGGTTTACTTAAACGAAATGCTCGCCTTCGTGGTCTGATGACATGTTCCATAAGAAACTTGACCATCTTCTCTCTAATATCCTCCAAATTGATGGAATCTCCGTCAACTCAAAATTCTAATGCAAAGAAAGGTAGGCGTAAGTGTTTATGTACACATGGTCTATATTGCCAAACAAAGGTAGGCATACAAGATGGAGCTGCACTTTGAGTTACCTCATGACGATCCAAATGAACTTGTTTCATCGCAGACCATCAAGTGGTGCACCGTGTAGAACCCACATGTCTTGTTATCGGTTGCAAAGTGCACTTTCGCAATCATATGAAGAAATTCGAATGGTGAGATGAATGGTGTGTGGAAAGAGATATTTCATGACATTAATTGATGATGCTTCCAGATTTTGCTATATTTACTTGCTGAAAACTAAAGATCGGGCATTATTACTACTTTAAAATCTTTTAAGGCTGAAGTTGAAAATTAACTAGAAAGAAAGAAAAATTAACCAACATGTCTTGTTGTCACTTATTAGTTTGCAATGTGCACTTTGCAAACATATGAAACACATGCTAGAATTTATATATGATGAATAGTTCCCCTAAAATTCATATGAAGAAATTACGATAAATCTCAAAGGCCCAATATCTGCAAACATACAAGATAGATCGAAGTTTACCTTCTTTCAAGAGATGGGTTTAAGGTAGTGTTGGAGTCCAAGAAAATAGTTATGTCTAAGCATGGACAATTTATTGGTGAGAAAGGCTATGGTTGCGGAGGTTTGTTTCGCCTAAGTTTGGCGTGATTTTTGTAATAAGTCAGTGAATCAGATTTGTGACACAATTAATGATAATTCGAAAGTGTTTGGCATTCTCGTTTGTGTCATGTGAATTTTGGTGTCACATCTTATCTAGCTTGCGATTAATTCTACATGTGAATTTTGGTGAGGTTGCGATTAATTCTAGATTTTACCATTACCAAAGGTTCTAAGTGTCATAATTGTGTGCAATCTAAGCAACCTCAAAAGCCTCACAAGGCAAAGTGGAGGAGAGGCTCTTGGCACCTCTAGAACTCATACATTCGATCTATGTGAGATGAATGGTGTGTGGAAAGATGTCTTGTTATCACTTATCGGTTTTGCAACAAGCACTTTGCAAACATATGAAACACATGTTAGAATTTATATATGAATAGTTCTCCTAAAATTCATATGAAGAAATTCGATAAATCTCAAAGGCCCAATATCTGCGTTCCCTAATGGGCTTTATTGTTTTGCCCCATGAGTAAAGGTGCGAGGTGCGATATCAATTAGTACCATATTCTTTGGTTGATGTGGAGGTAGGGAGTTTTTCCGCCCTATATATTTGTACCAAGCCCGCTGGGGATTAGACACAACACCACAACTATAATTGGGAGTTTCAATTAGAAAATCCTAAAGGGCGCACTACCGCCATAGGCTCCCTTGACTTTGCGAGGAGGCAGGGGAAGGGTATTTTAGTGCCAAGCCTTACCCACACCATGTGCAATATGCGGAGCTGTTGTTTGAACCCGGGACCTTCCGGTTACATGCGGTAGACCACTTGCACCGAGGCCAGCCCTTCCAATTAGAAAATCCTAAAGTAGTAAAAATAATATTTTCCTTTTTTCCGCTTTCTTTACTTTTGCATAGTCTCTCCATCCCGTCCGTCGAATAAGGTTTTTGGGAAGCGCTCTTGGCGTGATCTGCTCCCAAATCTTCCACGGCAGTTTATCTTCATCGAATCCGTCATCCCGTCGTCATAAGGCTTGCGCGGCGGGATCATCAACAAGGAACACTCATCGACTAAGCTTACGCGATCGCCGTGCGCATCAACACCACCGGGTACTTCTACATCGCCAGGTATTACATCGTGTTCTAATCTTATTGTTCATCATGTTCAAAATCTATCCGGTGTCCGAACCGCTATGTTTACATCGAGTTGCCATGATCATGCTTTCTTATATACCATCTTTGGATCATGTCATGCTTCGCTATATGCTTTTAGATCATGATATGCTTTGTTATACGATGCTAAGTCATGCTAGTATGATACGCATGTTTACACTAGTTGTTATGATCACGTTGAATCATGCTATGATCTTGATATGCTTTTGTGTTATGCTAGTATGCTTCACATGTTTAATCTAGTGCTTTCGGTTCGTCATGATTTATTTTTATGAAATTAATCTGAAATTGCCTAATATCTCAACAATCCAAAACCTTATTATAGCCTTTTTCTTGATTTAACTATGGCTTTTTTCGCCGACGTCGCGAGGCTAGAAAAAATTTCTAGTGCAAATTTTAAGAGGCTGGGCGAGTTAAGGCCATGCTCGCTACGAGGCTAAAATGTTTTGGATTATTGTTGGCTTGCCCGAGGAAATATCTCCGGAGAGAAGATTCTGGGGGCAACACTATCAACTGAATGCAACCATCAGATATATATTCTAAGTAGTAGATTATGGAGAGCTTTCATGACTACAAGATGGTTGCTAACCGATCTATAGTCAAGCAAGCTCATGAGGTTCAGCACATGGCAAAAGAACTTGAACTCCTTAAGTGTGTCATACCCGACGACTTTGTAGCCGTATGCATTAATGCTAAGTTGCCTTCTTCATAGAAGAGCTAGAAAATATCAGTTGAAAACCTGATAGCATTTACTTTCAAAAAAAAGAAAACCTGATAGCATCTCTTGATGTTGAGGAAAAGATTCGGGCAAAGAACACTATTGAGAAGGGGAACCAGAGCCATTCTGGCACGAATTTGGTGCAGGAAAACCCACATGGCAAGACCAAAGGTAGGAATAAATCTTCCAATGCTAAATTAACAACTACCACCAAAAATAAGAACGTCAACCTCGTGACTATTAGCAATGCTGATGATGAGTACAGTAATGTTCCTACCGTAGTATCGGTGTTTCAATGCGCTTTGTTGGTGGGTTGATACAAGGTGCTAATATTCCTGTGTGTTTAAGGTAGTGTTGGAGTCCAATAAAGTAGTTATGTCAATGCATGTACAATTTATTGGTGAAGGCTATGGTTGCGGAGGTTTGTTTCGCCTAAGTTTGGCTGATTTTTGTAATAAGTCGAATGAATCGGATATGTGGCACAATTAATGATAATTCGAAAGTGTTTAGCATTCTCGTTTATGTCATGTGAATTTTGGTGTCACATCTATCTAGCTTTGCAAATCAATTCTAGTTGTGAATTTTGGTGAGCTTGCTGTTAATTCTAGATTTTACCATTACCAAAGGTTCTAAGTGTCATAATTGTGTGCAATCTAAGCAACCTCGAAAGCCTCACAAGGCAAAGTGGAGAGACTCTTGGCGTTGGCACCTCTAGAACTCATACATTCTGATCTATGTGAGATGAGCGGTGTGTGGAAAGAGATATTTCATGACATTAATTGATGATGCTTCTAGATTTTGCTATATTTACTTGCTGAAAACTAAAGATCAGGCATTATTACTACTTTAAAATCTTTAAGGCTGAAGTTGAAAATTAACTAGAAAGAAAGAAAAATTAACCAACATGTCTTGTTGTCACTTATCGGTTTGCAACAGTGCATCGCAAACATATGAAACACATGCTAGAATTTATATATGATGAATAGTTCCCTAAAAATTCATATGAAGAAATTCCGATAAATCTCAAAGGCCCAATATCTCGCAAACATACAAGTAGATCTGAAGTTTACCTTCTTTCAAGAGATGGGTTTAAGGTAGTGTTGGAGTCCAAGAAAGTAGTTATGTCTAAGCATGGACAATTTATTGGTGAGAAAGGCTATGGTTGCGGAGGTTTGTTTCGCCTAAGTTTAGCGATTTTTTGTAATAAGTCGATTGAATCGATTTGTTACACAATTAATGATAATTCGAGTGTTTGGCATTCTCGTTTGTGTCATGTGAATTTTGGTGTCACATCTATCTAGCTTAAAGTTAATTCTACATGTGAATTTTTGTGAGGTTGCGGCTAATTCTAGATTTCACCATTACCAATGGTTCTAAGTGTCATAATTGTGTGCAATCTAAGCAACCTCGAAAGCCTCACAAAGGCGGTGGAGGACAAACACTTGGCACCTCTAGAACTCATACATTCGATCTATGTGAGATGAATAGTGTGTGGAAAGAGATATTTGATGACGTTGATTCATGATGCTTCTAGATTTTGCTATATTTACTTGCTGAAAACTAAAGCTGAGGCATTAGCATTAGACTACTTTAAAATGACCACTATTCGAACACTACTATCCTTTGGCTGCCTCATATGGTCTGATCATTCATCAAATGGATGTGAAGACAGCTTTTCTTAATGGAGAGTTGGATGAGGAGATTTACATGGATCAGCCTGATGGGTTTGTAGTAAAAGGTGAAGAGCAAAAGGTGTCATATTTTGACTAAATCAACCGTAGAGGCAGAATTTACTGCTTTGGATACAGCTATGCTTTGTTATATGATGCTAAGTCATGCTAGTATGATACACATGTTTGCACTAGTTGTTATGATCATGTTATGCTATATGATGTTGAATCATGCTATGATCTTGATATGCTTTTGTGTTGTGCTAGTACACTGTACACATGCTTAATCTAGCTGCTCAGTTCGTCATGGTTTACTTTTATGAAATTAATCTGGAAATTGCCTAATATCTCAACAACACAGTGGTTATTCACTGAATGGAAACGCAAGCGCACAACTTCAAGTGAAGCACTACTTACTTTCGTATATTTGGGGTTGAAAACACGCTCAGTAAGCCTACACATGAGTAAAATGCAAAATGTCACATTCTTTTTTTATTTTTAGTAACATAATTAAGAAAAAAAAAAATGCCCGGGTCGGTTGTAGGTTAGGAAACACTCCTTTGTTTTATTGCGGTTTCCAACGGATGAGTATTCAATTCAAGCTGGGCGCAGAGTCAACGAAATAAACCCTGCTCCACTTGATAGCAATGACAACAGCAATCCAGTGTCCACCAGGGTTATGCGCGAACATGACAAAATCCTTGTCAAGATGTTTCCTTAGGCCCCATTCTAGATATGTCATGCCCATGCTGCCAGGCCCGCCTTTCGGCCCTTCAAGGTCAATGGTTCGGGATCGGGAAAGCCAACCGACAAAGACATGGCCCTAGCTTCCCCGAAAGGGGCATCTAGGAATAGAGGCATGCAAAGCAAATTTAGCAAGCAAATAGATGAAGAGGCATCCCAAGTGAGTGCGAGAATAGAAGAAATTGTACTCTCACGGTGTCATGCAGCGAAGGATGGACACATCCAATACTTCCAAAGTGCCATGAGGTCAAACAAATCGTCGAAACCCACATTGATCACAGCCTCTTCGATGCGTGTCACGCCAAAAAACCTCTTTCGCGGGCCACCGCAAAGAACGCCACATTTTGCCTGTTTGTGGTCGCTTGTCGCATGTACCACTCATGAAGAGCAAGCACAAGAAGGCCCCGCCTTTTGAAGCTCTTCGGGTGATAGCATTGGAGATCCATCCGGTAGTTAGGGTTGGGCAGTATGAACCGAAGGGTACAAGCCACTCTCGTGTCCCCGAGCTCATCTATTGCAACTCCGGGCTCGCTCTAACTGCTTTGGCCTCCAATTCCATCTCAACTACAGCATCCGGTCCGGCTGCAGCAATGGCTAAGGTGCCGCTGCTCTGCATATCACCTACAGGACTAGAGATGTTGGCAGGCGCTGAAAATTGATATGATTCCATCGCCTCCACCTTAGCCTTGAGTTCATCTAGTGCAGCAAAAAGCTTTGTCGTCGCCTCCCTCTTTCTTCTCCATCTAGGCTTTCTGCACACGTCGGACCAACAAGTCTTCCCACCAACCGAAACACACCGTGCCTTGTTCTTCTTCCTAAGCTGTGTGTCTCTCTTATGAATTGCCAGTGCCTTTTCCCTTCCCTTCACTGCGACAAAAGCTGGACGGCCGGATACGCCCCTCGTAGTAACATCTCTCTCATATCTTTCCCTTACACCAATGACATCAGAAGGACAGGCTGCCTTCTCTAAAACTATCTCAGATAAAGACCGAGCCTCTTCACAAGTCCAAACAATTTTAGCCTTGTCACCGACACGCCAAGTATGCTCAATGCACGCAAAAAAATCCCGAGCAAGGTTCTCGTGGATATTTGTCGCAAGGATTTCGGATTCCTTGGGCGGCCAATTCACTTTGCCCCTCCTTCGCTCAACCTTTGGAGAGTGCCGTATAATCAACTATCCCAAGGCACCTCATTTAATAGGTGACTAAAAAATTCAGGCTACATCGCGCGTGCTCTGTTTCTTCCCTTTGTTGATGTGTTGTTGCCTCGGCCGTTGGATCAAAATCACGTAAGTAGCTTCATCGCCGAACAGATTTGAAAATTTCAAATACCGAAATTAGCAAGACCCTAATATTATACAGTTGTTTTAATAAGAACAGATTTGAGTAGCAGTTCATTTAATAGGCACATTTTTGTAAGCCAAGATTGTAGAGTACTCTACTGAGCAATCGTGTTTCTTGAGCACGCAAATATATTCATCTATAAAGAAAATAAGCAGCAGTAGTAGCGGTTTCCTATGACAAAAACAACACGAGATAACAACATTATAGTAGAAGTCGTGTACCGTTCAAGATCTACAACACCATATATCCATCTCGTGGACAAATTGTCACCTTTCCTCACTTACAGCGATCAAAAAATTCAGGCGACTTTCGTGTGCTCTCTCGTCTCTTCCCGCCCGATGATGCGTTGATGCCTGTTTGTTGGATGGAAATCACCGAAGTAGCCGTCGCCTGAACAGATTTAAAAATTTCAAGAACCTCAAAAATAGCGGGGCCTAATATTATACTGATTCAATTGCAGAATAGGCACTCTATGAGGACTACACAAACCACTGAGGCAGAGAACAACTAAATGTAGTTCAGGAATAGAGGAATATAAACAAAGTTAGTAACAGCTTGTTTCAATAAGGACATTCCCGTAAGGCAAGATAGTTGAAGAACTCTACTGAAAGTCATTGTTCTTGTCTTCTTGAGCACGTATATTCATGTATAAGGAAAATTAAGCAAAGAAGATTTGCAAAGTGTCCTATGACGTAAAACACACGATAACAACATTATAGTAGCACGGTGTCGTCGTTCAAGATCTACAACTCGACATATCCATCTAAGGATAAAATTGTATAGTTCAATGCAGATAGGCGTCTATGAGGACTAAACAAACCAAAGAGGCAGAGAACAAAAAAAACGCAGTTTTAGAAATAGAGGAATATAAATAAACCGTAGTTTAGCAACATTCGTTTAATATGATCAATTTTGCAAGACAAGGCAAATAGTTGTACTCTACAGAGCAGTTGTGTTTGTTGAGCACGCATATTCATCTATAAAGAAAAAACAAGCAAAGAGTAGTTGCGGTGTCCTTTGACAAAAACACACAGATAATAACATTATTGTAGCAAATCGGGTGTATTGTTCAAGATCTACAACTCTATATCCATCCGAGGACAAAATTATCACCTTTCCCTCACTTATAGGCTTACGTAAAAATTGAGGCGACATCGCGTGCTCTCTATCTCTTCCGCCCGATGATGCGTTGATGCCTCACGTTGGATGGAAATCATCGAAGTAGCTTCGTCGCCTGAACAGATTTGAAAATTTTAGTCACCTCAAAAAAATAGGGGCCTAATATTATACGCTTTTAATTGTAATAGGCACTCTATGAGGACTACACAAACCACCGAGGGAGAGAACAACTAAATGTAGTTCGGGAATAGAGGAATATAAACAAAGTTAGTAAT
Organism: Hyparrhenia diplandra; assembly: GCA_015847255.1. Taxonomy (NCBI): domain Eukaryota; kingdom Viridiplantae; phylum Streptophyta; class Magnoliopsida; order Poales; family Poaceae; genus Hyparrhenia; species Hyparrhenia diplandra. The sequence continues at coordinate 280,343 of JADLZK010003168.1, forward strand.
GCTTGTTTTAATAAGGACATTCACGTAAGGCAAGATAGTTGAAGAACTCTACAGAAAGGCCATTGTTCTTGTCTTCTTGAGCACGTATATTCATGTATAAGGAAAATTAATAAAATTAGAGTATTTCAGAAAATTGTCCTATGACGTAAAACACACGTATAACAACATTATAGTAGCACTCGGTGTCGTTCAAGATCTACAACTCGACATATCCATCCGAGGATGAGGAAAATTGTACAGTTCAATTCGTAATAGGCGCCTATGAGGACTAAACAAACCAAAGAGGCAGAGAACAAAAAAAAAAAATACAGTTTAAAAATAGAGGAATATAAACAAATCGTAGTTTAGCAAATGGTTCGTTTAATAGGATCAATTTTGTAAGACAAGGTATATAGTTATACTCTACACGAAGCGCTTGTGTTTGTTGAGCACGCATATTCGTCTATAAAGAAAACAAGCAAAGCCCAAAGCCGGGTCAGTTTGCGGTGTCCTTTGACAAAAACACACGCAGATAATAACATTATTGTAGCGCGGGTGTATTGTTCAAGATCTACAACTCTATATCCATCCGAGGACAAAATTATCACCTTTCCTCACTTATAGGCTTATTTAAAAATTGAGGCAAAAAGTTTTAAGAAAAAAATTGACTTATTTTATCGTTTACTTTCATAATAATGATTTGTTTATTTTATTATTTGCATAAGAAATTTAAATAAGACGGATGGTCAAACGTAGATTGTAGAAGTCAAAAACGAACTTTTATTTATGTGTATCTTAGCACATGTTATCATCAATTCTGTTGTGTTGGAAACTCATAGATTACTAGGTAAATGCCGCGGCGTTGCAATCGGGAAAAATATCATTCACTTTTTTTCCTTTCTCCGTGATCAACAATTCTCATTTTCTTTGGGCTTGATTATGTTCTCGCCATATAATAAATCCTCTATAACAAGAGGCTCAATCACGAAGATAAACTTAAGTACCGAACACTAAAGTTGTTTAGAATTTTCTGGCTGCGAAATAAGGCCAACAAATGCTCTAATCTGAAGTTTAAAAAAAAACATACCAATCGTAATTATAGGTGCTATTTTATGGGTGATATTAATAATTTAATATCCAAGAATTAAATTCTATTTTTAGTCGGGCGCGTGTGGGATGCGGTGGTTGGTTGACTGATTTCTCCCTTTAATAATGGGAGCCGGGGTGATTAAAGCCTAACAGGTGTTTTGCTTGGGGTGAAAATTCCTAATTCCTATTTTTAGCCGGCCGGCCAAAAGGCTTCATGCGAGGCAGGGTGAGTCCGCCGCGTGGGGCTATTCCTTTTCATTCTTTTAGTATAATAAGTATAATATAAATAAGATATATATAAGATATAATATAAGATAAGATATGATGAAAATTCATGGATTATATATTATATTATATTATCACCGTGATTAATACGCCATCCATTATGCACTGCGTTTGAAATGCGTGAGTAAAAAACGTTCGTCGGCCGCGTGGGTTCGCTACCTCACCGCACAAAGATCGCGCAATTTGGGGCGAACTCACTTCAACGCCCGGCTACATCTATCTCGCCATCGCCGCTAGCTTCACGCGCCGCCTTCCACGCACGACCACCACCGCCGGGCGGCGCGCGCCGTCCTCGCCGCGTGCACCATCATGGGCCGGCTTCCACCGGAGGTGCTTGGTCGTTGCATTGGTTGCCATCCGCGTGTTAAGGACGCAGAGGATCCCATGGATGACCTCTAAAGCAGATGGCAAAGGCGGCGGCGACGCCATGGTTGACGAGCATCCCTCCGCGGCGAGACTCGAGAGGTGTGTTGCGTGTAGGATACACAAAGGATACGCATGCAATTTTTGAGAAATTATTAGGGCGCCCGCCGTTTTTCCCTGGTGCGTTCGCACGGGTTATGTCCGTCTCCCCGCACCGGGCTACGCACCCGTGATATTCTTTGCTCACCTCTCGGCGCCAAGCGCCGATCTTCACCTGCCCGCCGGTGACATCGACCACTCTTCGCCGCACAAAAAATAGCTAGAGCGCCGCCGAGCTTCCACCAAAAAGCCCCGCCGCGTCGCACCATGGAAAACCTTCCGCGTGACATGCTTGCGAGATTGCGATTCGTGTCGCCAAGGTCTCGGCGGATCCCATGGAGGACCTCCACAATCTGCGCGGGCCACCTGTTCGGATATGAAAGCGGCGCGGCGGTGACCCCGGTGGGGACGGAGCATCCGGCCGGGCCGGATGTTTTCGCACCCGGGCGCAGAGTGGGTATCGCCGAGGATCGCGAGAGTCTTGTCCAAGCTCGCCGCCGTCGGAACCCGGAGGCGTGCTTCGGGGCCGGCATGTATGCCGTCTTCATCCGGCGCCGCACCGCCACGCGGCTCGAGATGCCGCTAGCGGCGCCGCCGCGTCGAGACATGAAACCACCAAATATGCTCTTGCTCTTGTGTTTTGCTGTGGATAACACCGGTGCCGCAAACGACGACTATGCCCGGCGAGTGTTGCGGAGATCGGCGACCACACGGTGACGGCCGGGCCGTGGAAGAACATCAATCGTTCTCGCCCCGCCAACGTGCATGTAATTTTAGGGTGGGCGACTTGGCGACGCGATATACCGACGAGTGGCGCACAACCCGCCCTATAGCCCAAATGGTGCCTCGCCATGACGGCATCGGCGTAAAGCCAGGATGGTGCGACCGTCGTCGCATCTCGTTGTAAACGGTGTGGCGGTGCGTGTTCTCGTAGCGAGGAGTGTAGGATCCGCAACGAGTGTGTCGAGGTTCTTCGGCCTCTAGATGGTGATCTCGATCGAACAAACTTTTTGGTGTGTACTAGTACTTGTGCACTACGTGATGGGTACTGTACACCCTCCGTCCCCATAAATAGGGGGCATTGGCATTTTTTTTACATTAACCGTGGGATGGTGTGCGATCGAACACTCTAGACTCTCTGATTGCCACCTCGGATTCCTTTATAGTGCTACTATGGGCGCAGTTTTCTCTCGCAGTCTCTCGTCTCTTCCTTCTCCCATACTACACCTACTAGTACTCTTCTCACCTCTTCTCCGTCCTGACTTTCCAAACTCATCTCAACCGAGAGAGCGGTCCGACACGGGGGTTTGCCGCCGCCTTAAATCTTCGTCTCCATCCGGGCAGGTGGTGCTCTTTATCACATCCATGCAGCTAGATATGGTTTTTCATGTGGTTTTTGAAACAACCAAATATAGAAGTTTTTCTTTTTTGGTGGTTGCAGATCTGGATCGAGTCCCGGCCGTTCGGATCTCGACTTCATGTGGTCTCAAGTCCCGGCCGCTCGATCTCTTGTTTTAGCTAGTGTTGGGTTGGGAAGGAGGCCGAAGAAAATGTCGCAAAAGAAGCACATCTTCTTGGGTAAACACCGAGATCTCTCGAAATGCACTTTTTTTTTGAAGTTTTTTAGTGGCTCTAAAAAAGGTTTTGTTTTGTCTTGAATATTTGTAGATTCATGCTATAGCTTGTACAACCACAAAGACCTACGCGGGAGATTATAAAAGTATGGAAAGAATGAAAATGGATCGATTACCTTTGGCAGGAAGGAGCGGTTTGCAATGCGGCAGAAAAGTCCGAGCAATGCGTAGCAGAGCTCGAAAGGTGCCGTGACGGGCCACACATCGAAGAAAATGTGTTGCAAGAAAAGCACATTTTCTTTGTGTTGCTTTGCCAACTCCTTGGAGTTAAGTGTCGTTTGGAATGCATGTCTCCCTCATAGACAAGTCTTGAGTGACATCAATTAGCGCCCAAAGACGGATCCGCAGCGAACGCTAGGAACAGTCTGTTGTCTTACAAATTTATGTGACTCCTCCTATATATTGCTCAATAATTTGGCTCTTACATATAGTTTCTATTTTAAAGTTTGGCTTCAGGTGCTGGAGGTCGCCGGCGGGGCTGCTCCCCTCTCCTCGCCGAGTTGAGCATTTTTTTGGGTCGGACTCAAGTTTTCCTGAGAGACCCTTTCAATGGACTTCGACGAGTGGGGCTCACGGCCGTAGGACTATAATCTCCCGTGTTGGTCTCGAGCCCTGGTCATGGCCATGGCTAGCGCTTAAGACCTACGCTAGAGATTATAATCCGGCCAAGCTCCTCGAGGATGTCGTCGTCCCTACTCGAGTCTGGACCCGAGGGACGTCCATATAATGTCTTCGTAGCTTAGGTCTTGCTTCCTCTCTTTGACAATGTTCGTGTGCTCTTGCTTCATCTTGTTTTCGACTTGTTATGTCTCACGGAATACTATTAAATCAGCCAAAATCAGCGCTAGCAAAACAACCTCGTTTCTCCGTAATGTTGTTATATATTATCAAAAAGTTGTTCAAATTTGGAATGCTCCGCCTCTCCAAGAATCGTATTGAACCTGTATTGCTAGTTTGTGCATTGTGGCTCAACAATTCAGCTTGATTTGTTCTAAAGAGCCAAATTTTGGCCTTGTGTTGAAACAAATTTGGCATCGAACACTCACCTCATTCTCTCTCGATCGATCGAGCAGGCATGTGAAATGACTCCATACATGACCCCCGATGTACAATACACCTACCGCGTACAAAGTGTTGAGGTATGTCATGATTACGATTCTACGACCCGTGTTGGAAAAAGGAGTTCAGTAGTGCAAAAGTGCGAATGACACTGCGCTGACCCTGCACCAAGGATGGACGGAACGACGAAGTTTTTATATTCCCAAAAAAGTTTTGACCAAAACCTTTTCCAACAATACTTTTACGGGACGCGGCAAGGCCGTAGAGGCAGAGCCGGCCGGGACGTGAACACTTCGGTTCCTTGTCGAAGCGTCGGATTAATTATACATATAGTAGTGAAAATAAGACGAATAATATTTATTAAATTTTTTGACCCGTGCTCTAAAAAAAGTCGCCGGTAAGATATCATTGCCGATGACACGGTGATGGTGGCTAGAGAGAGAGACGACATCCGCGCATGCCGGTGTGCCACCATGTTGGAGACCTTTAGGGATCAAGAACCCTAACTCTTCTTTTTAACTGTGGTCAAAACTTGTTACTAGCTAGTTTTTCTCTCCCTCATAGTAACTCCAAGTGTGATGGTTTTTCTTTCTAAAATTTTGTAAAATCATGCTCTATCAAGAGATTGTTTTCTTACTTATATTACTCTTGTCATGTTTCATCGACAACATTTGAAGTTTGAATTTCAAAATTACAACTTCAAACAACATTTTTTGAGCATCTAAAAAATGATTTCAGCAGGAGAAGTCAAGAACATAAAAGTTGTCATTTCTTCATATGATGATATCGTGGTAACACTATCCACAAGATTTACACCGTCATACGGTTTATGAAAGTAGAAGAGAGATATCTAAGATTCGTGAACAATGTCACTAGCACTATGTCGGATGGGGAAACAACAGAATTGTAGATCTTGCTAAGTTATGAAACTCTTAGTGTCTCGATCAATCTCAAAAAAAATGGTTATAAAAAATTGAAGAAAAAATGTAAATTGAAATTTAAATGTTTTTAGTGACTTCGGATAGACAAGCCCCCAACATAATAACGATTGTAGTTCTCAAATATCCATGAAACGTTGTAGTTTATAACATTTTAATTTGAGATCATCTTGTCATGGAAAATCAAACAGTTTGAAAACATTTATCGTATAGACGCCGCATTGGGATAGTTCGCCCGCCCATTTCCTTCAACCTTGTTCCGTGGTTCATGTCCGTGGCTCGACACCTCCGCCGACCGCCGGAGTGCACCCATGTCGCCGTACCGGGCCACGCAGTACCTACCCACATTTGTCGCCACCAAGCGGCGCGCCGCCGGTTCTCACCTCCCCCCGCCGTCGGTGGCGGCGACCACTCTCCGCTGGCGCCGAGCTTCCACCGAAAAGCCCTCGCGGCGCCGCCGCCTCGCGCCATGGAAAACCTTCCGCGTGACATGCTTGCGAGAGATCGCGATTCGTGTCGCCAAGGTCTCGCGGATCCCATGGAGGACCTCCACAATCTGCGGGCCACCTGTTCAGATATGAAAGCGGCGCGGCGGCGACCGGTGGGACGGAGCATCCCACCGGACCTGGACCGCTATACCGGCGGGGGCTGGCCGGAGCTTTTCCACTACTCGCGCAGTATCGCGTGAGTCCGATCAACAAGCTCGCGGCCGTCGGCAACCCGAGGCGTGCTTCGAGCCGGCTTGTATGCCGTCTTCATCAAAGACCGTGGAAACCGTCACGCCGCCTCTCGCGATCTTTGCGGCGCCAAGGCGCGTCGAGCATAAGGTCGCCAAGTATGTCCTTGCTCTTGTGCTCTGAGGGGGGGGTAACAGGGGCCGCCGCCGACGATCGTGCCGGGCGGTTGATGCGGAGATCGAAGGCGAGGACCCGGAGACGGCAGGGACATACGCGACCTTTGACAACTTCCATTCTGTTGAAATCCGCCAAAATGTGTGGGGTTGCTTGCGCTGCGACTTGATTAATGTGTGGCATCCGAATACCGTCATCCCGCCCCACCGAGCCTCACCATGACGGGCATTGCTGCAGAGGGCAAGACCGGTGCGGTAGCATTTGCGCATGGATGGAATTCCAGCCGTCGTACAAGTTCTCGCAATGAGGAGTGTAGGATCCGCAAGCAAATGTCGAGGTTATTCATCGTTAATAGTAAAGAGTGGTCTTTTTAAATTTGATCGATCATATGTATGGATGATCCGAAAGATCCCGAGTATGCATTGTGTTATATTTTTTCCAAATTTGTGCTGTTTGGATTTTTGATTGCGCTTGAAATGATTAGTGAACAGCGCCGGAAAAAAAAAGAGTAAAATACACCCCGGATAGGTAACAAGGGGCGCGCTGGCGGCCCTCCCGTACACGGCCACGTCCGCTCCGACCGCCACCCCGTGCCCGACGAGATGTAGGGTAGCCACGACGGATCCTCACCGGCGGTGCTCATCAGGGCGCACAAGGGCAACCGCCTGCCCCTCCGACAGACAGTGTTGCCTGCCCCTCCCCTTGTGCGGCGTTGCGTGCTCATTGAATGAAGGAGCAGAGGAAAGGGATGACAGGTGGGCTCCACATGTCATGGACAAGAGGGAATGAGTTTGGGTAGTCTAGTTTAGGTAGTACTGCTGGAGTTGAAAGCAAAATTTACTAGTAGGTAGAAAGAAGTTTGGTAGCTACCTAGATGTATAGTTTTAGAGCAAAAAAATAGAATCGCTCGCTGCTCGCCCAGTGCCGGCGGCAAAGCACTAAAAATAGTGGCGGGTCCCACTGATATTGAAGGCTTGCATGCCTGCTCAGCCAATCAAATCGCATGTTGATCCTTCTCGCCGGCTGCAGCAGGCGACTCACAAAACGCCCGCTCCTCTCTCTCTCTTCCTCATTGGTTGTCACCGGCTGAAATTTGTCCACTGTACCTCTTAGGTACTGTAGTCTTGTTTAGGTAGTACTGCTGGAGATGCTCTAAGTTGAAGTACCTATCTGGTATTCACAAATAGTAGTAGTTTGAGTACCTGACTATTACTACGTTTTTAAGTTGGAGTACCTATCTGATACCTCTAGATGGCAACGGGTACAAACCCGCTGGGTTTAGCTATCCCAAACCCATGCCCGTTAACATAAAACATGCCCGTTAAAAAACCCATGACATGTCGCGGGTTTAGATTTCTGCCCAAACCCATGCCCGTCGGGTCGTGGGTACTTAACGGGTATGCCCGACCTTGGACTGATACCTACCGAATAGTTTAGGTACCCATGGTGCATTTTACTCAAAAAAAATACTTAACAGACCCGTGCTGGAAGAAAAAGGCGTCGTCTTTCGTTCTCGTCTTCCCAATGGGTGCAGGTGGTTGTCAAAAAAAAAAAAAACGGTGCAGGTCCAGCGCAGCGGACACACACTGCGCGGCCTGAGCCAAAGGATTGGAAGGAACGACGGTGGCAGACGTGGACCCTATTCTATAGCGAGGTGTGTAGGATACGCAAAGGATTCGCATGCAAGGGTGTGGATATGATCAGGACGTGTCACGGGAATAGGAGGGCCTAAATTTTCGCTGCAACGGTCATGTCGCCACTGCGCCCGAGTGCACCGGCCCGCCCGGGCTTTAACTCACCCGCATTATCGCTGCCCCAACTGAGCGCGGACTATTGACCCCATGAGTGCCGTGGACAACCTTCCATGAGACATGCTTTGAGAGGCCTTCACCTTCTCCCTCATAGTAACTCCAAATGTGATAGTTTTTTTTCTTTTTTTTTGAAATAATGTTGTATCAAGAAATTATATTCTTCTTGCTATTACTTTTTTTCATGTTATTTTAAAACGTTTGAAATTTTAATTTTAGAAAATACAGCTTCTGACAAAATTTTTGGAGCATCTAATGATTTCAGCAGATGAAATCATGCACATAAAAGTTGTATAACTTCATCTCGTATAGGTTCTACAGCGAAGAGTGTAGGATCCGCGACGGGTGCTAGAGAGGTTCATCGGAAATCCCCCCGCATTCGGGCATTTTGACTGCGTGTTCAATCTCGATTGATCGATCTTATGCGGGGTGTATAGATACCTCGATCTCTAGATGGTTGATCTCGATCAAACAAACTTATTTTGATAGCTTTTGGTGCGTACGTGATGGTTGATGTCCGATACTAGGTACCTACCTAGGTGCATGATGATGAAAACTGAGATGTGTTATATAAATTGTGATATCTTCACTAGTGGAGAACAGACTTTCGATCCTGGAGCTTTAGTCCTGACCATTGTTGACCCCGGGACAAGAGGAGTTAGTCCCAATTGTAACATTATCCTATTTGGGACAAAAATCTTTGTCCCTCGTGATATGTAATTTTTGGCATCGCATTGTATGAAAACTATAGTGTCATTTGATCCTTCATAAAAAGGTGCTTCTTTTTTTTTTTTCTTAATGGCTTAAAGGAAGAAAAGAGAAGCGAGAGATTAATGAAAGGTACTCTACCACCATATGGCAAAAGAAACTCGAGCTATGAAAGTTCTTTGCAAAAAAAATAAATAAATCTATATAAATTAAATTTAAAAAAATTATGAAGGAGAGAGGAGGTCTCACATGACACTACTTTTTATGAAGAAGCACTTAGTCATGTGATCCTTCATAAAAAGGAATGCTATGTCAGACCTCCTCTCTCCTTCATAATTTATCTAACAAGAGATTTCACACTTCCATATTTAGGTGGGTTCACTCCACCTTCAACTAGCAATGTGGTACTAAAGGAATTGCACTCCCTCCTTTGCACTTTATGGACGGGCCTTTGAGATTTTCTTAACGGCTTCAAGGAGTGACTTAGTTTTTTTAGTAAGCTTGTGTGCGGCATGTACACACCTTGTAAGAAAAAAAAGTTAGATTTTTTAAAGTGAATCTTAATGGGACATGAAAGTCGCTCAAAAATTGAATCTCTATAAATTTTATTATTGGTCCAAGGTCAAATTCCATATATTTTATAAAATTGATTTTTTAATTATTGCTCTATCCATCCTTCGCCCTCCTCGACCGCCCGTCAATCGGTGCCTCGCCGATCGAGACCGGCATCGAGGCCGATGAGACTCGCGAACGATGGCGAGACGTGGCGCCCTCTTGGCGGTGTGTAGGACACGCCCGGTTGGGATACGCATGCAAGGTGTGTGGATATGATCAGCACGTGTCATGGAAAAAAAATAGTACTGTAGTAGTAGTACTACTTGGAGCCGGTCATGTCGTCACTCGACCTCTCGCGGCCCGACAAAGACAGGCCCCACATGTAAGGTGGAGTACTCCGTACACCAGTAGGAGTAGTCTGCACCGGATGGGCACCCACATTATTTCCCCGACCCACGGCGCGCGCTGAGAGCCTCGAGGAAAGCCGTGCCGCTGCCGCTGCGCCTCGAGCCACCCATGGAGAACTTTTTCCGCGGGAGTTGCTTGAGACGACATTTGTGCTCCGCTTCGCCATGGCCGCAGAGGATCCTGTGGAGGGCCTCTTTCAATCTAAAGACTCAAGAACCCTAGTAATTTTCCTTTTAGACCTGTGGGGAAACAACCAAAATAAGAATTGTTGATCTTGCTAAGTTATGAAGCTCTCTAGCTTAAAACTTTTTGATTTGACATTATCTTGTAAAGGAAAACTATGTCTCAATTTCAATGTAATCTCAAAAAAAAAAGATTGAAAATTGAAATTTAAATGTTTTAAGTGACTTCGGATAGACAAGCCCCAAACATACCGATTGTAGTAGTTCTCAACTATCCATGAAACTTTATAGTTTACAACTTTTTGATTTGAGATCATCTTGTCATGGAAAAACATGTAGTAATCTTGTAATAGTTTAAACTTTGAAAATGTTTATCTTAGTACTGACCCGCATTGGGTTAGTTTTTCTTGAAAAAAAAACGCGTCTTCCCACTTCCTTGGACTCGTTCCACGTGTCATGTCCGTTGTTGGACACCTCCGCCGGATTGCGCTGGCCGGGCGGACGACACGTCCCCTCGATCGCTGCTGGCTGGACACCCGTGGTGCTCACTAACACATGTTCGCCTCCCCCGCGGTGGTGGCGACCACTCTTGACCGCACAAAAAAAGCCCCCCCGCCTCGCGCCATGGAAAACCTTCCGCGTGACATGCTTGCAGAGATCGCGATTCAAGTCACCAAGGTCTCAGCCAGATCCCATGTTGGACCTCGCCAATCTCAAGGGCCACTTTGCTCGCAGATGAAAGCGGTGTGCGGCGACCGGTGGGGACGGAGCACCTTTGGACGGGACCGGTGCTGTACGCGGCAGGCTACTACTCGCGCGGAAGGTCGGAGTTGCTTGAGGACAGTACGCTCCGCGTCGGCATGGTCGCAGAGGATCCAGTGGAGGGCTGGGGGTCGGAGTACTACTCCCGCGAGTATTGCGTCTCGAGTCTCATTGCTTCGCCCGTGGCGGCAACCCGGAGGCGTGCTACGAAGCGGGCATGTTTGCCGTGTTCCCCGAAGGCCGTGGCACCGTCTTGCCGCCGCCGACTTGCTGGAACAAGCCGCCAACTCGGGGCATGCACTCGCTCGGTATGTGCACGCCCTTCTTCTCTACGAGAACGCCGCCGCCGATGACGACCGTGCGAGGCGGTGTTGCGGGGAGCCGGAGTGCGACACGGCGGCGGCGATGGCTGCACCCTCGAAGAGCGCGAGCCAGAAGAGCTCCGCACACGGCGGTCGCGGTGTTGTACAACCACTTTCGGTGCGGGGCGCACTATGCACAAAGGCAGCATCTTCCTCCTCCGTCCAATCGTGCCTCGCCGGGGCGGGCATCGGTCGCGTAGAGCCGGGGATGGTGTGGCCGTTATCTTTGGAACGACGAAACGGGAGGTTGTGGTGCATTTTCTGCAGCGAGGAGTGTAGGATCCGCGCCGAGTGTAGTAAGTTCTTCCGTGTTGCACTCGCGGGATCGGCGCGGCAGGAGCATAAACCGATAGCATAGATAGGAACGATAGGTTTCGGGATCACCGTGCTTGTCCTTCCGTCGCTAGAGACCGCATATGGGGTAACATCCGCGCACGCCGGTGTGCCACCATGTCGGAGACCTTCGAGGGCTCAAGAACCCTAACTTTTCTTTTTAATATGTAGTCAAAACTTGTGACTAGTCTTTCTCCCTCATGGTAACTCCAAATGTGATGGTTTTTCTTTCTAGCATTTTTTAAATCGTTCTCTATCAAGAGATTATTTTGTTACATCTATTACTCTTATATATCATGTTTCATCGACAACATTTGAAATTTGTATTTCAAAAAATATACAACTCGAAACAACATTTTTCGAGCATCTAATGATTTTTTTTGACTGAAAAAAAAGCGTCTACCCATTTCCTTGGGCGCGTTCCGCGTGTCATGTCCGTCGCTGTACACCTTCGCCGGACTGCACCGGCCGGGCCGCATAAAATCCCACGCCCCGCACCGCTGGCTGGACACCCGCATTTGGTGCTCATCACCAACACCAACTAAGCGCCGGTACCGCTATTCACCTCCCCGCCGCCGGCGCTAGCGACCAATCTTCACCGCACAGAACTTGGCTAGTAGAGCGCCTAGAGCTTCCACCAAAAAAGCCCCCGCTGCCTCGCGCCATGGAAAACCTTCCGGCGTGACATGCTTGCAGAGATCGCGATTCGACTCGCCAAGGTCTCGAAGATCCCATGTTGCACCTCACCAATCGTGGGCCACCGTTGTTCGCCCGATGAAAGCGGCGTCGGCGGCCCGGTGGGACGGAGCATCCCACTAGAACGGGTCTTGTACCTGCAATGGCGCGAGTACCGCGAGAATATTATCACCCGGCTCGCCGCCGTCGGAAACCCGGAGGCGTGCTTCAGAGACGGCTTGTTTGACGTCTTCATCAGAGGCCATGACACCGTCTGCCGCCGCTGGGATCTCGCACCGCGCCGCCGCCACGTCGAGCATGAAGCCGCCAAGTATGTCCTTGCTCTTTTGCTCTCTGGGGGCTAACACCGGGCGCCGCCACCGGCGACTATGCCCGGCGGTTGATGCGGGAGATCGAAGGCGAGGACCCGGTGACGGCTGGGACGTACGCGACCTTCCAGAACATCCATTCTGTTGAAATTCGCCGACATGTATGGGACTGCTTGCGTAGCCTTGGTGTGTGGTATCCACAATACCGTGATGCTGCCCTACCGGAGCCTCGCCATGACGGGCATCACTGCATGGAAAGATGGTGCGGTAAAACTTTCAGATTGACGGGATCCCAGCCGTCGCACATGTTCTGCAGTGAGGAGTGTAGGATCCGCAAGCAGTGTGAGAGTTTATTCGTCGTTAGTAAAGTGCGGTATTTGATGGATCATATGCGCGATACTATGCTTGATGTATTTAGGATTTTTTTTGATGTATAGGACTGTTGATGATCTCGATCAAACAAGCTTATTAATTTGATGAGATCGATCATACTGTACAGTATACGCATGGTTGATGAGATTCGTGTTACACAGTGTTCCCACCCCGTGTTCACTTTTTTCACTGTGTGCCAGCATCTCTCTGCTGGTGTGGTGCACACATCTCAATGCAAAATGGATGGTGCAGATAGTATGTGCTCAGCACATGGATGCTGATTTTTCGTGTCACGTACGTACTACTAGTACAGTACTACAACTTGTATTGAGCCATCACTTCCCTGCCTCCCTGTCACGAGTCACCCACTACCACACGAAGGTTGCGGGCGACGGCATAAAAATTGAAATAATTAAAATTGGTGCCCGTGGGGCCATATCTTGTATGTGTCTATTGTCTTAACCCCATCCGCATGCCTAGCGCTGCAACTCCTAGTCCCACTCCTTTCCCTCCGCCGCAGCGGTCGGCTTTCCACTCCTCGCTTCCCATTAACGCGCCGCCGCCACTCTACCCCCTCTCGCCCCACCCCCCCGCCGCCGTTGAAGATGACGACGCCACGTAACGAGGGACCCAAACCCATTATGGAGGGACACTAGCGAGAAGGAAACCCTAGCGACGGTGAGGGCGAGAAGAAGCGGCAGCGGCAAATACGGAGAGGAAGGAGAAGAAGCTGCCGGTGGGAGTGGAGGCGACTTAAGGAGATCTTGGACAAAGCGTTGGGCCCCAAGGCGCGTTGTTGTCGCCGGCACGATGCTCATCTGGAATCCGTGGCCATGGCCGCCCAGGAAGGTCGCGAAGCGAGGCCGAAGGAGAAGGAAGCAAGCTCGTCGTTTTTCGGTCGTGTCTTCGGGCATGGGGTCTCAAAGATATATGATCCGTCCGGTGTCAAAGAACAACATATTTTTCTACCGGTGTCATTAACCTTGTATACAAAGTGATTGAATATCATTTTATACTTCAAGTGTAGGAATTCGTTGGGGTCCTTATAAGGATGATGGTGACGATGCGGTGGATAAGGATGATGGTGACGATGCTGAAGATGATGCTCTTCTTCGTAGGCTCTCATTTTGATGCTTGGTGCCAAAGAGTTGGTGATATTTTGGTTCTCTTTATCTATCTTAATTAGTGGTCATATGTAATCTTTAATAATCTTACCATCGTGCTGGTTAGTGTACTATGGTGGCCATGTACGCATTTGTATGATGGATGATTATAGGAAATCTTTAGACCTTATTTAATCTCTAGAGTTAACTTGGTTACGGGGGCTACAAGTGATCCACATAGTAGATGAGGAAATATTGAGACTACTATTTACTACATATTACACAATGCAAAAAATTATTGCTTCGGCTTGCACATAGCAACCTTTTTGCTTTCATCATGTCACACCTTTATTTCCTCTCCTCTACTTTTTCAGCATGGACCATATTGCACATGTAGCTTCTGCAAGCCACTATGACAAGAATATAGCACCTACCTTTTTATCCGATCCTACGGAGTATATGGCACTTGAGGCTATACAAGCAAAAAGCATGCATTGGAGAAGCCCTTAGACAGTTCCCTATCACATCAAATCTCTTAATGTATTTTTAGAGCATTGAGCCTTCACGCAACGCGGTGAAACTTTTTTTTGTGAACAAAGGCCCCGGTAGAAAAGGTCTTTGGTCAAAAAGTGCACTTATTTTACTGGTACTTCGTGGCGGCCGCCGCCAGCGGAAGTTAAACGCTTCTCGCTTCGTGGTTCGAGAGACGAGTAAAAGATTAAATAAGCATGTTTTATACTAAATCCGTTCCAAATTGTAGTTCGTTTGACTTTTTCAACCCCAACTTTGACCGCTCGTCTTATTCAAAATTTTGTGCAAAGTATCACTTCTTTTGTTATGGCTTTTTTTTTTATTAACAAATAGTATTTACGAATGACTTAAATTTGACTGTTTTGGTGCAATTATTTTGAATAAGACGAGTGATCAAACTTGGGGTCAAAAAAGTCAAACGAACTATAATTTGAAACGGAGGGGGACTACATTTAAGTTGTTCATTATTTATTAAAACTCAGTTTCTAACCTGCATAAAGTAATTGTCCTCATCCTCAATAGCTACTAATTGTGATCGATTAAATCCTTTAACAATACCCCCTTCCTACCCGTGGGCAACGCGCTGGAAATCCTTTTACTCGGCACGCAAAAGGAGAAATCCGCCCAAGGAGGGGCTCAAAAACTTTCCAAGGTCCGCCTCACGGTATCCAAGTTGAAGCCGCGGCGGCGTGCTGCCGTCCGTCGCCCCATTCAAATCCCGCCACCGCCCGTCCTTCCAAACTGAAACCGCAAAACCCTACTTGATATCCCGACGCGGCTCCTCGCGACGCGGGCGGCGCGCCGGCACATCCCCTACTCGGCACACCAACCGCCTTGGTCGAGGCGGCACAGCTCCCCGGCCAGCTCGGTTGCTTCGCGAGGCAGCGCGTGCGCGATCTGCGAGGGCCAACAACCGGTGGCCGCACTCCGCGGCGCGCGCGCAGCTCCAATCCCCTTCCACGCCATGGCGCAGCGGCCGCCAACCGGCCGGGACGCTGTGCGCCTTCCCAGCTCGTCCGACTGGCCAGCACGCGGCGGCGCAGCTCGAAGCCCTCCCACGCGGAGGCGCGGCAAGGCCACCAACCGCCTCTACGATGCCATGATGACTCCCCTCTTCAGTTCTTCAATGTAAACAGTACGTGCGCTCATTCCGACCTGCACTTACATATATATACTGCTAGCTATTTTTTCAATGACCACATATGACTGCCTGACCTTTTTATATTGACTATATAAAATTTAGTGCATGCATTCCTATTAATAAGTACCTAGATTATTCCTTCATTCGTCTAAAGAAAAGGTTTTGGTTGACCAAAAAAAGATTTTTAATTTCTCGTAAGCATGTTTGGATGTTTCGTACTAAACAAACATGCCAAGTTTGATCACTTAGTTTTCCATTTTTACGCCATGTGATTTATTTTCTTTGAAAATGGATATACTTGATTCCTTTTCGATGTGAACATTACTTTTCAAGTGTTGTGTTTGTCATCTGCTTATTATGCTAGCAACAGATATTTATTGATTTTCCATTTTTTGCCATGTGCTTTTGTTTGAAAATGGATATACTTGATTCCTTTTCGACGTGAACATTACTTTTCAAGTGTTGTGTGTTTGTTATCGCTTATGCTTGCTATGTATATTTATTGATCAGCACCGTTTAGTTCTCAGAACCAACGGGTTCTTTTATTTGACCTGAGCCAACAAATGGAGGCAATGTATGGCGGGTCCATACAACAACCAACTTACTATTTGTACTCATAATCGCATGTGCGCCCACCCCAAATTTCTCCACTCAAATGCAACTTCACACAAATGGCCGTTTGGAGGTATGATTTGTGTGGTTTCGGACTCTGATCTAGTTTATTGTTGCATTGTGTCTTACTTTGTTACCTTGTTACTGTTTGCGGGCAGAGTTGTTGGACAATGCAGTGGATGCGGTAATTAAACAGATTCATCATTGAGCCATACACTTTGATTATTTATAGTTAAAGGTCTGTGGGACTAGTTTTGTTCAAATAGATAAAAACCGTGGCGCTACAACAATATTGGTGGACAAAGTCATCGACAAACGGAACGGATCACCCGGCTTTACTAATTCAAGGTTCGATATTAATGTGATAGTACTTTTACAAGTCATATTGGATTGGATATATAATAATAAACTAAAATACAAACTTCTAGACTTCACCGATTTTTATGGTGTTTGTAGGAATTAGAGAGTTTGTTCATGCTTGCACCGTTTGAAGCTTCTTTTAATGAATTATAGGAAAATATGGAAAGATGTATGAATACGAAGTGCATTATTTCTGGTTGACATACGGATGATGGTGGAGGCATGGATCCCGATTCTTTGAGGCGGTGCATGTGCTTTGGATTTTCGAGAGAAACAATCGGGATCTTTCATTGGAGAATGTATTGCCAACTTTTGTTTCATAATGCGCAAGTCATCTCCGAAACCCAATTGTCTAACATTTTGGCATTCATCACCTTAATTAGATGGAAATGGATTTAAGACTAGCATAATGCGGCTTGGGGCGTATGCTATTGTTTTCACTCGTTGCACTAAGAGCGTGTACCGCATGAACCTCACATAAATTTCTTTCCTTTTGTGAACCACTTTTTTTTTATCAATTGAAATAATACCAAGTTATTACTTGTTTTCGGGTTGCTTACACAACAATCCATTGGTCTCCCTCTCCTACACTTTCTTGGTGAAAACCGGACGCAGATGTTGTGATTCCTATGGTATCTTTGTGTTTTTTTTTTTTTATTTGTTTGGCATAAGGCACTACATGCGCACCACTTGCCTTACATGTTCTCTTCTTATTAGGTGGATTATGAATGCAATCTAATAAAAAGGAAAAACTCAACGATTGGAGCCTCATGGTTCGAGTAAAAGTTCTCCTCAAATTTGACAATGTATTTGTTGAAATGGTCCCCTTTTTGCAAATGTAAGAAGAGTCGATGCGTAATGTATCTTGAACCCGCCATCCATTTGAAGTCTACAGATACAATACTTTATTTACTCTAAAAAATGTTATGTTGTTAAATTGACAAACTTAGAGTTAAGTTATAAACAGGATAAAAGTTCTTTTCTATATAAATACTTGACACCCATGTATAGAAAAAACATTTAATATAGTTCAATTCAATAATTTGATGTAGCTACTACAACCTCGTTTAATATTTGTTAGTAATATATAGGTTAAATACTGATGGTTGTTCCAATGCGTGGTTGGTGAACGCTTCGCGACATTGGTCCACATGGCACCAAGATTATAGTCTTCAATCTATGGTTCAACGACGATGGTAATTTGGAGCTCGACTTTGACACGAATCCACATGTAACAATCAAATACACTCGGACCGATTTAACATAAATGTTGGTTTTTTATGTTGTATACCGTCGAGTGCGTTCGACAGATTTTTGGTGTTCCTACCGGGGTTTGCTCATCAAATTTTCTTCTTGTTTGTTTGTATTTCAGGATATCATGATTAGTGGGCGCCAAATCAAGAAGAAATTAGAAACCTTGAAAAAAGGGCTAATGAGAACCATTTGGCAAATCGACTACGCTATTCTCTTAGGGTTAGTACCATATAGTTTAAGACTCCCGCACAATACCGAGTGAGTTTGTTGTTGATATAAAGCATTCTACAGGTCTATATTTACGTGTTGTATCTGCGGCTACCACACAACACTAGGATCATACTTCCGAGGGCAAGAAGTTAAGCAACATCACATTGTCAATGAGCTAAAAGTATATTGAATGCATCGTTTATAAATTCAAAAAAACACGAAAAAGACGAGGTTGTTACAACTATTGGATTCTTAAAGGATGCCCCAACTATCGTGGTGCACGGATTTAGTATTTATCATAAAAATCGCTTTATTTTGGTGAGGTTCCGACCCCTTTCTTTTATATTGATTCACTTTGTTTAAGGATGCATACACATATAAGAATAAGATTTACATAATTACCATTGTCTAATATCTCCGCAGCCATTTCATAGCGTTCGAAAGTAGTGCGAAAGCAAAGCAAAGGCAAAGGCGCGTGGGGTATTGGAGGTAGACTTCCTTGAGCCCACTCATGACAAACGGGACTTCAAGAAGTCACGAAGTTTCGAGAGACCGATGACCTGCCTGAAGGACATGACTAACGAGTCTTGGTAAGTTCTAGGTTCTATATACGTGTTCCTCCCGATTTGAATCCCTAAATCTTTCTATTAGCGGTTTAGCACCGATTCTTATACTTGGCCTCAAATATCACCATTGTAAATGACTCGATTTATTCCCGTGAATGTTTCTAAAGTGAGAAAATTGGATTCGCGCAAACGTGTGAGGACAACTCCCCGATCCTCTTTCTCCTCCGTGATGATGCCTTAGATAGCTTAATGGCCCCCGCTGAACCATCGAGAGGATTGCACACGCACTTGCTCGTGCTATCATGACGCAACCCTCTAGATCGAACAAGCAACTACGTGAGTGCAGTTCAATCGCTTTGCCGCCCCGGTTTCCACTCGCACCTTTCGAAAAGAAGAGGTCGTTGCACCCGGTAGCTCCAATGGGCTACCGCGCCGCCCTCGACAAACATGATGCGGAACCATACAAGTCATCAACTGGACAAAAGCGCCTTCCATGGCGCTGGCACCGATTTGGTAGAGACAAGAAAAAGGAGGACCGACGATGCTATCATGAAGGCGGTTGCATCTAAAAGGATGGCGGTGGAGTCTTTTATGGGCGGCGACTCATCCGCTCTTGTCGATTAGTTAGTATATAGTACGTGCAACCTTGCCGCTCGGGTCCATGTTTGTACCTTTTGTTATTTGGTGCACTTTGTCGTCTTGATTGTTGTGCAAGCCGTATATTGTATTGATTGATTTCTCTCGACAAAACAAAACAGGTTTCCAAATCTATGGGAGAGACCGAGCTCAAGGAATATTCCATGCCGATGGTAGAAAACAAGAATCTCCGAAGAAGAGTGAGCCTAACAATCTTGCTTTGGTGTCATTTTTCCTATACGGTTTTGGCAAAGCTTCTGAATTTTTTTTCTCTCGTATGTAGGTGGTGCAGAATTTGAGACGATAGAGAAGCAACTACGACTCAAGGTAAATTCTCACGCCCACTGTGCGGTCGTTATGATCATCAGAATTTACAATTAGGACGATATATAACGATGAATCATGACTCGACTTTGAGTTTGATGAACGACCTCTCTCCTTGTGCGAACGAGAAGCGAGAATCTACGGCTCGAGATTGAGGAGGCGCGAAGCTATACCGAGTCTCTTGAGCGAACACATGTTGAAATATATTCCCCGCAACAAAAGGTTACCAAGGATCGAGGAAGCGGTGATGCTTTCGACGGACGGACGGTGTGTAGGCATTAGCGTGAAAGGCATGTGAGCTCTTTTATATTTAATTTTTCATGCATGTGTCGATATGGTTCACGCGTGGCGCGTGGGGCGGGTGTCTTTAGGCGGGTGGTGGAAAAAGGCATGGTTCCATCGATCAATTGTTGGGACGCTCGTGTAGAGCGTCTGCGTTTAGTTGGTGAAATATTTTGGGTTGGCTCTTGTAGCATTTTTCTTCTTTATTTAGTAATTATTGTCCAACCATGGACTAACTAGGCTTTAAAAGATTCATCTCGCACTTTTTGACCAAAGCGTGCAATCAGTTTGTTTTATTTACCTACATTTAATGCTCTAAAAATATGTTAAGAGATTCGATATGACGGGGGAACTGCTGTAGTAGCAACTAAACATGGCCACGCCTACAAGGCCTTCCTTAACCTGCAGATTGAATGGACTACAATCGTATGAGCACCTTAGAGGCTACTTTGGGGAGTACGTGCCACTCAAGAGCAATATCCGGATGGAGAAGTTGATTCGGATGACAAGCAATCGCAAAACCCGAGGCTACATGCTGAATTTGCGTGATGCTTGTAGATTGGATTACAATGAAGGGACGATCCCTACAATGAAATGAAGCAAGGCAAGAGAGTCTCGTCTTTGTGAGTTTGTGGATGATGAACAGCATGGAGGATGAATTTGGAGCCAATCAAAGCAGCCCAAAACCAGCCACAAGCCCAAGTGCTTGTGCACCGTTGATCTAGGTTGGAATCAACGGTCGAGATTGCTTGTTGGGAAGCATATACGAAAAAAGCAAAACCGTACTACTTTCCAAATGGGCCTTATTCTTTTGGGCCGTCTCGTACCTAGGAGCATATATACTTATGGCACGCCGCGCCGCCTTTCCAGAGGCTTCGCGACGTTGCTAATGGACACGGCTTTTGCTCTTTGTTCGTCTTCGTTCGCTCTCGCCGGGTCGCCGCCGCCCGGTTCTTTGATGCCATCTTTTCGGCTGGGTATGTGTGCCGCAAGGTTAGTACGTCGTTGGTCATTTGAAATTTCTTTGTGTTCTAGTATTCCAAGTCACATATGCAGTAGCCGCTTTGTGTATGTCTTGTGGAGGGTTTTTTCGTTAGGGTTAGTTTGATTTGGTAGTTTTACGTGGTACACGACTTCGGTTGCCGATGGTGTGTGCTTTGACCGCATGACATTTATGTTTTGTAAAGGCAATAGCATTTATGTCTACCTAATCTCTTGTAGATTCCCCAACAAATCCATTCAAATTTAGCGAGGAAGCAAGCGGATGAATCTGAGTGTAATTGCTAAATTTGTTTTGTTTTGTTTTTTACATTGTCTTTGTTTGTTCCCCTATTCCAACTTCATTGTACCGTAAAGGGCATTCAAAATTTTCGTAGTATTTGTGCCATTCAATAGTGTTTGTTCATAATTTTTTTGCGGAAATGTAAATCGGAGTGGATTCAACATTGTAAATTTAATGAAGTTTCATGTATTTTCCTCCCTATTGGACAAATTGGCGGAGTTATATATGTTTCAATTTCGTTTTGATGTTTGTTTTAGTTATCTAGTTTCTTTGTTCTTATAAGTCTTGACATTTCCGATTATGCATATTTATGTCTCAAATATCCGGAGAATTGAAATGAATTGGGCTAATACGTATTGTGTCACTTTTTTTTCTATTTCTTTTAGTGATGATGAACCGTATGGCGAGACACACTATGCTATGTTTCCTCATCGATTCTTGGTGAAGGCCCTAAGGAATGGGACGAAAAAGTTATGTGATGAGAGTCGAAGACGACAAGCCCAAAGATTCTCCTTGAGTATTTCCACACAATCAATGGGTTATGGATGTATCGAGGAGGTTTGGACAACGAGAAAAATGTACAACAAGCATAGGTGGGTGTCTTGGTCTCACGTGAAGAAGCGCCGGAGGCGTTAGTGTTCTCAATGCCTTCCTCGCGTCCGGATTGATCTCTATGATGGGCATGAAGCAAGACTGGAATGAAAGGGTCATTCGACAATTCTATTCCACACTCGAGGTTCGATTGGAGGGACGAGAAGTTGATCACGGATGACAAGTACAAAGCAAAAGCGGAGGCTACCTTTGCTGAATTTGCGAGAGGCTTGTCGATTGGATTACAATGCAATGAAGCAAGGCATGAGAGTCTGTCCCTCTAGTCTTGGTGTGTGCTACGGATGATGAGGAACAGATTCTTCATTACCCCCGGATGAGAATGGTGGCAAAGGGGGTTTGAGGAGGATACCTAAGTTTATCCGGAAGCTTCTTAAGCGCACAATTATGCGATGTGGGCGACAATGATATCGAACAAGCGTGGCCTGTCCCGGAGTTGATTAATGCAATCATGGTAGTCGAGAAAGTTAACTTTTAGATTGGATGATTGAAGAGATCATTTCGGTGAGGGCGCTTGAGGAGTGCGCTCTTGAATTCCAGACCCTACATAATGGCGTTGGTGTGGCGAAGGTGCCTAAGTTCAAAAGTCCCCTTGAGGCGGTGCACCGGATGTACGGTCTATGCACCCGTCGCCACTTTTGTTGGAGAGGAGCCATCGCGATAATGATGCCCGATAATGACGTGGAGGAGCAAGGATTTCTTTTAGTTCTAACTTTTGCTAGCCCGGTGGGCTTTGATGATGTAATATATATATGTGTAGGCATGCAAGGAACTTATGGCTGTGATGAGCTCACGTGGCGGGAACTCATGTGGTGGGTATGGACAACTAATTATATTATTATTATTATTATAGAACAACACTACTAGAGGAAGCGTCGTATTTTTTTTGTTACCTACAAACCCGTAATATCTAGCCGACGTGTGTCAATCTTCTTAATCTTTACGTCTTTTGTTTGTTTTTTTTGTTCCCTTCATTTACCTACTCATTTTAAACAATTCGACATGCTGAGACACTGTTAAAACAAATAACTACCGACTCATTTTAACATTTCTCACATTTACCACGCAAGATGACAGATTAAAGCCTACCGATTGAACACGAGATAAAGTATGTTTACAACCCACATACATAAAAAAGATACTATAGCCAAAGAAAGATTACATGTTCAAGAATTGTTTCATAGAGGCGAGCTTTAATTTGGTCCCCGATGGCATCATCAACCTCGCCCAAGTACTCCTTATCGTCTCAAGCCGAAGTTTGAAACCTCTTTTAGCTCGGCCTTGATAGCATTACCCCGAAGATATTTGGTATTTGTTGCAAGTTGCCTCTCTAGTTCGGCTTTCTTGGCTAGTTGCCTCTCCGTTACGCTTTCTTGGGTTCAAGATCTTCGGTCACCGCTCCAAGTTGCCTCTCCGGTTCGCTTTCTTGGGTTTAAGATCTTTTGGTCTTTGCTCCAAGTTGCCTCTCCGGTTGAGCTTTCTTGGCTTTAAGATCTTTGGTCACGATGCAAGTTGCCTTGGTAGCTTTTTGGCCTCATTTGTAGTCTTGACAGAAGTATTGTCGTGGAGGAAGCATATCCCCGAAAGCACCTCTAGCAATTGTGCGAAGCTCTTGTCACCCAATGATTCTCTTCCTTCATTTGGAGAAGCGTTAGTGTACCGGATAGTAGGGACAACTTCTCCGATTCTCAACAAGAGGGGAGGGGCTCGTAGCAAGCTCGCTACTTCATCATCATCAATTATTTCCTCATCCCCAATTGTTTGCCTCGCCACCGGCATCGGTTCGAGGATCTGGCGCTTGGTCTTGGTCGTTGTCGTTGACACCTTCTCCATGCTTGTTCCAACTTGTGTACCCGGGCATGAAACCTCGAAGGATTAGGTGGGATTGACTGAATACGAACTCGAGTATTGCACCCGGTTCGCAGCGATCGACACATGGGCACCACATAGGCCGCCGGGTCTCACGCACATGGGCCTCAAAAAGAGCTAGGAAAGATTGCAACCCATCTAAGTACTTATTAGTGTCGCGTCTCACCCGGGTACATCCAAATGCTTCGATCCCCCATCGTCTACAAAAATAAGGAGGGTGGAAATTGAAGAAATCCTCGACCAATTTAAGTCAAGATATTGCCGCCAACAACTAGATGCACTATTCTATCTCGACCATATGCATTAATCGATGCGTAAGCGGGATCTTAATATATTCACTTTTCTTAAAAAGAAGAAATTAGAAGCGTCGTAGCTAGGTTTGCTCACCTACAGCCGTAGAGATCGGCCCACCACCGCATCGGCGACCCTGCGGCAGCTGGCGGAGCACGGCCTCGCCACCGGGAAATCCGCGGGGCTGGCGGAGCACGCCTCGACATGAAGATGGCGGCCGGAGCATGCGTGACGCCCTTCTTGCGTCGCCTTTGAACGCACGAGTGTTGCATTTCTTAAGCGCAATCACTAGAAACAGGTTTAGAACCCATCTCTAATAACGGCGCCAGAAATGCGCCGTTGACATTCCTAAAGTGAAACCACCGTGTCGGTGATTACATTAGGTACATCAACGGTGATAGATCTTGCCAAATAAGATATTCATCCGCAGCGCACGGATCTATCATTGTAGCATTTCACCCGGAAGTATTCAGGGTATCGTTATTTATATTTTTCCCAAAGGAAGGCATGGTGTAAAAGTCTCTAATTCGGACATGGTCAAGATAACATGAATGCATAAAAGACCAATGCTCATAATAGGGGTAAAATAAGATAGGTAGTAAGATAACTTGACACACACACTTAAGCTAATCTCAAGGATAAAGCTAAAATAATGAATAAAAGAATAAATCTAATATGGAGCAGGCATATCCTAGATAGTCATGTCAAGATAGCAGATACACACATGTTTTTTTGTTAGAGATTCTAGTTCAAGAAAGCCAGGGTCTCGTTGAATTACTGCCAGCACAGGCAATCGCCCAACGGGATGGAGACCGGCATTTAGCACTCGCGCGCCACACCCGAACGTGGGGGATTACAAGGGACGGACAAGGTCGTCACAACCCGACCGCCTACCCCTCAACCGTGGGATGCGCCACAAAAGATAGAAAACCCTTAGTCTAGACACCACGTCTACACTAGTGATTATTATTACCAAGGCGTGTATACAAGGCTTACCAGTCCCCAGGGGTCCTTCTACCAGAGCACCGCCCCGAAGGAACGACTATCAATCCCGCAACCCAACATCAACCAAGTCTAACTCTAGGTAGAACTCATGATATCGATCTAGCTCTTGGTCTAAACATGTATGTATGATAAATTAAGCACGATGTTCCATAAGACAAGATCATGAT
Organism: Hyparrhenia diplandra; assembly: GCA_015847255.1. Lineage (NCBI taxonomy): Eukaryota > Viridiplantae > Streptophyta > Magnoliopsida > Poales > Poaceae > Hyparrhenia > Hyparrhenia diplandra. Next base: position 305,376 of record JADLZK010003168.1, read on the forward strand.
ATAGAAACTATATACTAGTTCATCAATCAAGATTATGTCATAAGGACTTTGCTCTAATTCAAGAACATGACTATATTGATAAGTAGAGAACAAGAACAAGATAAAGAACTCTAAATTGATCATACCAAATAGCTCCAAAATGTCTTGCTCTCCTTTATTAATCCTTGCCAAACTCCTCCTAAGTACAAACTAAGAAGAAGAAGAAAAAGAAGAAGAAGAAAGAAGAAGAAGAAGAAGAAGAAGAAGAAAGAAGAAGAAGAAGAAAGAAGAAGTAGAAGAAGAAGAAGAAGAAGAGAGAGAGGCTACATTGTGTGGTGTGTGTTACAAGGGAGGGAGTGCCCATCTATTTATAGGACTTTTACCATGGGATCCTTTCTTGGCTAAGCCATTTGGTACTAATCCCGCGACCGTTTTTAGGGCAAGCAAACACCGCCTCCTAACTTTTTCGGTCGAGATGGGCCACCGGGGCGAAGATGGGCTGATTTGGCCTCGGGGGGGGTGCGCGCGCACCCTAAGGTGCGCCCGCACTAAGATTTTGTCCGTTTGGGCTGAAATTTTGTATGAGCACGTGGGCCTCGGAGTTAGCTTTCAGTATTCGTTCGCTGAAACCGATTTCGTATGAGAAAGTTATGCCCAAAACATTGAACCCATGTCCTCGCGGTCCGTTTATCATTTCATGTTGGACTCGGGCCTCGACCTCTTGGGCTTGTGCTTGGATATTGATATTTATGGACTTTTCTCCCTTGGGCTTGATGTTCCCGGGAATGCGCTTTCCGTGGAGGCGCCTTTTGGTGCATTTTCCACTTGGTTTTTATATAAATCCTGCAAAACATTATTTGGCACTACAAGTGGAATTATGTCAATAATAAATGTATATGTGTGTAGTAAGGTATAGTTTCACCCCCTTATTGGTAGAATGTTGACGTTAAAAATATGTCGTTGGTGACCGTCAACAACGAGCACCAATATAATGCCGGAGAGGAACGCGGTGACAAAGGAGGAGAGCTCTAAGCACGCCCCACAGTACTTACGGCTCGATATGGCGGAGCACACACCAACGACCGCCGCCCCGTGGCGTCGGCTCGCTCCTTCGCTGCCCCCTGCGGTGTGCCGCCACCGCCGCCAGAGAGAGGCGGTGCTCAAGTGTGTGGCAGCAATGCCTTATATATTTTAGAAGAAGTAACCCGAGCATCTAACCCGGACTTGCGATAAGGTACAAAGACGCACGTACAAAGAATCGTTGCTAACAAATAACCCTAACCGGTACGCTTACAAATGCATATACGCTTTACTAGGTAGGAGTACTATAGTTCTGAACACATGGTACCACATACGCGCTGTAACCCAACGAGCGTGGGCGCTTCGCGGCCGGGGGCGGTCACTTACACACGCATGCCGACATCCATCGTCGGCGAAACGGCCCGGCTTCGTTGTTACCACAAGAGAACGGGCCTAACATGCGAGGTCCAAATTCGGGCCCAAAGGAAGGCCCGGCTTGCCGGGCGGCGGAGGCCCGTTCAAAACCGGATGCGGGGCCAAAGAAAAAGGCCGCATACGGGGCGACAACACACGCGTCAGTAAATGACCGCACGCGCCGATAGCGGTTCTTGACATGTACGGACACCGCTAACACATCTCGTCGAAACTATAAGCGCGTCGGTAGGGGGCTGCGACATGTCTGAACACCTCTAACACAACTCGATGCGAAACTAAACGCGGCGTCGGTAGTGGTTGCGCCATGTACGGACACCTGATAACACAACTTCGTCCGAAAATAAGCGGCTCGTCGGTAGTGGTTGCGACATGTACGGACACGATAACACAACTTCGTCTGAAAATAAAGCGACTTTAATTTCACGTGGCCATTACGGACCCTTATCTTGTTCAAGCGTCGGTATCTGCGACGCGGCGTCTGTACCGGTGTCAAGTAACACGGCCCGGTATCGACCGCACGAGTGCGTGAATCCACGCCGTCCGTAGGACTCGCCGCGCATACGGGCGGCGCCGAAAGGTAATACGTAAGCAAAACGCGTCTGAATTAGGGTTGCATCCCACAGTCGATCGGTCTCGAAAATGCGCTTTGTGATGAAACGCGCGTAATGCGAGATACGTTGAATTCTCGACACTCGGTTTTTCAAAAAGCGTCTGCGTGGCGCGCGTCGGTGCGACCAAGGAAACGCGTCGGATTAAGAAAGCGGACAGCGTCACAATCGACGCCAGCGTGTAATGACCTTCTATTACCGATGCGTATTGGTCTGTGGGACCATCCGGCGCTTTAATATCGGCGGTCGCCGGCCGTAGCGTCGGTAATGTCACAATACGACGCTCGTTATTAGTGGCGTCTACGGGCTCATCGGGCGGTTATTAGCCTTTTTACATAGTGTGTAGAACTGCCACTGTAGAGGAACCATACCGGCAGGCACAGCTGTAGGCCTAGCACAGCTCCTCCACACCATAGATGTAGCACCCCCTTGAATCCCCTTCAGCAGCGAGATTTAAGCATTAGGTAACTACACAGAAAAAATCAGACCCAAAGCTATATAAGAATAGAACAATCTGTCATATATTTTGCCGTGCTATATTAGGCAACTAAAATTTATCATATTTTGCAATGCTATGTTAGGTTAATTCATAGGTAACTACAGTCCAACCACGAAAGTGACAATGTTCGAGTTATTACCTTGTTGCGGCCAACCTTAAATTAAAATGGGAGTGTTCTCAAAAAGCGATGCCAATTCATGAATTGTTCTTAATACTCACATGAAAACCTACAAAAGAGTTGACACCAATTCATGAATTGGACATTAGATTTCTTCGCTATAAAGTAAAATACAAAGCAAAAATGCTAATGAACAGTGGCATACATACGAAAAAAATGAAAGCTTTGCCGAAATGTTGAATTAAACATCCACTTAGGCGGCATTTTTCATAGGACCAACTTCTTATCAAGATCCTAAATGCCAATACCCCTTGTAATATGCAATTGTTTCAATACTTGCCGCATTTAATCTAGATAACTAAGTCGGTGAAGATAGAATAAAAAGAAAAACCGAAAAGCAATCTCTTTGTATGGTATGGCTCGAAAATATGGCCTTGGAATATTCTTAGATGCAATACTTCTTAATGACTGTCCATTAGCAATACATATGGTCACTACTAACACAAAGGACAAATTCAGATCAGTACATAGTTGTTTACATGCATGAAGAAGTGCACCATTGAGTAGATATCAACGTCTTGCATACCTTCAATATCGTACAACATTGAGATATTGCTTTGTTTTTTCACATACGACTGAGAAAGGCAAGCCCGGGGGGTGGATTCACCGAGGCCTCGGGTCCGATACGCCTGGCGGATTCGGGAAGCTAAAGGCCGCTGCCTCTTCGGGCAAGATGCCCCCGCACAATGTGGAAAGATAAATTCTTCTTCATCGGATCAAAAGGCGCACCACGGCACACCGCTGTGGTTGCCAAGCTCATGAATGAACATGACAGCGCCACAGTGGTTGCCAAGCTCAACAAGGATGAGCCGATGAGGCGAAGATGTGGACATTTTCTTCGGCCTCCTCCCCATCCTTTTATAATCTCCCGCGTAGGCCTTTGTGTTTGTACCTAGGTGTCCTAGGATGAATCGGAAAAGGTATAAGACAACAAAATTATTGAGCAATATTGTACAAGCTTATAGATAGCATGAGTCACAACGGATATGCGGGACAAAAAAAAAACCTTTTAGAGCCATTCAAAAAAACCTTCAAAAAAAGAAAGGATAATGCACTTTACAATCTAGATTTCGGTGCTTACCCAAGATGTGCTTCTCTTGCAACATCTTTTTTTTCGCAGTAAACCCGAGAGATCCGATTGGCGAGCGCCGCGATAAATGCCTCGTTCAACGCCAAGGCCCCACGCCGGGTCGGGATCCCGGTCAGGAAGTCAAGGCGATGGCGCGACCTCGCCGTAGCCGCCACCGGGAGGCCCCCGCGATGGACCCAAGATCTGCAACCACCGAACAAAAACTTCTGTATTTGTTGTTTCTAGAACCACAGGAAAAACCAAATCTAGCTAAATGGATGTGATAAAAGAGGTGCACCTGGATGGAGACGAAGGCGAAGGCGAAAAGGCGAACACCTTCTCGTGGTCGGACCGCTCTCTACTCTTGTTTGGTTCTTAGAAGAGTTTGGAAGTGAGCAGAAGAGGGGAGAAGAGTAGTACTTACTAGTATAGTAGTTGGAGTATGGGAGAAGGAAGAGGCCAGAGAGACTGCGAGAGAAACAGAGAGACAATATGTGTACTAGTAGTAGTAGTACTAGTACTTGAGTGTTTAGACATCATATGGCCCCATGGGCACCCGGAGTTAATATATGTACTCCATGGCCCCATGGCCCCATGGTTTTGCATCTTACTTATCTCCATACTAGTAGTACTTCAAATTTCAAATGTTAACTCTTCAAATATTTGAAATTCAACTTTCAAATAATATCCACCAAAGCGTGACAAAAGTAGTACTCCATTTCAAATTATAGTTTGTTTGACTTTTTTACCTCAAGTTTGACCACTTTCGTCTTATTCAAAGAATTTGTGCAAAAACAGTCTTAAAGAACATTTGATAATAAAGCATGCCACAACAAAAGAAGTGATATTTTGCATAAAATATTGAATAAGGCAGTGGTCAAAGTTAGGGTTGAAAAAGTAAAAGCGACTTACAATTTGGAATGGATTAGCAATAAGAATACCATAGGTTGACACATCATTATTTTACAAAATCGTAGAAAGAAAAATCATCACATTTGGAGTTACGATGAGGGAGAAAAGACCGGTTACAAGTTGTAACCATAGATTATAATAAAAAAGAAAAAGAAAAATTAGGGTTCTTGAGCCACGGAGGTCTCCGACATGGCGCACTGCCGGCCGTAACGGATGTCACCGGAGATGAGGCCTCTAGCGACGGGAGGACCACCGTGATCCCCGGAGAACCAAGCGTTCCTATCTTTTGCTATCGGATGAGCGGGTTTAGGCGATGCGAGTTTGGCGCCGGCGGTGGCGGGCGGGCCTGGCGGAATGGGGAGCTAACACTACGGCCGACGAGGGGCGGCCGAGGTTAAATGGGCCGGGATGGAAAGCATCGTAAACGCAGGTGTAGACGCTTTTTGAAGACTCGGGCCATGCGGGGGGACGGGTCCGAGAGGGGTTGCCGCCGTGGAGAATGATCAACGCGGCGGCGTGAACCGGCGGACACGGCAGCGTTCAAGGCACCGTCAGCGACACGGGCATAGCTAGCAACGCCCGAGGTGCTCGCGGCGGCCATGGCTGCATGGTCGCGGGCGGCGGTCATCGCAAACATGAATGAATATAACATGAATTACCACATAATCATCCATCACGCACCAAAAGTAAGACAGATCACATAATGCAATGCATGGGTGCATTTTCGTCATCATCAACATATACATAGATTCATGTGAGTCCACTCGCTTCTCATGCCCACCCTGCTTGCATAAACAACCTCCTACACTCGTCGCGGATCCTACACTCCTCGCCGCGCGATGCAGGGGAGTCTTCTTTGCCACGCTCCCTCCACCCATCGGTGATGGCGCCGCGACGTTCTGCCCATACGCGATGCCCATCCCGGCGAGGCGCCCGGTTCGGCCGAAGGAGGAAGAAGCGGCCTCACCGCATGGGGCACCACCGGGTCATCGTGCAAGGCGCCTTTTGTCCGCGGAGCATTGCACGATTCTCGGTCCTCCAAGGAGCCATCGTCGCCGCCGTGTCGCGCTCCACCTCGCGCAACACCTCTCGGCATGGTCATCATCATGCGGCGGCGGCGTTCGCCTTTGTAGATCGCAAGAGCATGCACATACCGAGCGAAGTTCATGCCCCGAGTTGGCGGCTTGTTCCAAAGCAAGTCAGTGGCGGAGGCGGTGCCGCGGCCTTCCGCGAACACGGCGGAACATGCACCGCTCACGAAACACGCCTCGGGTTGCCGACCTTGGCGGCTTCGGTGATGAGACTTCGCGCGCGATACTCGCGAGCACGTAGCGAGTAGTGCGGCGCCCTAGTTCGTCCGCCCGATCCAAAGACCGAGTCCGACGGGATGCTCCATCCCACTAAAGGCGGCGGCACGCCTCTCGTGCCGAATGCAGTGGCTCTTAGATTCATGAGGCCCTCCATAGGATGCTCTGCGGCCATGGCGGCGCGGGCGCAATGTGCTCAAGCAACTCTGCGGAAGGTTCTCCATGGCTCGAGGCGCCGGCGGCACGGTTTTTACGCTGCGGAAAAAGGAAGATGAACGATTCGCTCTCGATCAAAATTGGTGGGCGAAAATGCGGGGTTTTTAGTACTCCCTACTAGTACTAGTATGAGTGGGCCAGAGAGATGGACGGACCCTCGCCGGGGTGAAACGCGGCAGAAACGTAATTTAGGCGGCGCCATTTACTACCAACGCAGCCTTTCCATATAGTACTAGTAGTATACTAGTATTTTTCCATGAGACGTCTTGATCATATCCACACACCTTGCATGCGTATCCTAGTTCTTATACACACCTCGCTGCCAACACGGGCCGACGTACGCCATCGTTCGCGACATGGCGGCTTGTTCGGTCGGCCGGTTCGACCACCGATCACCGGTGCTTTTCTCTCACAACAAATCAGCACCATCCAGCCAGCCAGCAGTATTTTTCTCTCACAACAAATCACCTTGGATTCTAGAATCCTAGAGAAAAAAAAAAAAAACCAATGTAGAAACATGAGTCGCTTCCGGCCCATTCGAGTTTCATTTTACCATTTTGCCCCTCGTCCATATTGTAGGAAGTGCGAGAGAGAATGAAGGACATAAAAGGAATCTGGGTAAAAAAAAGAGATGAAATCAGCTACTAGAATCCGGGATCCCAATAGGAAATTTGATTTTATTTAGAGTATGGATTTTGGAAATCCATCCGAATCTAAATTTTAAAAATCTAGAAAAACTAAAACTTGGACATATTTCGGATGCATGCCCCTCTGTTCACTCATCATTTCAAAGAACTTGATCAAACATGCACACAAATTTGGAAATGTATAACACATGTATTATACGGTATATCACAACCACGTTTTAGATTGTGCGCTATGAAATTGAGCGGCCTGTTTCAGTCACTCTATTGCCGCTATAGCGCGCTTTGTAAAGTAAAGGCGTCGGCATGCGGTTCACGCAAAAATTTTGCTATAGCACGCTATTTGTTTTGAAAAATAGGAAATCGGGACAAGTGTATAATTATATATAATCTGATAAGTGATAATTTGATAAGTGATACCGATAACCATATAATAAAGTTCTTATCCTCAAAGCAAACAACCATAAAAGCATCAAGTCAAGTACATAAGCAAACAACCATAAAGTTACTGAAATCACTCAATCACTAACAATTGGGCTAGGGTCGATCAATTTATCAACAGCGCCACAATATAGCGGTATGACACTATTTGAGCTTATTAGCTAGCTTGAATAATAGCGCCGAGAAAGTGCATAAGATCGGTCTCATCAAACAAATTGTTATTATTTATGTTATGAAATAAATATCATTAGATTGATTATGAGGCGTATTTTTTTTTAATAAATTAATCTGAATGTGATCAATAGAGTAGTATTTAGTACTCCTTAAATGCATCAGTAAAAAAAATGCAATTCTCGTTTCCCAAGAAGTCAATGTATTTAAAAGCGCGGCAATTATATATTAAAATATATTAATATTTTACTAAGTAATTAGTATCATCGGAAAGATCTTTAAGTCTAGTTTTTTTAATAAATGTATTTGGAGATATAAATGTTGCACGTAAAATGTCCATTTTTTACTTCGACAATCCTTGTTTGACCGTTCTGTCTTATTCAAAAAAAAGTTTTAATTTTTTTTTGTTATTTTGTCATGACTTGTTTTATCGTTAGAGATGCTTTCATAATAATTTATGTATTTTATCAATTGGATAAAATATTTAAAATAAGATGAATGATTAAACAAGAATTGTAGAGGTCAAAAAACGAACTTTTATTTGTGGGGCCGGAGGGTGTATTTTCTATAAACCTAGTCAAAGCTGAGAAAGTTTGACACGAAAACCTGATTGCATGTTTTTCGGAACGGAGGGAATAAGCACGAGCACGACTTGGAGAGGGATGTGTTGCACCGACGGCATCACTCTTTCTTTCTTTACGAAGTGCGGTAGAGCGGGATGCACGTGTTGCCTTTGTTTCCAAAACATGACCGTAGAGGCGGTTATTTTTTTTGTAAACACATCGTGTAGAGATGGAAACCAACTCTTTTTTTTTACTTTATTTTTCCTTTTGTAGTATTTCGTTTCTTATTTATTATAAAAAATCCAATTACATTCGGGTTGGTTGCCCCGCGAACCGCCCGCGGTTAAACTTCGGTTGGAGCACACCACCATTTGTTCTCGGAGGAGGCGCAGGTTCGGAGATGTTAAATACTCAAGCAAAAAAGAACGGGCGGGAGGCGGTGAAGCCGGCTAGGGCCGGCTAGTCGATTGATCCAGAATGGCGGAAAGGCCCGCGCCAAGAAGGCAAGGCAAGACGACGCGGCTGCGGCGGCGACTTGCTTCCTTTGATCTTTGATGATCTCGGCATGCGAGATCTTCGTGCCGCGCAAGGGAGCCAACGGATTTCTTTCTCCATGGCTCTACTTGTACACATTCGTCAAGTCTGGCCCGGAGAGTGCGGATCCTCTTCACCGGCTGCGGCGACATGATCCGGCTCGTGTCGCCGTCGTCTTCGTAATCACAGCGGTTGGCGACGCAATTATTTGGGAGATCATCGAGCCGAGGAGCAATTGGAGAAGCGCTTCCTCGAGGCCGGGTCAGGAAGGAGGCCATATGCTCTGGCCGGGATGCGGATTGTTGATGGACCACGGCGGGCTGGTTGTCGGCGCGAGAAGGGAAGACTCCAGGCGGAGCCCGGATCCGGGGTGGCTTCGTCCAAGCAAGCCAGGGCCCGGAGACCCGGCTACGCTTACTTCTTGGCGATGCTAAAGTACCGTTGGAACCCCACGGACCCCCAGCCCCGGTGCTTTGCTCCATGGAATCATCGGCGGCGCCGCTCGCCCCCGACGGCGGTGGAGGCCGCACTTCGACACGGCGCTCAAGGTCAAGCGAGGACCTCGGGGACATTGCGCTCCGCGGCCCAAGGTTTTCCTTACAGCGATAGGGGAAGGGGTCGCTGCTCGCCAAGGATAGCCACGCCCGTTCATGGCGGAGGGATGCAAGAGGTATGGGCCGAGCCCGTCACCCCCAAAGTCGTCCGCATGCGCGGCGCCGGTGCCGCATCATGCATGAGTTCGACCTGCGGGACTTGGGGCCTTGAGAGCACGGTGATGTGCGCCGTCGGTGGGATGTGAGATCGATGACGTAGCGCCCGCCGGCGGCAGGCCGGCGGCGGCGCCACTGGGGAGCGTCGATTTGATATCATTAGCTAGTTCTTCAACTTTATTTGATAGTATATATTGTAATGTAGTATATACTACTATGTACTTGTATTTACATAATACTTAATATTGTAATGTACTACGTGTGTTTATGTCTTCCTTATGTTGAGCGTAGTAATATGCATCTTCATGTGACCGTCGGTTGTTTTTGTTAGCAACCCGGTCGGAATTGGTGGGCGAGAGTCACGCGAGAAATCAAATGCGGGTGCGCGTCCGGGTTGGCGAGAGATCGAGGGGGACACATGACCCCTAAACGCTTGCAAATAAGAATTTAGGCGGCGCCATTTACTACCGACGCAGCATTTTTTCATAGAAATAATACTTACGTTTCCAAATTAAACTAGAGTCTATAATTTTGTTTCCATGAGACATGCACACACCTTTGCATCGCGTATCCTTTGCGTATCCTACACACCTCGCCGCATTTGGGCACCACGTCACGCCATCGCCCGATGTCATCGCGCCTTGTCGGTCTCGTCGGCGAGGCACCCGATTGATGGGCGGTCGAGGGGCGAAGGACGGACGGGGCGTGAGCCCTTGTTCATGCACACACTAAAGTCGGTCGGTGGCGGCTTCCCCGGCTCCTCACGCCCCGTCGGCAAAGGCGGTGGGGCCTCATGGCATGACGACCTTTGACCTCGGCGTGCATGCGTGATTTCGTGATCGTGCGAACGGCTTCCATCAAATTGGCAGCGGCAATCATACACATGCACACATGTACTCACGTATTATACACGAAGTTTTTTTGACAACGATTATTACGCGAAGTTATCACAACTAATAAAACGCATGTCGGGCTTTCATCATCGCGATGCGGTCATGGCGAGGCACCATTTGGGCTATAGAGCGGGTAAATGCGCCACGGATCATATCGCCGCCCGCCAAATCGCCCGACCTAAAAATTCCCGCCAATGTATGCGGTACAATGGATGTTCTTCCGCGTCCCGACCGTCGCTGGTGGTTGCCTTTGATCTCCCGCAACACACCTACAGGACGCGGTCGGCGTCGCGGCACCGGTGTTCACGTTGCCTTGAGTAAGAGCATATTTGGCGGTCTACGGGCTATCGGTGCATTGTCATCATCATCAACATATACATAGATTCATGCGAGTCCACTCGCTACTCATGCCCACCACCTGCCGCTTGTGCTTGCACAAACAACCTCCTACACTCGTCGCGGATCCTACACTCCTCGCCGCAAGATGCGGAGTGCCGCCGCCACGCCCCCTCCACCCACGGGTTCATGGCGCCGCACGTTCACGCCCTTCTACCGATGCCGCCCCGGCGAGGTGCTGGTTTGGCGAGAGGAGGAAGATGCGGCCTCACCGCATGGGGCACCACCGTGTCGTCGTGCAAGGCGCCACTGCTGTCCACGGAGCATTGCACGGTTCGCCGGTCCTCCAGGGAGCCATTGTCGCCGCCCGTGTTGCGCCACCTCGCGCAACACCTCTCGAGCATGGTCATCATCTGGCGGCGGCGGCGTTCGCCTGTAGACCGCAAGAGCGTGCACATACCGGCGAGTTCATGCCCCGAGTTGGCGGCTTGTTCCCGGCAAGTCGGGCGGCGAGCGGTGCCGCGGCCTTCCACGAACACGGTAGACATGCCTGCTTTGAAGCACGCCTCGGGTTGCCGACCTTGGCGAAGCTCAGTGATGAGACTCGCGCGATACTCCGCAGTAGTAATGGGCGCCCCGGTTGATACGCGGTCCGGCCCACGAGGTCGGCGGGATGCTCCGTCCCACTATGACGAGGCGGCATGCCTCTCATGCCGGTGCGGTGGCCCTTAGATTCATGAGGCCCTAAATTGAAAGCTCTGCGGACATGGCGGCGCGGAGCGCTATGTGCTCAAGCACCTCCGCGGAAGGTTCTCCATGGCTCGGCGCGGCGGCACGGGTTTCCGCGAGGATCTGGTTGAGGAAAAGGAAGATGAATAGTTCATGCTCGATCAAATTAGTAGGCAGAAAATGCGGGTTTTTAGCAGTAGTACTAGTATGAGTGGAGTTACTACTATGAGGGAGAAAGACTAGTCACAAGTCTTGGCCACACATTAAAAAGAAAAAATCAGATTAAAAAGCAGTTATATCATGTGGCGCCGTGTTTCGAAATTAGTAAGCGGACTTACGTCTCCCGTGACACGTCTTTGGTCATATCAACGACCTTGGCAATGAATGCGAATCCTTTGTGTATCCTACACCACGTCGATTGTAGAGTGTAGACAGCGTAGTGTCATCGATTGGGCGGACGATCGAGACTCCCTTTTCGGGGCAGTGCAGAAAGCGGATTTACGCGTTTTTGCGAAATTCCGGCGCCCGAGCTTTCTTGAAATTGAAAAACCCGCCTCTCCCCTCACGCAGGCGATTCATTTCATTCTTCATCATCATCCCCTCCGCAGGCGATTCATTTCATTCCTCGTCCTCCTCCTCACACGGCGATTCTAGGGTTCCCGTCGCCCTCATGCGCTTTCGCCGTCACCGCCACCGCGACTCGTCCGCGCCATTCAAGCCGACTTCGTCCGCGCCATTCAAGCCAACGCCCGCTTCGCCCACGACCACCTTCTCGACGGCATCTTCCTCCACCGGCGATTCTACGGTTCGATATGTAGCCCATCAATCTTGTCATTGCCTCTTTTCTGAACTACATTTTTTGTGATCTATGCCTCTGCGGATTGTGTAGTCCTCATAGACTTCCTTTGCGCCTTTCTCATAGGAAAGCGCAAACCGAACATGCCCTAAATGAACTGTTGCCAAACTACTGTTTGTTTATATTCCTCTATTCGTGAACTTTTTTTTTTGGGTGTCTGTGCCTCTATGGATTGTGTAGTCCCTCATAGACTGTCTATTACAAATTTGAACTGTATAATTATCCTCACATGGATATTTTTGAGTTGTAGGTACTAAACTTGACACACCGACCGCTATTGTAACTATAATGAACTGTTACTAAACTATAGTTTATTTGTATCCCTCTTCTCCTGAAGTACATTTTTTTGTTCGCCTTTGGTTTGTGTACTCCTCATAGACCGCCTATTGCAAAATTGAACTGTATAATTCAATCGTCACATGGATATTTTGAGTTGTACATCAAATTGAAATTGTGACTAAGCGCTACTATAATGTTGCTATCTTGTCTTACAAAAAAATGTTCCTACTAAATGAATCGTTACTAAACTACAGTTTGTTTATATCCCTCTATTCCCGAACTACATTTTTTTGTGATCTGTGCCTCTGGATTGTGTAGTCCTTATAGATTGCCTATTACAGGATTGAACTGTGTATAAATATTAGAGACTTGCTAGTTTCCAGTGACTGAAATTTTTGAATCTGTTCGGGTGACGAAGCTACTTGAGTGAATTCCATCCAACGGTGGCATCAACACGGCCTGAATTTTTTACGTCGCCCGGTGAGGAAAGGTGATAATTGTATCCTCGGATGGATATATAGAGTTGTAGAAACTGAACTTGACACCGATTGCTACTATAATGGATTACCTATGTGTTTTGTCATAGGAAGCGCATCCAAATTCATTTGCTTATTTTCTTTATAGATGAACTAGAAGGATTCCGCGTGTTGCCGCGGGTATGAAGGTGGAATATAAGTTAATCACTAAGATTTTAAGGTTATGATATATAAACAATAATCTAAAGTTATTTTTGGATAATGTATATTTAGAGATCAATGGAGAAAACATATGAGCGAGACATTCCTAATGATATATAAAGTCAATCAACAATTTAGTTTGTGAACGATGTGACCAAATCCATCCTAATGGGAATATGTATAATCTAGAGCTTCCAGCGTGTCGCTGGTAACGAAGGAGAAATCTATGAGTTAAAATATTACTATCACCCTCATATTCTTTTTTCCCTTTTTTTTTAGTCTCATATTTTTTATTTTTACTTTGCTCTATATATACCAACTACTATTTGGGACCCACTTATAATTTTATCGAAATATATCCATATGAGATCTTGTTTTGAAGGATTTGTTAAAAAGAAATTCAATGGTATAATCGAATTTAATTTATTTTTTGGTTTGTGAGTTACAATATTATTTTAGTTAGTTCAAACAATTGGGGCCGCCATTGGATGATCATGGTGGCATGCTTGCAAGTCGAGAGAACTCCTTAGTGGGGGTTCTCTACATAGGTGTAGTAGATATACATGCTCAAAAACAATGACCGGCCTGAAGAGCACTATTACTATCTTGTCTTATAAAAATGTTCCTATTAAATGAATTGTTACTAAACTACGGTTTGTTTGTATCCCTCTTCTCCCGAAGTACATTTTTTTTTTGTTCTCCGCCTTTGGTTTGTGTACTCCTCATAGACCGCCCTATTGCAAAAATTGAACTGTATAATTCAATCGTCATATGGATATTTTGAGTTGTACATACTGAAATTGACATCTACTTTGCTACTATAATGTTGCTATCTTGTCTTACAAAAATGTTCCTACTAAATGAACTGTTATTAAACTACGTTTGTTTATATCCCTCTATTCCCGAACTACATTTTTTTTTTGTGGACATTGTGCCTCCGGATTGTGTAGTCCTCATAGACCGCCTATTACAGATTGAGCGTATAAATATTAGGGACTTGCTAGTTTTTAGGTGACTAAAATTTTCGAATCTGTTCGGTGACGAAGCTACTTGAGTGAATTCCATCCAACGGTGGCATCAAACAAATGCACAATTTTTTACGTCGCCCGGACGAAAGGTGATAATTGTATCCTCGGATGGATATATAGAGTTGTAGAAACTGAACTTGACACGATTTGCTACTATAATGTCGTTACTGTGTGTGTTTTGTCATAGGAAAGCGCAACCAAAATAGCTGCCTATTAAATGAACTGTTACTAAACTACTGGTTTGTTTATATCCCTCTATTCCCGAACTATATTTTTTGTGATCTCGTACCTCTGTTGATTGTGTAGTCCTCATAGGCGCCTATTCTTACAGGATTGAACCGTATAAAAACTAGCAGAAATTTTCCACGCGTTCTTGCGCGGGTAGGAAAGGGATTGTTAAAGGATTAAATTGTTGTCTTGTGTAATCTTAAAAAACGAAGAAGAATTGTAATCGCTAAGAAATCACGATCACAATTAGCTATTGAGCGAGGAATTACTTTGTGCGGGATAGAAACGAGTTAGTAACGAAGAACTTAAATGTATGAAGCAGTACATACTCATTGGCATAAAGATTATTTAATCTTATGTTTAAACTCCAAAATTTGAACCAATATCGAATAGAAATATTTAGATATGTGAGGAAAGGTGAATTGTATCCTCGGATGGATACATAGAGTTGTAGAAACCGAACTTGACACATTTGGGGGGTTGGTGGGTTGGGGAGGAAAGGTGAATATACATGCTCAAGAACAATGACCGCTCACGAGCACTACTACTAGCTTGTCTTACAAAAATGTGCCTATTAAATGGCGTACTACGGTTTGTTTATAGTCCTATATTCTTTGAACTACATTTCATTTGTTCTTTGCCTCGAGTGGTTTGTTTAGTCCTCATAAAAAGCCTACTACGGTTGTGTTGAAAAAAAAAAGCAAAGCCTATTACGTAATTAAAGCGTATTATTTTATCCTTAGATGGATATATCGAGTTGTAGATACTAAACTTGACACCGATTTCGCTACTATAATGTTGTCATCCATGTGTTGTTGTCATAGGAAAGCGCAACAAATTCTGCTGTTTATTTTCTTTATAGATGAATATACGCGTGTTCAAGATAGAACAATGACCTTTCTGTCTACCCCCCTCGGGACTACTTGGGGTGAAGCTTTATCGTGTGTCGGGCCGGTTGACGACTTCGAAAATGGTAAGCTGCGGCTATGTGATATACAAACCTTGCTTATGGTTAGTTTTTTGAGTGCTAGCTGTTGACTTCTCTTGTAACTACAATGCACATTTGATATAGGCGCGTCGATGATGACACATGTGCAACATCATCTGGCAAATAAAACAACTAATTCTCTAGAGGATGGTCGAGAGATACATATGAAGAGACAGCGCATGAGGCAGAGATGAAGCTACTACGGGGCTGAATTCGGGAGTTTGTGCTAACGCAGAGGGGCAATCATCCGGCCGGTCGGTGCGAAAGGGGAGGGTCGGGACCATCACAAAGTGGCCGAGAATAAGGTAGTTGTGACGGAGGTCACTTGGACCAGGTATCCCACTACTAAGGAGTGCAAGCTAAGAATGAGGAGACTTCTTTGGTGTCGATTGCTAGACAAAGGGTCCCCTTGCTCCTGATTGATCCCGATTTCCTTAAGTCCTCATGTCAAGGGAGAATTATTTGAGGAGTGTGTCCGAATTCATTGGAGTTGGAGTGTCCATCGAGCTCAAAGGACAAAGCAATTAAAAGGCTGTGGCAGCTGGTAGGAAAAAGTTTTAGGACCCACAAAAGCGATCTAGTGCGCAATTTCGTCAACAAGGGGAGGGATGCCACAGTGAAGCACACATACATCCCCAAGGAGGATTGGACAGCTTTTGTTCAAGCGACTCGAGCGAAGAGGCAAGTGGCAAAAAGTCGAGATACTGGGAGCTTAGGCGGAGGAACCAAGATAACCACTGCACGGGGACGGGGAGGTTATGAAGCAATGTATGAAAGGTGGGTGAAGGAGGGACGAGGGGACTTAGTCGACAAAGGAATCCAGAATCCTTGGGACGAATATCCTAAGGACCACTCTACGGCTTTTGCACGTGGACGCAGCCACCTGGAATTGTCAGGTGACAGGGCTCAAATTGTTTGGAACGATGAAGCGGCTCGGGTTTTAGGTGAGCATATTTTAGAGGCAGCCCATGCTTCTTCCGGGGTCACCGGTGTAAGGGGAAAGAGATTTGCTCACGGGGGTCTCGAGCACCCCGCAACGCGGGGGGCGTGTGCGTGGGGTGTCTAGTTCGTGTGGTTGGAGGAATTGGCCGGACTGGTAGGGACATGTACGAGAAAAGAGGAAGTCACTGGTCGCAGCAGTTGAAGAAGTGATTTTCGCTAGATTGAATGATCTCCAAGGTCGTGGTGGCGTTACAAGCACAAGCACAAGCACAAGCACAAGCACAAGCACAAGGTTCCCCGTCGGCAACACCCCTAAGCCGCAGTGGATTGAAGAGCAGTTGCGCCTCGCCCAATCCGGATGGCCCTTTGGATCTTTGCACCGAGGTTTCCATTCGAGCGATGTACCCTTGTAACGGAAGACCGGAGATTATCACGTTGAGGTAGCTAGGGGAAAGGTACACCCGAATCACCCGAGAGCTACTTGAGGGTCAACCAATCCGGGCGGGACATCTTGTTGTAACGATTGAACAAGTAAATCCTGGTTTTGATGCTACACTCTTTGGATCCGCCGACGGTAAATTAAGACTCTTGGCCGAGGCTATTTTTAAGAGGATCCAGTGGAGCGAGACCTTATGATTTGTAACACCCCAACAACCGTCTTGTTACGCACCAAATTGTTCTCAGCAAAACAAAACCTCCTCGCCTTACGTCTCGGGGGTATTAGCCGGTCTAAAGGACCATATGGTACACACCAGGTTATTAAATGGGGATGACGGCAATGACCGAGTCCCTCTCGGACTCGGGGGGTGCAATGGGTGGGAATGAGATGACTAGCTTGCATGCCAATGGTGATCGAAAGTGCCTCTCGGGGTGCAATGGATCGAATGCGGCGACTCGCACTCATGCCAATGACGTTGATTGCCTTGCGAGTGCACCAGGCTAACAATCTTGGCGGCTCTCAAGGCATGAATGATGAGAGTGCCTCGCAGACCGCAAGGGTCGAGAACGGGGGGAGTGGCTCACATGACAAGAATGTCGAGTGCCTCTCGAGTGCGTGGCCGAGGAAGTGGAAGCAAGCAAAGAAATTGTTCCAAACAAGCATGCCTCGGGCAAGAGGCATAGAGCATCCAACGGTGACGGCATAACGTTCCTAGAAGGGGTCGTCCCTTATGAGCGAAGCAATTGAAAAAGTGCCCGCCGACAAGATTGGCCAACCCTAAGTACAAGCATGGATCTCCAATGCTCACGCAGGAACAGCTTAGTACGGTAGGGCCTTGTTGTGCTGCTTTTCATGGGTGGTTGTTGATATTTCTTACATGATCCCAATTAGGAAGGCGAAAGAAATATATATGGGATATCTATCTAATTATGTTAGCTTGGATATGGGATTAACCTCATGATCCAACAAAGCGGAGTTAGGCGGTGTTAGTATTGGGATGTAACTTAGCAACATTATCCATAGTGGAGTTAATCTCACAAGGATATGTACTCAAAGTATACGACTCATTTCTAGGCATTACCTATACACTAGTCTGTCACCCTAGCAATAACGCTAAGAAATGCGGGGTATGGTATTCTTGATTGACCTTGATAAAAGAATGAACATGATATACGCAGCGCGCACGAGATAGAAATACCAAATGTAGCACTTCAGGGAGTAATCCGTATCGTATTTATATTTTACCACAGGGAAGGGAGTCTATGGAAAGGTAGAGAGGAAGGATATCTAAAGATTTATATATTGTGATTTAGTTATGAGATCATCCACTTCACAAGAATATAATGCGAGTTGCCATAAGTATCTAACATTACTCAACGAGGATAAGTCACAAAGGATAAAGATAATTATATAATTGATAAATACCCAAGTCTAAGATCATTAAGCTACTAGAATCATATAAGTAATTAGCATGTTATAAATTAGACTAGAATGAATATTCCTAAGATACTCCCTAATCATACATGTCAATGAATACTACAATTAGTGCAATACATCTAGCTATCATGGCAAGGTTGGATTACTTCTACACATGGCAAGCATTACCAATGACAAATAAGGACAAAACTTATCCACCACCGTAATCTAACTTGACGTGTCCTACATTCGGAGGGTGGATTCCAAAGGACTCAATGGGTCTGTCACACCCAAGATCTACCACACGGCCCGGAATGTAGGGTGCAATTCTGGATAAACGTTGTATAAACACCACGTTTACACATTGCTTATCACCCACATAGTGATCATCTATATGGATGCTATACAATTCCATGCATAAAATATAAAGCAATCTTACTAAACTAAATATATAATCATAGCAAGCATAAACACATATCAATAAGAATATGATAAATATAAAAATCAAAGCCATAACAATTGTATTCTAAATATAAGAGTACTTATAGGTTGAATACAAGAGAGAAGTCTCAAGAACGATCCTTGCTACTTCTTGACTAATCGGGGAACTCAAGATGAACTTGATCTTCAACTAGAACTAGTTAGATAGCTAATTACTTCTAGTATGAACTAGAGCTTATGTCTAGACTTGGTTTGGACTTGATGGGTATGAGTTGATAATGAAATTGTTATGAGCCTCGTGGTCATTTGGTCTTCTTATATAGTACTTGGTGATGAACGTCAACCCTTGGATCAAACCGACCTTGGCAACGGTGTAGATACAACCTCAATGACGGTAGTGAACCGACATAAAAAGGGGGAGGACGAGGGGGGCCCCCACCTGGCGGCCGCCGGGGTGGATGGTGGCGACCGCCGGGGGTGGCTAGCCACCTTGGCTTCCCGTTTCTTCTCCCGTCCTCCGGTGTCTTCTAGAATGTTTTAGTCCACTTTTCGGGTTGAGTTGATTCACGGACAAGTTTGGTCTTCATAGGTCTTGTATATTACGGAACTTTCTCCATTATTCTCTGCATTTATCTATTAAGTCCTGCCAAAGTCACGAGAATACCAAAAACTCGTGGAATTATGTTATTTAGACCCCTAGACTTATGTTTGGTCTTTGACTTTAGCCCTTAATTCATGTTTTTAAACTTGTATTTTTATGCTTTAATAGGTGTCAACAAGCTCCCCCAAGCTTATCTCTTGCTAGTCTCTTAGCAAGACATAAATATATTATAAAGGAGTTCTTTGCAACGCTATCACACCTTTAAAGTACACATGCTTTCAAACAAAATTTCTCTCGAGATAAAGATAAACTTTTCAAACTTTAATTATTCAATTACCTCTTATCTTTTTGAAGCTTTATATCTTTTTTACGCAATCTTGGATAATTGAAAGATAGAACAGTCAAGTCAAGCATTAAATCTCAAACTCTTTTGATCAACTGTCTTACGGAGTTTTTTGCTGATTTTCAAATAAAACTCAAAGTTCCTCAAGTATGACTCTCTCTAATCTCTCATTTGTAGTATTTGTGGATCCTCTCTTAGGCAATAATATAATGTTTTGCCTTACTCTCATAGTATAATAACATTTTTAACTAAAGGCAGTAGCATAGTATGCCTTCTTTTCTCTCACCTAATATCTAAGGCTTACATATGTGGAGCTCATAGGTAGAAGAAAATAATTTATTTTCTTACTAAGCATATATTGTAAATTTAAGCAATGGATCCAAAGATACAAGTCACACCGATCAAGTGGTGCATGTGTATGGTGGATAGGATATAAAAGTTATAAAATGTAGTAGAGTAAATAGAATAGAATATATGATGGGAAATCTTACTTTTGCTCCTTTTTGGAATCTTCTCTCTTTTTTTATAATTTTGTAGAGAACTTTGGGTTGCATTTCTTTTCTTTCTTTTTCTTTTTCTTCTTTTTTTTTTTCAAGAGAGGTGGACTCTCATGGCCCTCGGACTTGTGTCCATTATTTCCTCTCTTATAAAGATGTGAGTTCTCTCGACCCTCGGACACTTGTCGATTATTCATCTTTATTTTTAGAGATGTGGGCTCTACTCGCCCTCGAACACTTGTTCATTTTTCATCTCTTTTATTTAGGGAGGTAGGCTCTACTCGCCCGTAGGACTTTTGTCCATTTTTCATCTCCCTTTTCTTTTTTTTTTCTATACAACCCGGATCTCTTTTTGCAATATTTTTGAGAGGTATAATTATAATGGAGCTTTTGTAAGATATTAGCTAGCAATGAATGGGTGGATGGGTATAGAAAATATTTTCGGTTGCTCTCCCCGAGATAGGAGTAGAACATTTTTATGGCTAGAGTGAGTGGATGATAGTGAAATGAATGGAATGAGTAGAGTGTACATGATCGACATGACAAGTTTCTAAGGGTCAACAAAGATTGAACAAACTCAATGCAAACAAGCGACCTATATATATATATATATATATATATATATATATATATATATATATATATATATATATATATATATATATATATATATATATATTTTCAAAAGATTTTCTAATCTAATTAGCATGTATATATGGCTGTGGTAGGAGGTTCACACTCTTGTCACACGAGGAACTTATCATGTGATTTTTTTCAATTTTCAAAATATAAATCTCGAAATCTAGTATCACTAGGAGTAAGATCAAATAGCAGCTCAGACTTTCATATATCATATCTGTCAATTACCTAGACTTTTTAAAGCAAGCATTTGCAACTTATATGTTTTAGGGTTTCAAAGTAAAAATTAATTTTGCAAATGGAGCTCGAGAGAAATTAAGCTTGAAAGCTAGGTACTAGAAAAGTATAACAACGGAGCAACTATTCATCATCTCCTTATTGACAATTTTTAAGGTTCCTTTTAGTTGAGCAAAGTAAACTTTAGTGTACTCTCTCTCGATCCTTTTATTCTCACTCTCTAATAAAAACTATATAAACTGATAAACTCTATAAAACTAGACTCTTAACAAACAAACAAAATATTTAACTAATAATATATAATATAGATAATAAGATAGTAAGATACTTATACGGATAACTGGGGGTTGCACTCCCCAAGCTAGATTGGAGTGTAGTCTTTAATGATGTAGAAGTTGAGATAGTTGGTATCAAATGTGACACTTGATATGTCTCTTCTCCTCTTGAAATCGTTAATCTTAAAATAGACAACAAAGCTAGTGGAACTTGATTAAGCATTAGAAATTAGCCACATTGCTTAAGTTGTGCGGGATAATATTTTTAAATTTTTATTTTGCAAATTTTTTTTTTTATTATTATTATATGTAAGGAATAATAAAGTATAACTTATATAAGTACTTATGCATCTTTATCTTATTTTTATGCCACCACAACAAATAGCATAGAGGTGTTTAGCCTCCGAGATATTAGCATGGGGCTTAAAGGTTTTCACAAAACAAAAGATAAAATATTTTTGTTCTTTTTAAATGCATATGTATGATACTAAAAAGATAAACATGATATGCAAAGATAATATGCAATGCGGGGATTTTAAATATGGATAACTTACCGACTTACCTTTCGGTGAGGATTCGGTGTTTAAAGAGTCCTCCGAACAAGACTCCAAGTTCGCTCTTTACTCCCATGGTACATCGGTGGTCACAATTGGTGGCAATCGATGATTCTATTGTTTCTTCGATGATGTTTTGGGAGATGTCTTCTTCTTCCTCCATCTTTTTTGGATGATGTACTCTTCTTTGGAATAGTTGATTCTTCTTTTTTCCGTAGATATAGTAGGTGTAAGAGCTTTAGCTTCTTCACTTCCCTCTGCTTCTTCTATTAAATTCTTCGTCCATCTTCTATTATGATGGCGACGAGCTGTCCCTGGTTTTCCCCTAGGATTTGTATATTCATTATAGCTATTAAAGTAAACACGCATTACCTTCTCCTTAGGAAATTAGAAATGAATCTCTCCTGTATGGATGTAGATGATTGCACGAGTAGTGTTGAGGAATGGTCTCCCAAGCACTAGTGGAGGATCTACTTCTCTTCCCATGTCCATGACTACAAAGTCAGTGAGAACATAGTGGTCCTTAATCTTGACTGGTACATTCTTGGCAATTCCTTCAGGAACTCTATAAGATTGGTCTACCATCTGTAGCTGCACAAATGTTGGTTGCAATGGCAATTTTCCAAATAATAATTCATATGTAACCTTTGCCATTATATTAACACCAGATCCGATATCGCAATATGTATTGTAGAAAGTTAAGCATTGAATAGAACATGCGATGGTAGGAGTACCTGGATCATCTTGCTGACGAAGCATTGGATATTCAAGTAAATGGTCATTATAAGATTTTGTTTTATTTACTACCATTACCTTTGTAGGCTGTGCCTTCTTGTTCTTGTTTTGACTCTGATTCCTCCTTCTATTCTGATTGTAACTCTCCATCTTTGATTCTACAATATATTGATTAGTATTCGGGGAATAAGTAAGAGAGTTTTGTACCTTGTCTTTAAAAGTGAATTTCTCCTTCTTCCCTTTGATATTGAAAACAATCTTCGCATTGTCTGTGTAGATGATAGCCTTAGCTGAGCATAAGAATGGTCTTCCCAATATAATTATTGCTCTTTCATTTCTTCCGGTGTCTACAAGCTGCGAAGTCTGGCGGTGCGTAAGAACCTCGATTTCCACACACACGTCTTCAAGGATCCCCTCGGGATAACAGAATGATTGATGCGCAAGCTGCAAGCACATATTCGTTTTCCAAAGTGGTTCATTACCATAAATCTTTTCATAAATTACCTTTGGTAGTATGTTGACGCTTGAGCCAAAATCACGAGAGAGCATTGTCGAATGTGTGTTGTCCAATCTTGATTGTGATGACCGGTCTTCACGGATCTTCCTTTTTAGGTGGCATTGAGTCATCCAACCAATTGCTTCCCGAGGTCTCTCTATAGTAACAACCTGCATTATAAATATCGACAAGGTTTGCGGTTTCTAATTCTTCCAAATTTGCCCCGGAATCTTTCTGGTGTGGTTAGTGGAGCAGATAACTGAGAAATCCGAGATTCTATCATTTTATTAAAACTGTCTGATTCTTTATATAGTGAAGAAAAGCTTTCTAAATGAGTATTGATAAGTTCAAGAGCTTTATCATTAGTTGCTATCTTTCTTTGTGATTCTCCATGGTCTTACCTTGGTTAACAACAAGATCTCTTAAAGAAGGTTGATAAGAATTGAAATTGTTACGGATTGTTGCCTTGGTAATTTCCTTGATAGTTACCTTGATAGTTGGGTCTCTGTTGATTCCAACCTTGATTCTGTTGAGGACGGAAATTATTGTTGTTATTGATGAAATTGATGTCCTCGAGTCTCTCGGGCAATTCCTTCTAGTGTGGCCTAAGTTTCCACATTCTTCACATGTCATATATGAGTCTTGAATTTGCATAACTGCTCTGGGTTGAGGATCTCTATCCTCTAGCTTCTTCATTATAAGGTCCATTTTAGCAAGATAGCATATCTACTTCTTTTAGCTGGTGCATTCCCTCTTGCGAGTTTGACGTTCTTCACTCCAACCTTGGTTGGAAGCCATCTTCTCCACAAGTTCCGTGGCATGAGTTAATGTAAGTGATAAGAAAGCACCACCAGCTGCAGCATCCATAGTTTCACGAGCACTGGGCATAAGCCCATGATAAAAAGTTTGCATCAACAGCCACTTCTCCATCCCATGGTGTGGACATTCTGAAATATAATCTTGAAAACGCTCTCATGCTTGAGGGGACCTGATTCATCATCTTTGTTGTTGAAAATTTGATATCTTCCCCTTAAGGCATTTGTCTTGCCCACGGGGAAAGAACTTTGCAAGAAAGGTCGTGGAACAAATATCCCATGTTGTATTCTTATCATTGTTAGCATAGAACCATTGCTTGGCCCTTCCCAATAGTGAGAATGGAAAGAGGCGGAGCAATATTGCATTCTCGCACTGCGTCCTTCATAGTGAATGTCTTGCAAATCTCCAGAAAGTGTTGGAGATGAGCACTAGCATCTTCATGTGCCTTTCCACAAAATTGACTTGCTTGCACCATATTAATGAGCCCTGGCTTAAGCTCAAAGCCTTTGTCTCTAACCTCTACCTTCGGACTAATAGGAATGTTTTCCGTGGTAGGAGCTGAAAATTCACGAAGTGTCTTGGTTGCCATAGCTTTAAATTGAGATGTCAAGTCTCTAGTAATTTGATTAACTTCCAATTCAGTAGGTCTTGGATTATCGGACAAAGATGATGATGATGATGATGATGATGATGATGATGTAGGTCTTTGGAGTTTGTCTGAGTTTTTTGCTTTGGCCTCCCCGATTAATTTTTCGGGATCTTCAACAAAATTCTCTCGGAAGATTATTTTTCATACATATAATTTTCCCTGCATAAGATAAAAACAAAATAAAGAAAAAACAGGGGTGAACCTGTTTGAGTATGTGATAATGGGTTCTCAATGCATTAGGTGATGTAAAGGGATCTCTCTTGTTTCCTTTATATGATGTGTTTGAGGATTTTTGGCTAGCACCCTTTCCAACTAGTAAAGTCGAGAAACAATACCAACTTAATAGGAATAACACTGTCTAAGTTTTGGCTAATACCCTCCCAAACTAGAGATAGCTGGAAAGAAGTACGAGAAAAAACTTTTGAAGTTTTGGAAACACATTTTTAAAATAGAAAGATTGACTAAGCTCTCCTAAACTGGGAAAGTTTTGAAAAACAAAGCCAAGATAAAATTTATTTTTCTCTAAATAGACTACGCCTTCCCCGGCAACGGCGCCAGAAATGCTTGTTGATATTTCTTACACGATCCCAATTAGGAAGGCGAAAGAAATATATATATGGGATATCTATCTAATCATGTTAGCTTGGATATGGGATTAACCTCATGATCCAACAAAGCGGAGTTAGGCGGTGTTAGTAGTGGGATGTAACTTAGCAACATTATCCATAGTGGAGTTAATCTCACTAGGATATGTACTCAAAAGTATACCACTCATTTCTAGGCATTACCTATACACTAGTCTGTCACCCTAGCAATAACGCTAAGAAATGCGGGGTATGGTATTCTTGATTGACCTTGATAAAAGAATGAACATGATATCGCAGCGCCTGAGATAGAAATACCAATTGTAGCACTTCACCGGGAGTAATCCGGTATCGTATTTATATTTTACCACGGGGAAGGGAGTCTATGGAAAGGTAGAGAGGAAGGATATCTAAAGATTTATATATTGTGATTTAGTTATGAGATCATCCACTTCCAAGTAATATAATGCGAGTTGCCATAAGTATCTAACATTACTCAACAGGATAAGTCACAGGATAAAGATAATTATATAATTGATAAATACCCAAGTCTAAGATCATTAAGCTACTAGAATCATACAAGTAATTAGTATGTTATAAATTAGACTAGAATGAATATTCCTAAGATACTCCTAATCATACATGTCAATGAATACTACAATTAGTGTAATACATCTAGCTATCATGGCAAGGTTGAATTACTTCTACACATGGCAAGCATTACCAATGACAAATAAGGACAAAACTTATCCCACCACCGTAATCTAACTTTCGGCGTGTCCTACATTCGGAGGGTGGATTCCAAAAGGACTCAATGGGTCTGTCACACCCAAGACCTACCACATGGCCCGGAATGTAGGGTGCAATTGCAGATAAACGTTGTATAAACACCACGTTTACACATTGCTTATCACCCACATAGTGATCATCTATATGGATGCTATACAATTCCATGCATAAAATATAAAGCAATCTTACTAAACTAAATATATAATCATAGCAAGCATAAACACATATCAATAAGAATATGATAAATATAAAGATCAAAGCCATAACAATTGTATTCTAAATATAAGAGTACTTACGGGTTGAATACAAGAGAGAAGTCTCAAGAACGATCCTTGCTACTTCTTGACTAATCGGGAACTCAAGATGAACTTGATCTTCAACTAGAACTAGTTAGATAGCTAATTACTTCTAGTATGAACTAGAGCTTATGTCTAGACTTGGAAATTTGGACTTGATGGGTATGAGTTGATAATGAAATTGTTATGAGCCTTAGGGTCACCGGTCTTCTTATATAGTACTTGGTGATGAACGTCAACCCTTGGATCAAACCGACCTTGGCAACGGTGTAGATACAACCTCAATGACAGTAGTGAACCGACATAAAAAGGGGAGGACGAGGGGGCCCCACCGGCGGCCCGGTGGTGGATGGTGGCGACCGCCGTGGTGGCTAGCCACCTTGGCTTCCCCGTTTCTTCTCTTGTCCTCTCGGTGTCTTCTAGAATGTTTTAGTCCACTTTTCGGGTTGAGTTGATTCACGGACAAGTTTGGTCTTCATAGGTCTTGTATATTCTGGAACTTTCTCCATTATTCTCTGCATTTATCTATTAAGTCCCTGCAAAGTCACAGAATACAAAAACTCGTGGAATTATGTTAGTTAGACCCCTAGACTTATGTTTGGTCTTTGACTTTAGCCCTTAATTCATGTTTTTAAACTTGTATTTTTATGCTTTAATAGGTGTCAACAAGTGGTGCATGCAAGCGGCGGTCTAAACATGGTGGCGTTCTTGCATCGCCCGGGGAAAGCGGCCTTTTGGCGTGACACGCAGGCGAAGAGGCTAAGATCAATGTGGGTTTCGACGGCTGTTTGACCTCATGACTTTGGATGGATTGGATGTGGCCATCCTTTTTGCATGACACCGTGAGTACAATTTCTTCTATTGTGGACTCATTCGGGATGCCTCTTTCATCCATTTGCTTACTAAATTTGCTTTGCATGCTTCTCTATTCCTAGATGCCCGCTCGGAAGCGAGGGCCTTGTCTTTGTCGGTTGGCTTTCTTGATCCCTGAGCCATTGACCTCTGGCCGAAGGATGATGGGCCTCTCGGCAAAGGGCCGTACATATCTAGAATTTGGCCTACGGAAGCATCATGACAAGGACTTTGTCATGTTTACGCATAATCCGTGCCAACACTTTGGATTGCTGTTGTCATAGCTATCAAGTGGAGGAAAGTCTATTTCGTTGACTCTGCTCCCAGCGCAAAGACGTAAACGCTCCCATTGAAAACTTTACTACAAGAGTGAGTGTTTCCTAACCTACATCCGACCCATGCATTTTTTTTCTTAATTAAGTTTCTAAAAATAGAAAAGAATGTGACCTTTTTACATTTTACTCATGTGTAGCCGTGTTGAGCATGTTTTCAATCCGAAGGGGACAAGGGACGCAAAAAGTTTACGGTTCACGCCAAGTATACAAAAGTAATTGTTGTGCTTCTCTCCCGAAGTTGTGCACTTGCCACTTGGGTTTCCATTCAGCGAATAACCACCGTGTTTCATATGTTTTTGATCTTTGGGCGACGAACCCCCGATAACAAGACATGTGGGTTCTACACGGCGCACCACTTGATGGTTCTGCGATGAATCAAGCTCATTTGGATTCTCACGAGGTAACTTCAGTGCAGCTCCATCTTGTGCCTATCTTTGTTTGGCGATAAAGACCATGTGTACAACAAACACTTATGGCTACCTTTTCTTTGTATTAGGATTTTGACTTGCGAGTGTACCGTGCAATTTGGGTGATATTAGAGAGAAGATCGCTAAGTTTCTTATGGAACATGTCATCCACCACGGGCGCGAATATTTTGATTAAATGAAACCGTGAGTTGCTTCCCTTCTTGCCGCATCACGACCGAGGTGGATAAATGCACGTAAAGCTGTGTTATTTGTGTTGTGAACAATGCGTGGTGTGCCCTGAACAAGCGGGTGCGTGTGAAGAACAATCGTGGTGTGCCCCTGAACAACCGGGTGCGTGTGAAGAACAATCGATACACTTGAATTTTTAATCTTTCTTTGGCGTCACCCATTTGTTTATGCTTGGACCTATGTATATGTATTATATACGTATTAATTATTTCAATCTTTGTGGTATCGGGCGATTCTAAGCTGTGCGGGTGTGCATAACGTCATCATTGACACGAGCAGCGTCAACTATCTAAGAGGCGTCTCAAGCCTCGGATAATTCTGCACTGTCTCGCCCCGATGTGCGTCGGTTGTTTTAGCGATTTTTGTGTCGCGCGCCCGAAAATTAAGCGTTTGAAACGTCAACCTCGTTGCGGAACACTTGCGGCCAGGTGCGCGTCTTTAATTTTCCAAGAGTTACGGTCGATGGGTCGTTGTGGCGTCGTAGTCTCCGCGCAGGGGTGGTCGATTCTAGGTGCTACTGGCGTCTATAAACATAAGAAGACACGATCGGGTACAAGAGCAAAAGCGTAAACAAATCAACGTGCACAGACGGATAAAGCGAGCGGCGTGTAATGCGTAAGTAGTACAAACCACGAGGGCGTGTGTGGCGGCGTCGTATGGGTGACCGAACGAAGGGCGGTTGCATTTCAAATGTAATGCGTATTAAGAAAAGCGTCCGCAGACACTTTTCTTGCCGCGTGTTCGTAAGATTCTAACGATTTCGCGCGGCGGCGCATGACCATCGACATGTGGCCCGTTTACATACGCCTTTTTGACACCGCGGGGTCACGTACATGCGTAAGTCGCCACGATCACACATTGGGCCCGTGCGTCGGTAACTTTGGAAGGGATACACGGCCGCTTTATTCATGCCGCGTGTACGTAACGTTACCGAAACCACAGTCACTCCATAGGAAAACTTGTGCTCGTAGGTACCGTTCACTACGGTCGAGCAAAAACACGGTCCACAGACCCTCGAGAAAACCGTCTGTGATAAAGTGTGTTACGAGACCCTCGGTAAGGTCTTGGTCCGTGAAAAGTCGGACATTTAGAGACCCCTAATGGCAAATGGATACGCGTCTGATCGTAGATGCCCTCAACGCTTGCGACTGTAGAGGCCTTTTTTTACATAGTGTAGAGGAAGATTTAAAACATTTTGATCACAACATTATGTATGTCGTAGTATGAATATTAATAACTTAGTTTTTTAAAAAAATATGTGTAAAAAACAATATTAATACAATATAATAATCGAAAATCATGGCTGACATGGTGCATGTTGAAATAACTATTTATGACATTGTCAAAACTAAGAGGGTAGACTAGCACCTAGAAATTTTTTCGTTACAATAAAACATGAAATTTTTGAATAAATGATAGAACAACCATTAAAATTTCAAATCAATACATGTTAAAAAAATTACAATACCTAGATCAAAAGCTAAATATTAAATATAGATTTTTAAGATATCATGTAAATAGATGAAATAAGAGTGTATATAATTTATGCTTATTTATGTTTTAGCTAAATACATGTGGTGCTAAAAAAGATTAATCATACAAATTGTTACAAAAAGCGGTCATAGATAAAAAACGTTCTTATAAAAAACTAAAAAAAACGCCATCAAATCGGTTGACTATACTCAACATTGTAAATAATAGCTATTGCATATGAGAAAATAATAAGCTTAAAATTTGAGGGAAAGAATCAAAATTCAGGTTTATGTCCTCCAAATAGAGGGGTCTAATAAAACTATCAAAGTTTAAGCAAATCGCTTTTCGACTAAATAACTAACCAGGAGATACACACCTAAGGTGTGCTACGCAAAAAGAAAAAAACAAATGGATATGCATTAGAAAAACATTTAAATCAATAAAATATTTGATAGATTATCACAACTGAATATATACTATAGAGTACCTATTACGAGGTATTACATGTCAATAATGAAGAGAACAAGATATCATTCATATAAGTAATCCTTATTAGTTAGTGTACCGATAAGATTTTGGCCCGCGGCGAGAGCACGTGTTGGTGAACTAGTTTTACAAAGTTAAAGGCGAGAAACTAACCGTGGCCAAAGCTCCAAAGGCCTCTAATATAGTCCATATCCCGTCGGGCGTCGGTCATCACCATTGACTTGTTATTGCCACAACTCTCCTCTCCCCAACAACTCTCTCCGCTCCCAAAATCTCCACGCCGCCGGCCACCGGAGCTTCAGCCTAGCTCCCCGTAAGGGGCCTGGTCCCCCAGATATCCCTCCCCGCGGGCTGCTCGGTGTTGGTTGTGCCATCTTTGGTCGGGGAGGACAATATCCAAAAGCATCCACTACGCCGGGCGAGTCACGACACGAGTCGACGAGAGGCTATAGCCGGTCTCTAGTTAACCACGCTCTCGCCTCCTCCGGAGCACACAGCCATACCCATACAGGGGTGAGGGCAAGCAAGGAGCAAGCTGCGCGCGTCGTCTCCACTCTCCGGTCGGAGGCCATCCGTTCTTCGTTCTTCGTTCTTCCAGCCATACGGTATATAGTACTCTGCTTCCCTTAACAACAGCTTAGAGCATCTCCAACAGTTTTTGTAAAATATACTTGGCAAAAGTTATGATTTGCCAAGTCACAAAAATATATGCCAAGTGAAAAAACTGTGGTTCTCCAACAGTTTTGCATATTTAGCTTGACAAAAAAAAAAAAAAAAAGACAATATGCAACATGCAAGTAGGGAAATGATTTTATTTTCACGGTCAATACGTAACATGCAAGCAAGGAGAGCATTTGCCAAGTCCCTCCTAGCTTGGCATATTTGCCAAGTTGAGGACGTTTTATGCCAAGTTGCCCAAAATGCCAATCCAAATTGCAAAACTGTTGGAGACCACTTTTTCATGTTTTTGGCAAATTTGAGGAATGCAAACCGTGTTTGCAAAACTGTTGGAGATGCTTAGCCACGTCACATAGAACTCGTGTCTACTGTCCTCGCACAACCGTTTGTTAACCGAGACCAACCTGGAGCAATATCATTTCATCGTAGTCTGGCTATCAACAAGATTCATCGGTCTATCTTGAATCAAAAGTTTTTTTTTTTTTTTTTTGTTGCTGTAAAGTTTAATCTCTACAGCTTGTGTTCTATCGAAGATAAATAATGCTAGATAACTTTTATCCATTATCTAAAACAATTATTTCATCGTAGTCTGTTTTTCAATTCAGATTCTGTTGAACGGCAATTTCAAGTGTTTCTGGTACCTCTTTGGTGTTTTTCCTAAATAATGATTTTTTTTCTTCATTTCTGGAATTAAAAAGGGGCAGTATCATGTGCGTACTGAACATCTGAGGGAATAGTCTCAGGAGGTAGCGGATTCTCTGCCTAGCCTCGCTCGCTCCATTTCTTGCCTCTCTTTGTCCGATCCGTTACTAGCTAGTTCATCTTCTAATCTACAGCCTCTGCTACTGTCCCATGAAGGATCCCCTCGATCGGCTGCAGCAGTTCGTTCATTGCTCGTGCACTAGCAGGGCTTCGGCCTACTGCCTTTGCTTTCATATTTTGTCCTTTAATCTGTGATTCATAACAAGGGTGGTCTTTGTACTAGGACAAAAAATCTTTTCCTCTGTTTTGTATGCATAAAAGATAGCATATGTTTCAGAATAATCTTCTCACCCAGGGGTCTTGACTTATTTGGACCAACAGAAATTACAGGACATAACTATGGTGCCAGAGGATCTATCATTTCAATTCATAAGGGAAATTACTGATGACTTCTCAGAGGAGCGCATACTTGGTGAAGGAGCATTTGGAGTTGTTTACAAGGTGATATTTGGGCATGCTCAATTTCTGTTAACCAATATGTCTGGCCAACAAAAACTGCGTGGTGTTTCGAATGACATTGCATTACAATATTTTTTTTAAAGATCCGAAACAAATTGTTCGGCTTTGGATTAATAAGTAGAAAAGAATTGACCCGGTTTATGAGGGAAACCGGGCCTAAAAACCATCCACACGCAGATACAATAGAGAGAACGACAACCTAAGAAAATAAAGTCCGAGCACCCAAGGCCAAGAGGGTCATTGTTGCCCAGCACAAGCCTAAAGCAAGCGCAGCTTCGACTTCCGCCCTGGCCTCACTCACAAATCCTAGCCACGTCGAACCACGGCGACGCCCAGCCGGGGAAGGTGACGGCGTTCGCCGCCGCCCGCCGCCGTCCACGCACGACCGGTTCTCACCCGTGGAAAGACCGGGACGCGACGCCCCCAACGGGATAGCGTCGCCGTCGCCGAAAGCCGCCCCAAGATTCCCCGGCTCGAGACATCGCCGAGATTCCGACCCGCTTGACGCCACCGTCGCCATTGCCGGCCGCCCGCAGAACCTCACCACAGGGGCATAACGCTACGGGCCGCGACCGCACTGCGCAGAGAGCTACGCCGCCCACCCCCATCGGCAGGCGACAAGTCGAAGAACCGGCGGTCAGCCCGTCGCTGGCCCGGCGCCCTGCCGCGCCAACGCCGGCGCTCATCTTGACCGTAGGCACCACGAGGAACGCCGTAGCAGCCATGGCTAGGCCATCGGGAGGGACGGCATAAGAGAGGAGCCGACCCTCAACGCCCGCAGACGAGCCCGAGCCACCCAAAGCATGCGCCACCGCCGCCGCCACCTCGCGCGGCACCACGCCCCACCGCCGATCCAAGGCACCCGCCCACCCGGACACCAAATCTAGGCGATCGGCCCATGGACCTCGCCATCCACAAGGAGGAACTTGCACGAGGGAAGATGGTCTCACCGGCCGACATTGGGCGCCGCCCCAAGCCCAAGGAGGCCCCGATCCGGCCGCACGGGCGTGGATCCAGGACCCCCCCCCGCCACGCCGCCCGCCATGCCCGGCCTCCGGCGCCGCCCCCGGCCAGGAGGCCTCGGATCCCGCCGCGGGGACCCGAATCCATCGCCCAAGTCCCGCTGGAGGCACGGCGCCGCCGAGGGCCTCACGAAGCGGGAGGAGCGAAGAAAGACTATTGCCGTCGCCGTCCCTAAGCGCCGCTGGGGCTCCGCCGGCCGGCGCCGTCGCGTCGCGGCCGAGTGACCCGGGGCCGTACCCCACACGGCGCGGGCGAGGTGGCGCCCCCCCGCCTCGCAGCCCCCACGCCGCCATCGGAGAGAGCGCCCGCCGCCACCATCCCCGACCGGCCGCATGGCGTTAGCCGGGCGGGCAGCTCCGGCAGCCGCACGAAGGGAAGAAGGGTGGGAGGGGCGGGCACGGGGGGCGGCTAGGGTTCCGCCCGTCGCGCCGCGTGTGGAGGGCGACGCGAGTGGCTCTCGCAGTCCATAGCATTACAATATCAATGTGGACAACAACCATCTTCAGGAAGTAGTAACAACAAACGAAACAAACCCAACCCCTACATTTCCTGCTTTAGCAAATATAAAAGGGGTCAACTTGTACTAAATACTGAGAACATACATTTGGCAGGGAGTCACTAAAACCGGACAAAATGTTGCTGTAAAGAAGTTGAAGCCTTGTTATGGCGACCCAGACAACAAGCAGTTTCGAAATGAGTTCCATACCCTCATAAAGCTTAACCATCAAAACATTGTAAAGGTTCTTGGCTATTGTTATGAAACAAAGAAAATACCTTTTATCATGCTAGATGGAAGTAAGGTTCTTGTTGATGAGATACATACAGCGCTCTGCTTTGAATACTTGCAAAATGGGAGTCTTCAGAAACATCTTTCTGGTACGGCTGCTAGCTATGTTATCAGTATGTCTCCAAATAATATTATCTTGTACATTGCATTTGATTAATAATTTCTTTTTGCGTGCTACTATAGATGAGTCTTGTAAAGTTAAGCTTGACTGGCACATGCGGTTCAAAATAATCAAGGGGATTTGTGAGGGTCTAAAGTATATGCACAAGGATCTAGAAGAACCTATTTACCATTTGGACCTAAAAACCCGACAACATATTACTAGATAAGGATATGATTCCAAAGATTGCAGATTTTGGTCTCGTCCAGATCTTTGGTCAAGACATAATACGGACCACGACGGTCTATATGGGGACGCTTTGTAAGTCGAATGCCTCTACTGAAATTATCTAATCCCTTTTATAACCCAACAAACTATGTGCATTACAAATTCATTGCATGTGTGTAGTGGTTACCAGCCACCAGAATATATTGTGACGCGAAATCTCAGTAAAGTTCGACATATTCAGCTTAGGTGTTGTAATCAAAGGATAATGTCGGGGTCCATGGGTTACCCTCGAATGTTCCGACGACTTCTCTTCAGATGAGTTCATTGATCAAGTGAGAAATCATACATCTTAACATCAGGACCATTTTTTATCTAATTCTACGTAATATTTACATTGAAATAGTCGTGCTAGCTTGACAATTCCATTTATCGGGTTCGTGAAAACTGGATGAAAAAAGTTGCAGGAAACATGCAAAGAGTTGTGATTCCCCGCTTGAAGCATACCGCCGCCAAGTTGAGACATGCACTTTCAGATAGCATTGAACTGCTTGGATAAAGATAGTCGAGAAGGCCCGACATAGAGAAGATCACCGAGAAGCTTGAGGAGATTGAAATTGGCATTGCCAAGGTAATTGATATCATTTAATTTGTAAATGCATATACCGGGTACCTAGGTCGTGAAACTCAGGACATAGTTTTACTATATGTGCAATGATGTAATCAGTTCAATTATCTTTTTCTCTACAACTGAAAGCTACAGGTTACTAAGTTATTTGGTGAAAAAACATAACATAAAACGATTTATTTTGTCAATTTAAACTGTCCACAATGTATTAAAGATATGAAGTTCTTTTTTTCATGTTGGGAGAAAAACAATCCACCCCACTTTAGTTTAAGATTTAAAAGTGACCTCTTTTTTTTTTTAATAGGTTTTAACAAGTGGTTTCTGTTATATGAAAATTTGGTTTATCACACTTTGCGTTTAGGAAATCGAGAAAGTCTAAATTTTCCATACTAGTTAAACATTACTTCTTGTGATTCAAAATAAAATTCCTTATATGGTTCATGTTCGTCAAAACCTCCAATATATTAATAATTATTGGGACTAACAAGAAAATAGTGATATTTATTCAAAAATCACAAAAAAAATCTATAACATATATTTTTTATATGAATTATACATTCAATTAAATTGATAGTAATAATATTCACCTTGAAAATTATTTGCGATTTAGAAAATATTATTTACTCGAACTGTCTAGTTTGTTTACAAATTAATTGAAATCTTGCAAAGCTTCCCGAGGAAGGATGTGGCATAAGTGTTTTAAAAATGATAGTGCAAAATCTTGATTTATTGTCAAGCCCAAGTTGCACTAAGTCCAAACTTATTGATGCACGAGAAACATCAACAGCTGTACTAGAAGAACTCATAGTGGGGAGGGAAGAAGAGAAAGGGGAAATAATAACTTCTTTACTTGAGAGCTCGTCAAATAAGTTTACCATCCTTCCCATACATGGTATTGGAGGCATTGGCAAGACAACTTTTTCAAGATTGATTTATAATGATGCAAAGTTCAAAAGTTACTCTAAAGCATGGGTCCATGTGTCAAATAGATTTGACATGAATAAAATTCGTGACTCTATTATATCACGCCTACAGGTGATACAGAGTTGTCTCACACTCAAAGAGCGCTTCATGGTAAGAAAATTATGGTCGTTTTAGATGACCTATGGGAGGATAATCCATTTCGGTTGCAAGATTTGAAGGAAATGTTTGTATCACAAAGATAGCGAAATAATTATTTTAGTAACAACAAGAAGTTTGAGTGTTGCGGAGAAGATATGCACTAACCACCAACCATACAAGATATCACGCTTGACAAATGATATGTTTGGGATATAATAAAAACAGAGAAGTGATTTTTGAAGCTAGAGATGACAAAGAACCGTTGATGGGGGTAGGATGAGATCGCTAAGAAATGTGTTGGTGTGGCTTTAGCGGACCCAATCTCTAGGATTCACTTTGCGAGACATGAATTTTGACCAATGGATGAAAGTGAAAGACAATGATATATGGAAAGAAGATATTTCGAAGGATATTTTATTGCTAAATCAGGTTCTTGCATCTTTGATGTTAAGTTATGGCTACATGGATGCTTGTTTGAAGGCCCACATTTTTTCCTATTGCGCAATCTTCCCAAAAGGTCACCGATAGTTAAAAATGATCTAATTTACCAATGGATTTTCTTTAGGCTTCATAGAGCCAACGCCATTACACTCGTTATGGATCTTTGCAAGAAGTATGTTATGAAGCTGCAAGGACTATCTTTCCTTCAGAGTCACCCAAGGTGTGTTACTTCTACATATCAATAGTGCATTTGGAATTTTGGTCTTCTTCAATCAATTTAAAAGTAATCGACAATTACAAAGAATGGTAACAATATATATGATACATTAGGCTAGAACATGCACACAATGTCACAAATAACCATTCTCAAGACTTATACATATTCATGTACAACCTGTTTTACATCAGTTGATAGTAATTATAAAATGACACTAGAACATAGAATTGTGAGACACAATGGTCTATGTTGGCAATCATTTTCATATATTTTCATAGGGAGTGTTCTCAAGAATTGTTAAGAATTTCTCTCCCTTTAGTCTATTGGGTAAAAAAGGATATAATGTGTAATTTGGGCCAATTATTTCGTATTTGCACACATGATTAATTTAAAAACCAAAATGTAAGATGTATATATTCATTTTGCATCATATTACTATATCCTTTTAAGAGAATCATATCCGGCTATATATGTAAATGGTCAACCCGCCTTGAAGGTTGCGTTGTGTTTCCAAATCTTTCTACCTCATGGTATTACAAACCATATGAATGCAATCCCCTTCACCTTTTTGCTGCTCTCTGTCCCTTTCAAGGTTATTAAATCGTTGCCTAGGGCGCCTGTTTAGGCGACGACTATGCATCCAAGCTGCTTTTTTTTGAATCATGGAGGCCTCCCCGCATATGATGTTGCCTTGGGCCAAAAGTCATCACCAAGGCGTCGTATTAGCTGAGTGACACCTCCGGGACGGAAAAGGTGCAAGGGAAAAGCCGGCGTGATGGGGAAAAGGAAGGAGGAGCGCGCGTCTTTGGAAGGGAAATTGAGCCGCACACATGGGAAAGAGCGGCGTCACACGGTTGTGTGGGAAAAGATGTTGTTGCGCCTACATATCCCGTCACATGCTCCCCGTGCCCCATCGTGTCGGTTGAGAGATGGAGAGGGAAAGCAAGGAGAGAGGAAGAGCCAAGTGGAGCACCTAAAATCCGGTGCCGAGGCGGGTGGCTGCCCCACGTGACTCGACTCTATCCCATCTGCGACTCAATCCCCATCCACGATTCCCACCGTAGGCAAATCGGCGTGATGGAACGCAAATTTGCACAAGATGAAAAACCGATTGAAATGACTAACATTGAAACTTGATGTCTTATAAATCTAGGTAACTCTCGAAATCTTGAAGGATTTAAAACCAACATCACAAACAAGATCGTAATGATTCAATGAATCACATCATTTGCCATCACAGATTAAATCACATTGTGATGCAACTTACCATACATTGGAGACTCATTTAGTTATTATAAACCCAATTTTAAAGTAGCAAAAGCATATATTTTAAAAACAAGATCATACTTGATTTACATAGCCGGTGTTGGGTCATATTCCACAAAAGCATTTAGATAAGAGAACTAAAGAATGATCATGCCCATAATCTTACTGCGCTTTGGCTTTGGCTAGCCACCCAACTCTTGAAAAAGAACCATGATGCACCACAACCTACAATAGTTTGGAATAAACCCCGAGTAAGCTAAACTTACCCATCATGACTAAAAATGAAATGACATCAAGGATCATGCATGACTTTATATATTGGGCTAGCTTGGCAACTTTGCCTAATTCACCATTTCAATTAGCAACATCTTAATAGTTGTTAACCTATAATCTAGGTTTGCACCTGCACTATAACAATCTTGCAAAATGAACAACCAACATCGTCGATCATGTCGGGTATGACATAACAATCGAGCATCTCGGGTCCAAAACATCTCTATGACAATCTCAACAATTCTTTTTAGTTATTTAGGTTTGCTAAATTGGAGATATGCCCATCAAGTTCTCACTAACCAGGAGAGATGTTTGTTGGTATTTGTTATGCCCACAAAATACCAATGTAGCATTTCACTTGGAAGCGGGTTTTAAATATCGAATCCACATGGAGAATGGTGAGAGAGTGGCTGAGGCCATAGCTAAATCCCCGAGCCGCTATCCAAAGACTGAGAGGATATGGAGGTAAGGAGGACCACAATGGTTGTCTAGTTTTTACTCTTGCAAGCTATGTTAATATTGTTCCTATGGGGACATTATTCATAAGGAAAGACACTAGCAAAGAGTGCAATCCTAATCAAAATGCCATGCTAGTCCTATCCAATAGGAGGTGGGATATAGAGAATTCACAGGGAAGGAGGTCATCCCTGTTAGTTACCGATCCGGAAGGTATGGTGCATCTACGAGCTATCTAGTCTAAGCACCACACTCACACTAGGGGAAGCAACTCAAACTTAAGAGCGATAAAAATATAAGTACTCTAATAAAAGGGTCAAAAAACCTTAAGAGTAATAAAAACAATGTTACTTGCTTAAATAAAAGTTGATCCACCGTAGAGTCTTAGAGGCAAGCTCCAATGGAACCTGATCCTGGAGGTATAACCCGAAGAGACACCGACAATAGTCTCTAAACAAGACTAGTTCTAATCTCTCTTACAGACAAGAAAACTAATCTCTCAACTTGATTACTAACTCTTCAACTCGATCTAGAGCTTCTAGTTCTAGTTCTAGAACTAGAGAAGGCTAGGACTTCTACTATTGATCTAGGTTCAAACATGAATAATGAATTCATGCCCTACCATGGGCCAGGAGTCTTACTTATATAGGGGTCTTGGATAAACTGTAACCCTTAGATCAAACCAACCTTGATCAATGGCTCGGATATAATCTTGAAGGCGGTGAAGATCCAGTAGGAGGATGGAGACTAACAAGTGTGCCCGGAGCACGGTGCCGTACTCGCCCGGGCTTGGCCAAGCGCTGTCTCTGGCGGGTGGGCCCGTGCTTCGTGGTCACATCTTTCGGTGTCTTCTAGATCCTTCTTTTGTAGATGCCAACTTAGATTATGTTCTAGATATGTATTCTTTGAATATACTTTGTCCTTTTCTATTTGATCCCCTGAAAATACACATATTCACCAAAACTCATCGAAATTGTCAGGTTAAAGCTTGATTCTATGTTTGGGACAAAAAAAAAGCCCATCTCCAATATTTTCTAAAACTTCACTTTAAAATGGACAACTTGTCCATTCAAAAAAATAAAATGGACAACTTGCATGTTGAGCTTGGACAACTTGCATATTGAGCTTGGACAACTTGCATATTGAGCTTTGACAACATGCATGTTGAGAAATATAGCTAAACGCTATATATTTGAAAATGGAGGGAGTGATATTAAGAGGCATAGCAAAAAAAAAATGTGAGGTTTCCCTAAAGAATTTCTTGGTTAAATTATACCTTAACGCTTATACATCTGTAACATGACTTCGATAGTTTGATCACATGTGTTTTTATGAATTTGTCCAAAGAATGGCTCGATCTAAATTTTTTTGTTGACTGGTCCCATCCACTCACAGACTTCAATTTGGTATATATAGCGATATTATACAAAATTAGTTAAGTACAGTTGAGAAACCTGACACTAGCTAGTATGTACTTTTGTTCATGCAGTCTTCTGAAGCATATAGCGAAATAACTACAGTTTTCACAATGCATGACCTGGTGCATGACTTGGCAATTTCACTCCTTGGCAACAAACTTCTGGATAAGAGCAAACAAGAAAGTACTATGGGGAAAAATAAGGATTACCAATATGCATTGCTCGGAGATTGTAGCATGCCACTATGGTTGACAAGGACAGCTGAATTAATAGCACTGCGTTTTTCTTGACTGTAGCAGCACCGAACTACATGGTGTTGCATTTGCACCTGCTACTTTCCTGCGAGTACTTGATTTAAGCGAGTGCTCCATTCGGAAGTTGCCAAATTCCATTGGTGAACTGAAGGAGTTGAGATATCTTAATGCTCCTGGGATCCGAGAAATACAGTTTCCAGAATGTATCACAAAGCTCTCCTATCTAATTTTCCTCAATCTTCATGGATCTGATATAGAGAAAATACCAGAGTCATTTGGAGAAATGAAAGATCTAATGCATCTCAATTTATCAGGCTGCAAAAGAATCAGGCGATTACCTGACTCACTCATGAGTCTAGAAAAACTGGTGCATTTGGATTTGTCCAATTCCGATCTGATATTAGATGAATCAGAATCTTTGTGGAGCCTGGGCCGATTGGAGCATTTGAGTTTATTAGGGTGCGTGATCCACGGAGACCTGGATAAAGTACTGTGTGGCCTCACCGAACTGCAATATTTGGATCTAAAGCAAGTCAATTGTTGGGGAAACCTTTGCAGAGGGCTACAACCAGTCTTCATCAAGTTCAGTAAACTCAAGCACTTGGATATAAGTGGACTCCTGGACTACAGCGATTTTGGAGATGAAACTGAGAGTTTCATTGCAGCCATCAGCAGCGTCTCCAGTCTAGAGTATCTTAATCTAGGTTGGAATCGTAGTCTGTATAATATACCTGAAACCATTGGGAACCTCAGGAAGCTACATACACTAGATATCTCGCATTGCGTCAACCTAGAGAGGCTGCCAGCTTCCATATCTAGAATTGGCAACATGAAATCGGTACATGTAACTGGTTGCTACAGATTGGATAAGACCACTCTACCTCTGTACGAGAATGTTGCAGTGTTGTTACCATATTTTATGGTCCATGCTGCTTATGGTGAATCTAGGAGCAATCTATGCCTGCTTGAATATGAAAATCCCACTGAATTGGAGATGAGCAGACTTGAAAACGTGAAGTCCACAGGAGAGGCGCACAGAATAAAGCTGGTGGAAAAGGAAAGGATTAAAGAGCTAGGACTAATATGGACTCGAGATGCAAAAAGATTCGTTGTGGAAGATAAAGATATCTTGGAACAACTAGTGCCACCATGCACTGTAAGACAAATCAGATTGCAGGGTTATAGTAGCACAAGCTTTCCATCCTGGATGATGGACATTGCTACTTATGTTCCTCATCTTGTAGATGTTACCCTGGAGGACATGCCCAATTGCAGTACCCTACCATCACTTGGTCAGTTACCAAACCTCAGGTATCTGTGCATGGGACGAATGGACAACATCAAGAAGATTGGTCAGGACCTGTATGGTGACAGGAGCTTCAAAAAAAGAGTGTTTCCTCGACTTAGGAGCTTTAAACTGCAGGAAATGAAATGCCTTGAGGAGTGGACAACGTCATACTCTTATCCCTTTGCCGAGGATGGTTTGAAGGAGCTCGCGTTGCACCTACAGGATTTGATGATAGCAGACTGCCCCATGCTGAGAATCAAATCCTTGTCACCTCTAGTGAAGCAGCCGCCATCTTCGGAGCCTCTAGGTAGAATGATGACCATAATCCGTAGTGGCCAATTCATACCGTTGTTATGGGAGTGCCGAGTTCAATTTGATTCTTCCTCCTATGAAGCAACAAACTGCCTTTGGGTACAGAGTTGTGACGCGCCTCTGCATCAGTGGAGCTTGCTTCACCACATCCCTTGCATCACCTGGCTTAATATTCGGGACTGCAGTGATCTCACTTGCAGCTCAACAGATTTTCTTCGCTGTCTTCCCTCCCTAAAGCGTCTATCTGTCACAGAATGCAAAAGAATTGCTGCACTGCCAGAGAGGCTGGGAGACCTCACCTCTCTCAAAGAACTTGAGATAAGTAATTGTGAAGGTATCAAGGCTCTGCCAGAGCATACAACAACTCACCCACCTCCAATGCCTACAAATTTATGGCTGCCCTCAGCTAAT
Source organism: Hyparrhenia diplandra (assembly GCA_015847255.1). Classification (NCBI taxonomy): domain Eukaryota; kingdom Viridiplantae; phylum Streptophyta; class Magnoliopsida; order Poales; family Poaceae; genus Hyparrhenia; species Hyparrhenia diplandra. Next base: position 347,287 of record JADLZK010003168.1, read on the forward strand.
TCGGTGGTGTAGATCTGAGGAGAATAAGATGAAGCTTGCTCACATAAAAGAAACGGTGCGTGCTCTCAGAATCTATCAATTTATAATGTTCCTTATTTACACTGACTAGTCTTTTACCATCTTATTATTGGTGTGCGATCTATTCTCCGTTATTATTCTTAGCTCTTTTCTATCTTGCAATAATGTATATAAATTTAAGATTGTATTCACTTCATTTTCCTCGGTGTGATGACCAGGTTGTCCAACTTTATTTACATCTCCCTCTCCATTCCAGATTACAAGCCATCATGGCATTTATACATACATAGTAAAATTACGTGTGTATCCACAAGTGTATATATAGATGTATAGGAAAATCTACGTATATAGAAATGGAGAGAATGAATTGCAATTTGAAATAGAGTGAATAGTAACAGAAAAGGACATGATAGAGTGACGGAATTATAAAGAAGTGAAAACATTTGTTTTGTTTCAAAACATATATATTGAATACTGAGGAATTATTTTATTCTAGTTTATGAAGGTTAACTTATCAATCCATTTCAATACAACAGTAAGAATATAATTAAGTAGCTTTTAGGATATCTTTGGCTCAATTTTCAGAAAGTGCTTGGATAATGAGGAATTCTTTTTTCTAATTTATGAAGCTTAACTTATAAGTTGATTTCAATACAATGGTAAAAACATAAGAAGCTTTCAGGATGTTGTTTTCGCATACTACACACCGCACCTTCAACCCTGCTTTTGGCTTTTAGCTTTCTGCTTTTCTAAATGGGTGGAGAGGGACGTCCTACAAGTATTTCAAGGGAGATAAAAGAGATCTAGCTTTCAATAATTGTTTTAACCAAATAGCTTACTACTTTTTTATAGCACATAGCTCACAATAGCTTTTCATAACTCACAGCTCATAGCTGTTTATTGGCAGCTCACAACTGAACCAAAAAGAACTTTAACATTAATAGTAAAATGATAAATTTATTATACACCACAAAAAAGAGCTTTGCTTATTTTTTGTTTGGATGACTTGGCTTTTCAGATATTGAAGGGTGGGCTTGGTGCAGGTGAAGCCTTACCGCCTGTCACCAGAAGGGTCCCGGGTTCGAGTCCTGGTCTCCTCGCATTGCACAGGCGAGGGTAAGACTTGCCAAGGACACTCTTCCCCTAACCCTGTGCGGATCGGGAGCTCTCTGCACTGGGTATACTCTATAGTAGCGATCAAATATTATGTTAGTGCTGTACAGTGTGATCAACATTATTCAAGAGTCCGGTAGGGAAGTGGAGTAGACTAAACTGTAGGTATATGGTATTTAGGATTTCTATGTTCCAACAGTACTCATTTTACAAGATTTTGCTGCACGTTACTGGTTGTAAATAGTACATAGCATTTCTCAGTTCCACTAATTCTGTCTATAGCACAGAGTATTATTAGTATGAACTCCGCTTTTTTAGATTTATCAAATTCCGTGTATTTTAGTAACCGGGAGTTTCCTGGGCTGGATCAGTAACCTCACTAATGATGGAATTCACACCGAATGCGTTTGGTGAGCTAAGGAGCTGCATACACTAGACCTCTCGTATTGCGGCAACCTACTGTGGCTGCCCAACAGCATATCTGAAATTGATAGTCTGAGGTTACCTCATTTCAAGAGCAGCTCAGTCCTATTACACACACTTTACTCTGCTGAAACATGAGGATCCATCTGCCTTGGAGATCAGCAGTCTTGAAAATGTGAAGTCCGCTGAGGAAGCCCAAATGATTAAACTGGTGGAGAAACGTATGATTCGTGATCTGCATCTTGTGGACTAGAGATGCAAAAGAGATTTGTGAAGGACATAGGAGTGCTGACAGAACTAGTGCCCCCAAGCTGTTTAGAGTAAAAAAAAACTTTAGGGCATCTCCAAGAGATTTTGTAAAATGAATCACTAAAAACAAGATTTAAAGGATTTCTAAAATAGATAACTCTTCAAAAACCTAGGGCGCCACAACAGCCTCTCTAAATTAGATATCTCTTCTTTTTTTTTAATTTATTTTAATTTTTTTTTATTATTTTTTTTAAAAGAGTCACCTCTGCTTTTCTAGAAAGCAACATGTTTTTGATACATCACTGGGGATACCAGTTTGAGATAACGGCAAAAAGAAAACTAAAAGCCACACATGGCATTACAATTCAGAAATGTCTGATAACAGAATAGTCGATGGAGAAAACGACTTGAGCCACGCCATTATGTCCTCCGTCACTTGATTGAATCTCCTCAGGTCCTTTTCTTTAATCTTGAAACTCCACTTCTGCATAAAGGAAACAGCAGTGTATATCACATCAATTGGAGAACTTGGTACTTTTTCCTCAATTCTTAGTTTGTTCCTGGTGGTCCATAATGACCAAGCAAAGCCAGAGAAAAAGAAGATAATCAATTTAGTTGGTAAAGGCCCGCTGCCCTTAATCCAACCAACAGAGAGGTCTTCCAGTGACCTCAGGCAATCATCAACATGAAAACACTGTTTAATAAGAGCCCAGACCACCTTAGCCAAGCAGCAACCGAAAAGGAGGTGATCCACAGATTCCACACAATCACATAATAAGCATTTGATATCACCTTTCCATCCTCTTCCAGCCAAAGCCTGAGCTACCTGTAATCTATTATTAAACACTTGCCACAGGAAAAACTTGATTTTCAAAGGTATTCTAGATTTCCAAATGTGACCGGCTAGCACACTACAGACCCCTTGGTCAGTCAAGAACCTGTACAAGGATTTGGTAGTAAACTGGCCATTCCTATTAAGAGCCGACACTACAGAATCTGACTTGTCTGTCAGATTGATGTCCTTCGGACTATCTAGGATACCTAACCAACTGTCATATTCATGGGTGCTAAGGCTTCTTTTAAAGTCCATGGTCCAATCACTCCCCATCCCAACAATCAGGTACCACACAGAAAAGGGTCTCTAGCCATTTTGAAGATGTTTTCATGTGAGATTTTCAGAGGAACCTGACTAGCCTAGCAGTCTTCCCAAATTCTATATTTCTCGCCATTACCTACCTTAAACACAACACCCCCCCACACACACACACACTTAAAGAGGTGCTTAACTTTGTGTAAACCTTTCCAAAACTGGGACCCCCTTGCCCCATTAGAACCAAAGAAATCCTTTGTCATCAAGATATTGTGCCTTGATGATTTTGAACCAAAGATCATGAGGTTAATCTTCCAAATCCATTCTGTAGTAGTGGTTCTTGCATAATCTTCCAAATCCATTTGACTATAAGACATTCATTCATAGTTTTTGTGTCTATAATGTCAAGCCCTCCCTAATCTTTTTGGTCTAGAGACCATTTTCCATTTGGTCATACGATATCTAAATTTGTCCTTTGTCCCTTGCCAGAGGAACATGGCCCTAATACTATCCATATTTGCATGCACTCCATCTTTTAGAAGATAAAAACCCATGCAATACAGGGGGAATGCTACTAAGACAAGTATTTGTCAGTAATTGTCTACCTCTCGAGGTAAGAAACTTGCCCGTCCATAGGTCAAGTCTTTTACTCATTTTCTGAATGATTGACTCAAAAGCCCCCATGGCCAAGTATCCATCACTAATTGGAATGCCCAGGTATTTCATTGGTAAAGTTCCTAAAGAGCAATTCAGCATATAGCCAAGTTCTATTTTTCATTCTAAGGCACCCTAAAAACATATACTTTACTTTTATGATAGTTAATCTTCAAACCACTCAGCCATTCAAAACAGTAAAGGATAAGTTTCAGATTTCTAATGCTTTGCTCAGAGGTATCAGTCATGATCACAGTATCGTCAACATATTGTATGTGGGAAATCCGCCAGATAAGGTGAGTTAAAATGCCTTTTATATGCCCATGGCTAACTGCTTTATCAAGCAAAACCCCCAAAGATTCAGCCACCAAGTTAAAGAGGAGAGGAGAGAGAGGGTCACCTTGTCTTAAGCCTCTAAAGGTCTTGAAATAGGAGCTCCTTTCTCCATTAACATTAATACACACCCTCCCTCCCTTAACTGTACTCATGACCCAGTTAATCCATTTAATTGGAAAGCCTTTTCCCAACATAACTTGTTCTAGGAAACTCCATCTGACACGATATGCTTTTTCGAAGTCAATTTTTAGGATAAGGCCTTTTGTCTTAGACCTTCTAAGCTCATGAAGGGTTTCGTGTAGGACTAGCACTCCTTCCAAAATATTCCTACCTTTAATGAACCCTGTCTGATTCTTGCTAATCACCTTATTAGCAATTGGAACCAGCCTATTTGTTAGGACCTTAGTGAAAAATTTATAATCCACATTCAGAAGACAGATAGGTCGATATTGTCTAATATTATTGGCTTCTTTTAACTTTGGAACCAAGGTGATAACCCCATAGTTTATCCTTTTAATATCCAGATTCTCATTCCAGAAATCCTCAAACATGGAGCAAAGGTTTATTTTTAAATCCTCCCAGAATTTTTTAAAGAAAATAGCCCCATAACCATTAGGGCCTGGAGAAGCACTATCTCCCATCTGAAATATCACGTTTTTAATCTCCTCCATGGAGAAAGGTTTAGGCAGATTTATTGTATATTCCTCAGACACCATTAGATTTGGAGGCCAGAAGTCCTCCACTAGCACCATGCTACAAGGGTCATTTGGACCAAACAGTTGTTTATGAAAGTGCACAATATGATCCATGATACTCACCTGATCAGTGATTTCCCCATGGTCACTTTCTAGATGAGTAATAGTACTTTTCCTAGGAAAATTGATGAAAAAAGCAGTATTAGCATCTCCCTGTAAAACCCAATTTTTCCCAGCCCTTTGTTTCCAATGAGCTTCCTCTAAACATTCTAACCTTTCCAGATGGTTTTCTAGATTGATTCTTTCTTTCCACTCACTAATAGAAAGCAACCTATTTTCAGCTGCTATATCTATTGCCTCTATTTTCCCAGTAATATGGATCTTTTCTTTTTTTTTTTGTTCTCCTATCATACTCATATTCCATCCTCCGAGAAATTTCCTAGAACCTGCAAGCACCCATGCCAGCAGTTCAAAGCATACCCATCAGAGTTGTAAAAATGAAAAAGGGATTGCCATTTCTCCCTGACCATAGGTTTAAAGTCCTCCAAAAAAAAACCACTTACTTTCAAAGGTAAAATATTTTGGCCTGTGTACCCCCTCCTCCCCTATGTTTAAAATCAAGGGTGTGTGATTAGAGCCAACCCTAGCTTTGGTCCAGGCATAACAAGTAGGATAAAAAGATTCTCAGCTAGTAGTGGCTAGAATTCTATCTAATCTGACTAAAGTAGGGTTCTTCTGTTTATTTGACCAAGTGTACTTTTAGCCCACTGACAAAGATATCAATTAGATGAAAATTACTAATAAAATTGTCAAAGATATCCATGAGCCTAGGATCCCTTGACCCTGGTTTCTCTCTTTATTATTCCTGATCAAGTTGTCTCCTCCCATGAGGATTGGTAAATGCTCTTTCTCACATGAAATTGTTAGAAAACTCATGTTGGGCAGGACCATAGACATTCACCACCCAAAACCTATTGTTAGAAATCCTATTTGTAATCAAGGCAGCCAGAAAAAAAAAGTCTGACTCCTCCCAACTTTCGATTTCATAGCAGTCAGATTTAATACCTGTAATGAGACCCCCAGAGTGCCCCCTGGCAGGAATAAATTTTCAGTTAAACTGCTTGGATCCATACATGTCTCTCAGTTCAAAATCCTCAAAAGAATGTTTGATGGTTTCTTGAATAGCCACTACATCAATCCCTTCCTAAAGGATATGATTTTCACTAAATTTCTCTTATGGTAAGTCCCCAAACCCCTATCATTCCAAAAAGATGATCTTCATTAGGACAAGAAGAATTAGAATCCTTATTAAGCACTGAAGAAACAGTATCCCCCCCCACTCTCCTTAGTGGTAGGGACTGTTATCTCTCTCAGATCAGAATCGTTGTTGGGACTAACCTTGTCATTCAGCTTTTCTAGAAAAAAATTTATAATTAGCTTCAGCCAAGGCACCTCTAGCTACCTCTTCAGTCTTAAAAATATCCAATTGCTCTTCTACATTTTTCATTTCTAAGCCTAATTCTGCTATAGCATTTTTCAGAATGTCATTTGGAGTATTGTTAAGGATGTAGAAAGGATTAGAAGAATGAGAAGTACTAGTTACGATGTCCTTGGTGTTGGCTCTGTTGACAGCTTTTGCCATGATACAGACCCCATCGTTTGGTACACGCTGTTTGTCCTAGTAGGCATCATAATCTTCCTGGTCTTCTTCTTCTTCAACCTCTTTTTAGATCCTGACATTTGCCACCCTTTGACACTGTCCTCATAGTCAGATTTAGTGCCCAGTTTAGAGAGATCATCCATAAATTCTTCATCAGACAGGATATGGGTCATTCCACGATTGTCATTAAGATTCTTGTCCTCTATGGCCTTGTCTTCCACCAGAGTATCTTCCTGAGTTAGACCCCCATCGAGTCTTCCTGTTATGGAAGGACTAAGTGGGCCACTTTTTTTTTTTTTATTATTTTTTTTTGCGGTCACGCCGTAGGCGCGTTTTTCATTAAGCAGGAAAAAGTTTCAGACAAACCCGAGTGCAGTAACAGCGGTTACCTTGCCGAGCACGCACGCACGCCAACACTGCTCGGTAGATGATTACATGGTTAATAAATTTGCTCCCAACAGCAGCAAGGACACAAGCTAAATCAAACTAAGCAAAGCCGCAAGGTGCCTGTAGCCTGCTGAGCACCAGACCTCGTCCTCTTCCTGGATTTTGGTAACCAGCTGAGCCGCCGTTGTTGAAACCCCCTGTTAGAATGATCTCAATCCCGAGTTGGGCCCAACGGACCAACTCGGGCCTTGACCTCGCGCCCTGATCGGGGGCGCCCAACCCATCTATGGTTGGAGGGCCCCTGTCACACTGCGCAATATAAAAAGATAGGTGGGGGCCGGGGCACTGTTCACGAGTTCCTACAGCCGCCAGTCACCCCACCTACAAACCCTAATCCGATCTATAGAGGGTGCGCAGCAAGTGACGGGAAGTGCCTCCACGTCGCCGTCGTCGCCACTGCTTCGACCTCCACTCCACCGACCGTCGCTGCCTAGTGCAGAGAAGACCGATGGGGGACTCGAACGCCGCCGCCACTGCTGCCGCCGGATCCAGCTCCGCCGTCCCCGCCAAGTCCTCTGATGGTCGGTAACTAATCCCAGAACCCCTCTGTTCCCCTCTGTTCTTCGGTTTACTAGTAGATCAAGTAGCTGCTAGAGTTTCTAGGTTGTTCTTGGTGTTTCTATCTCTGTTACCCGTCTAGATGACATGCTAGTGATCCGTTTATCCTAACAATGGTATCATCGAGCCTGTCTAGTAGTGGATCTAGTCAGGAATAGTACCAAATCAACCGATCCGGTCTGGATCGGCAAAGGAAATTGCGAATTTCGATTCAAACCGAAACCCTAACCCCATCTGTTGGGCAAAAGGAAAAGCAAAGGTACCGATCTCAGATCGGCAAAGAAATCGACCGATCCATTTTCGGATCGGAAAAAGAAATGGCAAATCGATTTCCTAACCCTAAAAGAAGAGAGAAGGAGACCTACCCGGTTTTTCCTTACCGCCGCTGCGCGGAAAAGGGCACCACCGCAAGGCTCATCGACGGCGACGCGCTCAACCACCGGCGAGCGCGCGCACCGGCGAGGAGCTCGCGGCGGCGCCATCACAGGCTTCCTCTTCCGGTCTGCCATGGGCGGACGACGCCGTGGCTCGCCGTGGTGGCGTTGCACGGCTGACAGCGGAGGGGAGGGAAAGCAGCGCGCGCGCTGGCTGTGCTGCGATGGAGGTGGTCGCTCCCCTCCCTCGCGACGCCGCCGGCCGCCCGGCCACCGGAACGGCTGCTGCCGCCGCCGGTTTTGGTGGAGAAAGAAAAGTCAGAGAGAAAATGGAAATGAGGAGTTAGGGTTTTGGTGGTCCGGCTGTTGCTGGTTTTGTTCGAGCGAAATCGGTGGACAGCCGTTGGATCCTGGCCGCCCTAGATTGGACGGTTTGGGAGCACTCGGCATGATTAGCTGGGCCGGCTGCGCATCTGGCCCATGCGGGGCGCGTGCGGGCGCCGTTCGCGGGCCGAAAGGCCGGCTGGGCCGGTTGGTTTGCCCCGGCCCAGCAGTGAACAGTGTCATTTTTATTTTTCTTTTTCCAGAAACTGAAATATTTATATTGATGCATAATTGATGCAATTTGAATTGAAAAGTGATGTAAATCTTGTTACAAATTTTGTCCAACGATATTTTGTGATAAGAAAAGTACAGTAAAGTTTCTGGAAAATAGAATTATGAAAGTTTAAATGTTTAAATGTATGATAAAGTTATTTATTTCTTTTAATTAAATTGAACCAACGGGAGAATTTGATTTTAAGAATTACAGTTTTGAGATGGTTATAATATTGTTATTTTTCTGACCAACGTTGATAATAACAGTGTTATAATGAGCATGTATTATTTCTATTTCTGCCCAACGGTAATGTAGATTTAATGCATAAAGTGTTCCATGCAATGGTAATTTTTATGTTGTTTTAATTGTTCTCACTAGTCTGGAATTGTGATTTTAGGCGCTTCCTCCTTGATGGGCATGATCGACAAGATCCCGCACCTGAAAGGGAGACAACTATCCGGAATGGAAAAGGAAGATTGACTTTGCCTTTCTCGTTGGGTGATGTTATTTGGGTGATCAACTAAAGCGCGTGTCTCCACGAGCCCGTGGAACCAAGTCGCGTGAGTCGGTGACAATGATGAGGCATGGGAAAAGAAAAGGAGGGACTTTGCTCCCATAAGGATGTCATATGACATAAAGCGTGGCGGATGGCTCGGTGACAACAAGAAATGTTGTGTCGTGATTGAAAACACAATTGATCCCGCTATCGTAGGCTCAATTGAAAAAGTGTGACATTGCCAAAGGGTACCTTGAGAGGATTAAGACCAGGTTCATTGGTACCTCCAAGGATGCCACCCATTTGTTCAAGCAATTGACAAATGAAAAGTACACAGTGGTGGTATACATGATCACATTCCGAGAATGAGTCACTTGGCAAATAAGCTTAAGGCAATGGATTTGGAGATTCAACCTCAACTCCTTATCCACTTTGTTTTTGCTTCCTTGCCCAAAGAGTATGACAACCTTGTGATCAACTACAACATGCGGCACGAGAAATGGGACTTAGACAAGCTCACCGCTCGGTGTGTTGATGAGGAGATAAGGATCAAGGGGCAACAGCAAGGTGAAATGGGTTGTTTCAGGTGTGGTAACCCCGCACCACATTAAGAAAAAACTGCCTGAATACTTAAAGGAGATAATGGCAAAGAAAGGTGAGAACATTATTTCATTTGTAAATGAATCTCGTATGTACAGTTTTCAAAGTCTACATGGTTTATTGATTCGGTGCAACAATTCACGTTTGTTGACACTCAATTAATGCACATTTTACTACCACCAAGTGAACCACTAATATAATATTACATGTGACAACATAACCAAACATTATTTATCCGACGAGTTCCACGACTTTTGGTGTTTCAAGTTATTTTGCGGAATGTTATGGAAATACAAATAAAGTATGCCAAATAAAGTGGAAAGCACACCGCGAGAAATACGCCAAAGAGAGAATCAAGCAAAGAGGACCAAACCCCGCCAAGACAATCCGCCCATGCACCACCATAGGCCCAACATGTGAGGGACAAAGCGTGCAGCGGGAGAAGGCGGGGCAGGGAGGCCCGACCCAGGCGTCGGCGCGAAGGGGCGGCCCGGCGCCAAATTTTAGCCAAACTTCCCGCCCTTTCTGCAGCGGTTTGGAGCGGTCTTCATGCGGCGGTTGCATGCGGTGCAAACTTTGTTCCCGCCAAGAACACCTCGAAGCAGGAGAGCCCTCCATTCCCTCCTCCTCTCCACTATAAAAGAGAGGCACTCCTCACTTGTACACACACAACACACTACACTTGATTTCTTCACTTCAAATTCCTTCACCATGTAGTGGTGTCCCTCTAGGTGTTCTTCACCTAGTTGTATACATTAGAAAAGAGGAAGAGAGGAGAGGGAAGAGCGGAGAAGGAGCCGGGTTTGTCGGATCCTTCTCAACCTTTATACCTCTACGGGAGACTCCTTTGTGAGTAATATCCGGGTTATATTGTGGTAATTTCTTGATTATAATTTTACTAAATTAAGTGCTTACTTTATTTTACTTCTTTGGATCTCCGTTCGGCCAAAGGCTCTAGTTTTTACGTGAAACTAGTTTCATAACCGCTAGTGTAGACATGGTGTCCGGGCTAGAGTTTACCCGAGATTGCGCCCAATGCTACGGAATAGTTGTGGTAGCCCCGGGGTGCTTGCTCCGACCAGGCCTTTGTAGTCCACCACGCACGTGTTGGTGTTTTCGTAGAGCTTTTGGCGGCTCGACCCCGATTACCGCTTTCCCGTCTTTTCGAGAATCGGAAAGGTTCCGCTACTCGGTAAGTAGGGTTTAGTAAGCTTTGAACCTTGGTATTTAGTAATCTTGAGAAAACCTTAGAGAACCCCTCTCTACCTATAAAAATATTTATCTATCTCATCTCTTGGGACGTATTTTGATCCATTCTAGTTCACTTCGATTTCCCGTGGAAATCGATACCCTGAATACTCAGGGTGAAAGCTACAAACGGTACTTTTTCCGATGCGCTTGTGGATTTGTGCGTCAGCGTTAAAAAATACCAACAAGCTTTCTCGGCCGATTCTTCGGGGAACGGTAGTCGTTCTAGAATCGAACCAAGTCGTCCGTGTATCCATTTTTATTTTTTATTTTTTACACCTCACCACCATTACCATCCCTACCACATGGATTCCCCCAATCTTTAATTTTTGGCTCCAAAGGGCGATTCGTTGGAACCTCCACCACCATTCGCATCACATACTTATAAATGGCTATGAGCTTCGCCCGCTTTCATAGCCATGGTTCGGGAGTACCCCTTCAAAAAAAAAAAAAAAAAAAAATCTTAAATTCAAAAAAAAAATATATATATAGAAGGAGACTCTATGAGCAGCCTGGGCTAGGTTCACAAATCCTATACATACCAGCCCAAACCTTTCTTTGCCTGACCACATCCTAGTTAATCACTTCCATTTTGGTCTTACCAAAGAAGCTGCTCTCCAAATTGATCAATCTTTGGGGGCTCGTTCAGTGCATAAATTCGTAGTGAAGGGAAAACCATTTTAGAGAAAATCCTTGAAAACACCCTTCACACCAATATCCATGACAAGTTTCCCGAAGAAACAATAGAGTCAAGCCCGGAACAATGAGAGGAGGCACCTACAAATCAATTTGAAATTCTTTCAAATCCTTCCCATAATTTGGTTGTTGAGGACCTTCCTATTAAGGGAACATGCTATCACACTTCGTGGGATGAGGAATCCCGTCTTTTTGCATGCCCTTCAATTGCGTGGATGACCTTTTTGTTGATGATGACATTAGAAAATCATAAGAGTTTTCCCAATTCACATCATCATACTAGTGTTTTTGCGCGTGCCCATGCGCGCGGGGCATTGGCCGGTTCTGCCTACGATCACTGAAACAGAACGGACCTAAAAACATATGCAATCATAATGCTGGAGTAATTGATAGACTGATAAAGATATCTAGCCATCAGAGTCCTTTGCGCGCGGAAGCAAAGATAGTGCCATGGAACAACACTAACGAAGAAAAAGATATGGTACTGCAATGCCGAAGCAACTGACTGACCAGCGCTGTATCCTCAGATAGTATATAATATATGGAACAGAGCGTTAAAACAGTAGGCACTTGTTCACAATAAGCAAACATTGACAGTCCATTGTTCTTCATGAGGTAGCACCTGGACACAAAAAATCTGAATATGAATAGAAAGATTGTTCAGCGACGTGGTGACATGAGATAGTTGTAGCTATAGTTCATTGTATATACATTCAGTCATTTCACAGGCCAGTCCTATTGTCCTATTCAATGAGCTCTGTAGACAGGTGACTATAAACTGCATATCTGCTACAACACGGTAAGATAATCAGCTCCCTTTGATATCTGGGCAATAACGGAGCAGCACTGGATCCAGTACCCCCTTCCATCCCAGCTGTTATGGAGACAAGATCTGAATCCCTCAGGGCAGAGCTATGGCTTCTCCTGATTCCTCAGCAGCCTGCTCCACCAAATTTGCATTTTTCCACCAGTACCTGCTGAATCTAGCCAACCTCTGTAACATTTTCAACAGAAATTTACAACATTTACAGTTTTGCATGATGCATATGTTACAGGGTACAGTTTATTCAGGTATGCTTCAGTACGATAACCAAAAGTTTCATTTTCTTTTCTTTTCTTATAGAAACAAATCAAACAATACTAAAGCTAATTGTTGTCAATCGAAACAATACTTTGTACCTTCTTTCAACAGGAGCAGCTATTATCATGTAGGTCCTGTGTTATGCTATGGTAGAGCAGAAGCCAAATACGATATCAAATATGGTCCTATTTAGGCAAACATGACTATTCCAACAAATCCTGGTAAGCCACAAACACAAATCAAGAAAGAAGGGAAGCCAAGAAAAGGGAGGAAAGAAAGAATGGAAATCAAAATAGTTTAATACTGCTACAGCTATGCGGGGTGCCTACTTGTATTTGAGCAATGCTCCTGCCAGCTTGCCTCCATCCTTTCCTGTGCTAGAACTAAAAATCAAAATCAATAGAGTATCACAATCTCATAGGTTGGTATACTATATTGGTTAGCTACCTTCCCAGTGACAAGGCCATGGCACACTGCATCGGCAGGCACGCCGGCAATGTCCAGTAGACACGCATATGCTACCGTTGTCCAGCAGACAGGAAAAGCAGCATGCTTTGGAAGCCTACGTACAAATGATGTCAAAATACAAAACAGGGTGGAATTCCATCGCTGACTAAAATATATGAACTGCAGTATGGTCTATATTTTTCAATCCGTATGAAATCAGGCAAAGCAAATTTGAATTCCTGCGCTTGCAATGGAACTAAATAGGAGAGCATATTATTTACTAACTGGAAGCTTTAGTTCAGGACATGGCACTTTCCATTCTTGCGCTTGCAATGGCTATATTGTTAGTACGAAAAGTTTACAGACGCAGAACGAAAACACTTTAGTAGAGTTATAGTCCTTGCATGGCTATCCTTCAGAACACAGGTACTTACAAACAAACCATAGAAGCTAACCTAATAGCATCCATGCTAATCGTATGGCTCGAAGGAACTCGAACCATAACATAAACAGGCATCTTGATATTTTCATGTAATGAGCAACAATAAGAGAGGCTGAGCTGGGGTCCTACTATTTGTACTAAGCAGAGGGCTGCAAATCAGATAGCTCACATAGGGAAAAACAAAATTTCCAGTCCACTTACTCTTTTTATGGTCAAAGCCTTATGACCCAGGGCTAAGATGACTCCCCATTTTTCCTTTAGATTTCTGTTCTCTACTCCGAAGTTCTAAGGGGTAGCAACTACAGGCAAGTAACTTATGAAGAATAGCAGGAACCTGATTACCTGTCTATAATATGCATGTAAACACATCCTCAAGCCACTTGTGACGATGATTCAATACACCCAAATAAACTTGGAAAGCTGCTTCCCCTGGTCTCACACAGTCACACTTCTAAATCTAGCCAGCAAACAATAGTCACCAATCCACTCTCCAAGTCAGCTTTCAGCAATCAGCAACTACTCTAAATACCATGCTCTCATCTGGAGCATAGTAAATTGTCTTTGATGCCCTGAAATTCCAATTCCAGTACTGTATCCTGCATTTATAGCAAACAGCAACAGAAAAAAAATGGATCAAGCAAATATGAAGGCAAAATTTCCAACATTTGAGTGGTCTGCTACCTGGCTAAATCGGATTGAACAAACATGACGGCTTTTAACCAAGCAAATCTCAGTGTGTATCAGTAGCTAATAACCTGTAGAACAGATTTGAAGGCAAAATAACTTTAGATGTAAGGAAAAAAAAAAAAAGTACAGAGGCGCTGGCCCCCGTGGCCAAGCTCCTTTAGTAAAAAAATCAGAGGCGTACCTGGTTGAGCTCGTCGTCCTCAACATTCTCGTTGTGCCTGCTTTTGAAATCCATCATGGTCATGTCGGGACATTGCACATGGAATCGAGCAGATTGACAGCACGAGAGGCACAGAAGGTGAGGGGTGGCCGAGGACTCACACGTGGATGACGAGCTGAGCATCAGGGTGCTGCGAGATGACGCAACCAGGCAAGATCCGGTGGGGAATGAATGGATCTAGCCATGGACGCCTTGGATCCAGTCGTGGAGGCCTTGAACCCGGCAAGGAGCAGCGAGAGAGGAGGAAGCTAGGAGAGGTGGGCGCGCTCTCCCTGAGACTGCGGCCGCCGCCGGAGCATGCCCGCGTGAGGGAGACCACCACGCCGGGGAGTGGGGGGCCCGACCGAGCGGGCCGCCGTGCCGGGGCGCCGGAGGGAGAGGGGAGAGGAAGGGGAGGCCGGGGGCGGGGACGGAAGTTGCAGGGCCACGCGAGGGAGGAGACGGAGGAGGAGCAGGGCCGCCGCCGCCGTCGCCGCGCACGGCCACGCCAGCCGTCGCCGCCCTATCCGCATCGGGACGGAGAGGGAAAGGGAGACACGGCCCCAGGCACACGCCGGAGCACCCGGTCGCGCCCGCCGACGTCGAAGCCTGCGCCCACCCACACCGCCGCACCACCGCGCCGAGGGGGCGCACCGGCTCCGCATCGCCGGGGCTAGGAGCGCGCTCGTCCCGCACCGCCGGCCAAGGGGAGCGCGGGCCCGGGGCCACACCCGCGCCCGTGCCACCGCGTCTGGATGCGAGCTCTCCCCGCACTTCTCAGATCTGGAGGCCTCGCGTGCTGATCCGACGGGAGGACGGATGGATCCGGCCATGGAGGCACCGGATCTTCCAAATCCGCCGGCATGGACCTTTGCCGGTGAGGAAGACCGCCGCCGCTGCTGCCGCCCCTCGCTTCTTCGCCACCACGCCACACCTCGCACCCGCGTCCAGAGCACCGAGAGGAGGGAGGGCAAGCTCGCCCGCGTCTGCCGCCGCCGTCAGAGCCTGCCTGAGGCTGTGGCCGCCGCCACGCAAGGCGCCGCGCCTGGGGACCGCCGTACTGTCGTTCCGAGGGGCCGCGCCGCCGCGCAAGGGCCCGGGGTTGATCCCCGGCGAACGGACGCGAAATGCGCCACCGCTGCAGCTGGGCCCGGGCGCGCGCGGCGACGTGGGCGCGAGCAGCGGCGGCACGCCACGGGAGGAGCGACGGAGGGGAAGAGGCGAGGCTGGTTCTTTTTTTTTTTTTTTTTTGCAGAGAAAGAGAGGGAGAGACTGTATATATTTGGTAGGGCCGGCGGGGGTGTTTTTTGCAAAAGGCACATAGTACAGGGGTCTGTATGAAAGAAATCCAAGCATAGTTACTGTGGAGGAGGGCTGAGCTTTGGAACATGATTTGCACAAACAGGAGGGACTGTTTTGCAAAAAAAACGGACCAATCAGATTTCGGGACGACGTGCACGCCTCTGGCGGTTTTCCACGTACCCAATCTTCTCTTTAAATGCCTCGAATTCCTTGATGAGATATATAAAAAAAAAAACACTCACAACACATAGAAGGTGGATCAATTCATTTAGAAAACATTTCTAAACCCTCTATGCCCACACTCACTGTCTCATCAAAAATCCATTTCGGATCTCGGGGAGAATTTGAAACAAACTCCACAATAAAAATGACATATCCATGTTTTGTGGAGTAGTCACATTATCAAAAAAAAGTGCTCCCCTCAAACGAGAGATTTCATTGATGAGCATGAAAGTCATTTCTTAAATGTCACATCCATTACATGCTCATATGAAAAATCTCCGAATTGATTTATAACTCGACCATTAATACCATGATCTACAACCCTTTCATTCTCTCTATTCATAAATATTTTGAAAGAGGTGTCATAGATGCTTTTGTCTATCACAAATTTGGCAAATTTCATGGTATCTTGGCATGAGTTCTATAAATCAACAACAAAGGTTGGTGTTGGAGGGGAAACCACATCACCAACATTGGTTTCAATTTAAAAAAAAAAAAGCGTTTTCCCAAGGACAAGCTTTTGTCTTTAAACAAAGCACTTTAGGAGATAACCCATCCTTATGTCATTTACCTTCAATAAAAATTGTTCTTTTCAAAAAAAAAAAAAAAACTCATTTCTCTTTACCTTGTCTTAATCTCTATTTCTTGTTATAAAAAAACACTCTTTGTTTAAGATAAAAGCAAGAACATGTTATCTAGTTAGCATGCACCTTCGGGTATTATTCTTGTCGCTAACCATTTCGTGTGAAGACTAAGAAGAACAAAGAGGCATGTGATCTTTGGAAAACATGAGGCTACAACAACTACAAAACTTTGACACTCTTGGATGGTGGAGCACACTCTAAAGGAGACCTTGACCTTGCACACTTGACTTTTACACAAAAGTCCAAGTGTGGGGAAGAAGGTGTAAGTCCAAGTTCCACACACACCCAAGGGGTCATTCAAAAAAAAATATATAGAATAAAGATGATGTGAACCTGCCTTGCTAAAAAAAAAAAAAAAAAAAAAAAAAGGATTGAAAAAAAAGGGAATATATAAAAAATGATGAAAAAAAATGGAAAAGAAAAAAATATAAGAGAGTGAAAAAAGATGAAAGAAGAGTGAGGAGGATTCTCTTCTAGACCTTCGCTATCATCAAAGCTTGTGATCTATACACACCATACATGTGTGTGGCTCAAGCATTGATGATTGCCCGAGTTGAACCATGTACAACAAAGTCACCAAAGGCGGCAACTTCGAAACTCCATCCACAAATGTTGCCGGGTAAAGTGCACTCGGGTAATGCAAAGGTGATAATTGTTCACCAACTCATTTACTCATTCTTATTCCATATGATCATGCAAAACTATACCTACTTTGTTCATGATATATGCTCGGGTTTGGATGCATCGTACAATACATCTATAGGCCTTTTCAAATTAAGCATGGTGCTTAGGTTGAAAAGATCTTCTTTGATCAAATTTTGACATGGTGTTGAAATCTTGGTTAATGAACTTAGAGTAATTATTTTCATGAACAATGAGAGGTAACCAATGCCGGAGATAAATCAAGACTATGTTTACATTGCAAACATTACCTTGGTCTTGCTTGAGTTCAAATGAAAGGTTGGATGAACATACTTAAAAAAAAAAACATGGTGCCACCCTTCTGGTATTCTCTATCACTAACATTTACAGAACGAGGAGGTGACACAAAGAGCTTGCACCTAGAGATAATATCCGGATGTTCAACTCAGAGGTGAAACTCTTTTGTTCAAGAAAAAGAACTTTGAAGTAATCGTAAGGGCCAATCACTGTGTCGACCCTTCGTCACATGGTGCCATCACGCTCCAAGACGATGAAGATATAGCTTCAAAGAAGTGTGGGGAGTGCAACATCCCGTTGAAGAACAGAAAGCACTAAACCACACCATGAGCTAGTGGAGGAGAATACACAAAATTCGGGTTTGATCACTTCCTTCCACTGCTCATATGCATACCTGTGTTCTATACTTGTTTAAACGCAAACTTTTAAAAGAACCAAATTCCACACTTAGATTTAAAATTTGAAAGTAAATATTAATATAGCTCTTTGAGTTTGGCCTACATAAAGTTTGTTCCTTACATATCCTTAGTACTTGTGGGGAAAATATCACATAGGAAAAACATATTGCCTAAGTTGTTGTGAAGTGAGATATGACTTTGGCATGGAAATCCAACCTTTTCTATTCAAGTACTTGGCTTAATTTCCGCTTTATAAAAATGCTAAAAACAATAGTTTCACATACTCCTCAATGGTGAGAAATTCCTACCAAGGCCAAATATATCATGGTTTGAAAACCTTCTACATATGCTACTTGTTTTGTATTGAGCTTTGTCAAACTTTGTTGACTGTGTTGAGAAATTTATCATGCTCTTAAATCAAGATCACGTACACGCCACCAAATATATGCACTACTCCTACATTGGGAGTAGACGCAAAACATGCCTTCCATTTAGATCCACCAAAAAAATGTTCTACTCCTACACTAGGAGTAAACAAAAATATCTTTGTTAGGATTTCTTTCAAATAAATGCTCCAAACACTTGTTCATATCTCCCTCTCAAAAGTTTGTGAAAAAGAGACATGAGGCTATCATCAAATGAAAAAAGAGTTGAAAAAATAGAGAGAAAAAAAAATGGACAAGTGTCCGAAATAAAACAATGGGTACTTAGATGCCCGCTCTCTATAAAAAAAAAAAAAAAAAAAAAAAAGAGAAGAAAAGAAACAAAAGATGAGAATAAAAAGATAGCCCATGCTCGCAAATATTTTCTCCAAAGTCTTAATAAAGAGAGATATTTCAAGGGGCATAGTAGAAATAGGATAGCCACTATATATATCCACACACTTGCACATCTTGATTTAATTGTATAATATTTTTTTCTCCCATGGATCCATTGTTTGACCTAGCAAAATGTGCAAGATAAGTGTGCCCACAAATGTTTCCCTACCTAAACTCCACATAAGCCTTTTAGAAGTAGGAAGAAAAAGAAGGCAATGCTATAAGTGCCTTGGTAAGGAAAAATATACACATTGAGTGATTTGAGAGACCCATTTGAGGAGTACTTGTGAACTATGCTTTATTTTTTTAAAAAAAAAGATTACAAACCTCCAAGTTACTAAGATATGAATATGGGATGAGATGACTTTGCTTCCGAGTCGCTCCATTTCTCAACCGCTCAAGAATATATGTTAGACACTCCACATATCCCGCAAAGAGTGAGGAATGTCTTGGGATGATCTTTATGTTAGGTTCATAACTTGAACTACTATGTTCTTCATCATTAACCTTTACTCGTGACGAGCAAAGAGTCAAGTGTGGGGGAACTTGTTGACACTCAATTAATGCACATTTTACTACCACCAAGTGAACCACTAATACAATATTACATGTGACAACATAACCAAACATTATTTATCCATTTTAGTTCCACGAGTTTTGGTGTTTCAAGTTGTTTTGCGGTGAATGTTATGGAAATACAAATAAAGTATGCCAAATAAAGTGGAAAGCGCACCGCGAGAAATACGCCAAAGAGAGAATCAAGCAAGAGGACCAAACCCTCACGCACAATCCGCCCATGCACCACCATAGGCCCAACATGTGAGGGACAAAACGCGCAACAAGAGAAAGGCGGGGCCAGAGGCCCGGCCTGGGGCGATCGGCGCAAGATCAGGCGGCCGGCGCCAAATTTTTTACAAACTTCCCGCCCCTTTCTCGGGCGGTTTGGAGCGGTCTTCATGTGGCGGTTGCATGCGGTGCAAACTTTCGCTCCCGCCAAGAACACCTCGAAGCAAGGAGAGCCCTCCATTCCCTCCTCCTCTCCACTATATAAAGAGAGGCACTCCTCACTTGTACACACACAACACACTACACTTGAGTTCTTCACTTCCAAATTCCTTCACCATGTAGTGGTGTCCCTCTAGGTGTTCTTCACCTAGTTGTATACATTAGAAAAGAGGAAGAGAGGAGAGGGAAGAGCGGAGAAGGAGCCGGGTTTGTCGGATCCTTCTCAACCTTGTACCTCTACGGAGCCGACTCCTTTGTGAGTAATATCCAGGTTATCTTGTGGTAATTTCTTGATTATAATTTTACTAAATTCAGTGCTTACTTTATTTTACTTACTGGATCTCCGTTCGACCGAAGGCTCTAGTTTTTACGTGAAACTAGTTTCATAACCGCTAGTGTAGACATGGTGTCTAGGCTAGAGTTTACCCGAGATTGCGCCAATGCTACGGAATAGTTGTGGTAGCCGGGGGTGATAGCTCCGACCAGTGCCTTTGTAGTCCACCACGCACGTGTTGTTGGTGTTTTCGTAGAGCTTTTGGCGGCCCCGACCCCGATTACCGTTTCCCGTCTTTTCGAGAATCGGAAAGGTTCATTTACTCAAGTAAGTAGGGTTTAGTAAGCCCCGAACCTTGGTATTTAGTAATCTTGAGAAAACCTTAGAGAACCCCTCTCTACCTACAAAAATATTTATCTATCTTATCTCTTGGACGCATTTGATCCATTCTAGTTCACTTCTCGCTCCCCGTGGAAATCGACACCACTCGAATACTCCGGTGAAAGCTACAACGGTACTTTCCGCGGCGCTTGCGGATTTATCCGTCTGCGTTAAAAAATACCAACAACGTTGCTAATTCCTTACAGGATTCCATTCGACGAGAACTACGCTTAAAAAAGAGAAAGTTCCATTAGTGTTGCAAATGGAGTCGAGGTCGCAGTGGAGGCCATTGGAGATGTTGCTCTAGAGTTGCCTAATGGTCGCGATCTCATTTTGAAAGATGTTTTTTATGTTCCTACATTGCAAAGAAACTTAATAAGTGTTATTAAGTTGGATGATTCAGGTTTTACCTGTAATTTTGACATGGCCGTTGTGTCATTTGGTTTAATGATATTTTTTTGTTGTTCTTGCCATCGACAAGACGAATTGTATATGTTGTCGCTATGTGAAAGTGTGAATTCCATATGTGATGTGAAAGATGGCGATCCTCGTCTACAAATGAAAGTAGAAAAAGAAAGCGAACTCCAATCGCAACGGCGAAATTATGGCAATCGCCGTTTAGGCCATATTTCGAGAGGGAGAATAGAAAGACTAGTTAAGAATGAAATTCTTCCTCCTTTGGAGTTCTCGGACTTAGAGCAATGCATAGATTGCATAAAAGGAAAGTATGTAAAGCAAATTAAAAGGACGCCAAACGAAAAGCTGCCAGAAAATTAGAGATCATTCATACTCGATATTTGTGGTCCTTTTCCCCGTAAAGAGTGTGGATGGCTATGATTCCTTCATTACATTCACCGATGACTACTCCCGGTTTGGCTATATTTATCCAATTAAAGAAAGAGCGAAGCATTGGATAAATTTAAAATATTTAAAGCTGAAGTTGAAAATCAACACAACTTAAAGATTAAAGTAGTCCGATCCGACCGTGGGGGGAGTACTACGGCCTGCATACCCCCGTTTGGTCAAGTTCCCGGACCTTTGCAAGGTTTCTACAGAAAATGGTATAGTCGCCCAAAGATTCCACGCCGGGCGAACCTCGCCAGAAACGGAGTAGCCGAAAAGGCGTAACTCCGCACCTCGATGGATATGGTGCGTAGTATGATGAGCTACTCTACTTTACCATTGAGTTTGTGGATGGAGGCGTTAAAAACCGCCATTCATATTCTCAACAGAGTGCTAAGCAAATCGGTGCCCAAAACACCATATGAATTATGGACAGGAAGGGTGCCTTCACTAAATCACTTGCGTGTGTGGGGGTGTCCCTGCCGAGGCTAAAATGTTTAACCCAAATATTGGAAAGCTTGATCCCAAAGCGGTGAGTTGCCATTTTATTGGCTATCCCGAAAGGTCAAAAGGTTTTCGTTTCTACCGGCCCCCGATAGACTTACAAAGTTTGTAGAAACAAGACATGCTATTTTTTCTAGAGAATGAAATGATAAGGGGAGCATGGCAGCTCGAAAGATTGATCTTGAAGAAAAGCGGGTGTGCGTGCCAAATCCTATAATTCAAGAGCCATTCTTCGAGCTACCTATTGTTTCGCACCCAGTAATGCAAGACATTGTGGCGCAAGAACCTGTTGTTGTTCCTCCTGTGGTAACAATGTAAGAGAATGAGGAACCCGTTAATCGGGGAACCAAATGAAGATGTTACCACACATGAGGGGAGCAACACCAGCCTCAAACGTAAGAGGTGCCAAATGAGGAGGCCCCTAGAAGGTCTCAAAGAGTCGAAGGTCAGCTATACCTAATGACTATAAAATTTATAATATTGAAGAGTTTCATATGGAAGGTGAACCCGCCTCATATGAAGAAGCCATGAGTAGCATTCATGCATCAAAGTGGTTAGAAGCCATGAAAGAAGAAATGCAGTCTATGAGTTCCAATGATGTTTGGGACCTAACGGACATTCCTAAAGGAGCCAAAACAAGAGGGTCTGTAAATGGGTCTACAAAATAAAAACGTGACTCCCAAGGGAAGATAGAAAGATATAAAGCGACTTGTGGCTAAAGGCTTTACGCAAAAGAGAGGAAATTGATTACACCGAGACTTTTTCTCCGGGTCTCATGTAAAGATTCTTTCGTAATAATAATGGCATTGGTGGCACATTTTGACTTAGAGTTACATCGGATGGATGTAAAGACGGCATTCCTAAATGAAGATTTGGAGGAAAATGTCTACATGGCACAGCCTAAGGGTTTTGTCGTGGAAGGTAAAGAAAAGATGGGATGTTGCTTAAAGAAATCTATTTATGGCTTAAAGCAGGCTTCAAGACGTGGAACTTGAAGTTTGACAAAACTATAAAGAATTTTGGGTTTAAAGCAAATATCGAGGACAACTGTGTCTATGTAAAGTTTAAAAATGGGAAATATATTTTCCTAATCCTCGTATGTGGATGATATTCTACTTGCAAGTAGTGATATGAATCTATCCAGAAACAAAAAGATTTTTGTCCTCAAAGTTTGACATGAAAGATCTTGGTGAAGCATCTTTTGTTTTGGGCATAGAAATTCACCGAGATAGAAGAAGAGGGTATTGGGACTGCCTCAAAAGCATTATATTGAAAAGGTCTTGGAGAGATACAATATGCATAAAAGTAGACCTTCACCCGCACCCATAGTCAAGGGTGAGAAATATGGGGATTTTCGGTGTCCCGGGAGCAGTATGAGCTCAACCAAATGAAAGGGGTTCCATATGCTTCACCGCCGGAAGCTTACAAGATGCTCAAGTATGCACGCGCCCGACTTGGCTTATGTAACCCGGGTTGCTTGGCAGATTTCAAAGTAATCCGTGTGTTGCACATCGGGATTAGTAAAGAAAGTCTTACGTTATTTGCAAAGAACGAAAAGCCTCATGCTAACGTCATGTAAGATCCGACTCCCTAAAGATTTTGGGATATTCGGACTCGATTATGCGGGAGATGATAGAAAGTCTACATCCGGATACGTGTTTACTCTCGCAAAGGGAGCAATATCATGGAAAAGCTCTAAACAAAGGTTACTACAAACTCCACTATGTATGCCGAGTTTGTAGCTTGCTATGAGGCGACAGGGGGGTGAATTGGCTAAAGAAATTCTTACCCGGTTTGAAAGTGGTTGACGACATCCATGGACCAATGACATTGTCTTCGTGATAATAATCCAAAGAATAGAGTATGCTCACAACAATAGGTCAAGTGGTGCCGCCAAACACATTGACATAAAGTACTATGTTGTGAAGGAGAAAATCCAGGATCAAGTTATAAATCTTGAGCACATAAGCACCGAAAGAATGCTTATGGATCCGCTCACAAAAGGCTTACCACCCAACGTGTTCAAGGAACACGTGAGCGGCATGGGGTTAACGGAAAGCCTATGATTCCCGGACAATTATAAAGGGCCCAAAGTTAAAGTTTTATTTGTTTCGCACTGTAGAGATGTGTATTGTAGCCGTGAAATCTATCTAAAAGGACCGTGACGATTGAGCATGTTCTATGCACAAATCGAGATGGAATAAGTAAAGTAAAAGTTCAAAGTGAAAATTCAAAGTAAAGGTTTTAAAGTTAAAGTGTGAGATGAGATCAAGGGGGAGAATGTTAGAATGATCTCAATCCCGAAGTTGGGCCCAACGGACCAACTCGGGTTTGACTCGCTACGATCGGGGCGCCCAACCCATCTATGGTTGGAGGGCCCCCGTCTGCTCGCAAGCAATATAAAAAGAGAGGTGGGGCCGGGGCACTGTTCACGAAGTTCCTACGACCGCGGTCACCCCACCTACAAACCCTAATCCGATCTATAGAGGGTGCGCAGCAAGTGACGGAAGTGCCTCCACGCCGCCGTCGCCGCCATCGCCGACCTCCACTCCGCCCGACCGCCGCCGCCTAGTGCGCAGAGAAGACCGATGGGGACTCAACGCCGCCGCCACCGGCCGCCGCCGGATCCCGCTCCGCCCCCCGCCAAGTCCCTCGATGGTCGGTAACTAATCCCGTAACCCCTCTGTTCCCCTCGTTTCTTCGGTTTACTAGTAGATCAAGTAGCTGCTAGAGTTTCTAGGTTGTTCTTGGTGTTTCTATCTCTGTTACCCGTCTAGATGCCATGCTAGTGATCCGCTTATCCTAACAACCCCGTCAAAGGTCCTTGCATTTCTTTCTTTCGAAAGCATCCACCCGATGAGGAAGAATAACGAGGGCCACTTGGTTTTTTTGGCATCAGATATCTCTTCTATTTTTTATTTTTTCACTCGAGATGGCGTCCATCACATATCTGCGTCCTTGCCCATCATGGTCATCGAGACATGCAGGGCAGCTGCCGATAGGCAAAATCAAAGCAGAAAAGGCAGATATTGCGAGCAATTCTGGATTTGCACAAAGTTTTTAAGCAAAGAAGAGCTCGTATAATGCGTGGAACTTGAGCTGCTGCTGCGGCCGCCGTGGTCGTTTGGTTTCTTGAGGCACGGCCGCACGGGTGCTCGCGCTCAGCTATTCTAGCGGCCACAGATGACGGAATAGATGACTCGGGATTTTAGAACTCCACTAGTAAAAGTGCCCGTTGCCACGGGGTCACGGATTCGGACTCCGTATTTTGGGAAGCAGCCCTTTTAATGTTTTGAGTTGCTTCTATGTCATCTCCAGCGTGTACATCTTGACAAGCATCAATCCTGCATTGCGTTAGCTGTCCTGTGATGGTGATGGCAGATGCAGCTGTGGACGTGGCGGGGCATGCTCACGGGCCGGCGTCCATTATGATGGAGAAACTATTTGTAGATATCTTGTTTTGCTCTCTAATAGGACCCTGTAATTATAGACTTCCAGGATACGTATGGATCTGAGCAACAATATATATATGCAACCGGACAAAAATATTGAATTAACCGAGCTTCATAAGAAATCGAGTACACGTAGTAAACCGAGTACGTGTAGTAAACCAAGTACGTGTAGCATATGAATAAGGAACCGTGTAGTATATGGATAAGGAACCTCGTGCGGTGGATAGGGACATGACAGACAGACGGAAAAAGAGGTGGACAAGAAATTTTCTGTTTTTATTAGTAGGAAGAAACTCCAAATATCGGATATTACAGGCCAACTTAACAATTCCTTTCGTTGTTCGAGGTTCAAAGGCCTGCAATTTTGCAAATGGATCCATTTGCGTGGGCTTCGAACTTCGTTTTGGGTCCATTCGCTGATTATGCCCATAGCCGATCAAAACGCGCCGCCCACGCCGGCCACACCGACGCCCGCCAGGTGTTTGCTGAAATGCTGACGTGTGCCGCTTCCTTCTGTTACAAACACACACAGTTCCTACATTACTGCTTCATCCTATTTGCATATAAACTTCACTTAGAGATCCCTAAAGCAGCAACTTGTAAATTTTAGTCGCAAGTTGGTACTGTTGGCAGACAAGCAAGACCGGCCTCATCAGCCACGCCTCAATGAAAGCATTTGTTTGCTGGCCCCTGAATACGACGCGCGCGGCAGCATATCAAGCCCGGACAGCGGAACCAACTGGAGTTAGACGGGATGAGGCCCCAACGGGCGACTGACGGGCGGACGCCCTGACAGCTCCCGCCCGCCGCCGCCGTCGGCGCCGGCTGCCTCCTGCGCACCGGCGCCCCCACCTTCCCTCTCCCTCACCATCCCCCAGCACGCCCAACTTCCTCCTCAGCTCTCCGTCAAAGGCCGGGGTCCCCAGACTCTTCGCCCGCGGCCGCCCCGTCGTCGTCGCTGCCGTCGTCGGTCGCCGACATAGCGGCCCCCTCCTCGGCAACGCCGGATCCGCGAGCCTGTGGTGCCGGATCCGCCGCCTGGGCACCTCCGCGACCCTCCCCGCCCGGCAAGCGCCGCCGCCGTGCCCTCGCCACCTCCGCGGTGGCCGATGCCTCCGTCCTGAGGCTGCGCCGCCGCGGCCTTTGTCGCCGCCGTCGCTGGGGGGGCGTGGTTGCCGCAGGCAGGGCTGGCGCCTCGCCCACGCGCGCCGAGGCCGCACCACCGCAGCCGCCACTGTAGGGCCCGGGCTGCTTCGCCGCCGCCCAGTGCCGGGATGTTCCCCGAGCCGGGTTGTCATCGCCGCCCACCGCCTGGGCCGGTGGGAGGCCGCCACCATCGCGTTGCCGCCGGGTCGGCCGCGATGCCGCGAGCGAGGGGACGCCCCTACACGGTCGACCGGCGTCCGCCGAGCTGCGCCCGGGCCGACGTTCCTTCTCCGGCCGGGTCGCGGGCAGGACCCTCTCCCTAGATGCGCTCCCTACTTCCCGTTAGCCTAAGATCCAAGGAAATGCGTCGGGAGGACAACCTCACCGATTGCTCGGGCGATGGTCGAGGTTGTCGAGCGAGGCCCCTATCATTGCGGCGGCGCGCCTTGCTTCCGGTCTTCGCGAGTTCACCTGCACCACGCCCGTGTTACCCCCGCAGGCGACCGCTTTGGCCACTGGCCGGTGCGAGTCCTCTTCAGAGAGGAGAGGAGACGGCGCCGCTGCCACGCTCGCGCGCGCTGACCTCATCGCCACCCCGGCCCACGTTGCACACCCCATTGCCGACGCCGCCGCCCCTCTCGCCCGGGGTGCCGTTGGAGGATGGGTGCGCCAAAGCGCGCTGCCGCCATCGACGCCGACACAGAGACGGCTCCGCGGCGACCTCGGAGGGGACGCGTGTGTGTCCGCACATCGCCGTCTTTGACCCCCTCGACGCCGCGAGTTCCGCCAACAACGCTTTCGGCCAGAGCCGGGGCATCTCCGACGCCCTCGCCACGGCAACCCGCCGTGCCGGCTTCCTGGCACCACGCCCCCGAGTGGATGCGCCTACCGATGCTGACGGCTTCACTCTTGTTAGAGCCGACGCCGTGGGCACCGTCGTGCTCATCACCCTCGCCCGGCCCGGCGGCGGTCCCGACTTCGCCGCCGGGGGCTCGCTTTCAACCGCCCTAGCGGAGGGCCACATCGCCGCCGGGCACTTCCCGCCATGTTGTCTCCTCGCCTCGGACGACGCACCGGGCAGAAGCGTGTGTCTCGCCGGGCGTCGGCAAGGGCGCCTCTCGCTGGCCAGCCACGGAGCTTTGTTCTTGGCTCGCTAAGGGTAATGATGGCCACAGGACTGCGGCGCCCCAGCCCAAACCGCTACAATCGTCATCGGCCAGATCCCGTGGTCCGACTTCGATCGCACGTTGGGCGGCTGCGTACCCTCGCACATGCCACGTGTGGCCTCGGCCGAGGCAGCACAAGGGCCGTGGAGGGCAGCCGTCATCGACGCCGAGCAACACGCCATCGACGCCGCCGGGCGTCCGAGCATGCGGCCGCGAAGTCCATCACCGTCGCATCCCCGGCTGCCCCATCGCCTCCGACCCACCGGGTTGTGTCGCCGAGGGGTGCAGCCTCACGCTTGGGTCGACCCGATCTTGGATGAGATCGCCGCCTCCCCGCCACCGGCTTGCCTTCTCAAAGTGGCTACCACTCGGCCGGACCCGACCGTACAGTTGGAACAATTATCGCCACCACGGATGACCCGACTACGCTTCATGGATGGGGAGGTGTCAGGGAGAATGGCGGCGTAGCAGCAAACATGCTCCCGCACACGGCTCACGACAACAACATTCGACAATGGTGGTCCCTCCGATGCGGCACCCTCGGAAACCGCGGGCGTTGTGGGACGCTGGCTTCGGGAGGTGCGGATGTCACCTCCCATGGACCTATCGCTTGCTGATGGTGCGGCGGAGGGGTCGATGGTGGGGGCCCGGTCGGGAAGGCGGTCGAGGAGGAGGTTGGCGCGAAGGCGCCTTCTTGCGCCCGGCAGCCTCCCAGATGCTCCTCCTCCGCCGTCGGGACGCGACATCGACGGCGCGCCCGTGCCTGCCCTCCTCCAATGACGCGTTGTCGACCCGTGACACACGGTCGGTCCGGGAGGAGGCGGAGGCAGCGATATGCCTCCCCCCTCAACACTCCTCTGCTCAAGGATGGGCCAGGTCGCCACTCCCGACGCCGGTGTCAGCCCCACTCTCTGCGGAGAGTCGGCGTGTGCGGCTAAAACCGCGCACCCCAATGCAACCGCCCAAGCATGAAGGTCCCGCCGTAAGCTGGCGAAGGTCGAGGATGAGGCCGTGGATTCGAGAGATCGAGCAGAAGTTCGTGGTTGCCTTGGGGGTAAGATGATGAAAAAAAAGAGGAGTTGTTTCGAGGCCCCCTGCTAGCCGGTGGATCGATCTCTCGCCATGGAGCTCAACATGGGAGGGATTGCGGAAGAGGAGGTCAGCTAGTTAGGCCTTGATCTCTTTACTTCTTTTCTTGTCGCAAATTTGTTCCAATATAATCGCTAGTGTAAGATCCGGTAGAAGTAGAGGTGGTGATCCAGGTAATACTCGTGTTACCGGATTAACCATATTTTGTAACACTCTTTCTGCTTAATGAAAAACGCGCCTAGGCGTGCTCTTGAAAAAAAAAAAAGCCCAGACAGCGGCCACACAGCCCGTGGTTGATGGCTCGCGCCAGTGGCGCACGCCCCCGCGACGAACATCGACACGCATGGCTGCACCTGCAACACGAGAAAAAAAACACACCGGGTGACCCGATGGCCGATGCGATGCCTGCTCCTGATAGCTAGCGTGTACTCCGCCCATGTCCATATATGCCGTCCAGAAGATGACGTTGATCGTTCCGATCGTCGATGTCGATGGCGCCAATTAAGGCGATGACCGGCCGATCAATGATCTGATCCCATGCATCCATCGTCCATCCCCGCCCAGCGGCCGGCCGGTCACGTCTCTGCATATATTGTTTGTTGGTCATCGACATCATCATCGCTTTCGATCGCATGTTCTTATGCTGGCCGGTCGGACAATGGCTAACTCTGGATGCAACATCCAATCCAACATATATAATGCAAACTGCACTGCCAGCTAGCTCTCGCATTTGTCTCGCGTGCGTATAAAACTAGCTAGACCTAGTACCTCTATTGATGACTGATTACAGCATCCTGATTTTGTCACTGTATATATATACACACATATGGAACGACCAAGAAGACGACATGCATGACAATTGTGTAAACTGAGTTTGTCTCGTTCGGTTGCATCCCTTGCGGCGGAATTTGCGTATACAATGGGGGTCATATTTTTCTAGATTTATTTATTTTATTATAGAATTGCAAGCGGCTACAGCCGTATCGGCTTAAAGCCAGCGAACAAGGCTTGTCAATCTCAATGTGCCATCTCATTCTCATTCTCTTATAACAAGTCTGACGTGACTGCTGCGGCTAGTGGTCTCTATTTCACCTCTCGACCCCCTTCCAGAGCAGAGAGCACACAGCCATACCACATAGGGCAAGCAAGGAGCAAGCGGCACACATCGTCTCCACCTACTGACCGGCAGGAGGCGACTCGACTGATCATTCTTCCAGCTATACGGTAGGTAATATGTGCTTCCCTTAACAACAGCTCATAGTAGCCACGTCAGATAAAGCTTTGTGTCTACTCCTCTCCTCGCACAACCGTTTGTTAACAGGACAAATTGGAGCAATATCATTTCATCGTGGACCATTTTTCAAATCAGATTTTGTTGGACGGCATAAGCTAGCAAGCATTCTCAAAGTTGCAGTGTTTCTCGTACCTCTTGGACTATATATTCCTGTCCAATTTATTGGTGTTTTTACTAAATAATGGGAAATTGCACAGTTTAAAAGGAAGCGGATTCTCTGCCCCGTTTCTTGGCTCTCTGCTACTGCGCTCGATCTTTTACAGTCCCATCTATGATCCGGTCAGATTTCACTAGGCCAGTCAGGTTTTTGAGGGGCGGCTGACAACCATTTGCAGGGCGGTTTTGCCAGCCGCCCTAAGCAACCGTTTTTAAAAATCAACGGTTTGTAGAGGTAATTTTTCAGCCGCCCTTGCTAATCGATTTATAGGGGTGGCTGGTGATTGAGCCGCCCCTACAAATCATTTCCAGATTTCACAATTCAAAATTCCAAAAAAAAATAGCAAAAGGATATTTTAATCGGGAGGCCCCCACTTGAGGCTGTTGATCTGGCAACGGGTGGCTTTGATCATCGCAGCCATCCTCTGAACTCGGGCGTGGTGCCCATCCTGGCGATCTCGGTGGTGACAACGGTGAGGTTGGCACTTGGAGTTTGAAAAACTCGTGCCCATCAATGCGGAGGAATTCGTCGTTGAGATTGCGGCGACGCGGCGTGGCTGTCCATGGAGCCCAGCTGTGGATCCATATCCATACGATTGATGGAGTCGATCGGATCGTTGTTGGGGCTGTCCTCCTCACATACCGAGGAAATGGGGGTCGCACCGATCGTGGGAAGATCCTCGGAGGCGACATGAAGATCGTGGTCGTCCAGCACCGAGGTTGGCGGTTGTAGTGACCGGCTCGGGCGTCGGTGAGGTCAGCGCCCGAGGCCGGTGCTGAAAAACCGGCGAGGTCTATGCGGAGGCTGGTCTTTGGAGCAGCGAGATCGCAGTGGCCGGAATCGAGCTGGAGACGTCGGCGGCGGTGCGAGATCGATGATCTCCCGTTCCTGTCGGCATTGATGATCCAGATCATCGTGCCAACTGTGAAGATGGATCCAGGAGTGGGGAGGAAACAGAACTTGAGATGCGTACCATCTAGTCGATGTAGATCTGACGCACACCCCTACTGGCGCGCCAACCGTCGACTAAAGATGCTCGGTAGTCCACCGACGGGCGTCCCACGATGGTAGATTTGTCGAGAGGTGCGTGAGACCACGAGCAAGATAGCGGCAGTGACACAAGAGTTTAGACAAGTTCAGGCCGCGTGGCATTACCCTACTCCTATGTGGCTGCTTCTATATTGGCTATCGTATAAGATCAGGTGAAAAATGAGTGAGTCCCCTACCCGCCTAATATAGCCGGGGGTAGGGTTACAAATATGATCTCCCAAAGAATGTAAGTACCGATCTGTTACAAATTATACGGGATTGAGTCTATCCTATCAGATCGCATGTCTTAAGGATATCCTCTGGATGCCTTTGCGATGCGCGGCAAGTGTGCCTTGCCCCGCAATCTGCTTTTTGTCATGGGCCAAACCACCACGGAGGTGCGGCCCATGTAGTACGCCATGGGCATCCGGGGTCGTTCCCCCCACACGTTGCCTTTTTTATACCGTATTTCATCCCTCAGTCGTTGTAGCCTGCCAGCTAGTGTGACAGGAAGGAAAAGTAGACCAATCATATTAGTCTTATGTACATTAGTTCTGTTCATAGCTGGTTATTAGCATATTTATGTTCCAATTTGCTGGAGATCCTTAATTGAAGTTTTTCTAGTCGAGGAAACCATCGAGCGCCCGCTTCGCGTCGCTCCCCACGCGGCGACCGGGCAGCTCTAACCCTAACCAGCGCCGCCACCTCCCTTCCTCTCCTCCAGCCACGCCGCCACGGAGCGGGCCTCCGGCAAAGGCCATTGAGCTCGCTGGGATGGCGGCGGCAGGGCCTCCTCGCTTGTTGGTGGCTTGGCGGCGTGGGATGCGGCTGTTCGGCGAGGCGCTGCGAGCTCAGGTCACGTGGGGGCTCGATCCGGCCTTCTTGTGCGGCTGCTGCAGCGCCGGCCAGAGGGCGGTCGGGTGCTTGCTGCGGCGTCTTCTCGGCCCTCCCTCCTCTACAGCTGCGCTGGTCTCCTTGGCCGGGCACGGCGGTGGTGGGGCTGGCTTGCGACGTCTGTTGGTGGGATTCGGCCTGCTGCTCCCGGAACCGGGTCCTCCTGTCGGATCTGGGGTAGGGGCAGCAGGGGTGGTGGAGGTGTCCACTAGCCGTCCGGATCTTGAGGCAGTTTCGGGTCGATGCGGACGACTCGGCGATGGCAGTGGAGCGCAGGGCTTTGGGCGAAGCAGGCGAAGAGTGGTTCGACGGTGACGGCCTCTAGTCTCCACTGTTGGGCCTTCTTCTTCTCATGGTCATCGACATCATCATCGCTTTCGAAAGCGACGACCGGCCGATCAATGATCCGATCCCATGCATCCATCGTCCATCCCCGGCCACCGGCCGGCCGATCACGTCTATCTGCATATATATTTTTGTTGGTCATCGACATCATCATCGCTTTCGATCTTGAGTACTTATGCTGGCTGGTCGGACAATGGCTAACTCTGGATGCAACATCCAATCCAATATATATATACAATGCAAACTGTACTGCCAGCTAGCTCTCGCATTTGTCTCGCGTGCGTATAAAACTAGCTAGTACCTCTACTGATGAATGATTTACAGCATCAAGATTTTGTCACTGTATATATATACACACATATGGAACGACCAAGAAGACGACATGCATGACAATTGTGTAAACTGAGTTTGTCTCGTTCGGTTGCATTCCTTGCGGCGGAATTTGCATATACAATGGGGGTCGTATTTTTTAGATTTATTTATTTCATTATAGAACTGCAAGCAGCTACAGCCGCATGGGCTTAAAGCCAGAGAACAAGCCTTGTCAGTCTCAATGTGCCATCTCATTCTCATTCTCTTATAACAAGTCTGGCGTGACTGCTGCGGCTAGTGGTCTCTATTTCACCTCTCGACCCCCTTCCAGAGCAGAGAGCACACAGCCATACCACACAGGGGCCAGGGCAAGCAAGGAGCAAGTGGCACGCGTTGTCTCCACGTATTGTCCGGCAGGAGGCGACCCGATTGATAGGTAGGTAATATGTGCTTCCCTTAGCAACAGCTTATAGTCAGAGCCAGGTCACGCAAAACTTAATTGTATCTACTCCTTTCCAGGCTTGACCGTTTGTTAACCGAGGCCAACTTGGAGCAATATCATTTCAAAGTTGCAGTATTTCTCGTACCTCTTGGACTACATATTCCTGTCCAATTTATTGGTATTTTTTTTCTTCTAAATTATGGGAAATTCTACAGTTTAAAAGGGCAGCGCTTGCATTTGCGTACTGAAGACCACAGGGAATAATCTCACGAGGAAGCGGATTCTCTGCCCCGTTTCTTGGCTCTCTTTGTCTATTATTACAAGAAAGTGCACATATCTCTTCTAATCTACAGCCTCTGCTACTGCGCTCGATCTTTCGACAGTCTCATCTATGATCCGGTCAGATTTGCTGCTCGGTGCAGCAGTGCACCGCAATCTGTTGCCCGTGCTTCTGCACACTGCCTTTGCTTTCATATTTCCTCCTTTTAATCTGTGATTCATAAGTAATGTGATCTTTGTAGAAGCACAAATTATCTTTTGATATTTTTTTATATACGTATAAAACATAGCATACGTTTCAATCTTCTTACCCAAGGGGTCATGACATGACTGATGAGACATGACTTCGTACAAACAGAAATTGCTTGACATAATTATGGTGCCAGAGGATCTATCATTTGAATTCATTAGGGAAATTACTGATAACTTCTCAGAGGAGCGCATACTTAGTGAAGGAGCATTTGGAGTTGTTTACAAGGTAACATTTGGTCATGCTCAATTTTTTGCTAACTACAGTAAACGTCTGGCCAACAAAAACTGTGTAGTGTTTCGAAATGAAATGGGATTACTATATCAACGTGAACAGAAACCATCTTCAGGATGTAGTAACAAGAAACAAAAACATAGCCAACCTCCTACTTTACCTGCTTTACCAAATATATAAGGGGGGTCAGCCTGCACTAAATACTGGCACATACATTTGTCAGGGAGTCACAAAAAACGGAGATGATGTTGCTGTGAAGAAGTTGAAGCCTTGTCTTGCCGACCTAGATAACAAGCAGTTCCGAAATGAGTTCGATACTCTCAAGAAGCTTAAGCATCAAAACATTGTAAAGTTTCTTGGCTATTGTTATGAACCAAACAAAAACCTTTTAACATGCCAGATGGAAGTAAGGTATTTGTTGACGAGATTCATACAGCGCTATGTTTTGAATACTTGCAAAATGGGAGCCTTCAGAGACATCTTTCGGATACAGCAGCAGGCTCCATTTTCAGTATGCCTCCAAAGAATATTGACTTGAATACTGCATTTGATTAATAATTTTTTTGTTCACTACTATAGATGAGTCTTGTGAAGTTAAGCTTGACTGGCACATTCGGTTCAAAATAATCAAGGGGATTTGTGAAGGTCTAAAGTATATGCACAAGGATCTAGAAGAACCTATTTACCATTTTGACCTAAAACCCGACAACATATTGCTAGATAAGGAGATGGCTCCAAAGATTGCAGATTTTGGTCTGTCGGGATCTTTGGTCACGACATAAGACGGACCACAAACAATCCATATGGAACGCTGTAAGTTGGATGCCTCTTCTGAAATTATATCCCTTTTATAACCCAACAAACTATGTGCATTACAAATTCATTGCATGTGTGTGCAGTGGTTATCAGCCACCAGAATACATTGACAGACATGAAATCTCAGGAAAGTTTGACATATTCAGCTTGGGTGCTGTAATAAAAAGGATCGTGTCAAGTCCCATGGGCTACCCTGAATGTTCGCACAACATGTCTTCAGATGAGTTTATTAGTCAAGTGAGAAATGTTTCGTCTTCTATTAGGACCATTTTTAATCTAGTTCTACGTCATATTTACATTGAAATAGTATCCGCTTCAGGTCTGTGAAAACTGGAGGAAAAAGTTGCAGGAAACATGTAGTAGTAGTGATTCCCCATTTGAAGCATACTACCGCCAAGTTGAGACATGCACTCAGATAGCATTGAACTGTTTGGTTGAAGATAGCCAGAAAAGGCCTGACATAGTGAAGATCATTGAGAAGCTTGAGGAGATTGAAATTGGCATTGGCAAGGTATATAATTGATATTATCTAATTTCTAAATACATTTACTTGGCTAGCTAGGTCAGGAACTCACAACTCGGGACATAGTTTACTATATGTGGAATGATGTAATCAATTCATTTTCTTATGTTCTTGTATCATATTTGGAATTTCTTCTCAAAAGTGTCGATCACTCTATCATTTAAGAGCCTAATATAGTTTATCGAGCCTCTAAAACTGATATTCATTGTTTCAACCATATTGCATTGATAGATAGGGAGAAAGCTGAATTGTATGTGTATGTTATCTTTTCTCTACAACTGAAATCTATAAGATACAATTTTGTGTTAAAATAACTATACTAACGTAAAATGATTTATTGTGTCAATTTGAACTATCGACAATGCATTAAATATATCAAGCTCTTTTTCTTGTTGGGAGACAAACAATCCACTCCCGTATTTATTTCCTTTAAAAAATGGTTTATTTTTTTATAGGTTTTAAGAAGTGGTTTCTATTATATGAAAATTTGGTTTATCACATACTTTGTGTGGGCAAACAGAAAGACTAAAGTTTCGATACTAATTAAACATTACTTCTTCTTCTTGTCCAAAATATGATTCCTTATCTGATTCATGTTCGTCGAACTACAAACCTCCAATATATTAATAATTATTGGCTCTGACAACAAAAATAGTGATATTGATCCAAAAATCAATATAGTTCTCACATAATATATTTTCATTTACACAAACTACACATTTCAATTAAATTGATTGTAAAAATATTCACCTTGAAAATTGTTTCAGTGATTTAAAAAACTATTATTATTACTGAATGAATTGTTTGGTTTTCTCACAAACTAATTGAAATCTTGCAGCTTCCCCGAGGAAGGATGTGGCATAAGTGTTTATGAAAGGACAATGCAAAATACTGATTTATTGTCAAGCCCAAGTTGGGATAAGCTAGAAATTGTTAATGCACGAAACATCAACAGATGTACTAGAAGAATTCATAGTGGGGAGGGAAGAAGAAAAAGGGGAAATAATAACTTCATTACTTGAGGGGTCATCAAAAAGATTTCCATCCTTCCTATACATGGTATTGGAGGCATTGGCAAAACAACTTTGTCAAGATTGATTTATAATGATCCAAAGTTCAAAAGTTATTCTAAAGCACGGGTCCATGTGTCGATAGATTTGACTTGAATAAAATCCGTGACTCTATTATTTCACAAGTATATGAAAAGAGAGTCAGGCTAATGAACTCAAAGAGCTACTTCATGGTAAGAGGATTATGATTGTTTTAGATGACCTATGGGAGGATAATCCATTTCAGTTGCAAGACTTGAAGGACATTCTATATCGTAATGATAGCAAAATAATTATTTTATTAACAACACGAAGTGAGAATGTTGCAAACAGAATATGTACAAACCATCAACCCTACAAGATATCACCCTTGACGGATGGTATGTGCTGGGATATAATAAAACAAAGAAGTGGTTTTGGTGCTAGAGATGACAAAGAAGAGTTGAGAGGTATAGGACAAGAGATTGCTCGGAAGTGTGCCTGGTGTGGCTTTAGCAGCTCAATCTCTAGGATTCACTTTGCGGGGCATGAATCTTGATCAATGGATGAAAGTGAAAGACAATGACATATGGAAAGAACATATTTCTATGGATCTCTCTTTGACGAATCATGTTCTCCCATCTTTAATGTTAAGTTATAGTTATATGGATCAATGTTTGCAGCCTTGCTTTACCTATTGTGCAATCTTCCCAAAAGGTCACCGGATAGTTAAAAAGATCTAATTTACCAATGGATTTCTTTAGGTTTCATAAAGCCAACAGAATTACTCTCAGTTATGGATCTATGCAAGAAGTATATTAGGCAGCTCCAAGGACTATCTTTCCTTCAAGAATCACCCAAGGTCTGTAATTTCTACATATTAATACTACATGAATATCTACGGTCTACAGACCAATATTTGGAATTTTTAGGACTTCTCTGATCCTTGAATCAATTTAAATTTAAAAGCTACTGACATACTACAAAGTATTGTAATCGTGCATTGGAGTAGAATGAGCACACAATGTCAAAACTTATCATGTTCTAGATTGGTAAAAGAATTGGTGGGCAAGAGCCCATATTTTAGCCATCCGAATGACAATAAAATTTCTATTGCCATATGGTTCTTCACAAGAATTTATACATATTCATATATAGCCATTCATATATAGCCATTATTGCATAAGTTGGTAAATATAAAATTACACTAGAATACACCAAATGCAGAACACAATTGCTTTTTACGAAAAGCATATACTAGGTATTTTTGGGCCAATTGTTTCATACTTGCACTTGCACACTTGGGCATTTTTAAAAAAAAAACGTTGGGTATATATAGCCATTGAACATCATATTACTATGTTCTTTTAACACGAGATATATCCTATATATAGGGAAATTATTACCTACGATCCATGGTGTAGTTACTCACATGTGTATATCTTTAGATTGCTCAACACTCACTACCCCAAATCAGTATATCCTTTGCCGAGTCCAAACCTCCCTTCACTACCGGAAAATAAACCAAAGATAACCAAACTGATAGTGATGTGGAGTTCAAATCACTGCCTTAGGGGTCAAGCGTCGGTAGTGATTTGAAGCAATACCTTCTTGTCGGATATCGGTACCAACTAGCAGAATGACTTGAAATAACACTACAGTTCGCAATGGCGCCGTCGGTGTTGAAGAACAAAACACTTTTGGTTGGAAATCCAAAACGGCAGTGTGAGCGGACAAAACATTGTCGGATTTGGGTAAAAACCGACAATGTTGTTTTGCACTCACACTTGCCGATTGCAATTAGAACCAAAAGTGTTTTGTTGTGTGCACACCGCCGGTTAGTTTTGAAAAGGCAGACGGTGTTCTAGACAGTCATACTACCGGCTTTTGGACGTCCGGCAATGATGGCTACAACAACACTGCAGGTTTGTGATAGCCGACAATGTTCATAAATTAGAATGACGAGGTTACAACAACGTAGAATGTCGGGTTTATCAACAAAACATTATAATCACGTGTTCGGATCACAAAGTCTCGGTCAGCAGACCAAGTAGTCTACTTGATTTGCGGTAGGTCAGTAGCTCACATGTTTAGACCTCCCACAATATCAAAAAGAAATTATAGTAGCCTATTGATATTGTCTGGCCCAAACAGCAAAATCCATAGCCTGTGCAATGGAAAATTGTCCCTCTTTTGACACTACCTCTTTTTTGATGAACTTGGCCAACTCCTCTTGCGGCGCTAATCTCGAATCTAGGATCCGGTTGTGCTTCATTCTCTTGCACTAAATATGAATTAGTAGAACATTTTATTGAATTATGTAAAAAAACCCAAATGAATTGGGGAATATACACATAGATTTGTCGTGTTTCATGTCGATTTCACGTCGAGGTATCTAACCATGGCCCACATTACATAGTAACCGCAATGATTGTTCCCATTGGCTGATTTAAGGGTTGCAAAGCCATTTCCTCAACCCTGAATGCGACAAATGCAGTCTGGAGTTTTCTTTGTTGGACATAGCCACATTAAAAAGTATGAAAACGGAAAAAAAATAGAATGCGCTATGATGATATCAAGTTTAGATTAGTGGTTAACAGACCTAACAAAAAAGCATATATGGAGAGAGTTGAGCCTATGTATTTATAGGCGTAGAGCAAGCATCACCATTGCACAAGTTCAAGTGCTAGGTGTGGAAGGATAGTAAGAAACACAACAAAATTATGCAGGTTTAGCAATCAAATGGCAGCAAGCAAAGTAGTAGTAGTAGAATTCAGTTAGAATTCAATTGTACCAGTCTCACAAGCAAAGTAAGTAGATATTAGACACAGTATTACACTGTTGGAAGACTCAAATTATAATATCAAGATTAAGATAAGATAATATAGCTATTGTTGTTAATAAACATTATTGTACCGATATAGCAATATATTTTGCTTGTTTTTGGAGTTTGTTGAATGTGTCTAATCTTCTCGTGAGTGGGTTAACACCAATGTTTCAAAAGGAGAGCCTTCGATTGCTAGTTATATACATTCCTCCATTTTTAAATATTTAGTAAGTTTAAGACAAGCTAAGTAGTTCACAGTTTAACTATTAGCTCATTCTAAACATTATATATTTGATTCTCAAAAAAAAATTATATATTTGAAAAAGAGGGAGTAATATTAAGAGACATAGACGAAAGTGTTTCCCTAAAGAAATTCTTGGTTAAATTAAACCTCAATGCTTATACATTTGTAATGTGACTTAAATAGTTCGATCACTTGTTTTTTATGAATCTGTCCAAACAAAGTTCGATCTGAAGTTTTTTTTTTTTGTGAAGTGGTCCCGTATACTCCTCACGGGATTTAATTTGGTATGTACAGAGATATTATACAAAATAAATTAAGTATAGGTGAGAAAGCTAACACTAGTATGTACTTATTATTGATGCAGACTTCTAGATTAGCGTATAGCGAAAAGGC
Source organism: Hyparrhenia diplandra (assembly GCA_015847255.1). NCBI lineage: Eukaryota > Viridiplantae > Streptophyta > Magnoliopsida > Poales > Poaceae > Hyparrhenia > Hyparrhenia diplandra. Next base: position 386,648 of record JADLZK010003168.1, read on the forward strand.
TGCAATTTTCACAATGCATGATCTAGTGCATGACTTGGCGATTTCACTATTAGGCAACAAACTTCTGGATAAGACCAATACTATGGTAAGCAGCAGGCATTGCCAATATGCGTTGCTCGGAGATTGCGGCATGCCACTGTGGTTGACAAGTGCAGCTGAGTTAATAGCACTACGTTTTCTTGACTGTCGCAGCATAGAACTACGCGGTGCTGCATTTGCACCTGCTACGTCCCTGCGAGTACTGGATTTAAGTGAGTGCTTCATTCACAAGTTGCCAAATTCCATTGGTGAACTGAAGGAGTTAAGATACCTTAATGCTCCTGGGACCGAGGATCAACAGTTTCCAGAATGTATTACAAAGCTCTCGCATCTGATTTACCTCAATCTTCATGGCTCTTTCATACGAGACATACCAGAGTCAATTGGAGAAATGAAAGAGCTGAAGCATCTCGATTTGTCAGGCTGCCAAGGAATCTGGGGATTACCAAACTCATTCATGAGTCTAGAAAAACTGGTGTATTTGGATTTCTTCGATTGCTTTCAGCTGAGGTTAGGTAAATCACAATCGTTGGGGAACCTGAGCCGATTGGAGCATTTGAATCTTTCGAGATGCAGGATCAACGGAGACCTGGCCAAAGCACTGTGTGGCCTCACGGAACTGCAATATTTGGATATATCACAAGCCGTTTGCTTAGGAAGCCTCTGTAGAGGGCTACAAGAAGTCCTGGTCAGGTTCACTAAACTCAAGTCCTTGAATGTACATGGATTCCTGGACAAGAACAGACACAGAGTTGCCCGGGCTGAAACTGAGAATTTCATTGAGGCCATCACCAGCGTTTCCAGTCTAGAATATCTTAATCTAGGCTGGAATAGGAATCTGTATAATATACCTGAAACCTTTGGGAGCCTCAGGAAGCTACATACACTAGACCTTTCGAATTGCGTCAACTTGCAGAAGTTGCCAGCTGCCATATCTGGAATTGACAACATGAACACTGTACATGTAGAAGGTTGCAACGGATTGGATAAGTCCACTCTAGCTCTGTTAAAGAATGTTGCAACGGTGATACCATATTTTGTAGTCCATGCTGGTGATAATGACTCTAACAGCAACCTATGTCAGCTTGAAAATGAGAATCCCGCTAAACTGGAGATAAGCAGGCTTGAGAATGTGAAGTCCCCAAGAGAGGCACAGAGAATAAAGCTGGTGGAAAAGCGAAGGATTAAAGAGCTAGGACTTGTATGGACTCGAGATGCAAATAGATTCGTTGTGGAAGACAAAGACGTGTTGGAACAACTAGTGCCACCATGCACTATAGAGCAAATGAAACTGCAGGGTTACAATAGCACTGGCTTTCTATCCTGGATGATGGACATTGCTACTTATCTTCCTCAGCTTGTACATGTTACCCTGGAGGACATGCCCAATTGCAGCAGCCTACCACCACTTGGTCAGTTACCAAACCTCAAAGAGCTGGTGATCGGACGAAAGGACAGCATCAGGAAGATTGGCCAGGAGCTGTACGGGGACGGGGGCTTACAGAAAAGAGCGTTTCCTCTGCTCAAGAGATTTTGGCTACGAGAAATGAAATTCCTGGAGGAGTGGAACACGTCATACTCATATTCCAGTGCCAGTGATGAGGATGGTTGTTCGAACAAGGAGCCCGCGTTCCCCATCCTATGGTGTTTGGTTATAGAAGACTGCCCCATGCTGAAATTCGGAACCGTGTCATCACCTCTGGTTCTGGGTAAAAACATGACCGTAAAAAGAAGCGGCCAATCCATACCATCGTCATGGAAGTACAATACGGGATTCGATGGTGGTTGGCTCTGTGCAGGAACCTTCCGACTTTGTATAGAGCGCTGTGACGCGCCTCTGCATCAGTGGAGCTTGCTTCGCCACCTCCCTGACCTCACAGAATTGATAATCAACAACTGCAGTGATCTCACATGTAGCTCAACAGATTTGCTTCGCTGTCTTCCCTGCCTCAAGGCTCTATATATCAAAGATTGCAAAAGCATTGCTGCACTGCCAAAGAGGCTAGGCGACCTAACCTCTCTCAAAGAAATTGAGATAAGTAATTGTGCACGTATCAAGGCTCTGCCAGAGAGCACACAACATCTCACCCAACTCCATAGACTAAATATTTACAGCTGCCCTCAGCTAGTTCGGCTTGGATGTCCCCCTCCCTGGGGACTCTAGAATTCAGGGATTGCAAAAGCATGGCTCAACTGCTAGAGAAGTTAGGAGAGCTCACCTCTCTCAAGGATCTTTACATAAGTAATTGCAGGCGTGTCAAGGTTCTGCCAGATAGCATACTACAACTCACCTGCCTCCGATGGCTAACAATTAATGACTGCCATCAACTAGTTCAGCTTCGATGTCCACCCTCCCTCGAGACTCTTTCTGTCTACAGTTGCAAAAGCATCGTTGAACTGCCAGATAGCATACAACAGCTCACCCAACTCCAACACCTAACAATTAATGGGTGTCCACAGCTAGTTAAGTTTAGATGTCCCCCTCCCTTAAGACTCTATCTCTCAGCGATTGCAAAAGCATGGCTCAACTACCGAAGAGGCTGGGAGACATCACCTCTTGAAGAACTTGACATAAGTAATTGTGAAGGTATCAAGACTCTGCCAGAGAGCATACAACAACTCACCTGCCTCCAATGCCTTACAATTAATAACTGCCCTCAACTAGTTCAGCTTCGATGCCCACCCTCCCTCGAGACACTTTCTGTCGACAGTTGCAAAGGCATTGTTAAACTGCCACAAAGGCTGGGAAACATCACCTGTCTCAAAAATCTTACGATAACTAATTGCGAAGGTGTGAAGGGTCTGCCAGAGAGCATTCAACAACTCACCTGCCTCCAATGGCTAACAATTAACTACTGCCCCGAGCTAGCTCGGTGGTGCAAATCAGAGGAGAATAAGATGAAGCTCGCTCACATCAAAGAGATCGTACGTGCTCTCCCAATCTTTGAATTACAATAATGTTCTCTATTTGAATGCTGACTACTCCTTTTATCATCTTATTAGTAGTAATTCCCGTCTATTATACATTAGATTCTTAGAAAAAAAAATCTCTTGCAAGAAGTATATACCGAAGAATGTTTTTTTACTTCTTTTTCATCAGTTTAAAAAGGTCCTGCTTCATTTACTAGTAACAGAAAAACATGATAGATAAAACATTTGGCCCTACCAGTCAGTTTCAACACAACAGGAAGAAGATATGAAGCTTTAACATTGATTGTAAAGTGACTAATCTATTATACAACACCAAAATGGCCTTGTTGTACTTCTGCTTATTTTTTTCAATGACTGGTTTTCCAGATAATAGATTGTGAGCAGCTAAGTGTGATCAGCATGGAGGAGTCAGATAGTGAAGTCAAGACAGAGTTGGAGGTATGGTGCAAAACAGTTTCTCCAAAAACAATAAATCAAAAGCATCTTACTCATTTTATACTTATATTAGTACTCCTACATGTTACTGGTTGCAAATAGTCCTTTTTAACATTTCTTTGTTCCAACAACACCAAAATAGCCTTGCTGTACATCTGCTTATTTTCTTTCAATGACTGGCTTTTCAGATAATAGATTGTGAGTGGTTAAATGTGATCAGCATGGAGGAGTCAGATATTGAAATTGAGACAGAATTGGAGGTTTGGTGCAAAACAGTTTCTCCAAAAAAAAAATAAATCAAAAGCATCTTACTCAATTTATACTTGACAAAATAGTCCTTTTTAACATTTTGTTTCCAACAACACCAAATTGGCCTTGTTATACATCTTCTTGTTTTCTTTCAATGACTGGCATTTCAGATAATAGATTGTGAGTGGTTAAGTGTCATCAGCATGGAGGAGTCAGATAGTGAAGTCGAGATAGAATTGGAGGTATGGTGCAAAAGAATTTCAAAAAAAAAAAAAAGCAAAAGCAGCTTACTCATTTTATACTTTACTACTCCTACAGGTTACAGGTTGCAAATAGTCCTTTTTAACATTTCTTTGTTCCACTAATTTTTTATGCAGCATGACATTGTGTGCTCTAAGTGAAAAAAGTTTAAGTACACTATTCATTTTAAATTTTAAGTCATTTTGGCTTGTCAAGATATATAGTTTTTACTATGGATGTAGACACAGCACATATCTAGGAATAAAAATCTATAACTATATATGTTAATAGAAAAGCCAAAGTGGTAAATAACTAAACTCTAAACCGCGAATAATAATAATTTGGAGGCCTCACGGATCGGGGCTTCTGCTTCCTCTTGATCAATAGCTGCAGCATGCATGAATCTCAATCCTGCCATGGTAGGCTTCCGCAAAGCTTCTTATCTTCTTGGCCAATCGCTGCCGCACACCTCCCGCGATCCTGCCGTAGCATGCCTCTTCTTCTGAAAAATAAAATTGCATGCGCGGCCTGATGCCGCCATTGCTCTACGCACTGTGCTTGCAGCATTGTACTAATTTGAAATTGGGGAATAATAAAGAAAATCAATGCTGAATCATCAATTAGGAGTTGGAATTAGAAACACTGATGGCCAAACATTGCGAGATCTATTCTCCTAATACCATAGGAAAGTATATATAAAAAAGAGTGACTTGGAGAAATCAGGATAATTTGTGTTTTATTTGTATCCCTGACTCCCTGTCATCCATTGTTCGAACTAGATATCGCGTACTGCACTAACCTGCAGAGCCTGCCAGATATGTCCTCTGTACCTCACTACAAGAATGGGGGCAACCCCGTTACCAAATTTTTCTGGTCCATGCTGCTTATGGTGAAGCTATTAGTAATCTTTATTAGCTAGAATACGAAAATCCTACTAACTCTGCGTTTTGTCGTCTTGAAACAGCAAAGTCTGCAGTAGATGCCCAGAGAACAAAGCTGGTGGAATGCCTAGAGGAAGAGGTGTGGAAAACACGATATGAAATGGTTAGAGTACTGCAATAATCTCACATTCAGCTCAACAGCACTGCAATAATTCCGATGTCTCCCCTCCCTCGAGAAGCTTTATGTGAAAGAGTGCAAAAACATTGCAGCCGTTTGAAACAGACTGGAAGACCTCAGTTCTCTCTAGAAATTTAAGATAAGTAATTGTCAAGGTATCAAGGTTTTGCCAGAGAGCATACAACAACTGACATGCTTCCAACGCCTATAAGTTAATGACTGCCTCGAGCTAGTCCAGTGGTGCAAATAAGAGGAGAATAAGATGAAAATCCCTCACATCAAACAAATAGTATGTATGCTGCCAATCCATCTATTGTTACCATCTTTATTTGCATTACCTACTATTTTATCATCTTATTGGTATATATGGGATCTAGTACATCTCCATTACATATCTTAGAGCTCTATGGGTGCCGTGGTGGATACGTGGCTTTTTTACACGGTGGAGGTTCCCTTTCTTGAAAACAATTACACTACATGTTTAAGAATGGTTTTTCTTCAACCTCGTAGTATTCCTCATATGTTTGGGAGTTAGCTACAGGGTTTTGGAAGGATTTTAAAAGCTTTAGTTCTGCTAGGAGTGGCAGCTACTTGTTGGTCGCTTTGGTTATGCAGAAATAATTTGGTGTTTGAAACAAAACATTGTTATTCAACTATGCAGGTGGTATCTTCGGTTATCCATCGGGTTCGTGCATGGGCTATCATCTAGAAACATACTTCACAGGCTTTGGATGTGGTGTCATCACAACAATTGGCGCAAATGGTCAGGGTGTTTTTTTTCCAGGCACATGGGTGGCGATCTAGTTTAGGATTGATAGTCATTAAAATACCGGATTTTTTTAATTTTAATAGTTTGGTTCAGGCTGTGTGCTTTTCCAGAGGCCGGGAGTGGGTTCAAAATTATTGTGTCAACTCGATGGATGGGAATGATTGTAAATTAATAACACCCCCCCCCCAACACCCCACCCCACCCCCACCCCTTTCCAAAAAATAAAGAATGGCTTTTCCTTCTTTTTGGTCAATACAAGAAGGTAGTTGAAGTATGCACACCTATTGCTTAGTTTAAAATGCCGGCTATCAAATGCGTATCTATCATCAGTGTTTATAAATATATAAATATCATGAACAAAGTATTTCCCTATGGTTCAGTGAGGGTTACATGCATCATTTGCTTCATTATATAATATATTTGTACTCCCTCCGAGATGGTATTAGAAGTCGTTTTGGACAAGGTTTGGGTCAAACATCGGGAATATAAATCATCAATAACTTTTAAATTGTTGAGTTTGTAATTGTAAAAATTATATAAGTAGATTTGTCTTAAAAAATACTTTGATAAAAGTATACATATATCACATCTTCATAAATATTTTTATAATAATAAGATGTCAAAGTTGTGTTTTGGAGACCGTGTCGCTGTCCTAAACGACTTCTAATACCATCCCGGAGGGAGTACTAGGAATTCCTCAGATAGGATAGAATCTAATTATTTACATGTGAATATAATTTGACTTTTTTATTAAAAATGTTTTTTTATGCATGCTAACCTATCAATCAATTTCAACACAACAGTAATAAGATATAAAACTATAGTACAGCACCAAAATGAGGAAGTTGTACATCAACTTATTTTCTTTAAATAGCTGGCTTTTCAGACGTTAGATGATGAGTTAAGTGTGATGATTGGGAGTCGGACCATTAAGTAGAGGAAAAAAAATGGAGGTACGGTGCCTGACATTTTCAGAATTAGTGTCAACTGTACTCATTTTAGGAGAACATTGATAGTCGTGAATAACGAGTACTTCCCTGTTTCACTAATTTCATCTGTAGCACATCATCATGTATACTATAAGAAATTATTAGTTCTGCAAGGACAATCTTAACAGCATGGCATAGTTGTGACAACATTAACTTTTAGCACATAGTCTATCTATTCTATCTATCTATCTATTCTATTCTATCTATATTATATACTATATATATATAATAATATATATTATATTATATTATTATTTATATATATATATATATATATATATATATACTATAAAAAGACTGAAGGATTTGAAAATCATTTGTTACTCAGAAAACTTTCTACCCACTCTCGTTGACATGTGGACCCACGGAAGATAGATGTCAGGAACATATGGAACATCTGTGTTTCACGTTGCCGACTCCTCCTACTCGGTGTTATTTTCCACCAGCAAAAAAGTTTACCCGCCCGCGCGTACCCACTCCCTTGGTCACGAACTTTTCCGCGGTTTCTTTACAATCCCGGCGCCGCAAACCGCTGACCCCAGGCATGTCGATCCTTCCTCGTCCGCTCTGTCCCTCCGCCTCTCTGCGTCTTGTCCCGTCGCCATGGAATGAGAGGGCACCGGTGAGGGCGGCCCCGTCGAGGCATGCAGGCTCTTCATCTCACCGTTCCGCGCACGAGGCCGGTGGCGGCCAATCGGTCGTCCAACAGATGAGCCACCGGCCAGCGCCACCAGGATGACCAGCCCCATATCGATCGTTGATGCCGGCCTGAGATCACGAGGCAACCGCAGCAGCACGTGCACATCTTGACGACCTCCAACCGTAAGCAGTCATCTTCCTCATAGGAATCCTCATCTGCATCTCGAGAAGCCTGCCCCTCTTAAATCCCTCACTCTGTGCGTATGTCTCTGCCCCTTGCAATTTGTTTCCTTCATGGCTACATTGTGTAGTTATCCCAAATTATTTTAGGTCACCAGTTGCATCTTTTAACAAGACATAATTAGGGTAATCAGTGTGTTCCTGTATTAGCAGTTGCAATTAGTTTACTCCTAGGAGATCCACTTCCACATGGAGATAAACAAAAGAAGAACACCTGCTCTCATACCAAGATCCGTTGAGCCAGATGATTGACCCATCATTCTACCACCTTTATTTTTTTCAGTCTTGTAGAGTGTTAACATTGAAGTTACTGCAGGATTCTCCTTGTTGACAGGACCAAGTTTGGTAGAGTTTGATAGATCCTATGCCAGTTATCAATCTTTATAGATTAGTAATCATAATTTTGGATATGTGTTAGATCAATTCTTCAGACATAACTAATTCTCTACGTATTTGCAGATTTCAGTATATGAATATTTACTAATCTGCTGATATTGAGGTGTTAATCCATTTGTTCGTTCGCAAATGCTCAATAAAAATACCTTCAAGGTACTGAAATCCGCACTCACATGATTTTATATTCATATACAGAATTTATAATAATTTTGTGGCTGTTACCAGTGCATTGACTAAGGATCTCCAAATTTGCAATTTCTTATTGACAGAAGATTCTTGATACTGCACAAGGAAATATATAGGTGCCAAGTAAGCTATATGCATCCAATTCCTTGTTATTTTAATGACTTGTTCCGATTATCATACTACACAAGGAAATATATAGGTGCCAAGTAAGTTATATGCATCCAATTCCTTGTTATTTTAATGACTTGTTCCAATTATCTTATCTTTATAATTAAATCATATAATCAAATTTCAGGCTGCTGGAAATAATCAATTCTTATATGAATGAAGAAAGTGAAAGAATTCATAATGTTCTGCTAAATGAGCCTTGAGGGAGAAGACCACAGTTATACATGTTTATTCAACAATCCTTCTGTATTGTGTACACAATATAAAGATCGTTCCAACCTCGTTGGTTGTACGTAGTTTCATCCTATTTATGAGCATGATACAAATATTAATAAAAAGAGCCGTTTCATGTGTTGTTGTGACGTGTTAGTGTATAATTATAAGACAATCAGAGTTATTGTGGCTCCGTCGCACACAAGAATAATAACATATGGTAGGTTGTAGAAAAACAATTGACGACCTCAGATGTGGTTGCATGATGCTAGATAACACTATGATATTAACGATGACAAATGTGTTCATTATTCAACTTTGCTAAGACTTTTTGTGACTGCTTGTTGACATTTAACGACCACATATCCTGTTTTTAATATCACTTTTTCTTGTGGTTAAGAGAACTACTTCTATTTCCATTATTGCAATCCAACTAGGGAAGATCCTCGGTTCAAGAAAAAAAATAGGAAAACCTCATCACATTTTTTTCTTTTTTTTTTTTGCGGAGAATTCAAAGGTTGAAAATGTTCTTCAACGTATATGGTTTGATTGATCACATTTAAGAGGTTGAAAGTGTTCTTCAAAGGGAGCAACAAAGATGTAACCAATTGTGAGTTTGTCCATGCGTGTTGTTTCTTGCTGAGCTTTCCCTTTCTAGAAATTTTCTATTTTACTAGTTGAACGCCCGTGCGTTGCTACGGGATAACTAAATTTTATATAAAAAAACATGGATCGCATGATAAGATAACAATACTATGAAATTAAATAATGATATTAAAATGATATTTAATCCAAACAAGTTTTGTGAAAGCAACATAATCAATCACGGATTTCGTAGCAATGATACATTAGGAGATTTCATGTTAGTAATGAAACACAAGCTTAGAAAGAGATTGTCAACCACATATATATAACATTAGCTGGTTTATTTGGGAAACGATGCTGCACATTTGAGTCACGGCTCATGACCAAGCCACTCTAGCAATGGAACAACCAATGAAGACCGGGAAGTTGACTGAAGCTAAATACAAGATCCGAACTATACCTAACAACTGTAATCCTGAAAGTCATACGAAGTATCTTTCCTGGGCTACTGAAATGCTTAGTGAACTTGAGTTGCAATCATTCCCTTTTCTCATAACTCAATATTTTGCAAACAGACAAAATTCATGAGTGCTCAATGATGGAAAACAGTAAATAATGTTGTGATTTAAAGATTCTATAACAACAGGAAAGATAATAAACAAATGATAGAATGGAACAATATGAATCCTTAACAAAAAAATATCATTGCTTCATAAAGTGTGCATTCAAAAAATCATTTTGCCACAACTGCTTGCTGCACCTACTGATCCTTTCCGCCTAGCAACATGACCCATAAGCTTGGCGTCCTTAAACCAGTCAGTCACTATGAGCTCCATAAGGCACTTCCCTGATGGTACCTGCAGTGTCAAATGATAAAATAGTATGCACTTGATTGCCTGCTAGGCCTTTTAGAAAGAGAAACCAAATTGTTACTTGAACACATGGACCTTTCATGTGGAAAGTTTAGGTACTGGCCAACAGTTATGACTTTTCTCGTTTGTAAAACAACTTTCCAGATGCCCATATCCTTCGATCTATGATGTACAGAAGAATGGGAACTGCATGCGAGAACCATCAATTAAAAGCAACCCGCCATGGATGTGAAAATAAGCAAAGCATAGTAAAAAAACAAAATCCTATTTCTGACCCTGCATATTCACACAACACATACGAAACATTTTATTTTTAGTACGTAGTTCTTGCATTTAACTGGATAAAAAACAAAATGAGCTAATATTTTTCATATTCTGCTATCATTTTTGGTCTCCAACTTCCAGGATAATGTTAACTTAAACAATAAGCTAAATCAGGCTGAAAATGCTGGTGGAAGGAGGGAAACTGCTAGGGTTGTAGTAGATAAAGAGGTGGTTTGTGAACAGGCAAGATCAAGTGACAAGAATCTCCATTGCATGAAAAAACCCTCTAAATTTCTACCAAACGGCCATGTTTCAGAATTGCCCCCAAATGTAGCCAAACGTCTTGTTATTGAACAATGCAAATTTGATGGATTTGGTCATGATTGTGTAGCAACTACTGCAGCAGGAATTTCAAGCCATGGTGAACAGCAGAAAGTAGCAACACCGACATGCAACTTGATTTCCTGTGTTCCCTCTCACACATGTAGTCCACGATAGCAGGAATGTTGAAAAGAAATGCTTAACAATACTGGAGTGTTGAAAACAAAATTCTCAAACACTCATTACTTGTGAACTGATAGAGGCTATTCTAAAAAAGAAAGCAATATATTTCTATGCGACTATGCCACATTGTAGTTCGTCCTACTGAACTATAGGAGAAAATGAATGGTTTAACATAGTGAGATTAAATGACAAGCTAAAGAAATATTTTTTACATTGATGACGTGAAAAGGTAAGACAGCTGAAAGAGTAGTGGAGATGACAACAATAGTAATTCCCTTGAAACAATAGTATATGCCATGTAACAACTAACAAATGCATGGGATAGAACAAAGATCAATTCACCAATAGTGCACACAGGTATGGGTCCTATGAGCAACAAAGCTACCTCTAAATCAAGCTTTTTTCAAGGAAAACAACAATCAGCAATCAAGATAATATCTATACAATAGACCTTGTAAGCTGCTGGTGAGAAGGAATTCTTAAGGAAGGCTGACAGTTACTTTATTTACTTACATTCTATATAATATCCATTGCAGTAGTAGGTGGCCATATATGACATAGGGTAGGCTTTTCTAGGACAAAGGATGTACATCTAGTATAATTCCTTGGCTTCTGGAATCAGATTTCAAACTTAGTAGTCTTGACCTGTGGATACACTTATTTAATTAGGGGATACACTATCAAGGCCATGGATAATATATATAAGTTTTTTCTCTAACTATACCATGCTAATATGTTAAAAGATGCAACATGCAACAATGCAGAGAGGCACTGAATTTGGAATTTTTTTAAAAAAAGCTCTAACAAGCAGTATGATAACATCTATTTTATTTACCTCATTACAGGCATTGCTTTGGCCGGATTTGAAAACAAACCAAAGCAGATGTTGAAGTGAGCTTTTGTTAACAAGCAATATGCAACAATGTAGTGACTGAACTGTTTTATTTACCTCCATCACAGCGTCATGCGGTAGGTGCCGGTAGGCAGACGTGGAGCCAGCGGGACTGAGTTTAGCGAGGCGGCGATGCCAAAGGGTCACTGCAGGAACACCACACCCTTTATGATTATGCTTCCCATCTCCAATGCAGTAATTATCACACTTGAAATTAGTCTATTTTCAATGCATAAATAATGAAATAAGTGTATTCCTCAGAGCTTAAATTGTCGAATGACATTAGATTTAATTTTAATATGTTGTGCCTAGAAAAGTGAAAGATATCGCAACCCTCCAGCAACCATAATTTTTCTTATACAACCACTAATAGTATTGGCACCATGGGGTTGAGGCGCTAAGCATGCACTTGTACCTGGCACCTGAACACCAGTTAGGAAGTAGAAATTCAGAAACACAGTCAACACCAATTATCCGTGACAATGCGGGAACATTTGATACAATACAACAGCATGGCTCATACAGGATCTATCTATTGGCTCAGAAATAGGATATGATTCTTTATTCAGGAAAAAAAACATACATATGATTCAAACTATGGGCCTGCAAATATAAACAAATAGAGGATTAAAAATTCTTCAAATTTCAGCTGAACATTCAGTCATGTTAAAAAACCATAACTGTAGTTCTGCAACTAATTTTCAGTTTCCTGACAGAAAGCTAACACACATGTAAAAGCTATCACATTAGCAACCACCAGTTAGCCATTCAGTGATGTTCAAAAAACCATAACTGCACCTAATTTTCACTTGACTGGCTGATGGGCTCTTTCATCAGTTTTCATGATAACATGATAACATCAGGATCACATATTTCGCAACAGAGGAAGTTTTCGAAAATTTGGTACAACGCTCTTCAAGTTTAATATTATCTAATCTAATAACTTCAGGGTGCTCGAGCTCATTATTAATTAAAAAGACAAAATACCTTTTTATAGGCCAACAGCATGCTTGCATTTGTTTATTAATTGATAGTTCACATAGTACATGTAATAAGTAGCCTTGACCTTACTGTTAACCTGCATGAAAGCCAAATCTGCATAACTATGTCAATACACATCAATTAGGAACTCGTTTGAGATGAATAATACATGTTCCATGTTAAATTTATTGATCCTAAGCATGGTCATTCAATTTTTAAAGCAATAGTTAGAAATATGTGATTATTTGCAAACTGGATCTTAACGTCCAATAAAAAGAAGGAATGAAATGCTATCTTTGCAAGGAGATAAACATTACAGCATAGTAACTGAAAGCTTGTCAGTCCTCACCTGGCTCGAAATAGCTACGACATGGTCATCAATTCATCATGGAATCTTTACCAACGCCACGGTAGATGACCAACACGGAGTGCCGCACGACCACGAGCAGCTTGCTGGTGCGGCCATGGATCTGCAATGCAAGGATGGCCGCAGTGCACGACGGCGAGGACGACGTGAGTTCCTCATGGCCGGGCGCTGCACCTTCACCGCGCGCACGGTCTCCTCCACCACGGCGCTGAAGTGCGCGAACGCCGATTTGTGCAGGCGCGCCGGGAGCCGCGGCAGCTCCGTCTCTGCCGGCGCCTCCGACCTGCTCCGCTCCACGTGCGCCGTGTGCTTGGGCTCGGGCTCCGGCTCCGGCTCGCGCTCTGGCTCCACAGCGCGCTCGACGAAGACGACGGGACGAACCTCCTTCTCCGTCTCCAGCGCCGCAGGGGCTGCACGTGCTCGCGCCCCAGATCGAGATCCGCCACCCCGGCCTCGGCGCGCTTGGCTCTCGGTCCGGAGGAGAGGCCACGGCGAGGACAGCGAGGGCACAGGGGAGGCGCGAAGGGCGGCAACGATCGTCCTGTTGCCGCCGGCGGTGCGGTCATCGGGGATCCTGGTAGTGTGGGCGCTGGATGCGGCGGGGGCGTGACCTTCTCCGATTTCTGCCACGCCATCGATGCGATGAGGAGGCAGTGTTGCGAGGAGGAGGAGGAGGAGGCGTCGCAGGTGGAGGCGGCGCGTTGTCGCGAGGAGGGGCTGCGGAGGGGAGCGGACGCGGTGACGGAGATTGTGGGGAGACAAGTTGCATGGATCACGGTATATTTCTTTTTTGACCGAGCGGAGGGGAGGAAGGTAGTAAAGATTCTATTTTTGCATGACAGGAAAAGGCATGGAGAGGGGGGGCGCGTTCGCATGCCAGGGGAGAGGGGTGGACACAAACAAATGTCACACCAAAAAATGACCCCTTTCATCCTTTATATGTAATCCTTTATATGTAGTAAAAAGATTGAGCAATGGATACTCGGTGTTATCATGTTGTGCTATGGCATGAGTGAATCATATACTTTTCATCATAGTATCATAAATGGTAACAAGAATGTAATATCCCCAAACGTGATCATTGAAACAGAATTTACAACCACCTCGTAATTGCCTCATATAAGTGTATATATGTAATGAATATTGTCACTAGGTCATTGTATTTAATTAATTAGTTTGCAAAGTTGACAAAATAGTGTTTTCACGCACGTGCGTGTCGCATGTGCATTTCTACTAGTAATATAAATAGCTCAAGACAACATTAGAGACAGATCAAACTTATACAAAGCAAGTTTCATAAAGTACAAACCAAAATGGTTCCATAAAAGTTCGAACTGAGTCGTTATATGACTTGTGATTTCTGGAGCAACAAGCCGATGACAATTAGTGTGATAACTATCCATCATAAACTTCTTGTATGCTTATGTTGACGTGGTCCTCCTAGCTGCTCCAAACCAATGCGAAAATTTTGGCACACTACTAGATGATGCATTCAATGTCCATAAACATTCAACGGAAAGAAAGTATGATGTTTTAAATCATGTTGACCAATTCTGGCTTGCGAACAGTTTATGAACTGAATCTGAGCAACAGAGGAAGTACGCAACAAGAATGTAGATTCAGTCAGAAAACAAAGATACAATTGTGAGTCCTGTACTAATCTGTAGAATCGGTTTAGCCGTCGCCGGCACTGCTCTGCAGCCTATGCTAGCATTGCTGAACCCACCAAAGAGGCAACATAATCAGAGAGAAGGGATAACAAAAGCAGCTGCTGCAGCTTGCAGGGAGCTCCTTCTCCTTGTCCTCTTCCAAGACGTTCCAGATGAAATGGTGCATGTCTTGGCCTAGCCATTGCAGCATGTAAGGTAATGTAACAGTTTTTTTTTTTTTTTTTTTTTTGACGGGTAGTGTAACTGTTTGAGTACTTGAGTTCGTGCGTGCCTCTGTTAGCAGAACCAGGACCAGGCTCTGTGTGCTTTCGCTGTTTTTTTTAAACTGTTTCTTAGGCATGGACCCATGGTGCGCCATGCCCTTTAAGAATGAAAACAGAGCGTATACTTTCTGGAGTGCTGCACCTTCTTAAGTTAAATCACCACACAACTCCCAGCTCAATTCAGTTGCAACTGTGCAAAAGAGAAAATCAGATGCTTGATTATCAGATAAAGATTGCTGAGGGTGCTAAGTTGGCTGAAATATCTGTAAGGTAGTGGCAGGCATTTGACATAGTACCACGCATATTCCTCAATCAAAAACCTTATATTGGACTGTTCGTCATCGTACTCAACAATTGGCATCCTATGGTGCTTGCACATAAACAATATTGATGGTGTTTTCACTCTAGCTAGTTCAATTCAATTCGTTGGGCGGCACGTATGGACAAGTCTGGTTTTGAAAAACATTTACGTCCTTGTTGATGTGAACAAGCTTTTGCATTTTGTATGCCTACTTGCTGAACCACCAAACAAGCGGCCCATTTACTTTAATGAAATCCGACTTTCTTATGTATCCAAAGCATGGTTTGGTGTCGGTTGGCATAGTTATCTCCCACCCACCGCTGATATACTCTACTTGCAAGTTCACTTTGCTCCACTCCCATTTCTACAACTCCGCCTCTGTGTTGCCAAACATCTTCAGGTCCAAAAACTCTACTAAAAAAAGTGGAGTTGAGGGCCAACTCTACGTTTTTTATTCTGGAGCACTCCAGTTTTTTGAGTTTTATATGCCGTCTTATTTAAAACCTCAATCATTCCCTCTTTCCCACTTCACACCTTAGTACGCATTGTTTTTATAGAGATAAAAGCACTTTCCCATGGCTTCACATGGAGTTGAGATGTAATTACCCATGTTATCACTCATTAATCACGAGTTCAACTAGTATAAATTTTAGTCGCAAGTGAAACAGCAGCAGGCATCATCTCAGTTTATTTACTACCAAGATGCTGTTGGCACTGGCAGACAAGCAAGACCTCATCGCCACAAGTCAATAATAAACAGAGTGAGGACGCCCTTGGTGCTTGCAAGCAGAAATAAAATAGAGGAGGAACACGGTGCCGTATGTGATACTCGATCCGTGTGGGTCAGACGAGGAGACCACTAGTCTACTAGGCGCGCCACACGCGGTAGCCGGTGGGTGCCATGTCCTCTGAGCCTCTCTCGTGCAACAAATTTTTTATACCAATTAACATGCTTGTTAAAGCACCCAGAGCACGCAGTGCTTCTGCTCAACCCCCTTCCAGAGCAGAGAGGACACAGCCATACCTGTCATACACGGGCCAGGGAAAGCAAGGAGCAAGCCGCGCGCGTCGTCTCCACTCTCCGCCGTCTCCGGCCGGAGGCGACCAGATCCTTCTTCCAGCTATACGGTAAATATGTGCTTCCCTTAATAACAACGTATAGATACAGCTGCATCACTTAAAGCGGAATTTCTACGTTGGATGCCACAAGCTAGGAGGTAGCCTTGTCAGAATTGCAGTGTTTCTCGTACCTCTTGGACTATATATTCCTGTCCAATTTATTGGTATTTTTCCTAAATATAATGGGGGTTTTCCCACTATTTCCGGTAGTTAAAAGGGGCGGCATGCGCGTATGAACACCGAAGGGAATAATCCCACGAGGAATTTTACACATTACTTGCCTGTCTTTAATTATTTATATGCATTACTAGTAGCCAGTAGTAGCCCAGTCCACATCTCTTCTAATCTAGAGCCCTGCATACAGTCCCAATACCCTCTGATCCACGCAGCAGTTCATCGCAATCTCATTCTTGGGTGGGCCTGCACTGCTCTGCTCACCGCCTTTGCTTCTGTACCAGCAAAAATAATATTCTGCAGTGCATATGTTTCAATCTTCTCACCCAGGGGTCACGACTAACAGAAATTACAGCACACAACTATGGTGTCGCTGCCTGAGGATCTACCACTTCAATTCATAAGGGAAATTCTGATGACTTCTCACAGGAGCGCATACTTGGCCAAGGAGCATTTGGAGTTGTTTACAAGGTAAGATTCAGGCATGCTCAATTTTTATCAACTAGAGTAATATGTCTGGCCAACGAAAAAGTTGTGTAGTGCTTAGAAATGAAATGGTATTACTATATCAATCAATGTGCACAGCAAACATATTCTCGAGATGTGGTAACAACAAATAAAACAAACCCAATCCCTACATTTCCTGCTTTATCAAATATAAGGTGTCAAGTTATACTAAATACTAACAACATATATTTGGCAGGGAGTCACTAAAGATGGACATGTTGTTGCTGTGAAGAAGTTGAAGCCTTGTCTTGCCGACCTAGGCAACAAGCAGTTTCGAAATGAGTTTGATACCCTGACAAAGCTGAACCATCAAAACATTGTAAAGTTTCTTGGCTATTGTTATGATACAAAGAAAATACCTTTTGTCATGCCGGATGGAAGTAAGCTTATTGTTGATGAGATATGTGTAGCACTCTGCTTTGAGTATTTGGAGAACGGGAGTCTACAAAACCATCTTTCTGGTAGAGCTGCTCCATTTCAGTATGCCTCTAAAGAATATTGACTTCTATATTGCATTTGATTAATATTTTTTTTTGTTTACTGCTATAGACGGGCTTTGTGAACTTAACCTTGACTGGCAGAGGCGGTTAAAAATTATCAAAGGGATTTGTGAAGGCCTAAAGTATATGCACAAAGATCTACCAGAACCAATTTACCATTTTGACCTCAAACCCGACAATATACTGCTAGATAAAGATATGGTTCCAAAGATTGCGGATTTTGGTCTGTCGGAATCTTTGGTCAAGACATAATGCGGACCACACATGGTCCATATGGAACGATGTAAGTCGAATGCATCTCCTAAAATTATCTAATTCCTTTTATAACCCAACAAACTATGTGCATTACAAATTCATTGCATGTGACACAATGTGGTTTCAGCCTCGAATACATCCATGGAGGTAAATCTCAAGAAAGTTTGACATATTCAGCTTGGGTGTCAGAATGATAAGAATATTGTCGGGGCCCTTGAGCTACCACGAAAGTTCCGACATATCTTCTTATTATGAGTATATTGAACAAGTAAGAAATGGTACATCTTAATATAAGACTATTTTTAATATAATTATACGTCATATTTACATTTGAAATAGTATCTACTTTCTTGACCCCTTCGATTTATCAGGTCCGAGAGATCTGGAGGAACAAGTTGCGTGAAACTTGCAGTAGTAGTGATTCCTGCTCGCCAAGAATACTGCCGCCAAGTTGAGACATGCACTCAGATAGCATTGGACTGTTTGGACAGAGAAAGTCAAAAAGGCCCGACATAGTGAAGATCACTGAGAAGCTTAACAGGATTGAAGTTGGCATTGGAAAGGTAATTAATATCGTCGCATCATGTTTTGCTTGAAGCTTAACGGGATTGAAGTTGACTATATGTGAAATCTTGTAATCAGTTCACTTTGTTTGTTCTGCTAGGATATTTAGAATAATCTCTTAAGTGTTGATTAGTCCATGATCCAGCATCCTAATATAGTTTCTTGACCTTTTAAAACTGATATTCATTGTTTGAACCACATTAATGGTTAGGCATAAAGCTACGCTATTTGTGTACGCTATCTTTTCTCTTCAATAGAAAGCTATAAATTTGTAGATTCTAAATTATTTGGAGAAAAACAATACTAACATAAGCGAATTATTGTGTTAATTTGAACTATCAACAATGCGTTAAAGATGAAGCTCTTCCGCATGTTGGGAGTAAAAACAATCAAAACCACTATTTCTTTTATGGGGTGATTTTTCTTATATGGAAATTGGTTTATCACATTGTGTGCATGGATAGAAAAGCTGAACTTTGCATTTTGCAGCTTGCTAAGAAAGGATGTGGCACAAGTTTTTCTATTCAGAGAGTGCATAATAACGGTATAGAGATGAGAAAGCAATCAAAGGATATCAGTTCAACACCGAATAATACTGATCTCTTGTCAAGCCCAAGTTGCACTAATCTAGAACTTATTGATGCACAAGAAAATCAATAGATGTAGTAGAAGAAATTATAGTTGGGGGAGAAGAAGAAAAAGGGAAAATAATATCTTTACTTGAGAACTCATCGAAAAGTATTTCCATCCTTCCCATATATGGTATTGGAGGTATTGGCAAGACAACTTTTTCAAGATTGATTTATAATGATCCAAAGTTCAAATGTTATTGTAAAGCATGGGTTAATGTGTCACAAAGATTTGACATGAAAAAAATTGATGAGTCTATTACTTCACAGGGCTATTCGAAGAAAAGAATCATGCTAATGAAAGACATGCGGTACGAGAGTTCCATCACAACGCTACTTCCTGATAAGAAGGCTATGATTGTTTTAGATGACCTTTGGGAGGATAATCCAGTTCCATCGATGGAGTTGAAGGATAAGCTATATCATGATGATACCAAAATAATTGTTTTAGTAACAACACGAAGTGAGATCAAGGTTAAGAGAATATGTACAAATCTTGAACCACACAAGATATTGCCCTTTGAAGGAAATGTGTTGGGATATAATTAAACAAAGAAGTGGTTTTCGAGCTAGGGATGACAAAGAAAGGTTGAGGAGTATAGGACAGAGATTGCTCGGAAGTGTCTTTGGAGTGGCTTTAGCAGCTCAATCTCTAGGATTCACTTTTTATGGGCATGAATTTTGATCAATGGATGAAAGTGAAAAGACAGTGATATATGGAAAGGAGATATTTCAAAGGATATGTCTTTGCCAAAACATGTTCTTGCATCTTTGATGTTAAGTTATGAATATATGGATATATGTTTGAAGCCATGCTTTACCTATTGTGCAATCTTCCGAAAAGGTCACGCGATAGTTAAAAAGTGATCTAATTTGCCAATGGATATCTTTAGGTTTCATAAAACCAACAAAATTACTCTCGTTATGGATCTTTGCAAGAAGTATATCATGCAGCTCCAAGGACTATCTTTCCTTCAAGAGACACCCAAGGTATGTTATTTCTACATATACCAATACTACATTAGGAATTTTCTGGTCGGTCTTCACCTTTAATCAATTTAAAAAGTAACCCGACATACTACAAAGCATTGTAACCGTGCATTGGACTAGAACGCACACAATGTCAAAACTTACCATGTTTTGCATGGTGGTAAAAAGAAGTGGTGCTCAAGTGCCAACATGTAGCCATCCAATTGACAATAAAATTGATATTGCCATATGTTTCTTCACATGATTTGTACATATTCATGTATATTTCATTGTAGCCTATAGTTACATAAATCGATGGTCAATATAAAAATACACGGGGAACATACTAAATGCAAAAACCAATTGTTTTTAACAAGAATATACTCAGTATTTTGGGCCAATTGTAACATACTTGCACACACATGGTTAAAAATTGAAAGAAAAGTTAGAGGTATATAGCCATTGTACATCATATTACTATGTTCTTTTAAAGCAAGCCATATCAAGCTATATATATAAATGGTCAACCATAAATGGCTTGTTCAGGTTGGCCATCTAATGGCGTTGCTTGGGCGCCAATGCGGGTGTGCTAAGTTGAAATTTGGGGTTGCAAGTTAGGACAGAGGGGTAGCACGGGAGAGAGGAGGAGAGGGCGGCGACACAGGACAGAGAGGAAAAGAGGGATAGGGGGATATTTTCCTTGCTTAATAGTTAAGATTGAAAGGTTACATGTCCCCATTATTTATAATCCTAGGGGACTTATCCCTTAAGGAATCTAAACTTATCTTTCAAGAAACTATGTTTAGAGTCCTTATAGACTTGGAGTGCTTCACTTACAAGGAAAACTTATTTATTTCCTAATAAATCCTCATTCATTTTATCTAAGTAATTCTATATTTATTTTCCTACTATTTCCCAACCTTTCCTTTTTATTCTAGACCCCCTCGGATGTTTGGGGTTCTGAGGAGTAGTGGCAGCCCACCCCCTAGCTGTGTGCCGCTATTGCAGTGCGCCTAGTGTTCCTGGGGTCGATCTAAGGTTGGGCATCTGATTTAGGCGCATGACATCATTCTTCTCCACTTGGCACGTCCGCACACCGAATCATTGTCAAGTGTTGATTGTCGTCGACTGGAAGGGCGGTGCCACATGGCATTGCCTCTATGCAGGTGAATAGTTGGGCTAGAGTGTTGTTATCATTTATAGTACCATTAGGAGTGTACTTGAAGTAATATTGCCAACTGCTTATGTATCTAATGATGTAGTAGTTGTATGTGTCGGTTTTGTTGTTAGTCCATGTGATGCTCAAGCTGCTGCCAACATGTTGCTTTTGGAGTGTTGCATCATAGTGAAGAGCCTTCATTATTTTTGGTGGGACGATGAAGATTGTGTATCTGAGTTTTAGTGAGGTGCATGTTAGGGATGGGAACACATAATGTTGTTGTGAGCCTTTTTGGGGGCAAGGTTGACCGAGTCTCCAAGTGTTGAAGAGCATGGCTCCCATATTATGTTCCAATGGTGAGATGCAGGGTTGGATTGATATGTCATCTTTGCTGATGTAGATGTCCTTAATAGAGAGGAATTGGCAGGGTTGTCATTGAAGAAAGGTATGATGCAGATGGTAGTATGCATTGTGGCCAATCTCGTGTGAGCAAGATACTATTCCAGAATGTCGATGTGATTACCCTGGTAGGAGTATAGAGCACATTGCCATGAGTCATAGATTTGTTGCATGCAGGGACTCTACCACCTCCGTAATAGTAGTGATGTGGTTGGCAAGTAGTAGTGGCCGTTGTAGAAAATCATCCCTTGTTCCATGTACCAATATGATCAAGCTACTTTGCTCATGATCCCTGTTCGTATGATTCGTAGATGAGGTTCCTCTTGAGATGCTTGACATAGATGTGTTGTCAGTTCTGCTTGGTCAGTATTGACACCCCTTTAATTGAGAAAACAGCCTAGTAGTCTTCCATATACTACTTGGTTGGATATTTTACTTAATCGGTCATCTTGATACATCTCCCATAAGATGTACTAATAAATGCCAACCTTCAACTAGGATCAAACCAAAGAGGGAGAATATATCACAACCGCATCTAGAACATATTACAAATTCAAGCACTTAAGTTTACATCACATGTTCTTCCACAAATTTAGTTCATCACACCATAGAGTTCACACATAGCTCACTACACCATCACAGTCTAGCGAAAGTATTTAACATAGTTTTAAAATGATAACCATATATGGTTGTGCCATGTCCACACATCTACGAGGCTTGGCCTATCTACCACTCTTGGTCCTCCTAGGATTTGGGAGCATAGAAGAAACTCCGCATGGGTGCAATGTTACTTGCAAAATTCATGATTACCTTAGGGTGAACTCAATTGTATTATGCATGACTTACCCATTATATTGGAAGGAGTATGTAGTTGTATAGTATCAAGTAATACAATTGAATTTTTGCATAATTTATACAAGAATCATTAATATGAACTATAGATTAGTCAGTTACAAGCATATCATGATTAAATGATAGAAGCATTTGCAAGTGGATCTCGATCTTACACAAGTCCTTATTTCAACTCCATACTAGTTTGTATCTAGAACGGAAGTACAGAACTTATAGCTTTTGAATAAAAAACTCAACAGAGGAGTACACATTAACCCCACCAAAGATAAGGGGTATCGCCCATACGACCCGTCAAGACATAAGGGACATCTCGTGTCCCAACCATTCAACAATCCAACCAAGGGCACCCATGCACTATTAGAACAGTCCCCGGGGTAATGGAATCACATCTACCCGATGTCACCATCACACCGAATCCACGGGTAGACCGATCACAATTAGGTACTTAGCTTGTCATCACCATTTGTGACAAGTGGTATATAAACATGGTCCTTAATCGTTAGTGAGCTACGTCATCCAAGACCATCACCCACCTTGCCATGATCCTACCCCATGTAGACCATTCATCATCATTCATTCACATTGATCAAGTTTTAAATCATAATCCATCTAGGTTGCTTTAGTGGACAAACATGGCCTACAACATTGGAGAGATCAGATTCCCATCATCATCCCAACTTCTACCGTATAAGCATACTAAGCAAGAATTATTCGGTAAATGAAAATAAACAATCAATGTTTAAGTGGTGTGGTACATCAAGTCATTTAGGAACTCTTAGCTAAGCTAACATATCGTAACATGTTCTAGAGTTAGCTTTTCCCAAACCGAGCCAATGAATTTTATTAGTTTTGTTTTGTTGGCTCCACCAATACCGCTTTGAACTTTGAACTCAGATCGTCACAAAAACTTCTTTTAAAATTGAAACAGGACATTGCATAGCTCACGATTGCTTGGGCCACAACCTTGTAAGGATTTCTTTGCACGCCTTGGATAGAAATTTCTCTTGCCAACCTTGAATCCTTGCCCATATCCATCATTTGATATTTTCAAAAGCTTTCTTCCTTCACTTACCTATGGAGATAAGCAGCCCCATATACTTTTCACCTCTTTGCTTCTTACATAATTGACAGTTCCTTTCTCATTGAACTTTTAATGCAATCTATAGTATTGGGATTGAACATGATGGAAGATTTGTCCTTATTAATTATCTGGCCTGAAGCTCTTTCATAAATTTCAAGAATATGTTTTAGTTTATGTGCATCTTCTTTTCTTGTTCTCATTAGCATGTGTGAATCATCGCAAAGGGATGGTTCATCCTTGGTGCTCCCAAAGCAAATTTTAAATTCCCTCAATGTCTTTAGCATTTTCGGTTCTTTGAAGAATGCCCGATGGGCCTTCCGCACACAAAATGAAAAGATATGGCAATAGGGGGTCACCACCTTTTAAACCTCTTTGTGGGAATATTTGATCATTATATTCAGCATTAACATTAATACAATAGGATACCGTAGTGATACATTTTATGATTAGATGATCCCCTTTATCAAGAAACCCAAATTTTTGCATCATGCCCTGCAAGAATTTCCATTCGACCTTGTGATATGCCTTACTCATATCCAACTTAATAGCAACCACTCCATTCTTCCCTTTCCTTCTTGATTTGAGGATTGGGTCAGCTCATATGGACATAATCATAGGTAAGAAGTTCTTAAGCTTATTAGCAAGCAACTTTGAAATAATCTTATATAGCATAGTGCATAAGCCGATGGGTCCGAGATCTTTAAGATTGGTTGGGTTTCGACTTTTGGAATAAGGAAAATTGTAGTATCAGTCCACCCATTTAGCATTTCACCGCCATTGACATTATGCACCTTTTGCTTCACCTTGTCCCCAACCACATGCGGAACCATTTCTGAAAAAATAGCGGGGTATCCATTAGCTCCTAGGGGCTTTTAAATCTCCAATATTGTCTAATGTTGTCCATATTTCCTCATCGATAAATGGCTTCATGAGTGTTTCATTCATTTCTTGGGTTACATGTTCCTAGAAAAATTCATGTATTTTGGTAATACATTCACATGATTCACCACCTGCAGGGAAAAAAAAAAAAGTTCTTTGGTAGTGGTTAAAGGCGGACGAAAAACTCGTAACTCACTAGCTCCCTCGTTAATGGCTCGGCTCGAGCTCGGCTCATTTTATAATGAGCTAGCTCGTTTTTGTAACAAGCCAGCTCGTTTTATAACGAGCTAGTTTCGAGCTGGCTCGCGAGCCATAAGGAGCCAAGATAAGTAAAAAATACTAAGGATCAATGGAGTCAATCAATGGAGGATGATGGATCATGGTCATAAATGATAGCATACTAATATTTTTCATTGCAAAATTCATGTGTATTTTGTTTATTTCATTTTATATATGCTTGTGATGTGTTTCTCGCTGATTTACGATTATAATTTTTGTGTATATATTTTTGTGTTTTGGCTCGCGAGCCAAACGAGCCATCTCGAGCACACTAACGAGCCGAGCCGAAGCTAGCCCTCTTGGCTCGTTTGTATAACAAGTTATAACGAAGTCGAGCCATAACGAGCCAAGCTATAACGAATTTGAGCCACTAACGAGCCGAGTTGGCTCGATATCCAGCCACAAAGTGGTTAGCTATAAATCTCCTCGGTGCAAGCCCCTGCACATTTCCTCACAAACTTTATCCTTCTCTTTTCTTAGGCTTGAGCATGGAAAATTTAGTATCCTTGTCAACCTTTGTTAGCCAAGCAAGATGAGCTATTTGCTTCTAGTAGACATGAAGTTGGTCTTATAAACGTTCTACTAGCTTATACTACCACAAATATTCCTGATTTACTTGTTCTTGTGAAATGCTCTTTCTCCTATATTTCTCCAAATCATTTCTCACTTTCTTAATTTGTTTCTCTAATTCCCCAAAACATTTCCGTCACATTGTCATACATCGCACAACACCATACTTTGTATGTCCATACAAGGACCCCAATTCTCTACAACTACTACCCATACTTCTTGTACCCGAGCATTAAATTCTTCCTCCTCCAGCCATGTAGCCTCAAACTTCATTATTTCCGGTGGCTTCCTCCACTCGTTGAGACCCATATCCCCAACATCTACTATTATTGGGCGATGGTCTGAATAGTATTGTTCACCATGGATTAGTCTCGCCAAAGGAAACAGACCACACCAAGCATTATTTGCCACTCGTGGTCTAGCCTTGCCTATGTATAACTTGTAGCATCTTGATGGTGGTTTCTCCAAGTGAAGGCATCACCGACAAAATCTAGATCATGTAATAGACAATCTTCTAATGCTTATAAGGATTTCTTCATGCATCACTCACTTCATGGGATGCCTCCTTCCTTTTCACAACTAAAAAGTATTTCATTAAAACCACCGTTGCACAACCAAGGTAAATTGTTTTCATCTTTTTAGGGTACATAAGAGTTCCCAAGTGTTATTTTCCCCACATTTCTTGACTCCCCATAAATTCTAGTAAATCTCTATCCTGGCCATCTTCTTCCTTCACCAGTGTCAATATGACCTCTCTTTTTCAGAAAAGTGCTAGACCTCCGCCTGTCCCCACACTAGAGACCACAATCATATTTGGCATAGTCAGCCTCCATCGCCACTAGCTATCCGGGTTTCTCTGCTAATCCATCTATCAATAGTCTTTCCATAATCCATTTACTGTCATGCATTGTTTCAGAAAGAAAAAGCATGTCAGGGGCCTCTTGCCTTTGGATATCCAGAAGCCCTCGAACTGTCAGGATGTTTCCTAATCCCTGGTTAGTTCCAAGCAATACACCTCATTTTGCCTCTCTTGACTCCTCACCATACTCCATCTCCTCTTCCCGCAAATGCCTCTTTTTCCCCTACAAAATTCTCTATATTCTACAAAATTCCTTAGTTGAGGAAGAATTTGTTGGTAAGTTCCCCGGTACTCCCTTTCATCTTGATATTCCTTTCTATCATTGTGTGCAAGGGCCAACAAAGCCTAGCCTGCATCTAGTGCAACTATAATCACCCCCTCCTCTTGTTGCTCACAATCCATGTCACACGTCAACGTAGGCCCGGGCACATGGCTAAATGGGCCTGGAGGAGCGTTGCTTGGGGGCAGTCGACCTCCTTGCACACGTGCGCCCGGGGTGCCACCGGCCTTTCCGTTGTCGCTGCCATCAAACAATTTCACAACTTAGGGAATAAAGTATATTTAAAAAAATAAAGAGATTGAGTTTGTTTAGGAAAGAGGTATTCTGATCTATAAGTAAACCTCTAAGAGTTTACTTGGATTTCAAGTCCTCTAGGGACTATAAATATAGGGGAGATGTAATCTATTGAATCATGAAAAGGATAAACAATTTTCCTACCCCTCTCCCTTTCTTCCCACCACGTCACCCTCCTCCATCTGCCCCTAAGCCATTTTTGCTCCTCACCATTTGCCGCCCACACGACCCTCCCCATCCGAACACGACGACACGGCATCCTTGCAGACCGATCAATCCCCGCCACCACCACTACCATGGCCAATGAGCGACTTCAATTTTGCATTCGACAAGATCGTCATTGACCTCCACACCAAGTTCCAGGAGATCGCCGAACGCTTCGACAACGTTGACAACCGCCCGCCACCATGGACGACAGTCGCCACATCGACACCAAAGGCGACACTGCAAGCACCATGAGAGGGAGCTCGCTACAAAAACCCTCGAGGCACAAGCAAAGGTGGCCATGGAAGAAGTTGGTCGCGCCTTCATCAAGCAAAAAAAAGGAGACAACCACATCCTCCACTGTGCCGAGATAGCAGATGAAGTGGAGGCCATGATCACCGGCCACCTCTCCCCCAGTAACACCCGTGTTTTTGCATCATTTTAAAATTCACTAAAAAATTTGAACTTTTTATAATTACAACTAAAACTTGACTTTACTTTTCCCCTTTCGACCAAAAATCCGTTTTTAAAAACCCTGCATCAAAAGTCACCATACAGAAATTAGGCCTTTGATTGAATGTTTGGATGCTCGTATGATTGCTCGTATGATTGTTGAGCTAGAATTTAATTTGGCATCAAATAAATGTCCTCACCAAATATATTTGATCACCCCATGATAAAATATTCCTTTGACCTTCCTTCGATCTGTCGACCACCATACCACCAACACTTTCCTCAACCATCATATCTCCATCAATCCCAAATGCCACATTTCCAAATACTAAGTCCGCCGAGGCCTAGTTTATTTTTCTGGGAAAACAAAGCAAGTCATCTTACATATACGAGTATAAGCATGATCATTATATGTGTACCTACACCCAAATATATTTATATGATATATGAAAGGTGAGAGTATACATATATATATGTGCATATAAGTATATGAAAAAGAAAAGGAATTACAAAATAGGAAGAGCCACTCGGGCTCATTTTCCTCCCAAGCCCTGCTCAGCTCGCGCACAAGGCAGCCCAGCACGTAACAGCAGCCCAACAGCCCTTCCCTTCCCTTCCCTTCCTCTCTATGACGAGCAGGCCCCACCCGCCAACTCCACCTCTCACCTCCATCCCTTCCTCCTCTGCTTCACGCGCGCACAAGCTGCACGCGCTGCCCTATTCCCATCGACCACCCAACAGTGCGGTCGCCAGACTGCCACCACATCAATGGCGCTGCCACCACGAGCCGTCCCATCAACCCAGCCTGTCTCCCCGCAGTCCTGTTGCGCCACCACCCTTCTCCGTCGTCGTCGTGTGCCGACATCAACTGTGGCCATCGACCCCGCCACAGTAAGGCCCGCCGTCGAGTCCCATCATGCCAGCGAGCCCCAGCTGTTGCCCGGCCATCACCGCTGTCCTCTTCCGCTCACCGCGTCTCCTCCGCGTCCGGCCGCGCCAGCGCCACCCCTGCTCCCGTCGACCTCGCCACAGCACCATTGCTGGAAAATATCGTGGTGCCGAGCTCCGCCGCCGCGGCTATAAATAGCCGGCCATGGCCGCAGCACGAACTCACCTCGCCGAGCTCGAACTTGAGGAAGAACGGGAGGGATGAATGCTTGCGCCGAGAGTGGCGATCCTGCTCCTCATCTCCTTCCCCTTCTCCTCTTCTGCCCGAGCCACGCCGAGCCGACGCCGCGTAAGCCGGCGACGTCCGTCAAGCCAAGGCCGAGCACCTGCCCTGCTCCACCGCGCACCACCGCCTTGCCCATGCCTCGCCACTGCTCCCCATCTCGCCACGCCGCCGCGCACCACCGCTTTCCCCCGCCGCGACGCGCCCGTGCGCGAGCCACGCCGCTCACGCCAAGCTCGCCGCGCCCACCACCGCACCACGCTCGCCTCGGCCACGCCCGTCACCGCCGCCCCTGCCCTTGCCTCGCCAAGCCGCGCACCAGGACGCGCTGCCACCAGCCGCGCTCGCCACCAGCTCGCCCACCACGAACGCCACCACCCGCCGCCCGCGCTGCTCGCCAGCTGCAGCCACTCGCCATCGCAGTCCACCCGCACGCCGCCACCAGTGAGCCGAGCACCACCCCGGCAGAGCCCCCACACCGCCGGCCATCCCCCTCCTTTTGTTCCCTCTCCCCTGCTCTCTCTTTGCTCACTCGGATGGAGCCCGACGGGCAAGATACGAACGGGGACGACGGACTGTGGGCAGCAGCGTCCGTGACCAAGAGAAACAATTCCTCACCTTATCTCTTCCCATGGTCCCATGTGTCATAGAGCCACCCACCTTCCCTCCTTTTTAAATGGACCCGGTCCATGAAGAATACAGAGAGAAAGAAGGAACCACCCAGATCGGCTCATGGCCTGATGGGCCATGTGCACGGTACAGTGCAGCAGGCAGCCTGGACCCCGCGCGTCAGCTAGCACAAAAACGCTACGGCCACCCGACGAGTGTACACGGGGAATTATAAATCCATTTTCCAGTTATCAGAACAATCCCAGAAAATTTCTAAATAAACTAGGTACACTCTAGATCCTACCAACACATTTACATTCCAGTTTTCTTCCACCTAAAATTCCAGAATTATTTCCAAAGTTTAATCCATTTAATAATCCTTGTTTAAACTTTGGAAATTCATATCTTTTCCATCCCAACTCCAAATCACTCCGTTCATTTCATAAATCTTATAAAATCATGCCCAATTTATTCATACCCTTGCTCTATTATTTGGTGCCCATTTAAATTTTAGTTTATGTATGCTTTTAATTTATCTATCGCGCCGTAGGATACGTAAACCTTAGTTAAGCCCTTAGATAACTCACACCATGCCGTATATTCTTTTATGCGTGTACACTCTCACGCATTTTAAAAAACTTGAATATACACACACGTAGTTGTCCACATGCTAGATATACGCGGTAGGTTATGTATGTATATAAATGCGTAGAGTGGTATTGTGAAATATAAATAAATATACGTATATACCTATCGACTGTATCTACGCATGGCTAACCCCCCTAACCTAGCCGTATACTCGTGTATGTGTACTCCGTGACACACACTCTAGTATACATGTCCTATACACACATAGGGTATGCCCGACGTACGGGTATACGTGTATGTGTGGCTAACCCTAGATTAGGACCCTAACCCTGCTAACCCTAGACACATACATATGCATGAGCGTGTGTGTCGCTAACCTCGTGCGAGCCTATAGGAAACCAACCATGTCATGTTCTTCAGGTTCACATGATAGTGAACATTAATGATGTGGTTTGCTTCTCCGTCAGGAATCCGTACCTCGCTAACCCAGCCGTAGGACCCTGTTGATGGGTGGATTCTCTCTCTTCTATCATACTTCAAACTTACAGAATAATGATAGAAGTAGATAGTAATCTATCCATCATCCCCTAAGCTAACCAGCGTAGGAACGTTGTTGCTCTTAATGCTATGCTTGTGTTTCATGTTTTGTCGCCGCCAAGGATCGTACAACCGTCTGACGGGACCCGAAGCATTACCACACCAAGCCACAGGGACAGGAACATCAAGATCAAGAACCTTGGATATACTCGTCAGCGGATAGAGGCAAGTCCTTACCCCCCCCCCCCCCCCTTAATCATGACCTTAATATAATGATGAATGATGATATAAAATGGATAAATAAGATCGATGTAACCTAAGTAAGAATGTGAACCCTCCAACAAAAGGTGTGAGTGGTGATAGTCTACATGGAGGTGGACTAATCTGTCGGGGGATGAATCCAGCGGAGAGATGCTCGCCTCCCTAAGGGCCGGTTCATAGACCTTCTACCTAGTGCGATATTTTCATTTTGACCACCGTCGTTTATGGGGCGGCTTGATTCCACACCCCCGTTGGGTTGAGGTATAATTGGAGCCAAGGTGGCGGGTAGGCAAACGATCGATTAGGGAGCGGACATGGGGAGAGTGGCCCCATGGTCGGTTGGCGTGGATCTTTGAGTGGTCTTCCACGGAAGTGTTTGGGCGCGCGGTGGCGCGCGGTGCTAGAGGCACATATTGATGATTTGAGATTGAGAGTGGTGTTGACGGTATAGGTTGGGTAATTAGGTATTACACGAAAAGCCGCGGGTGATTTGGTATCACCATATTGTCTAGGGTGATGCGTCATCCTCGTGGTGGCGTGTTATCCTTCCAACCCCGAGAAGTGGTGAAAATTATACCAACATACCTAGGGTAGCACCCGGTGGTACGGATCTCGTTAGGCTGTCGAACCAACGGTGGTGTAGACAACGCCTATCGTGTGGGGAAATTTGTACAACCTCTGCGAGAGTTAACTAAATCTATTCGAATAGCCACGTCCTTGGAATGGGCAAATGCTAGGCCGAACATCTATGATTAGAAACACATAAGAGAATGCGGTATGTGACCTTGTACCTTGAGCTTTGATAATTAATTCGGGAACTAGCAAGAGCAGTTTTAGAGACTCTGCTAGGGCCCAACCCCTAATAATTGCAACCCCGGTTTTGGACTTCTGCTCGAGTACGAAAGTACTCACCCCACTATTTCTATTTTTAGAATGCCATTTGCGAGGGAGTGTATCCAAGGGAATCGAGCTATAAAGGACGACACGAGGAGGACACTCGAAGACAAAGGTGAACACAAAGGAGATTGCATGAGAATGTTGTGATCGAGTTATAGGATCGTGCAATAGGAGTAAGTCCAAGGGTTTGTCCGCACTCCAAGCTTGCCTGTAGGAATGGAGCCCTATTATAGGTGCTGCGTTCGAACTCTGATAGGTTTAGGAAGATAGGCCTAAGGCCGAGTCATGTAAACCCAAACCCTGTATCATATTTTCCTCAATAGCAATAAAAGTATAGTTTTGATATCATATCCACTTAATTAGGCGTATTTGTGCGTGATCCCGGCGCAAATACGTGTGATTAAGGAAACCTCGAAATAGGGTGTGACACTCCCCACCAAGGAGACCAGACCACCAAGGAGACAACCACATCCTCCACTGTACCCGACCAGTAGGAACCCCCCAGGCTACTTCCCCGCACTCGCTCCTCGCTTCCACAAGTTGGCGTTCCCAACTTACCATGGCAAGGAGGACCCATCTCCATGGATCAACCGTTGTGAGAAATTCTTCAAGGGCCAAGGCACATCCGTGGGTATGCATCTTATCATCTCACAGGTGGTGCACAATAGTGGTATATGTGATTGACGCAGGAAAAGGTGGTGACGGATTGGGCGTGCCATTTCGCCGCGTCAACGCGGCGTTTGAGGGCCACCTACTGCGTCGCAACCCAATAGGCGAATTGGCTTCCCTCCGCAAGACGGGAACTATCGATGAGTACACTAAGCTGCCTTTTTTTAAATCATGCTTAAGTGTGTTTTTCATTAAGCGTAGAAAGAAGTTTGTTAGTACAAGAAACAAGGGGACGACAACCCGCGGTTGTGATTACAAAGTAACAATATGCGACTAAAAGGTAGACACACTTTGGATCCTACACCTCGTCGTCCAACCCAGTTAGGTCACCATCCAAGGCTACAAGGTCAAAACACCCTAAATGCCCATTCAAAAGAATTTGTAGACACTTTGCTACTACTTTTCCAAAATGTGATGGAAGTTGGCCTTGAGCTTGCTTTCGATCTCCATGTCGACAACATCCTCCTCAACTTCATAGTCTAGCTTCCTCAACAGCATGTTGTGAGCCTGCTTGGTGGCGTTTGCCGCCCACGGCTTGGTATAAATGTGGCCTTTGTGGCCGGCCGGTGGATGGAGACCGAGTCACGGGGCGGCGCGGCCACAACCTCTTGAGAAGTGGTGTCTGCAACGGTAGACAAATCAAGGCCTCTATCTCCTCCTAGGGCGTAGAGTTTTGGGAGTGGCCGTCAACAACCGATTTTTTCGCCGCCTACTCCCACATCGCGAGACCTCCACTCCACGCAATTCACACCCAAGCTGCGATTTGGGCGTAGTTCACCTCCGACGGAGAAGACGCATGGCATGATAGGCAACTCCCATGTAATCACCGGATAACATGCATGCATAGTTTGTTGCCTATCTTGTTTATAATCACGGTCAAATAGATCAAATTTATGTTGGTTGAAAAAGGAAGGCATGATCTCTTCTTTTTTCCAGGCTATGCTAGAGATCATGAAAACAAAAGGCTTTGGAAACAAATGGCTAAAGTGGATGGAAATGATCTTTTCATCTCGGAACCTCCTCTGTGCTCCTCAATGGAAATCCTGGAAAAGTCTTTCATTGCAGGAGAGGAGTAAGGCAAGAAGATCCCCTATCTCCTCTTCTTTTTTGTTTTTGGGTGATCTTCTGTAGTCCATCATGAACAAAGGATAGAGCATTGGCCTCTTTAACTTACCCATTCCTACCCAATACTCGAGGATTTTCCTATTTTTCAATATGCATATCACACTTTGATTGTTATGGAAGGTTGTGCAAGATGACTCTTTGCTGTCAAAGCCATTCTTAATTCCTTTGAAATCTCTACTAGCCTAAAGGTGAATTTTGCGAAGTAAAATTAACTTGACCCAGGACAAGGCTCAGCATCTGGCGCCACTTTTGGTTGTGTTGTTGGAAGCTTTCCTTTCACTTATCTTGGTTTGCCCATGGGTCTCAATAAACCAAGAGTTGAAGATTTCTTGCGTCGGTCACCGGGTGTGAAAAGAAGACTTGTCGGCACCTCTCTCTTTCTAACTCATCTTTGGAAAACTCCAAATGGTCAATTCTATTTTTTTCATCCTTGCCTACATTTTATATGTGTACCTTTCTCTTGCATTCAACTATCAGAGAACAGGTGGATAAATTCAGAAAGCATTGCCTTTGGAGAGGCTTTGATGATAATAGTAGAATTAATGCTAAGGTTGCATGGACACTAGTTTCTAGGCCTAAGAATGAAGGAGGTTTGGGAATCATTGACCTAAAAACTCAAAATGAAGCTCTTTCCCTCAAGAATCTTCATTAGTTCTTCAACAAGGCTGATATCCCTTGGGTGCATTTGGTTTGGGAAAAACACTATTCAAATGATAAACTGCCTAGTCATGTTATA
Source organism: Hyparrhenia diplandra (assembly GCA_015847255.1). Lineage (NCBI taxonomy): Eukaryota > Viridiplantae > Streptophyta > Magnoliopsida > Poales > Poaceae > Hyparrhenia > Hyparrhenia diplandra. Next base: position 420,519 of record JADLZK010003168.1, read on the forward strand.
AAGGGATCCTTTTGGTGGAAAGACATTATGAAGCTCTTGGATAAATTTAAGGGTATGGCCTCAATATCGGTTGCTAAGGGAGATTCTTGTCTTCTCTAGGATAATTGCTGGCATTGACAACCACTAAAGCCGAGCTTTCCACAGTTGCATTCTTTTGCCAAAAAGACCCCACCATTTCTCTTAAAAGGTCTGCTTCCATCCGGATCTTCTTAATTTGTTTCACTTACCTCTCTCCGTTGAGGCTTATGATCAATTCAGCTAGCTTGAGTAGATCATCCGGACTTAGCATTTTTCAATGATCGACTCACGGGTATATATTTGGGCAAATTCAATTTTCTCATCTATAAAGGCATACAAGCACCTCCTTGGTAGCTCGGATGCTCACCCAATTTTTAAGTGGATTTGGAAATCCTCAGGCCAACCCAAACATAAAATGTTCTTCTAGCTTTTGACTTAGGACGGGCTTAGCACTTTCGAAATATTCTAAAAAGGAAAAATATGTTTCTTCCCTCCTATAGTTGTGTTCTCTGCGATTTGAATGTTGAAGAGACCTGCCGATCATCTTTTCCTGGAATGTCAAGTGGCTGATCACCTTTTCCTAGAATGTCAAGTGGCTAAAGATTGTTGGAGCCTAATTGGTTTGACTATTATCAACTCCCCAAATTCCTTTCAGAGGTTTGAAAATTTCAAAGACACATCAATAGAAAATTTTTTCATGAAAATCATCATAATCATGTGTTAGAGCATCTAGACGATCAGAAATGATGCCATTTTCAGAAATATTCCAGCCTGCAACTTACGAAGTTTGGAAATCTTCAAGTGTATTTTTGGTCAGCTCTTGTGGAGGGCCAAAAGAAAGTATTTCCCAGCTATTGAACTATGGCTAGAGCTCTGTGTAATTTTGCTTATTTTCCTTTTCTCTTTCTTTGTATCTTGAATTCCCCCTCTATTTATCTCCTCTGTTTGCGCCTATTTTTGTATTGTCTTGATTGGTCTTTTTTGAATAAATTTTGAGTAGGGGCTCTTACGCCCCTCGTTTTCAAAAAAAAAAGACATGATCATGACCAGGAAAAACTTCCGCATAGGGACGTGATCGACCGAGCCGGGGAAGGGAGCTTGGCGCATGCGTTGTTTCCTTTGAATTACTGGAGATTGTGTGGGGCGCCTTCTTATTCGCGCGGTGATTACCTATGTTCTTATGGTGATTACGTGTGGCACGTGGGTAGCACTTGCTAGGGTCCGATCGCGCGAGGCGCTACGGAGATGGCATTCACGAAGTGTTGGTGTGGGGCCTCGGCGGTGGTATTTGGAGAGAAGTTTTCACGTGGTGCGGAGGGAGGGAGGAGGGAGTGGGAAGGAGCGTTGAAGCCTCGATATGACCCTGCCCGTTGGATCGTGGTAAAGCTTAAGGGTGTGCCTGTCAGCTATTTATTTTAATGGAGTTAATTTTCTAGGTGCACAAACTAGAGTACATAAAGGAAACTCATCTCTACTAGGGATATAAACCCTGAGTCGACATAACACTATTTGCTTTATTTATTTATAGAGTAGATAGATAGATATGTTGTGTTAATGAAATTAGTCTCACCTTGGATGTAACACACAAGATGCGCCATGGGCCAAAATTGAGGGCGCAGGCAGCCGCACCTAGCATGTGCATTGCCGCCGCCTCCGTCATCAACTACCACATCAACTTCGAGTGGGGTTTAGAAAGAGTCCGTTAAGACAGAGAGTCAAATTTGTTAGATGGAAAGGAGAATCCAATCTTGTAAGGATCTCCTAGAGTTTGCTTAAGGGTCATACTTGATAAGGTCCGGCCCGATCTTCCGAGAGGTAACGGGGTAATTTCAATTGTGGAGATCTCGACGTTGACGATCCGACTTCAAACCAGCTCGGTTCGAATCCACGCAACCGCTACACCATAGCTCGGATGGTTATCAACCAAGCACGACTTGATTGACCTCGCCAAGAAGGCTTTCGCAAGCGAATCGAAGAACACAAGCAAGAACAGATAAGAACACAATCTGAATATTGCAAAATATGAATGACGCAAATTGTATTAAGAGGTTCAAGATTCGGTTCCAAAGGACTAATCGACCACAGTGGATGAGATCAAGAACAGGGGCCTTGGATCACTGTAAGCAGAATAGTCTTCACGGTTACAATGAATCAATCAAAGTTTCTCGCTGTAAAACTTGAACTAAACAAATCCGATCTAAACCAGCGGCGACTCTTTGAGTTTATAACGTGAAAAGGAAGCTAGGGTTAGGGGGCGACCAGCACAACGGTGCCCACAACTTGGGCTTAAGGCCCGACTCGATACATGGCCAAGTTGGCCCATAACAGTGACGCAGCACCTTGCGTGGGTCACACCGAATGATCCACGAAGCATCCGGAGCTGGGACCAGATTCAAAACGACGGCAGTGTCGTCCCCTTTCCATAGAGTCCAAGATCATCCATTTTCAATGTCGTATGAGGGAGTTACGACCGAAATATTGACGACATGTGTGCTGAATCCGAGGGTAACGTGGCAGCTGAGTTGGAGATGAGTTGCAACTTGGGGAAGACCATGGCGTAGGCGTATCCAGCGTGTCCAGCGTGGCGATGTCCTCATCAATACCAGTGTCATGTAACAGTTGCAATTGAAGAAAGAAATGGAAGCCGAGAGGCTTAGCTCTCAAACTCTCAAGCCGTTGCGCTCTCTCCCTTCCCACATCCTAGCCGCCCCTGCACCTATGCCCACTCAAGCGCCGCCACGCTACATGCCGTGCGCAGCCACGCACCGGCCCTAGCCACCGCCGCTCCTCCCTCGCTGCCGGTCTCATTACCGAAATCCGCATGTTGGAGATATAAAAACTAGGGTTCAACATGGCCCGGGGTTAAGCCTTGATGCAAGGGAATAGCTTCTATGTAAATCCCGGAGATGAAATTAGACTGGCCCGTTTGAACCATGATACAGGGCCCACACACAAAGGGTTCCCGAGGAAGGACGGTTTCCATCTCAACTAAAGGGGCCTCGGGTCTCGCAGACCGGGCCTAGCCCGGGCCTAGGCCTAGAAAGACGCTTCGGGCGTCCGGCATGCACGCGACCGCTCGGCGGATAGGACGTGGCACACCTTGGCGGCGGATTGCGGGAGCCACGGGTCCGGCACGCATTGTCCAATACGCGGACGCTCGGGCGTCGAGCAAGCACGCGACCGCTCAGGCGGATGGGACGTGGCGCACCTTGGCAGGATTCCCAGTGGGAGCCTCCTGGGTCGATACGCATTGTCCAATACGCGGTGCGAATGCCACGGCAGAGCCACTTCACACTCCATTTAATTAAGGATGGGTAGGTACCATCGCCAGTGGTAGCGCGACTTCCCAAAGCGTCACGTCAACCTTCTTGGTTTCACCTCAATATGGCGGAGGGAACGATGCGAGTTCGCGCGGTGAAGGAACCCCGAAGATGCGACCCCGGGACTAAGGCGGCTCTCCTAGGTCCAAAACCTTGGAAAGAGCAGGTCGCCCTCAAACGAGTCCTTTCGGCATGGTCTGCCCTCGGGACTGAAGGCACGGCTTAGGTGAAACGCTAGTGTAAGCCTGTCTGGCCGGACCTGACAAGGCATGCCCGGCAGGACTCCTGCCTAGGGCTAGCTAGGCTAGTATGCCTAAACTAGGGCGTGGCGTAAGAATCACGCCAACCGAGGTCACCCCGCACTCCCTTCTAGGTGGGCGGGGACTATACTTCGCCGGCGGGGATATGACAACCCCCGATGTGTCATGTTAGCTCGCCCACGTTGTGACCACGCGACGATGCATACAATGCAAGTACAGTATGAAGCCCCGGGAGAGGAAAAAGAACCAGAAGGATGACACGCCACTCCTACATGCATCGTGTACCCGAAGACGACGACGGTGTACCCGAAGGCATGGGAGGCGTACCTGAAGGCGCAAAGGGCATACCCAAAAGCGTGGGCGATGTAATCGGCATGAGCGCTCCTCTCTAGCTTTGGCCGTGGCGGTTCCTTCAGCACGAAGACAAGCCCGAGATGCGTAGCTACCTCGCCACTAGTTTCCTTGACTACCATGATACTCACTTGTAACCCTAGCCTCTCCTTGAGCTATAAAAGGAGAGGTAGGCACATCCACACATGACCAAGCTTTGTATGGTCACACGCACCCATAGCCGAAGCTTTGCCTCTCCTCCACTGAGGCTGGATTTCGCCACTCGCTTAGGTCCATACCACCACCACCTTGCACCAGAGACTTGGGACCTGCTCCCTCTCTCGCTCTCTCGCAACTATTGTACACACTGTTCTCTAGTCAAAACCATGAGCCCCCGAGGCTCACGATTGGAGTAGGGACGTTTTGCTACCCGAATCAGTATAAATCTTGTGTCTCATTGGCCCCTTTACTTCACAGTAATTTACTATTCTTGCATTTCCTTTACCATCCGAGCTAGACACGCTAGGCACACAATCACTCGTTGGTTTGAATTTCTCAATACCATCACCGCGTCTTTGTCGAGTGCCCGAGCCTTTGACGAGTGTATTTCATCGGGTACTCAACAAAGACCGTCTTTGCCGAGTGCCAAATCAAAAACACATGGCAAAAGCACTTAGCAAAGACGACTTTGTCAAGTTTTTTTTCGACACTCGGTAAAGATGTATATTGCCGAGTGCCATTTTTCCGGCATTTGGGAAATATGTATTTTTGCCAAGTGGCACTTTTTTGCCACACGGCAAAATGCGTCTTCTTGCGGGGTTAATTTGAAGTTATGAAACTTTATAGATCTTGAGAAGTTATGAAACTTTGTAGTTGGCAACTTTTAAATTTGAAATCATCCATGTTATGCAAAGCTACATTTGAATTTCAAAATGTTGAAATTTGAATTTTTCATATAACCTTGAATGGAGAAACCTCCTAAATGAAAATTGTAGATCTCCAAAAGCTATGAAACTTTCTAGTTGACAACTTTTTGATTTCAAATCATCTTATCATGCAAAACTACATTTGAATATCTCAAATTTGAAATTCAAATTTTGTAAACGACCTTGGATGGAGAAACTTTCTAAATAAAAATTGTACATCTCAAACAGTTATGAAATTTTATAGTTGACAACTTTTTTTATTTGAATTTGTTTAGGCCTCAAACAAGTAATTTACAATCGGTTTAGTATAATATTTGGGGAATCAAAATGGACACATATGATGGTGTAGTGCAGTGGTAGAAGGCGGAAAAATGTGTGTGAGAGAGGTTTCGAGGTTCAAATCCCACCAGGTGGTGGGTAGCTAGTCGATAGGGTCCAGCCCCGATTAAGAAAGTTTGTTTTGCTATTTTTTAGGCCACTTTGCGAGCATTTTCTGGCACTCGGCAAATGCCCGGCAAAAGACACCCACCAAAAGAGGTCTTTGCTGTCACCGGCTTTGCGAGTACTGTTTGCCAAAGCCTTAACCGAGTGTATACAGGGCTTCGAGTGTCACACAGACACTCGACAAAGAGACTGAGTCCGGTAGCGTGTGCCCCTCGGGCACGGCTTTTACATTGGTTGTCCATAAATATGTTCATGTTGGCATATCAATATTCTCATTTTTTGTGGATTGGTCCGTGTACTCTTCGCATGTATAGCGATATTATACAAAATTAATCAAGTATAGTTGAGAATCCTGATACTAGTATGTACTTTTGTTGATGCAGTCTGCTGAAGCGTATAGCAAAAAGCTACAATTTTCATTATGCATGATCTGGTGCATGACTTGGCACTTTCAGTCCTTGGGAACAAAATTCAGGTCAAGAGCAAACAAGAAAATACTGCCTCGCAAAAGAAAAAAGAAAATAAAAAGAAAAGAAACTACTATCGGGAAAAGCCAGGATTACTACAGTATGCAGTGCTCAGGGATTTCAACATGCCACTGTGGTTGACAAGTGGTGCTCAGCCAATAGCACTGCGTTTTTCATGACTGTCACCACACCCAAGTATGCGGTGATGCATTTGCACCTCCTACGTCCCTCCAAGTACTGGATTTAAGCGAGTGCTGCGTACACAGATTACCAGATTCTATTGGTGAACTTAAGAAGATGAGATATCTTAGTGCTCCAGGGCTGAAACAATGGATGTTTCCAGAATGTATTTCAAAAGCTATCGCATCTAATTTACCTCAATCTTGATCATTGCTCTTCCATAGAAAGCATACCAGAGTCAATTGGAGAAATGAAAGATCTGATGCATCTCGATTTGTCAGGCTGTAAACAAATCAGTCGATTACCAGACTCATTCATGAATCTAAAAAAACTGGTGCATTTGGATTTCTCTGGTTGCCCGCTGACGTTATGCGAACACATGGTTGATTTAGGTCACATGTGTTTAGTTTTGTGATGGAGTGATTGTCAACAGTCAACATTCTTCCTCTATTTTCTTTTTTATCCTTTATGCTTGGCTATGTTTCACCGGCATACGTGGAGTGTGTCGAAGACGTATCTCTTGGTTCGTGTTGTGCAGGTGTTGAGCTCGGAGATGGTAGGCGACGGAGAGGTGAAGGTACCAAGGAGGGCGTCCGGGCCGATGGACCGAGGAGGTGAAGGACGGACGTGAGGCTTGGACCGAGGGACCGGAGTGCCGGGTGGCTAGCCATGGTGGGCGACATCCGGGGACATCGACGGATGCAAGAGGACGTGGCGGGGACCGTGTCGATCGGGTCAAGACGGCGAAGCGCCCGGGGCGAGCGGGGAGCTCGGATGACTTGGCGACTCGGGCGGTCAAGACGGGCGGTGACACGTGTCGAGGAGGTTTGGTGGTTTGTCCTCAAAACCATCGGGGCGGGTTTAGTGGTTTGGGCCTCAAAACCACGGCGCGGGTTTCGCGGGTTTGGGCCTCAAAACCCAGTGTTCCGGCCGGACGGAAGGGCGGCACGTGGCGGCATCGGGGGGAGGTTGCGTGGAGGCAAGGCTACCCGATGAGGAGGCGCGGTGGCCGTCGGATCAAGATTACCCAGAGTCGACGAAATAGCCTTAGGGTTACAAGATTGACTCATGTATCTTAGGGGTAGTTCAGGCGGAGGGAATATGGGGCTATTTAGCGAGGCATACCCCTTCATCCTCCCTCGCGCCTCTCATTTTACGGTTTCTAGTCTAGGGTTCTCGGACAGTGGTGTGAGAGGTCCACCGATTTGTATCGAATTTGCGAGCAAGGGGCTAGCTCGAGTAGCCCTGTCACATGGTGACGTTTGGGTTGATTCGATCGGTGTTCTTTGTTGATCTTGTCTTTGTGATTTTTGTTCATCACTTGTTCTTCCCGAGTTCATCCTCTCCCCCTCTATTCTCTTCGCGATTTCTTCGATTTGGCACCGTTTGATCTCGTTTTTCTTGCCTTGATTCGTGCTAGGGCGTGAGAGGATCATTTCCACCGAAGGGTTTGAGCTAATTCCTCACGAGCACGTAGATCGGGGCGAGTTTTAGATCGAGTTCATCTTTTCGGTGTGTTCTTCGTGTGATCCGCGATTTCTCTCGATTCACTCCGTCAAACTCGAAATTTCAAGGGGGAAATGGTCACCCACATGCCTAGATGCTATGGCTTGATTCTTGTGATCCGAGGTTTCGATTGGAGAGAGTTCTTGGCGATTTGGTGTTGATTCTTGAAAATCGTCAAGAAATCGCGGGATTCTCTACTACGTTCGCGGGTGTCGGGTGTGTTGCAATCGATCCGCTTCTCGGGTTGCAATCGGGTGTTCCGAATCGAGTTGCAATCGGTCTACGCTTCTCGGGTTGCAATCGGGTGTTCGGAATCGAGTTGCAATCGATGCGCTTCTCGGGTTGCAATCGGGTGTTTCGGAATCGAGTTGCAATCGATCAGCCTGGGCTTCTCGGGTTGCAATCGGGTGTTCCGGAATTGAGTTGCAATCCACTTTGTGTTGTGTGTTGCAACCGGCGAGGCGGTCGGGATCGGACATCGACATGTCTGTACCTTCCAGAGAGTTGCTACTCGTGATCCTCGACGCCTGCACTGTTGCAATTGGGCTTCTAGTAGTGTTTCAATTCATCGCTTTCCGGGTTGAAATTAACATCTTGTTCGGCTGTTGTGTGTCTTGCTTTGAGGGGACGTGAGAGCCAAGGACTTGAATTTCGAAAGAAATTTTGAGGCTCCTATTCACCCCCTCTAGTCGCCGTTTCGGTCCTTCAATTGGTAGTATCGGAGCAGGTTAAGGATCATATCCACCTTAATCGGTTCTTGATCCACGAGGTAAGGCGACATGGAGAGGTTTGGTCACTTTGGTGGCAAGCCTCCTGAGGAGTTCGATGGCACCAACTATCCCTATTGGAAGATCAAGATGCAAGCGCATCTCATGGGGATAGATTGGAGAGTGTGGGGAGATCGTTGAGGGCGAGAACTACCAAGTGCTAGCCGCTCGAGTGGGTGAGGATCAAATAGCCCAACACAATGCCAACAACCAGAGCGCGGGCGTCTTGTTCTCTAGCCTCAAAGACACTGAATTTGAGAGAGTTGCCACTTGTGAGACCGCTCGTGAGGTGTGGAAGACACTAGAGAGCTACCACGAGGGAACCCCACAAGTCAAGGCCCGCCTTTACGAGACCTACAAGAGAGAGTACAACAACCTCATCGGCTTGATGGCGAGTCCATCGATTCTCTCTTTGCTAGGTTTCGGATGATCGCAACAAGCCGGGCGAACAAGCCGTCGAGAGGCTTGACGAGCACGAGAAGGCGCGCGATGCGGCTCCCATGCGCCCGGATCGGAAGGTGTGGGATGTGAAGGTGTCCGCGATCATGGAGTGCGCCAACTACGACACCCTCACACCCGACGAGCTCTGGCAAGCTCAAGTCTTCGAGATCGAGGGCGCAGATCCAGGGGCGAAGCCGAAGAACCCTTCTGCGCCAAACGTTGCACTCGTCTCTGGCGGTAGGCGGTTTCAGTTCTTACGCTAACCCATCACAGATTTCTTTTCGCCTTGTCTTCCTTGGTGTGCGTAGGGGAGAGGAGCGAGATGGAGAGTCTTGGGATGATGAGCTTGCACTAGTCATCGGCCCGATTCTCGCGGTTCCACAACAACCGCTTGAACCGTCGGCGTGGCGGCCCATCCAAGGGCGGATGCTTCGAAAGTGCGGAGATCCGGACCACTTCGTCGCCGCATGCCCCAAGAAGAACAAGGACAAGTACTCCGGCGAGAAGTACTACTCCCAAATACGACTCCGACAAGCGCAAGGACAAGCGAGTACACCTCAGGCAAGCACAAGTCCAAGAAGGGCTTCGACAAGGAGGCGATCAAGAAGAAGTACCTCAAGCGTGCCAAGGAGCACAAGCACGCCTTCCTTGCTTCCCTCGCGACCTCGACAACGACTCTTCGGACGGACAATCTTCCTCAAGCGATGAGGAGTCCGGCGCCAAGGTTGAGGACAAGGCGAATGGACTTTGCTTCTTCACCGACTCAAGCCGGGGGCTTACGCACCATGGCCCTCGATGGAGCGGTGACCGACGGCGCCAAGCCACACGGCAACGATTCTTCTTCCTCCGAGGTACCTCCTACGATCGAATCTCTCGATGAGGTTGAATCTTTGGGCGATGCGCTTGTGTGTCAAGAGAAGTTGCTTAAGCGTGCCGCTAGGGGAGAAAGGAGTACAAGGAGAAGTGGGAGATGGCTGTGGACGGAGATAGAGTTGCTTAGGAAGCTCCTGTCGATGTCTCTCGATGAGGGAGTGTGATGCTTGTCTTTGTGCATATGTCTAGCATCATGTCTTTGCAAGTCCAAGTATTCGGCTTTGCTAGATGAGCATGTTGATCGAAGTCTAGGCTTTGTCTTTGTTGAGTGCGTGCAAGTCTTGTCCAGACTTGCGATCCGAGTTGGCGAGAGAAGGCTGCCAAGCTTTGTCGTGCTTGAGAAGGCCAACTCGAGATAGCACCGTCTTTGGGATGTGCTAAGTGTGAAGCTTTGGAGTTGGAGCTCATGTCTTGTAGGCATGACAAGGGGGAGAGTCGAAGAGGAGATCAAGTATCTTCGCTCTGTCTTGAGTTGGGTGTCTTGTGGAGAGCAGCGGCTTGGCATGATGATGAGTCGGTTCAAGAGGGGGACCGACACATCGGGATTAGGCTTTGCTATAGGTGGGAAGGGTGAAGTTATCTATGGTAAGGTTGGTCAAGGTAGTGGTTTGAGCTCGGCGAGAAACCAATAAACACTCCCAAATTGACCAAGATCACCCCACTGAGCCTACCAAGCCCATTGTGCAAGATGGCATTCTCCAAGAACCCACTAAGACTCCACCTCCCAAACAAGTGTGGCTTCCCAAACCCGAACCACCTCAAGAACCCACTTGACACTTTGCCCGGGATCCCCTGAGGAAACCCTTCCTAAGGCCAAGACCACGACAAGAGTGAACCATCCACCCAAGAGAGTGAACCAACCACCACCCAAGAGAGAGGTGAGGTATCACACGTGAGTATTGCCGGAGGGATGGTCACTTGGTTGAGTTTTGCTTTAGGAGGAAGAGGGATGCTAGGCGTCAAGTTGAGTTCGAGAACGCGACTTGTATCACCCTCCACTTGGCATGTATGAGAAGGGTGTGCGGTCGGTTTAGAGGCGTTTGCTAGGCCCGAAGGTAGGAGGCCTCGAGAGGTTTGGGCCACGGTTTGCCAGAGATCGTTTGGTGGTCGTGCTCGCGAGTGAATGTAGATCCTCGCTTTGGGAGCTTTGAGGTTGAGAAGAGGAGAGCACCACGCTTTGTTGTGCGTGGTAAGCAGTTTGAGAAGATGGGGCGTGGGATGTTTGTTTTGCCTAATGCATATTTGGGGCAAGATGGTCAACACCGTACTCTTCAAGTTTACTAACCTTGGTGTTGTGCCATATGCTCATCCCATGTTTTATCGTTGATCTGGTTTGGAAGGCCGGAGGACATGTGGCTCATTGACTCATTTGTTCTCGACACATGACCGGAAACTCCAAGTGGTTCTCGGCCCTCACCCCCATGAAGACAAAGAGTACATCACTTTCGGGGACAAGCAACGGAGGGAAGATTCTATCTCGAGGGTCCATCGGGATCAATGACCACTTTGTGCTCAAGGATGTGGCGCTCGTCTCCAACCTGCACTTCAACCTACTCTACGTCTCCCGGCTCATGGCAGATGGGTATGAGGTACGCTTTAAGGTTGGATGCTCTCGAAGTTTTGGACTCTCGCGATGATCTTATTTCTTTGGATCGTGCCATTTGGGCAAGTCTTTCGTGCTGATTTTTTTCTCGTGGCTTTGGCACTTCTTGTTGCTTGTTGGCGGGTCCTCCTCCGATTTGTGGAAATGGCATAGGAGACTTGGACACCGAGCTTTGACCTTCTCACGAGGTTAAGTTCTATGGGCCTAATCCGAGGATTGCCTAAGCTCAAATTAGAGAAGGATTTGGTTTGTCATCCCCCTCGTCGTCACGCGGGAAGATGGTATCCGCTTCCCACCACCCGTTTCTCGATTATGACCTCGAGACCGGAGAGATCCTTCACATGGACACCGTTGGTCCATCTCGGGTGAGGTCGGTGGGTGGAAGTGGTACTTGTCTAGTGATCGTTGACGATTTTTCGAGATACTCTTGGGTCTTTTTCATGGAGGGCAAGGATGAGGCTTTTCGGTTTTGCTCGTGATTTGATTTTGAGATTTGAGAACTGAGTTTGAGATCAGACCATTCGAGCGATTCGCGGTGACAATGGGCGAGAATTTAAGAACTCTCGGTTTGAGTCTCTTTGTGCTAACTTGGGTGTCGAGCACCGGTTTTCTAGCCCTTATGTCCCGCAGAGAACGGGATTGTTGAGCGGAAGAACCGGACTCTTGTGGAGATGGCAAGGACCATGCTCGATGAACACAAGACTCCAAGGAAGTATTGAAATTTTGAGGCAATCAACACGGCATGCCATGTCTCCAACCGCATTTTCCTCCGTGCTTTCACCAAGAAGACATCGTATGAATTGCGGTTTGGAAGGCGCCCAAGGTGAGTCACTTCCGTGTGTTTGGATGCAGGTGCTTCATTCTCAAGCAAGGTAATCTTGACAAGTTTGAGTCTCGATCGGTGATGGCATTTTTCTTGGATATGCTTTGCACTCACATGCCTACGGGGGTTCTTAACCTTGAGACTAACCGCGTTGTAGAGACATGTGAGGTTACCTTCGATGAGACTGCGCCTTGTTCTTCTTACGTGTTTGAGTGTGCGGGAAAGGAGGAGATGGAGCAGAGCATCTTTGTGGAGGAGGAGCGGGAAGACGTTGGCTGGGGTGATCCCGGCGACTCCACCGCTTGCCCCAGTGACCTCGTGACGGCGACGACCGCTCACGGACCCGGACCCTACCACTACTTCACGGGGTCGGTGGGCGGCTCCTCCGGGCGAGGCAGGCTGCACTGAGGAGGTTCCCTCGGTCGAGGGGCGACATCTTCACAAGACGGCGCCGAGGCGACAGGCGTCGTCACCCCGGGAGACCATGATTGGAGGATTGAACCAAGGGTAACTCGTTCCAAATCCTATGCTATGTGTCATTTTGCTCATTCGCATTTGTTTCCACTCTTGAGCCCAAAGATGTTACCACTTTGCATTATCTCGATTCGGATTGGGTCAATGCCATGCATGAGGAGTTGCGAGAACTTTGAGAGGAACCAAGTTTGGGTTTTAGTGCCACCTCCGGTGAGTGTCATCCCATAGGAACCAAGTGGGTGTTTAAGAACAAAAGAGTGAGGATGGGGTGGTTGTGAAACAAAAGCCCGAGACTAGTTGCCCGGGGGTTTTGTCGAAAAGAGGGTATAGACTATGAGGAAACCTTCGCCACAGCAGTGGCCGCATAGAAGCCATTAGGATTTTGCTTGCCTTTGCAGCCTCGGAAGGGGCTTTAAGCTCTTCCGGATGGATGTCAAGAGTGCGTTCCTAAATGGGTTCATAGAGGAGGAGGTGTATGTGAGGCAACCCCAGGGGGTTTGAGCATCCTAAACACCCGGACTATGTGTACAAGTTGCACAAGGCTTTGTACGGCCTCAAACAAGCCCCCCGGAGCGTGGTATGAGAGATTGAAAGCCTTCTGTTAGCTAAGGGTTTTGTGATGGGAGCTGTAGACAAGACCTTGTTCTTGCTTAGGAAGGCAGTGACATCCTCTGGTTCAGGATATATGTGGATGATATCATCTTTGGTGGCTCTTCACATGCTATGGTATCGAGTTTTTGCGGAGATTATGAGCGGGAGTTCGAGATGAGTATGATGGGCGGCCGACCTACTTCCTTGGACTTCAAATCAAGCAAACCAAGGACGGGATCTTCGCATACACGGGGCAAGTACACGAAGGACATCATCCGCAAAGTTTCGCATGGGTGAGGCCAAGCCTCTTTTCGACACCCATGTCGGCGGCGACGGCCTGGGCGAGGACAAGGATGGTTGTGGACCAAAGGGAGTGCCCGAAGCATGATCGGTTATTTGTTGTACGGCGGCGGCCGCCCGACATTCGATTTCTGCGGTGTGCCTCTGCGCCGCGCTTTTCCGTCGTCGCCCGCGTACCTCTCACTTTGGCCGTGAAGAGGATCTTGGTATTTGCGATTTACCCTTGACTTTGGCCTATGGTACTCGGCCTCTTCCACCCTCTCCCCGCCCCGGTTATTCGAGACTCGATTATCTTTGGTGATCGTATGCATAGAAAGTCCACATCCGGTACTTGTCGGTTCCTTGGTACTTCTCTTGTGTCTTGGTCCTCGTATAGCGATCCCGGTGTCGCTCGGTCGGCCGGTTGAGGCAGTATGTATGCTTTCTTTGCGCTTGTTGTTCCCTTCTTTGTGGATGGTTGCCACTTTGAGAGACTTTGGCTTGAGTTTTTCTTGTGTACCCTTGTTGTGTGATAGCATGGGAGGCGTGAGTGTTGCCAAAAACCCGGTCCTTCACTCTCGGACCAAACACATAGAGGTGAGGTACCATTTCTGAGAGATCACCGGAGAAGGGGGACATAGATGTCGGCACGTGTACACGCGAACAGCAGTTGCGGACATTTTCACCTAAAACCACTAGACCAAGTCCTTTTTGCTAAGCTCCGTGGTGAGTTGGGAGTTTGCTATCCCTTTTGAGGGGTAGTTTTGAAGTTGATGTCTGGTTGTAGTCTTTAGGTTTGTTTTTGTTTTTGTATCATACTTGCATATCATGAGCTTCACTTTTATATTGATCCGAATGAGGTTGTGCTCTTAGTAGTATAAGTATGATAGTGCTTCAAGCTTTAGCTCTTGTTAATCATGTGATGTATGTTATGAGTCGAAAGCAATGTTTTCCACATGTGAACTGATTAATGTTGATGAAACTAAATCTTGGTTCACCTTTGAGCTAGCTTCTATCATGAGTAGGATGTTGAGATCCTCTCGAGCTTTCATGTGTATGCTAGGTAGCTATGTCTCATGCTTTGATTCATTCACTTGCTTAGATCTTCATGATAATACCATGCTAAAAGCGTGAAGTCTAAAGCTAAAGTAATGAAAAAGATCGAGTGGGTCCATTTTGCCTCACTTTGAAGTTTGAGGACCGCTTTCACTTGCACTCTTGAATGAACTTGGACTTCATTGTGTTTGATCGGACCATTGTCTTAAGCTAATCATTGCTCACGCATAGGCTTGACATGGTTGATTAGTAAGGCAAGGCAAATGTGGATAACCACTCGCATGCTCTTTGGTAACTTGTGAACCGCTGAAACTACGAACTAAAATGAACCTCACAAGTTTGTGCCATAATGTCGAGCATGATGTTTGAACATTTGCTTGGGGGGTAGTTCACCGGTTTACATGTTTAAGCACTTAGTTGATTTCCTATCTACTTATGCTAGGTGCTATGTTTGATGGTGAACCTCCTTTTGCAAAATCTTGAAATTTGCTCAAAATGCTTTGTGCCATATTTCATATCATCGATTAGCTTGAGCTCTGGCTAGCACTTGTAATTTCTTTGCTATGGTACCACTTTGAGCACTCTCTCATTCGGTTGAATATAATCTTGAAGCTTTTGCATTGTGACATATTGCATTTCATAGCTTTGATAAGTGCATTTGCCAACAAGGGGGAGAGAGATACAAAAAGGCAGTGTGCATTGTTCCGGGGAGTTTTAGCTTGGTTGTGTCGAGCCTTTTTGCCCATGTCTTTGGGAACCAAGTTTTTGCTCCATATTTGCTATCCGGTGAATGCGGTCGGTGCAGACTTGTTGCAATTAGGAGATCCGCTTTCGTTGCAATTTGATTGTCTTTGAGGTTGCAATTAGCACTTTTTGTCTCGGCTTATGCCTAGATTGTGTTCACCGGATGTCTTTGTCTTCTTTTCTTCGTTTTTGTGTTGAATGTTGACAATGCACTCATCAAAGGGGAGATTGCGAACACATGGTTGATTTAGGTCACATGTGTTTAGTTTTGTGATGGAGTGATTGTCAACAAATCAACATTCTTCCTCTATTTTCTTTTTATCCTTTATGCTTCGGCTATGTTTCAGGCATACGTGGAGTGTGTCGAAGACGTATCTCTTGGTTCGTGTTGTGCGGGTGTTGAGCTCGGAGATGGTAGGCGTGACGGAGAGGTGAAGGTACCAAGGAGGGCGTGCCGGGCCGATGGACCGAGGAGGTGAAGGGACGGGCGTGAGGCTTGGACCGAGGGACCGGAGTGCGGGTGGCTAGCCATGGTGGGCGACATCCGGGACATCGCCCGGATGCAAGAGGGCGTGGCGGGGACCGTGTCGATCGGGTCAAGGCGGGCGCACGGCGAAGCGGGAGCTCGGATGACTTGGCGACTTCGAGGCGGTCAAGGCGGCGGTGACACGTGTCGAGGAGGTTTGGTGGTTTGTCCTCAAAACCATCGGCGCGGGTTTAGTGGTTTGGGCCTCAAAACCACGGGGCGCGGGTTTTGCGGGTTTGGGCCTCAAAACCCGAAGTGTTCGGCGGACGGAAGGACGGCACGTGGCGGCATCGGGGAGGTTGCGTGGAGGCAAGGCTACCGATGAGGAGGCGCGGTGGCCGTCGGATCGAAGATTACCCAGAGTCGACCGAAATAGCCTTAGGGTTACAAGATTGACTCATGTATCTTAGGGGTAGTTCGAGGCGGAGGGAATATGGGGCTATTTAGCGAGGAGGCATACCCCTTCATCCTCCCTCGCCTCTCATTTTGATTTCTAGTCTAGGGTTCTCGAGGCAGGTGGTGTGAGAGGTCCACCGATTTGTATCGAATTTGCTGAGCAAGGGCTAGCTCTGAGTAGCCTGTCACATGGTGACGTTTGGGTTGATTCGATCGGTGTTCTTTGTTGATCTTGTGCTGTGATTTTTGTTCATCACTTGTTCTTCCCGAGTTCATCCTCTCCCCCTCTATTCTCTTCGCGATTTCTTCGATTTGGCACCGTTTGATCTCGTTTTTCTTGCCTTGATTCGTGCTAGGGACGTGAGAGGATCATTTCCACCCGAAGGGTTTGAGCTAATTCCTCACGAGCACGTAGATCGGGGGCGAAGTTTTTAGATCGAGTTCATCTTTTCGGTGTGTTCTTCGTGTGATCCGCGATTTCTCTCGATTCACTCCGTCAAACTCGAAATTTCCAAGGGGGAAATGGTCACCCACATGCCTAGATGCTATGGCTTGATTCTTGTGATCTGAGGTTTCGATTGGAGAGAGTTCTTGGCGATTTGGTGTTGGTTCTTGAAAATCGTCAAGAAATCGCGGGATTCTCTACGTTCGCGGGTGTCGGGTGTGTGTTGCAATCGATGCGCTTCTCGGGTTGCAATCGGGTGTTCCGGAATCGAGTTGCAATCGTGCGCTTCTCGGGTTGCAATCGGGTGTTCGAATCGAGTTGCAATCGATGCGCTTCTCGGGTTGCAATCGGGTGTTCGAATCGAGTTGCAATCGCCCTTTTCGGGTTGCAATCGGGTGTTCGGAATTGAGTTGCAATCCACTTGTGTTGTGTGTTGCAACCGGCGGCAGATCGGGATCGGACATCGGGACATGTCCGTACCTTCCGAGAGTTGCTACTCGTGATCCTCGGACTGCCAGCACCTATTGCGGTGGGCTTCCCGGTAGTGTTTCAATTCATCCGCTTTCGGGTTGAAATTAACATCTTGTTCGCAGTGTGTGTGTCTTGCTTTGAGGGGCGTGAGAGCCAAGGACTTGAATTTCGAAAAGAAATTTTGAGGCTCCCTATTCACCCCCTCTAGTAGCCGTTTCGGTCCTTCACGTTAGGTGAATCAGAATCATTCGGGAGCCTGAGCCGATTGGAGCATTTGAATTTGTCGAGATGCACGATCAAAGGAGACTTGGCCAAAGCACTGTGTGGCCTCACGGAACTGCAATATTTGGATCTATCGCATGCCGTTTGTTTCGGAAGCCTCTGCAATGGGCTACAACAAGTCCTGGTCACGTTCACTAAACTCAGGTTCTTGAATATACTTGGATTCCTGGACAATTACACAGACAGAGTTGCCCGGGCTGAAACTGAGAAAATCATTAAGGCTATCAGCTACCTTTCCAGTCTAGAGCATCTTATTCTAGCTTGGAATTGTAGGCTGTATAATATACCCGAATCTATTGGGGAGCTCACCATGTTACGCATACTAGATCTGTCGCATTGCGGTAACCTGGAGAGGCTGCCCGCTGCCATATCTGGAATGGACAACATGAAATTTGTACATGTAGATGGTTGCAACAAATTGGATCCGTCCACTCTACCTCTGTACAAGAATGTTGCAATATTCTTACCATATTTTGTGGTCCGTGCGGGTGACAGTGAATCTAGCAGCAACCTATATCAGCTTGAATATGAAAATCCCAGAATACTCGAGCTGAGCAGGCTTGAGAATGTCAAGTCCGCAAGAGAGGCGCAGAGAATAAAGCTGGTGAAAAAACAGAGGATTCAAGACCTAGGGTTCGTATGGACTCGAGATGCAAATAGATTCATTGTGGAAGACAAAGACGTGTTGGAACAACTAGTGCCACCATGCACTGTAAATCAAATGAGACTGCAGGGTTATAATAGCGCTGGCTTTCCATCCTGGATGATAGACATTGCTACCTTTGTTCCTCATCTTGTAGATGTAACCCTGGAGGACATGCCCAATTGCTGCTGCCTACCACCACTTGGTATGTTACCAAAACTGGAGAAGCTGCGGATCGGACGAATGGCCAGCATCAGGAAGATTGGCCAGGACCTGTATGGGGGCTTAGAAAAAACAGTGTTTCCTCAACTTTACAGATTTCATGTATACGAAATGAAGTGCCTAGAGGAGTGGAACACACCATACTCATATCACACTGCCAGTGGCAAGGATGGTTCGAACAAGGAGCTCGTGTTACCCAACCTACAGTGTTTGGTTATTGCAGATTGCCCCGTGCTCAGATTCAAATCCTTGTCACCTCTAGCGGAGGAGACGCAACCTCTGCCTCCTGAGAACAACAAGACCATAATTATGTAGCGACCAGTCGTCATGGAAGTGCAATGCCAAATTCGATGCAGCCACCTCCTCTGCAGCAGCCACCTGGCTTTGTGAAGCGCCTCTACATCAGTGGAGCTTGCTTCGCCACCTGCCTTGCCTCAAGGAATTACGAATTGAGGACTGTAGCGATCTCACATGCAGCTCAACAGATTTTCTTCGCTGTGTCAAGACACTATCTGTCAGAGATTGCAAAAGCATTGCTGCACTTCCAGAGAGGCTAGGGGACCTTATCTCTCTCGAAGAACTTCAGATAAGTAGCTGTGAAGGTGTCAAGGCTCTGCCAGAGAGCATACAACAACTCACCCGCCTCCAAAACCTCAAAATTAAGGGGTGCCCACAGCTAGTTCAGTTTAGATGTCCCCCTCCCTCGAGACTTTATCTCAGCAATTGCAAAAGCATGGCTCAACTACCACGGAGGCTGGGAGACCTCTCCTATCTCAAGAAACTTGAGATAAGTGATTGTGAAGGTATCAAGGCTCTGCCAGAGAGCATACAACAACTCACGTGTCTCCAACGCCTACAAATTTTTGGCTGCCCTCAGCTAGCTCGGTGGTGCAGATCAGAGGAGAATAAGATGAAGCTCACTCACATCAAAATAAGAGTACGTGCTCTCTGAATCGATAAATTTATAATATTCTTTATTTGCATTGACTAGAGTTTTTATCATCTTGGTCCTCATGGCTCAAACCTTTGGTTGCTTGTAATAATAAACAACCATATGCATTAGTCGATGCAGAAGCCGATATATTAATATATTCCCTTTTTAAAAAAAAAGTGTTAGGGTACATTCTTGATTAAATATCTTAGATGCTTTCTCTCACAACAATCAATAATGTATATATATAGAGCATATTATCTCTCTTCTCTTTGCTTGGTGCAACGAGAAGGTGGCTCCTCTTTATTTATCTATCTATCCCTCCGTTCCAAACCGTAAGTTATATTCTAGCTTTTCTAGATAATTTACGTATCTAAAAAAAATCAGAACGACTTAGAATTTGAAATTGAGAGAATAAGAACAAAAATACAAGATTGAATGACAGAATGATAAATAGGTGAAAGTGTTGCCTTTTTTGTTACAAAATATATAGAACACCTGACAGCGCGGAATTCCTTTTCTCTAGTTTAAGATGAAGGTTCAATTATCAATCAATTTCAACACAACAGTAAGAAGTTAGGAAGCTTTTGCTTTAATAGTAAAATGATTAATCTATTATATACAACAACAAAATGGCCTACATGCATATCTGCTTATTTTCTTTCATTGATTGGCTTTCCAGGTGTATTAGTTTTTCTGGAGGTGTTAAAGATTGACCAACATTCAGGAGTCTAATAGGGAAGTGGGGAGACACCGCTGAAGGTATTTAGTATTTCTCAGTTCCATTAATAATTAATGTCAACTGTACTCATTTTACATGTTTTTGCTGCACGTTACTGGTTGTAAATACTAAATAGTACTTCCTCCGTTCCAAATTGTAGTTCACTTTAGCTATATATGGGCATGTAGCCCGGAGCCCGGCCGGTCCGGCCCGTGGGTTCGCCGAGCCCGGCACGCCCGGTTGTACCGATGCCGTCTTGCCGCCCGGTGGCGGCCCGTCCGCCAACGCCCGCCCGCCCTCGTATATAAGCAGACGCGACGCGCCGCCCCCACCTAACCCTAACCCGTGGATTGATGATGTGGGTCAAGGGCAAGGCAAATGGGCAAAGACCGGCACCACCGATTCATTGGTGGTAATAGTTCTCGTTGGTGGCTAGAAGAAGAAGACAGCATTGAGGTGAAGACTTTCACTCGCAGTCTCCATTGCTACAATCCCGATTCATTTGCTTTAGTTCTTAGACAAGAAACCGACCTGGTCAAATTGCGAGGACTTTTGGTGATTTTGGTTTGGTTCACTTTTGCCGTTGAACCACTTTTTGCCTGGTGACTTTGGTCGGTGGTTCACTTTTTGCGTAAACTGATCCGTTCTTAGATGTTGAACCTCATGTGATGTGAACTGTGTTTGTGATTCAGTTTTGTGGATCCTGGATGTTGCCACCGAGATGGCTATTGTAATAGGGCTAGATGTTTGACATTTGTGGTTTGAAACTTGAATACAATTTTAGAGCTGGCTATACTCTTTTCCTTTCTATAGGGTTTCTCCCACAAGGGGTGGGTTTACGTAGAAAGGTTTTTCCGACGCAAGCATTGCACTACAGCTCTATTTGAAACACTTTGTCTTTGTCCTTGTCTTCATTTTGAAATCCTGTCAAATTTGCCTTGATTACGTTAAACTATGAAATCCTAGCAAAAAAACTTAGTAGATTGTGATGTTTTTCACTATCGGGCCATGGGCCGGCGGCACGGGTGAAAATACCGCGTGCTCACCGGGCGGCACGACACGGTTTTTCGGCCCGTGGCCGGCGTTGCCTCAAGACGGTGGCCTCATCAGGCGGCCCGGCCGGCACGACGGCAAGACGGCGCGGCACGATATTGTGTCGGCATGACGGGCCGGCGGGCGGCCCGGCCCCGCCCGATGCACATATATAACTTTAGCTTTTTTCTAGATACATTGCTTTTATTATGTATCTAGACATAGTGTATAACTAGGTGCATAGCAAAAGCAAATATATCTAGAAAAGCTATAGTGAATTACAATTTAAAACGAGGGGGTATACAGTGTCTCAGTTACACTAATTCTTCTTCTATCTATAGAACATCGCCTGCTCTTAAATGGTAAGGTACTACTCCTTTTCTTTTTTACATGTCATATTAGCTTTGTCTCAAATCAAATATTTTCATCTCTCACCATCAATTTATTGAACCTTTGTTGTCTCGAACCATGTAACTAGCTATATAATATGAAAATATATGCTATGGTAAAATTAAAAATATGCATCTTATGTTGTTAAGATGTACATTTTTAAAAAAAAAAGACATTACTGTGTAAAATTAGAAATGTTTGACTTAGGGCAAAGCTAATACGACATGTAAAGTAACATAGTAGTACGAAGAAAAACAGCTTCAAAACTAGAGAATGAAGATACATAAAAGACAAAAGTATGGATGATGGTAGATGATACTAGAGCCGCTGCTGCCAGCTCACTTTTGTTAGGTGATGCTCCTCTACATGTTCCTATTCGGCATCTCCTACTTACCGCGGCTTTCTTCTGTGGTTCGAGTTTCCTTGCAGGTGCCAAGGAGCTGTGGAAAATGCATGAAGACCCCGCCGAAGATCAAACTGAATCTTCTTCCCGCTTGCACCGGACGTTGGAAGGAAGAACGAAGACGGTTTACATGGTCTACAAGGTGATGATGTGTGTATTTGTGTTGGCAAGGGGTGGAAGAAACAACCGACCACCACTACTACAAAAAGCTTATCGTAAGAACGCCCCCGTTTATATTAGGGCGGTTCGTTTTTCGAGGCGCCCCCTACGCGGCGGTGGGGTCTTGGTTAGTTACCCGCCCCACGAAACCACGTAGGGGCGGTGTTTCTCGGAACCGCCCTGTCAGTTATTGGGGCGGCTCGATATCCGGCCCGCCCCCTAATGAAGGCACGCGGGGGGCGGGTGTGAACCGCCCCTGCTGTAATAACAAAGAGGGGCGGCTCGATCTAGAACCGCCCTACAAAGGGTCTGCTGAGATAAGGCGAACCAGCCCCCTTCTTCCACCTCGGGACACCACTCAAACTCGAAAAAAAAAGGTTGGGAGGCCTTGGGTTCCTCCCAAAAATTACTCTACTAAGGGGGGTGGTTTTCAACTCAAATCCTTTGGTGGGGAGGCTCAAAAAGGTAAGAAAATGCTAATCCTACCACTTAATTCGATTTTTAATGGTTAGTTGTGGAGTAATTTAAATCTTGCTTTCCTCTCACTTTCTATGGTGCTTGAGCTTTATATGGAGCAAAGTAGAGCTTAGGTTTGGAAGTGGTAGTGGAGATTAGTAAGAGTATTGAATTAGACCCATTTTTTTAGTGGCTCTTACATGTGATTTTAGTGGAGTAATAAAATAGGTAGGGTTTCATGTGTTTATGGTTGATGAACATGTGTTTTTTTTTAATTCTTAGTTTAAATTTCTAACAAGTTTTCTCTCTCATATGATGTGCAAATGCGGTTTTTTTTTTTTTTCTAAAATTTTCTAAAATGATAACCTTTTTAGTGTGTGCTACAACTTTGATATTAATGCATTTATTAATTTTAACCATTTAGGGTTTGCCATGCATATGTACTCATATATATGACTAACTACACATTTGATTTTTTTTTTTCTTTGTTGTGTTAAAGGATGGAGTACAGGAATGGTTGGATGTATGGCACGTTAAGGTGGAAGGATGGTTTTCGTGACGAGGTGGATAAATTTATTGAAGCCGCCGAGAATCATGCGAAGACATTGAAAGAGGATTCAATAATATGTCCGTGCCGTGATTGCAAGAACGAGATAGCATATAGAGATGTGAAGACCATCAGACAACATTTGATTACACGAGGATTTGTTGCAGATTACGATTTGGAATCATCATGGTGAAAATTATGTTGGTGAAGACGTCGACTTCGAAAATCTAGGAGATGACCCCGAAAACCCTAGAGCGCTTCTCTCGGTATGTAGATAAGCTTCAAAGTAAAAGGAACCCTGAGCATGATAGTCAACTACGCGATGATGATGGTTAGCATGGTATGGACACAAATGTCGTTGATGGTACGGGCAAAGGTGATGTTGATGATGATGTCGTAGCACGTGAAGGGGATGAAGATGACGATGATTATTTGGACGACATGCTTAATGCCCTTGGACCAGAAATATTGCGGAAAAGCATGAAAAGTATAGAGAACCTAGAGAGAGTGAGAGCAAAGATCGAAGGAAACGTGTATGGTGTTGAAAAAGGTTGTCCGACACAATGGACGCTACTACGTTTTGTGCTTGAGCTGTTGATCTTGAAGGCTAAGTACGGTTGGTCGGACTATAGTTTCAATGATCCATTATGTCTCTTGTCATGGTTCTCGCCACAACCAAACTCAGTACCAATGAATACCTACCAAGCAAAAAAAGGTTATAAGTCCATTAACAATGAGTGTTGAAAAGATCCATGCATGCCCGAACCATTGTATCTTTTTTTCGTGGTGACACGTTCAAGGGGCCGGATAAATGTCCTAGGTGCGGAGCTAGTCGGTACAAGAACAACAATCTATACAACGAGGGGACGAGACCTCCATTGGAAACAAGAGGAAGAAGGGTGGGAAAAAGCCGGACAGGATTCTAATTCGAAAAGGACACTCCGTTAGGAATTGATCCGGGCGAGAAGAGTTCTGCCTTGGTAATGTGGTACCGCCGGTGACCGACCGCTTGAGGCGAATCTTCCTAAACCCCAAAGAAGCCGCAATGATGACATGGTGGCAAGACGAGCGCAAGATAGATGATGATAAGATTGCACACCCGGCCGATGGTACTCGGTGGTAAAACTTTGATAATAATCACAAAGACTTCGCTCAAGACCACGAGCAATATGCGGTTTGGGTTAAGCAATCGATGGAGTGAATCCCTTCAATGAGAGGATGACTGACCATAGCACTTGGCCGGTGATCTTGACAATGTACAACATCCCAACGTGGTTGTGCGGTACCGCGAAAGTACCTTTTCCTTCTTGTTCTCATTCAGTGCGAAACAACCGGGCATTGACATTGGCGTGTTTATTGAGCCTGTGTTGCAAGAATTTTATAAACTATGGAAGGAAGGGGTGCGATGTATGATGCGTTCGAAAGGAGCGGTTCTTATGTCGAGCCATAATCATTGTTTCTATCAACGACTATCCCGCGATGTTTGCTTTGTCGGACGAGATCAAAGGGAAGACCGGATGCGTGGTCCGCTTGGATGGTACTATATGGGTGTATCTAAATGCATCCAAAAAGGTGGTTTACTTGGGCAATCGACGCCACTTAAAGACAAATCACAAGTACCGGCGTGAAATACAAACCTTTGGTTCAACAACATCAGAGACCGAAGACCCTCGGAGAGACGTCGGTATGGACAACATGTGTTCAGAATGGTCAAAAACTTGCACATTGTCTACGGAAAGAAGAATCTAGATGGGACGAACAGAGATCGAAGTACACCTCCTATCAAAGGCGTACCTTTCAAGAAACAATCCATCTTCTTTCAGTATCTCGAATATTGGCCGAGTTCGAGGTTCCCCATGCAATTGATTCTATGCACTTGAAGAAGAATGTCTTTCAAAGTACCATGGGTCTATTGATGGACACGAATAAGTCGAAGGATGGTCTAAATTCACAAAAAGACATGGTGTGACTAAATGTGAAGCCCGAGCTTAACCCCCGTACTTCGGAAGAATGGAAAATACACCGCCCGCGGCTAGCTTCAACTTGACCCTAGAAGAGAGAAGGGCTATATGCGCTTACCTAAAGGCGATCAAAGTTCGACTAGGTTTTCGCCCGAACATCAAGAAGCTAGTGTCCATGAAGGACACGTCAATAACACACCGCAAGGCTCATGATTGTCATGTAATCCGACGGTGTTCCTACCTATTGTGATCGGGGTTATAAAGCCGGAATTCTTGAAAATGGCCATCACTCGCATGTGCTACTTCTTTTCGAAGATATCCCGTAAGACGATTAACGGGAAAGAGCTTGCTGAACTACATGATTTCGCGGTGGAGACCCAAAACCAGCTAGAGATATGTATGCCTCCCCGCTTATTTCGATATAATGCCACATCTCATGCTTCACATGGTTCATTAGATAGAGGCTTTGGGCCCTTGCTACTTGCATGAAATGTGGTGCATTGAGCGATGCATGTCGATTCTAACTCGATTCGTGCATAATCGAGCATATCGAGAGGGCTCCATGATTGAGGGTTACAATATCAAGAAGAAGTCGCCGAGTCTTTGTCAAGAGTGGCTAAAAAGTACGTGAGAGGGATTGGTAAACGCGATTCACGTCATACGGGTAGGATATTTGGGAAAGGCATCGGCGGGAGGAAAGTATTCGTTGACCAAGAATACAAACAAGTGAGTCGGCGCATTACGGTGTGTTAAAGAGTTCAGCGCTTATGCGACCGTGACGTTGATTACCACTTGGCTCTCATCCGGGGAGCGGAGGAATGTCCGCTCGGATGACCGGGTCCGCAAAACGGCATAGGGAACAATTAACTTCATGGTTGAAGGACCAAAACATACCGTGCGGGGAAACCCGGGGGATGATATTACCAAGAAGGTTAGCATTGGGGCCATCGAGACAAGTCACCACGTGGCAAGCATACGACATTAATGGGTACACATTCTATACCCATGTGAAGGATAGTAAATGTGTGAACCAAAAAACGGGGTTCGAGTACAAGCTATCAACGACAAAAACCGAACATTCACATACTTTGGCATCATTGAAGAAATATGGAAAATTGACTATGGAATGGAAGTGCGGTGCCGTGTTCAAATGTCATTTGGATGAAACAACACGAACCGAACGAGATCGGGTTGAAAGTTGTTGACCTCGGTGATTTAGGCCACCAGCGGGACCCATGGGTCGCCGCTTCGGATGTAGCACAAGTTTTCTATTTACCCTACCCGATCGATCCCGACAAGCCAAAGAGGACGAAAATCAAGCATGTCATTGTCCCTGGGAAACAACGCATTATCGGAGTTGATGGCATCGAGGATGTTGGCGTTGACGAGCACAATGGTTATCTTTGAAATACGATTATTCACGGACTTTCCAAACAAGATCCGGCCGTTGAGAAGAAGTTACCCAAAGACATATTGCCCAAAGGAGTCAAGGGGAAAGAGGTCACGGGGAGTTAGCTAGTTGTTATATGTGTGTGTTTCAAAAATTTATCGATGTATGTGTGAGACTACCTTTATGTATGTGTGAGACTACCTTTATGTATGTGTGAGACTACCTTTATTCATATAAGAGTCAAACTTTTTTCGAGGCGTCTACATGGCATGTGTGAAGGCACCGCCAAGTTTGAGAATTTTTTACGTAATTGTTTGGTACTTTTCTCTAATTATTTTAATTACCGCGAATTCTCGGTAAATGTATGTTGAACTACGACCACCCCCGAAAATACCGAAATGGTGCCAAACTTTGCCGATAGGTCTCTTGTGCCCTAGGAGTCAAAACTTGTGGAGGCCGGTGCGGAATTATTTTGTTTTCAAAGTGTAAATCACCATATTTGGTCGCACGCAGCGTCACGTAAAAAATACGATAAATCCAAAAATGGCTAAAAACCTAGAATTTTTGCGTGGGGCCATATTTTGGGTGTAAGTGACCACAAAAAAAATTTGAGGAAGTTTCAAGTTAGGCGGAGGAGACGCGCTTCAAAGTGGTATAATCAACCTCTCACGAAGCCTATCCTTACACTTAGGTTTCTCATGGTTGTGTGACGGGTGCGCTTTTGCGGTGTGCTATCGGCCTCAAACTTTTTTCGAGGCGTCTACATGGCGTGTGTGAAGGCACCGCCAAGTTTGAGAATTTTTCTGTAATTGTTTGGTACTTTTCTCTAATTATTTTAATTACCGCGCGAATTCTCCCGGTAAATGTATGTTGAACTACGACCACCCCCGAAAATACCCGAAGCGGTGCCAAACTTTGCCGATAGGTCTCTTGTGCCCTAGGAGTTAAAACTTGTGGAGGCCGGTGCGGAATTATTTTGTTTTCAAAGTGTAAATCACCATATTTGGTCGCACGCGTCACGTAAAAAAATCTGAAGAAATCCAAAAATGGCTAAAAAAAACCTAGAATTTTGCGTGGGGCCATATTTTGGGTGTAAGTGACCACAAAACAAATTTGAGGAAGTTTCGAGTTAAGGCGGAGCAAAGCGTGCTTCACAAATGTGGTATACTCAACCTTTGTCATGAAGTCTATCCTTACACTTAGGTTTCTCATGGTTTGTGTGACCGTGCGCTTTTGGTAAAGGCTATCGGCCTCAAATTTTTTCTGAGGCGTCTACATGGTGTGTGTGAAGGCACCGCCAAGTTTGAGAATTTTCTACGTAATTATTTGGTACTTTTCTCTAATTATTTTAATTACCGCTTACAATTTCTCCGGTAAATGTATGTTGAACTACGACCACCCCCGAAAATACCGAAACGGTGCCAAACTTTTTTGATAGGTCTCTTGTGCCCTAGGAGTCAAAACTTGTGGAGGCGGGTGGAATTATTTTGTTTTTAAAGTGTAAATCACCATATTTGGTCGCACGCGTCACGTAAAAAAATACAATAAATCCAAAAATGGCTAAAAAAACCTAGAATTTTTGCGTGGGGCCATATTTTGGGTTTAAGTGACCACAAAAAAAAATTTGAGGAAGTTTTGAGTTAGGCGGAGCGAGACGTGCTTCACGGTGAAAAACTGAAATATTCATTGAAAAATTTTAAAATTCAAATCCAAATATGTCAAAATTTGTCGAATCCATGGTTTTTGTAAGATAAGAAATTTTATATTTATGTTTTATTTATTTATAACTATATTTTTTATTTTTTTATTTGTGTCGAATAATATGCCTTATATATATTTTTTAAAATTGTAACATGAACTATAGGCGGGTTCACGATCCGGCCCGCCCCTAATGAGAGGCTCACTATAGGGGCGCTCTATCGGGGAGCGCCCTTCTGAATCCGCAGTATATATACTTGAGCCTTGGTCGGCTAAATGCTGGGCGCGACTCATCCCAAACTATCTTGCGTCGAGGGCTACTTGAAATTTTTTCACCGCGCCGCCGCCGCCGACATCCATCTCCCTCGTCGCGCCCGACCACATCCGTCCTTCTGCCATTGTGCCTTGATCTGCCATCCTCCCCCTCCTCCCTCCTCTCCCTCCTCCCCTGCGCCCTTCGCAGCGCGCCGGTCGTCGAAACCCTAGCCGCCGCCGGCCGGCGGCTTCCTCGGTGGTGCCGGTGCCTCTTGCCTCCCCCCTCCTCCCTCCTCTCCTTTCCTCCCTCCTCTCCCTCCTCCCCCCCTGCCCCGCGCCGCCCGTCGTCGGAAACCCTAGCCGCCGGCCCGGCCGAAGGAGGCTCTCTTCGCCCGCCGCCGGTGCCTCTGCCCCCTCCTCTCCTCGCCCTCCTCCCCCTCCTCCCTCCTCTCCCTCCTTTCCCCCTCCTGCCAGTCTTCCACCGGCCCCCAGTTTGGAGGGGCCCCCGCCGGATCGGAGCAGGCTGGCCGGGTGGGCGTGTCTCGCCAGCCCCCCTTATCGGCGCCGGATCCGCCGGTGACCTTTCTTGGTAGTGCCCCTGACTTGGCCGTGAGACTAGCTGGCGAGTGGTGGTGGTGGTGCGGTGGCTTTCTTGGTGAGTTCTTCTTGATGCCGTGAGTTCTTCTTGCAGTGGTGCTGGCTGGTGTGAGTTCTTCTTCTTGGTGAGTTGCTGCCGGTGTGGTGGCGGTGAGTTCTGGCGGGTCTTCGTGGTGCGAGTGCTGCTGGTGGTGCTGGTGGTGTAGCTGTATGCTTCTTTGTCTTCTTGGTTGTCTTGGAGAAGCTAGCTGGCTTCTTATTCTTCTTTGTTAATGCTACTGCCTACCTCGAGTTTGCTTGTTGTGGTGAATTAATTGCTGCCATTTTGAACTATTGAACTGCCACTGCCTATATATGATGCCATACTTGATTTTTAAATGAATTTGAGATGAATTATAGATGACCTGCCTATGATGCCATACCAGATTTTTAGATGAATTTGAGATGACTTTGAGCTGAGCTATTTGCCACTTTGCCTATGATGCCATACTTGATTTTTAGATGAATTTGAGATGAATTATAGATAAATTTTGCCTATGATGCCATACCAGATTTTTAGATGAATTTGAGATGACATTGAGCTGAGCTATTTGCCCGCTTTGCCTACACTATACCACAACCTATCTATAGCGACCTACGGATGGTCGCTATAAGTCAATATAGCGACATACGAGGGACGGGCCGCTATAAACATATAGCGACCAATGTAGTCGGTCGATATAAGCTGGCGTCGCTATAAGTTTATAGCGACCGACCTACTTATAGCGGACAAACCGTTCGACGGTATGGCAAATATATATAGCGACCCAATCGTTCAACGCCACTTACGGACTTATAGCGACCATTGGTTTGATGCTATATATTATATAGCGACCAACCGTCAAACGCTCCACATATAAAGAAATTACAGCATAATATTATTTGTTTATACATTAATCTAATCTCAGGATCGGTACTAATCATACAATCAATCAACCATACAATTAGCATTTCCATTTTGGACAATACACAATCATGACAAGTTCATCATAGCTCACAATTATATTATAGCCATAAGCATTTGTCATCCAAACGTGATAAGATTACACATACACTGATTCATGTATCAAGTACATTTCCACTTGACATGGGACTAGTCCTTGTTCAATTCTATATGTGTTCAAAAAGTCTAAATCTAGCTAAACATGCACATCCGTTAGCACTGTGATTAGCTTCTTGTTGACAAGTGGCAGCAGCATCAAGCATCCAAAAGTTCCTGAAAATGGTAGAATTAAGACTTCAATAGTTGAGTTTATTTTTTCAGACTTTTATTGTTTTGATAGGAACGCCAAAATCAAGATCATAAACAAAACTATACCTCTGCTTTTGGCAATGAAAATTGAAACAAAAACAGATTGGACTGAACGACAAAATGAAGTAGAAACAAAATTCCACTATACAACAGAAGTGATGGAACAAATAACTTACAAAGAATTAAGCCATCATTTTTTTCTCGCCCGACAATAGCTATCAGGTAAAGATGCAACCTGCATGGTATATCATGTAATGTAAAAAGAATTAGGCCACCAAATTCTCTCATCCACAGTACCTATTAGGTAACAGGTAACAATACCCTGCTTCCTTCTAACAGATCAGGCAACAAGAAAAAAAAAATCTTATTATTAAGCCATAACCTGTCCACTACTGATTACTACTTAATAAGCTGCACTACTTAACAAGACCATCATGTTCAGGCTGGGTCAACCAATTGAATATCAATTAGAGTTACTAAAAATTTGGTAGATTGTACAGAAAAAATGGTAGATTTTACATAGCTGGATCCCATAATCTCCTCAACCAGAGAGAGACTTCAGTCTATAAAATCAGGCACATGTAACATGAACCCATAGTCAACATCAGTATCAGTTGCGTTGGTAGCATTGGGGAAGTCATATTGACAGACTGAAATACATACAAGCAGAACACAAGTGAATGAAAACATATCCAGCTTGCTGCCCAGTTTGCTCCAAAGAATATTACAACTGAGATACACACCAACCCGTTTGCACAAGCATGGTTTCAACTGAGGCTAATCTCTTTGCCACCTTACTTTTTTCCTGCAGGGGCACGGTAAGCCACTGCATTCAGCATGAAGGCAAGTGATCTACGTAGCTAAGGTAGCAAAAACTGAAACTATACCTTTTTCCTGAAGTAGAACAGAATGACCATTTTATTTTTCTCATCCTGCAGAAATGGTACCAACAGCCAATTAGAAAGTATCATCAGAATCATCTGTTATCGAGCAAATGAAGTGTAATCTTTCATCAATAAAAAAATGCACTGTATATGAGAATATGAAGGTGCCACAATGGAAGGGGCTGAACAAACTTCTAGTCCATTACAGAGATCCACATGCAAACTTCTAGTCAATTACAGATCCGCATGCAAACTTCTAGACCATTACAGAGATCCCCATGCAAAAACTCCTCATTTCTATTCTATCTAGTAACCAAATATTGAAAACTAATTGTGAAACCTGTGCACGCAGATCCATCAGATCGAAGCACCCTCCCAGATAGGAAGAACCGTAAGGCACAAGGGGAATTACATTTCACGTAGAGAGAATGACGGGCGTACCTTCTCAGATGTTGCTGGTGGGGGCCTAGTGTGCAGCGCGCCGGAGATCTGCCGGCCTGGGGGGCGCCCGGGAGAGCCGCTGCCCTGGGGGCGCGCGGGAGAGGAGGGTCCACCGCGACCTGGGCGGCGGCGCGGGTGGGTGCCGCCGCCTACGGTCGTGGCGGGGTGGACCGGAGGCCGCGCGATGGGACTGGGTCGAGCTCCGCCGCCAGGGGCGCGCTGAGAGCCGCTTTGCCTGGGGGCACGCCGAGAGGATGGTCCACCGTGACTGGGTGGGCGCTAAGGCGGGGGTGCCGCCGATCTACGGTCGCGCCGGGTCGATGGGAGGCCGCGCGACGGGTCGACGGGAGGCCGCGCGGACGGGTTGACGGGAGGCCGCGCGACGCCAGGGAGAGAGGGGTGGCGGCGCTGACCGTGGGTGAGAGGTGTGGCGGCTGCGTGGGGGGGTGAGAGAGGGGCTAGGTTTTCCAAAGAGTGAGTAGTCAATTTATCTGACATGTGGGCGCGAACGGCTAAATGTGCGCTGGCAGGCCCAATTTCGTAAACCGACCGATCGTCCGACCCCGTTAATAAGTTATAGCGACCGACCCGTCCGACCCTAAATCCAAATAAAAATAGCGTAACCAATCGGTATGACCTAAATAAAAGATGTAGCGACCAACCGTCTATTACTAAGATATACCGACCGACCGACCATCACGATTTCGATATTTATACCCCGACCATTAGTCGGATCGTTCAATTGGGCTGTGGTGTAGTGCTATGATGCCATACTTGATTTTTAGATGAATTTGAGATGAATTATAGAGATGAGGTGCCTATGATGCCATACCAAATTTGAACTATTTGAACTATTTGGGGCTTTTGAAATGTATAGCCATTTGAACTATTGAACTCGGTTTGCGTTGAACTCAGTTTAGCAACTACTTTGGGCTGCTTTTAACATGTATTTGGTTTGTTCCTGTGTTCAAATAATAAGAAAACATAACATAGGTAACATAGAGGCATGGAATGGTTATTGTAATAAGGCTGACCTTTTGTTTCTATGCTTTGCTGGTGCCTGATACTGTGATTTTTTTTAAAAAAAAAAAAAACTGTAACTTGGAAGCTTATGATCATCTCATTAATTTGTTTATCTGTGGAAGGTAGAGACATGTTTATAAAAAACACATGATGATAAGTGTGGAAGAATAAGGAAACAACTAACAATGTATCCTGATCATATAAGGTCCAAGGTTGGGCCTTTCTTTAAACTGCAAAATGATTAGCTGCAAATTCTTTGATATAATATTAAGCTCTCGGTCAGACCAAATAAGTGAAAAATGGAAGTAAAGCTTAAGGCTGCGATTATCTTTGTTCTGTGCATCATATTGAGATGTATGACTTCTTTAGCAACTACTTTGGGCTGTTTTTAACAAGTATTTGGAGCTGTTTTTCTTTAATCTCTCTCTCTTTATCACTTTTAAATGGGCTGCAGTTTGTATTTTGTTCCTGTTGATGGGGTCAATTAATTAGTGGCATTTTAATCCATCTTACTACTTGTCCATCTTGTCCTAATTTGAATTGAGCTGGCTGTGTGAATCTATCTCTCATTGAGCTTGTCTATCTTTAAATGTCAGCACAGTTCTCTCTCTTTATCACTTACAAATGGACTGCTTGGCTGTGTGAATCACTTAGTGCTGTTTTTGGTGCTGTTTTTCTTTAATCTCACATGTTCTCATTTATTTGGGACTGGCTGGGCATCACATGTATTTGGTGCTGTTTTGAATTCATATTTGGGGTTGGCTGGGCATCACTTGTATTTGGTGCTGTTTTGAATTCATATTTGGGGCTGGCTGGGCATCACTTGTATTTGGTCTTTGTTTTGAATTCATATTTGGGGCTGTTTGGGCATCACTTGTATTTGGTGCTTTTTTTTAAGCCGAGGCAGTGGCATAGGCAATGATGCGATCCCTTTTAAGCTTTGAGGCAAAGCGACTATGATGATTGTAACGCTCTATATAATTGTAACATTCTAAACTTGGATGGCTTCTAGAAGCAACCAGTTTAGAATTGATGAAATGACAAAGGGGCAAATCTGAGTCAACTTTGTAGACAACTACTCTAATTGTCTTCATAACTATTCTATTTGGCATTATATTGTGCTCATGTTTTTATATGCTCAATGTCATTATATTGTGCTCATGTATGGTGCCATGGCAGCACCTATGATGCTACAGCCACTACCTATGCTTCTCTTCCCTCCCACTCTTCTCCCACCTTCTCTCTTGGCCTCCTCTATGCTGCCATCATCATGGAGCTAATGAAGCTCTCTCTCTCTCTCTCTCTCTCTCTCCCCCCTCTAGCCTCCTCTACATTTCTCTTCCCTCCCACTCTTCTCTCACCTTCTCTCTTGGCCTCCCTCTCTATCTTTGCCATCATCATGGCAAAGCAGCCTAAGCCTCTCTCTCTCTCTCTCTCTCTCTCCCTCCCTCCCTCTAGCCTCCTCTACCTTCTCTTCCCTCCTACTCTTCTCTCACCTTCTCTCTTGGCCTCCCTCCTCTATGCTGCCATCATGATGGCAAAGCAGTAAACCGGCTTGTGGCCTTGGCCGAAAAATTTTAGCGCGACTGACGGCGTAATTTGGGTTTTATATGGTCACCGTCCTTCTATGTGCTCCTTTGTTTTTATATGATAACCCTTTTTTTTTGTCCCTCTCCTCTTTTGGCCGATGATGAAATTGTCACATTCCATAAAAAATATAACTCGATGATCATGAACTTGTGAGGAACTGGCCATCATTGCTAGCCGCCCTACATTACCTTCATTACCTTTTTCGTTACGATGCCCTTATGCTCCAAGTACATGATCAAATGATGATTGACATCTATCGAGGCCTCTAATGTTTCTACTAGTTTTTTGCTCGATGATACAAAAGGGTAAACTGAAACTACATGATAGTGAACCCGCTAATTTGAGAGCAAACCACTACCGCTCATTTTATTCCTTCATGAAACTAGGACCCTACTTTTGGCATATCTAATGCCAAATCTTTTTTTTTGTACTAGACTAAATCAGAAAAATGTCCCCGACAAGAGAAAGTGCACCCCGTAGCCTTGAGCACGGGAAACAAATTGAAGAGGGAGAGCCTCATGCCATGACTTTTCGACGAGTTCCACGCCACGCTAGACAAGAGTATAGCCGGGATGAAAGATACAATTGATCCGATTCGCGGATGAAGAAGAGGGAAGAGAAGGAGAGGATGATGACAACTCGATGAAGATGATGACGGCGGAGGGTTACGAGGAGGATATGTAAGTCCCGAGGATCCTTTCCCACGTGAACCCAGGCATAGGCCCACTGAGGACGACCTGGACAAAGACTTTGACCCGCGGAACGAGGAGAACGAGGTAGAGACACAAAGCCTTAGTAATCAATTTTTGCTAATGCTTTTATCATGTCACTACCATTAACACTTTGGCCTCCCGTGTACATAGGTCCATGATGAATCTCCTCCAAAACGACGACGCGTCGGCGCCCGCGGACGTTTCGTTGAAGGCACGGAGAGCAACAAAGAGAAGAGGCACGCGTGCCACGAGGTGAACAATACCAACTCGCTCCCCGAACCCCCGGACACACGACCACAACCCGGCGCCAAAGAGGAAATGAGGAGGGATAAGAAAACCAAACCAGTATCCTCACAAGGACGTGGTCTATGTGATAACGGAGGTCGGTCCGGGAGGGGACATCCGTAAGCCAGAGAAGATGAGGGCAAGATTCCGTAATTCGATGGGCGCCCTTGTTAGAGATCAGTTGAACCCGCTTATCCCATCATGGCCGTAAATACCGGACGAGACAAAGAGAGGCCTATGGAACAATTTGTTAGTCAATTTCAAGTTTCCATCCGTACCGAGGGAGGCCATGAAACGTCAAGCCTTTAGGACAATGGGGAGATATTCCGACGTTGGAGGTGTGAGCTCTACACCAAATATATCCAACAGGGCACGACGCCATTTCACAAGTATGGGAACATAACTCGTAGTCAATGGGACGACCTTGTGGCTCAAAAAGACCACGGCGGAAGCATTGGCCCTCGCGTCCGTGAGAATAAATGAAGCTAGCGAAGAAGAACATACACCCTACCCATTTAGGTTCCGGTGGATACTTTGCGCAGCGAAAAAGACTTTCAGGAAGAGGGACGAAGAGGCGGAAGCAAACCGGGATTCCTCGTGCAGAATTTGGGGCTACGGCCAAGGAATTGATACATGCCGAGTACCGCGATCGTCCCGATTCTTTCCTTAAGTTTGACAAATCGGAGACTCAAGAGGTAGTATCAAAGATATTGGAATACGGTCAAGGAAAGTTGAAGGGCTCATTCAAACCTTCCAGAGAGAAGGACGAGCCGACACTTGCCTTGGGAAACGCCGAGCAGCACCCCGGGCGCACTGGGGGGCATAGGGAAAAGAACAACCCGAGACATGGCTTTGAAGAGGACCAAAGACACATACAAGAAGCATGGTAGAGACCGAAGGCCGAACTTGAAAGCACAGGCCATGGCCATGGTAGCGAAGGCGCTGAGGAAAGAGGGCTGTCTGCGAACCCGCCAGCCCAACTTGCAGAGTCGGGAGCCCTCCGAAATTCCTAGCAACCAAGGTTCCACTGCAGCACAACCCCCGGCCGACGTGATACGGGAACCAACTAGTTGCCAATGTGTGGTTCTCGCCGGAAGGGCTCAAGTTGTCAAGCTTGCCGCAACGGGTGTGGCACATCCCCTCGGGGGCGTGTGGCACGGTAAGCCTATCCCGCAGCACTACACTAGGGTCGAGGTGCATAGCGTGGAGCCCCATTACATGGATTATGACCTTGACCACCGACTCCGAGGGATTGTCCAAACTCGGGCAATGCATTCGACAAGATTCATCCTCCGCACAAACGAGACATCGTGATAATCCTAGGTTCTTCGCCTCCCCACCCAATTTTCCATGGCTAGAAGGAGTTATCAAGGAGGGGGGAGATACTTTCACCAACACGTGATGAAGAAATGCTCGAGATGCCACACTCCCCTCCTCGTGACCGACAAATGCCCGAGATGCCACACTCTTTCCACGCCCAAAGAAAGCAGGTGCCTTCAAAAGAAACTCTAGTTGAAACGGAGGTGCCTCTCGAAGAAACAGAGGTGCCTCCGAAAAGAAACAGAGGTGCCTTCAAAGAAACTCGAGGGGTAAAGAGAAGCAAAGAAATTCGGACATGCGGCTTCCACCGGGGGCCTTTCGTGCCAGAACAAGTTATGGCATCGAGGATTTTTGGGAGGAGTCGGAGCTTAGGAAAAGCATCCAATCCATTGCAGGCCCGTCTTTGTGCCGATGAAGGACGCCTCGTTGGTGTCCGTGTCGTTCGCCCATGATCAGTTCAAAGCCACGTAACCAAGTCAAAGAAGTAGGGGACAGACTTATGACCGCCGGTCACCAATCACTTTCCGGCCAAAAAGTATCCCGATGTTGGAAGAATCGATGGTCAAGGAACCGCCCGAAAAATTATGAAAGAGGCAAGATATTCCTATCAAAACGATGTCATGTAGAAGATGCCACGTGGAATGAAAAAGTTTCATGATTGGTACTTGTTGGTATATGAGAGGACAGACATAACCGAGATAACACTCCACTACCCCGATGGCCTTCTCGGTGGACCCGGTGGTGAGACCGCCTTCACTTTCGACGACATGCATGCATTGTATCACCCGGTGAAATGGACATTAATCTAGTTCACATCTACTGCATGTAAGTCCTTTTTTCTCTTAATATGGTATGATTGCGATATTTTGATAACGTTGTAACTAACCTAATCGATCTCTTTTAGTATGCAAGCGCACCTTGCAAAACAGGTTCCGTGTCCGAAACATGCATACATGGATCCTCGACAAATAGCACAAACACGCTTTGCATTTCCTAAGCAATGGAAACCGGATAGCAAATACTTAGCGGGTGGAGAGACCGGAGGAGGAGAAAGAGAAAATCCCGTATAAGGCAATGAAGGGCGCGGCCATTAACATGGCGCATACTTAGCCGTGTCTTTCAAAAAATCTCGAAAACAATCATAGTATATGGCTACCATACCACCGGGTAAGTTCAATCAGTATATAAAGGTTGGTTAATACATATTATACGCAAATGAGCTTATCGTTTTCCTCCGATTGAATTTATGCAAGAACTAATCGGATCGCTATATGTGTCGATGTCGGGATCGGCGCCGCGTGGGTTTTGGATTCACCGCACACTCCGGCCGCATATTATTCCGACTTCATAGCGATTCTCAAATCGTATAAATAACGACAATCCTCTTATATGATTCAATATAACCTCCTAACTTTTTTTTTTGTCACATACTAACATGTTGTATTTGTGAATATCAATTTCAACGTGGCATACCGTTGGTATGTCAAAAAGTTGAATGGGAGACATCTTGCCGTAATGAAGGGTGAGTCAAGGCCAAAAATGTATACTTGTGTAAGTATGACCTACCTCAATCATCGCATAATCTCAAATGCATTTGCTAACAATTTTATATACACAAATTGTGCCAAGCAAAAGCCCGGAAGTGTTCATCGTGGATATTACGTATGCATGGCGATGAGTAACAGCCTTTTCGTACCTAAGACACCCGGACTTGGTATATATGCTCATTCCTTTCTCTCTATGTATATGCTCACTATGTGTTTCTATATATAGGCTAACTTTTTATTATCTCCTAATTGTGTAGGCTAGACGCCGTGTAGGGACAAAAGGGGACCCTTACCGAGATGATGACCTCTTGGAACTCGTGGCTGGCCTTTGTGACTTCATATTAGATCATGCTATACATCCAAAAGGTTGCTACCTTGATCGTACTTCGAAGTTGAGTAAGAATCCACAACTTCAACATTTTCGTGAGTGGGAAAGGCTAGCAATAGGGAGGTGAACTAAGAGATGAGATTGAACTTGTAACTTATGTGAATAATGAATGTTTATTGTAAGATTGAATAATGGAGATGATACTTTGTGAGTTATGTGAATTATAGATGTTTATTGAATATAATATATATATATATTGTGAGAATTATGAATTATATATGTTTATTGAATATAATATGTACATATATTGTGAGAATTGTGAATTATAGATGTTTATAGAGGCGGCTATATATATTTCAGTTTTGATTTTTTTTTTTTTTTTGCGCCAAATCCAGTTTAGGGCGGTTTTAGATTAAACCGCCCTACAGTTTTTTCCTTTTAGGGGCGGTTTTAGAAACAACCGCCCCTACAAGCATTCCTTGAGTAGGGGCGGTTTTTATATTGAGTCGCCCCTAATGAAAGCCACAGAGGGGCGGTTGGCCTTATTAGCGCCCCTACAAGTGACTCCACGTGAGGGGCGGTTTCGAGGGAACCGCCCCCTACGTTGTTATCCTTAGGAACGAGAGTTAGGGGCGGTTTCAAAACCGCCTCTATCGCTTCCAAATGAGCCGCCCCTACAGAAGCTTTTAGTAGTAGTGCACTTGCTGTTGGGCTGCCTTTTCTGGCTGGAGCTCCAGACAAGGATTTTTCAAGGTTTACAATTGTCGACACCACTGCCAACAGTCTCCGATGCACTCGTCCAATGGTGGCTGTCTCAACGTTCAGAGAAACCTGATGCAGATGTTAGAAAAAGTGTTTGATATGCTGGTTCTCCTTACTGCTTGGTGCATTTGGGGTGAACGCAATAAACGTGTATTCAAACTTTTAAAATATATCCAGGCAGCTTGGATCCAGGAAGAATACAGCTCGCTGGCCCTGTTGCTCACAGAAGCGGAGGTGATAGGGGTAGTCTCAAAATTTGTATTGTATAATCGCTATGAGTTGTTCGCCTTAGCGGGTTTAGAGGTTCATCGTCTGCACTTTGCTCCACTGTGAACCGCCTAAATACCATGTTTAATCCTATCACTAAATAAAAGACATAAGAAACAAACTCTATTCCTCTTAATGAAAAACTTGTGTTCCAACTTCCAAATTGGTGAATAAGAGGAAAAGTACGGCATTTGAATGTAAAGGGCCAAAGCACTTAAGAACATAGTTTTAAATCTCCGGCTATAGCCTCCGCTATCTCCCGGCTATAGCTGTTTTAGAAGGATTTAGCTAAGATATTTCATGTACAAGTTAGGTCTTAGCTGCCGATATAGCTCGATATAGCCGGCTATAGCCTGTTTTGAGACATGGAAAGCTAAATGTCTTAGCCGGCTATTTAAAAACAGGGCTTAAGAGTGTGTTCCAAATTCCAATATGTGAATAATTGAGGTGGATTTATTGACTCCTTTTGCATTAATATTAGGTTTCCAAACGTGGCAGTATCATTATGAAAAATTTCAGTATAAGAACTCTATATCAGTATTTAGTGCTAGGACTATCTAATTTATTTATATGTTTTCATAGTGAAGGAACCAAAAGGTCATGGGGGTGAATGACAACTTTTTTTTTGCTGAACTGGAGAGGGATATGCTGGCTATATATGTCCTAAAATTGAACACAAGAGCCTCTACTGTAGCTCACGCCTAGATCAAGCATTCACAATTACATACATTTTATAAATACCATGTTTGGTCTATTATCTTGTAAGAAAGCCTACTAGCTACTACCCTGAGATGTATATACATTTTGCAGTTTCTTATGCACACCTTGCATGCATTGTGGGCTAGTACAATTACGCATAGTACTTGAGTATGTAAGGTAGTAGATCTGTGTGATGTGTTGAGATTGTGACTGATAGTTCTATGATTGACGGGCACTTGGTGCCAATGCATTTTGGGAAAGTGGTTTCTAGCATAAGTATTGGCTGAATCTTGTCAATACTGCTACTTTTAAGGGCAAGATAGTTAACGACGTCTTCGTACTGCATCGCGCCTGAAAGGCATGTCCTCAGCACACAGTAAAGGTACTTATGGTGGGTATACAAACCTGTGAAGTTCCACAAGAACTTAGCTCTTTTATGGGCCCTGTTTCGATGGATTGAGGTATATGTTATGGGTGCGTGATTAATGATTGAATTAGGATGGGTGGAGACTAGTGCGTAGATGATACCACTCTTGTGAGGAATGTTACGAAATTGGGTCTTTTAGTGTGCACACAGCACATAGACAAAGTACAGATTATAAAACACACTAGTTTTTATGCGCCCATGCGCGCGGGGCATTGACCGGTCCCCGACATCGATCACTCGGAGAGAAGGGAGGTAAAAGTTGCAAGACAGAAGGAGAGCACCGTGGCCCAAGCGTGTGGGAGCTGCTGGTCCGGCGCTACCGAATTGACAAAGCTGACCCGAATCTATGTTCGTCATTTGATCCGTGGCCAGCGGGCTAGCATCGTAGATATTTTTAGAAAAGAACAATTAATTATGAATAACGATTAACGACATACAAAATACAAACACAAAGCAAAACCAATATGCTTAAAGAACTTAACATCTATTAATATATTAATAACATAGGCTTAAGAGAGCTCCGGGAGGATCCGCAGAATGGATCACCCAAACCTAGGATCTAGAGGATCTTTTAAAAGGATAACTCTCCAAGAAAAACTAAAGTAATACAACAACTTCTCTATATTTGAATGGGGCCATGCAATATAATTTTTCCTTGCTGCCCGCGACTCGTCACCATACAAAAAGCACCACGCCGCATATATAAGCTTGAAGGCATAATTGTCCATAGAATTCAAGACCGAAAGTGAATTAACAGATAGCCGGTTCAATAATGTGATAAAGATTTTTTTTTCGAAACAGATATAGAAAATTGACATTAGTTCATCCATGGACTTAGCAAGCAGCAGCATTGACTTCGGGTTTACGCTCAAATCCAGAAAATAAATGGACCGTGCATGTGCACCTTCATTGCTCGACCCTCAACAAAATGCAATTTATAATAAAAGAGACAAAGTTGCCGGTCCGGAAGGTCATGGGACTGTTGCGGAAACATTTACCGAGAGTTCTTACCTTTACATTCTTGGCAACAAAAGTGGGACTAAAAGTGGGACTCGTTTCAACACAAACATTTTCTCCTAGAGGCTAAGATACAATCTCTACCACCATCAAATCACTACGTATGAACATGCCAAAACCGGACTTCGTTAGAC
Source organism: Hyparrhenia diplandra (assembly GCA_015847255.1). Lineage (NCBI taxonomy): Eukaryota > Viridiplantae > Streptophyta > Magnoliopsida > Poales > Poaceae > Hyparrhenia > Hyparrhenia diplandra. The sequence goes on from JADLZK010003168.1 coordinate 461,874, forward strand.
AAGAGACTCTCGCTACAATCTATATCATCATCATCATCGCCAGAAGTGAACGTGCCACGTACCAAATGCGTCATCGAAAGCTTGTCACTTCAACTTGTCCATGAGGAGGTGTGCAACCGACTCAGTATCCTTGCTCCCTTGTCGCTCCAATGGCAAAGAAAATGAAAAAAAAGGGAGGCAAATATGTTTATCAAGAATAAAGAAGAACAGCACGTTTCACAAATGTGAACAGGAGTAGAATCGAATTACCAGTCGGTAGTATCTTTCCTTTTCTTCAAGCGTATGAGCTGCATCGCCGTCCCGACCAAAGGTTACCGAGTGAGCGATGGAAAATGAAGTTTTCTAAACCACTACATATCCCCGATAGCACCATTTCGTAACTCGATCCTAGAACTAAATAGAACAAAGGTTGGCTTAAATGCTCACCGCTGCATATCCGAATTTCTTGATACCCCTTCTCCTCAACGCAGCTGAGGGCACGGCCGCCTTCTTGTTCTTCCTCACCTCTTCCATCTCGCTACCACATCTCAACACCGCCCCTTCCCGTCACCCACTTTTTGTCGACAGCCAAAAAGGACACCACAACACCATGCATCACTGCTCAGGATTTTACACAAAGAACGGGCCGGGGAGGCTTCCAAGGACAAAAATTCTTTGACAATGCTTTCGGAAAATTTGCCTGCAGGCGCATTACATAGAAACAATTGTCGTGGATCATTCCACCGAGGATGTTCACATTATTTGTTGCCAATAACATTCCATTGAGGATGTTCACACCTGCATGCCAACCGAATATGTACACAAAAACACACATAACATGCTAGCACCGATCAAACTTTCAAGTACAATTAGGTTCATGGAAATCAGTCGCACATATTCCACACTAAAAAAAATAAATCACCCTCTTCTCAATTCTAACTAATCAATTGCTATCGAACACCAAAGTTTCTCCTTTTTAACGAATCAATTGCTTGAGAAATTTATAGGAGCACATAATGAAGCTTGTGATAATGAATGAAGGAGAAAGATGGTTGAGACCACGGACATGAATACCGATGGACTGGAGTACAATGCAACTCTCTTCGGATGCACCAACCGAACAAAAAAACTTTCTTTTGTTGTGGTACCCAATCATGAACTTCTGCAAGAAAAATCAAGTTAAGATGATCAAAGCACATAATGTAAGCTTGTGATAATGAATGAAGGAGAAAAATGGTTGAGACCAAGGTCATGAATACCGATTGACCTGAGTACAATGTAACTCTCTTCGATGCACCAACCGAACAGAAAAAAAACTTTCTTTTTGTTGTGGTACCCAATCATGACCACCTGCAGGAAAACTATATAACGGATGATCAAAGCACATAAATGAAGCTTGTGATAATGAATGAAGGAGAAAAATGGTTGAGACCACGGTCATGAATACGATGGATTTGGAATACAATGTAACTCTCTTCGAGATGCACCAACCGAAAAAAAAAACTTTCCTTTGTTGTGGTACCCAATCATGATCTTCTCGCAAGAAAACCAGAATGAGATGATCAAAGAAATCAAATTTAACAAATAAGATGCTAAAGTGAATAGGTAGTTGTCTATCTTTTGCCTAAGCCAATGTCACAAACACATGGAATGGGGAGTAGAAACCATGATTACCGCCAACAGATCCCGCTAAGCCAAACCAAAATCAAATTCAACAGATGGGATGCTAAAGTGAATAGATCATAAATATGATTACCCATTATGCTAAGATAAACCAAGATAATCGAATAAAAAAATGGTAATCTAAGAAAAGGGAGCAAAGAAAGAATGGAAATGAAAAATACTCGACATCGCAGACATTATGCTATGGCGGTTGAATCTGAGTTTGCTTCCCGATCGATGCTCCTATAAGCTTTTCTAACCGAAGGGCCTCTACCCTTCCAAAGACTATTATATTGGTTTGATGATTACTGCTCAAGTGCTATTTTTACGCCAAAAGAAGGAATGGAGGCAGTCACAAGGCGTCCCGGACCGAGGCACGCACACAAACCTCGATCCAGATGATGCAAACCTACAAGCACGAACAAAGGTAGGGCGCCGCGGAACACCCCTCGCATCATAGATTTGGGCAAGAATATAAAAGAACAAAAGATTGCATTTACAAATCCCAATTCCCAATTTTTTTTTCCTCGTCACCGATTGATTCCGGCCTCCTTTTATGGCAAAATCCTTTTATTTAAAATCCTTCTCATATAGATCTAAAATCCTACCCGCAACCGACCAATGAAATACATCTAGAAACCTAGATCCTATGCAAGGAATGGCAAAAGCATCAATTCCCGACTTCTCATATACTATATACTTTTTTTCTTTCTAAAACACCAGCCTCCCCGCAGATGTCCGCACATACCTAAAAGTACACCTAGAAATCAAGAACAGGAGCACCCTAATCATCTAGCTCCAAATCAACGGTGCGGGCAAAAAGAACAAAGATGCAGGAAATCCTGAGCCACACGCATGGCAAAAAAACTGGGCACCCAAGCCGGATTAAAATCCTTGGAACCCTAAAAGCAATGGATGCCCACGGGATGAATTGCTAGCTTAAGCCTAGCAAGCACGGGCCGAAAAATAGAGCGCCGAGAAGTGCACGTGCCTCACGATCGAAAGTGTAGAGTGGACGGATCCGCACCGGAGAGCAGCCGGCTCGACCTCGATGCCCACGGGTGACGAGAGAGGGGAGCGCTTGCGGCCTCATCTCGGCGGGCCGGCTGCCCCGCACAAATCCGAAGGAAGGAGGGATGAAATCAGCCATAGAGGGACTGGACGCCCGGATCCATAGCTCCCGCACCGGCAAGGAAAGGGGAGCGAGAGAGAAAAGCTTAGGGCCGGGCGGCGAGGCTCGCTTGCCTGGGTCGCTGGCACCCACACACGGCGTCCATGGGCCACGCTGGCGCCTCACGCGCCCGCAGCGTCGGGCCGCCCGCCATCGGCGCTACGGGCTTGGGCCGGGCTCGCCTTCGCCGCTCGCGGGCTGCGACGCCTTTGCCCGACGACGACGCGACGCGACCGCGCCGCTAAAGTTCGCAACGCCGCGCCCGGGTCGGGGCCGGGCGCCGGCCGACGCGGCGGTCGCCCCGTGGCGCCCCGCGACTGTGGCAAGCCCTAGCCGCCGCCAAGAGAGGAGAGTGAGGAGCCGTGGTTAGAGCCGATATATATATTCAACATAGGAAGAGCGGTGATGAATTGCTAGCTTAAGCCTAGCAAAGACGGCCGAAAATAGAGCGCCCGAGAAGTGCACGCACCTCACGTGATCGAAAGTGTAGAGTGGGACGGATCCGCACCGGAGCAGCCGCCTGACCTCGATGCCCACGGGTGACGAGAGAGGGGAGCAGCCGCTTGCGGCCTCATCCGCGGCGCTCTCTCGCCGCGCGCACAAACCAAGGAAGGAGGGATGAAATCAGCCATAGAGGCACCGGACGCCAGATCCATAGCTCCGCACCGCAAGGAAAAGGGGAGCGAGAGAAAAGCGCAGGGCCGGGCGGGCGAGGCCCGCTTTGCTCGGTCGCTGGCACCCACACACGGGCGTCATGGCGCGGCTGGCGCCTCCACGCCGCTGCCGGGCCGCCGGGGGCCACTCGCGCCGCGGCTTGGGCCGGGCTCGCCTCCGCCGCTGCGGGCGGCGGCGACGCTTTTGCTCAGACAAGACGCTGACGCGACCGGGCGCCGCCAGGGCCAACGCCGCTACAGCCGGGCCGCACTCAAGGCTGGCCGACGTCGCGATCGCCTGGGGCGCCCTCGACTGTGGCAAGCCCTAGCTGCCGCCAAGAGAGAGGAGAGTGAGGAGCCGTGGTTAGAGCCGATATATATATTCAACATAGGAAGAGCAAACGCACCGTCGGATCGAGGATCTAAGGGACAGCGAAATTTTGAACAACGTGGACGCCCTGGCCGACGGTTTACTCCACACCAAATATTACTTTTAAATAGGAGGGGACAGGAGCTCTCTCCTTTTCACCTGTAGAGACTTGGGTACGGCAGGGCCGTATGGTGGCCGGGCGTACGGCCCCTTCGTGGCCGCTTGTGATTGGCCGCTTGTAATTCCACCGGTAATTCGACTAGCCACGTACGACCCCTACGGCGCCTCTCCTGATCTACGTAAGCGGCCGCACACGAGATCCAGAGGGGGTTGAGATGTTCGATCTGGCTCCAGGCCACGTGTCAAAGATCTAGGGGGGGTTCGTACGGAACACATGGTACGGCCCCTGCCGTACGCAATTTTTATCTTTATAAAGCCACTATGCAATTTTTTTTTCCTTATAAAGCCACTAAGCAGCTCCAACTGGCGAGCACTGCTGCCCATTGGATACTCCCGTAGATGCTTCTCTCCTTCCCAGTGGCGGATGGGGATTCTACCTAAGGGTATGCGGTCCAAACATTTTCATATACAAGTCGGCAAAACCATTTGATAATTTAGTAACAAAATATATATAATTACTACATAATTCAGTATTTAATAACCCAAATAACAAGAAAAAAATCATAAATTCGAAGATAAATCACAAATTCCAATACAATAAAAATTTGGACCAGTTTCCCTAGTAATCTTTTTTTAGTTTCGATCAAGAATTTTACCAAGGTTACAACTTGGTTCAGCAGGCTGATCGATCGCGATGCTATGGCATTGGATTGGCAATTGACACTGCTGGTTTTGTGACAATGACGGCCACGACGGCCATGCTACTTTTTTTTCTAATATCCTGACAAGTGGCAACTAAGAATAATCCAACTCGGATGATATCCGGAGGAGCTCCTGCATGTAATCGTCGCCAAGGTCCTCTAGCTCGACAACGCCGCTGTGGCACTTACTGGGCACCGTCGTATGCTGCAGGGCCACACTGCTAGAGCTGGACGCGTCGTCGGAGCATTGCTGCACCGGCTGCTGCTGCAACCGTGCCTTGGTAGTAATACTGCTGACGTCGTCGATGACAGGTGAGACGACGACCTTGCGCCTTCGCGTGCGCTTGGAGTGCCGCCCCTTGAGCGCGAGAACAGGTGAACCACCAGGTCCACCACCTCCTCCTGTGCCGGGGAGCTGGAGCTGGAGCGCCCCCAGCGACTCCATCACGCGCCCACAGGGAAGTTGAGGATGGCGGCGGTGCCGCGCGAGGAGAAGGCGGCCTGGTCGTAGGCCAGCGCGGCGGCCTCGGGGGTGTCGAAGGTGCCCAGCCACACGCGGGCACCGTTGCGCGTGGAGTCACGGATCTCGGCCGCGAACTTTCCCCACGGCCGCTTTCGTACCCCGATAAAGGCCTGCCGCTTCTTGCAGCCACGGACCTGATGCTGATTGTCACCAGTGTTGGCGGTGCTTTCCGTAAGGGCTCCCACATCTGGGGAAGTTGGGGCGGAAGATGACGACGAGGAAGACGACCAGTCGGACGACGACACCGCCTCGGTGGCGGGCTCAGGGTCGTCGGTGCCGAGGAGGAAGGCTTCGCTGCAGTAGCATGTCCCTGTCGTTTGTCTTGTCGATGGCGAGCGGCGACACTGTGGCAATGGAAGGGTAACAGTAGGAGGCGTAATGCTGCTGTTCCATATCGAGCTGATGTCCTCGACGAGGTGCTAGGAGATAAGTTGAGAAGAAGATGCTTCGATCGGCGCTGAGAGAGACAAGGCGCGGGGCATTTATAGCTTCCCTGTTCCTGGTCCCCGATTTCCTCATGTCCTGGACCTGGGTGGATGTGGATCGAAGGTCGTTATGACCTACCTCGAAGCCGCCATTCCTTGATTTCGCTGGTCAGCTAGCAGAAATGGTGGCGCTCACACCTGACGTCGTCGGGCGGCGGCCTGATAAGGCGGCCTAATAATGATGATGATAAGAGTAGCAGGACAAGCCCAAAGTACGGTGAGTCGGGCAGCTTCCTTGCTTCTTCCTTGGATTCGTCGCCGGTTACAGACTCGCAGCTTGCGACCAGCGGAGTAGCTCACCACATTTTCATCAAATTCTATAAGTAGCCTCATTCCTCTCCTCACACAAAATTCAGGAACCTTATTATATCTTCATCATTCTCTTGAACCACATTGTTGACGATGAAATCAGTAACACACCAAAACAAGAGCAAGATCGCTCTACATAGGGCAAGCCGAATTTAGGAATCGGCTAGCGCCTAAGGATATCCACACCATGACCGTATGCCTCCAACGATGAGCGCGACACGCAAGACACGCCGTCGGAGCAGCCTCGTCGGGAGCGCGATACGCAAGACACGCCGGGCGAAGTCTCTTGAAACCCGAACCCCACACGCCCGGGACAGACCCGTGAGGGCGCCGCAAAGCAGCTTTGGGCTGCCCTAGCCGGCCCTGACCGCTCTAGGGCGTTGTTGTCGTCGATTTTCCGTTCATGGCATCGGTGGCGAAGAAGGAGAGAGGATGACCTACAAGCAAGACGGTAGTAGATGTGTTTGTCGATTGGATGTAGATGGGATCAAATCGGCCATGAACCTCTTTATTATATAGAGGATGGTGGTCTTATCCTTTTTAGGAAACCGCCCTTTGACGTTTCCAAGCCTCAAAATCCGACCTAAACATAATTAGGAAAGAAATCGGTTCGGGATTGTACGGACACGGTCCGTCGCATGGTGACCGGACGCTGCATTTGGGCCGACCGACGCTCCGGTCACTAGCGCCCGGGTCAAAATTCCGGAGAAAGCCCTGAAATAGCATCGAAGGCATGCGATGACTGACGCCGCGACGGACTCACGACCGGACGCGCCGGTGCGTCCGGTCAGTTCTCCCAGAAAATGACGTTGTCCATAACATTCCATTCATTCTCTTAACACATTGCCCATTCTAAAAATAGCATGGACTATTTTGAATGTCAACACAAACAAAATCAAGAACCTGGTTTCCACCATTGCCTGAACTGAGAACATCATCATTGTTTGATTTCTGCCTCACAATCTTGAGCTTCAAATAAAAAAACGAGACATATCTCCTTTGTCTTCGACAGTTGCGCAATGACGGTGGTTCTGTGGACCATATATGGTGCTCTTTTTTTTTTTGAACGTACCATATATGGTACTCCATTCATCCTAAAAAGAACGCAATTATGAGAATCATGACAGTTAAACAATCACAACTTTGACCAAATTTTTGGAGAATAGTATTAGCGTTTAAGTCCCTAAATAAATTTGTTATGAAAATACATTCATTAATCTAATTAATAACGTTTGTTTTATATCATAAATGTTGGTACTTTTTCATATAATTTCGATCAAAGTTTAAATAGTATGACTTTTCAAAACGCTGAGAATTGCAAATTTTTTTACGGGGTAGTAATACCCACTATTATTAGTCAAAAGCTTAAAATCAATATAGTTCTTCGTGATTCTATGGATGACACGTACTCCCTCCATTTTCTAAATTGTAGTTCACTTTAGTTTTTCTAGATACTTTGATTTTGTTATGCACCTAGTTATACACTATGTAAAAAAAGAAATGAATCTAGAAAAGCTAAAGTGAACTACCATTTGGAACAGAGGAAGTATTATTTTCGCATTGGATTTTAATAATAATCTCAGTGTATGAAATTTATTAGACTTTTCTTAATAATAATGAACTGATTCTTAAAGAATCTTGCTTGATATCCTTCAAAAATCCCTACGCTTTGCCACACAAAGAAGATGGAAATTTATTATGTTGGAGGAAGATAAAAGAGGATGAAACAATTAAATTCATAGACGTGACACAATCTAGGAGGAAATAGGTATTCTTTTTACATAAAATAAATTGACACAAAATTCAAGTTGAACATAGTTGCAACCACTCCCATTTGTGAGCTAGGAATGAAAAAAGATGTAGATAAAAATATACTAAAAAACAATAGATATATAAGAATGAAGAAGGTGCCTCGTATTGCAGTGGGCACCTTCGAGGAATCAACGGGTGATGTATTAGTTGTCCATGTTTGCATATTCTATAGACACTAGCACTAATCCTAGTCCTATGATACTAATTCATTAGATCTGCATTGTTTGTTAGTGGAGACAATATCAATCCAGTATACAAACTATAGTTTTGCTGGACAATGACCAGCTTTGTTGTTGATTACTTATTAATGAAAAAAATTAACTGATTTTTTTTTGAGAAGAAATTAACTGATGGTTTTGTATCTACTGAAGCGTTAGAATTTTGGCAAATTTCTTGGACATATTTTCAGCACAATATTGTGGGATAAGCTTTTTTTTTTTTTTGGTAACAATAAGCTTCTTAATTTTGAGCTCAAAAAATAAGCTTCTAAATTTTAGTAAGTATTAAATGAGTACGATGAATGAATACCAAATGGTGGGGTGGGGTCTTCCCCATACATGGACGTCTTCCCCATACATGGACAAACGCGGATGCGACCAGTACTTGAACCAGAAGTTCTCATTTTTAGTGCTATTTTAAATAGCTTTTTAAAATACAAGATATATATTGTGCTCCTTTTGTCAAATCTCATATCTGTCGTCCTAAGGTTTTGGTTAATTAGACCAAAGCTTGAAAATTTCAACACGATCATGGCTTCTCCAAAAATTAATAATGAAAATGAAAACAATAGAAGAGTGGATGGTTCGTGGAAGACAGTGTCCTTGTACGTCAGCATGTGTACGTGGGCGTGGGCGCTTGGCTCCCGCACGCACGAAGACGACCAGATAGACGATGAGGGGCCCAGCAGGTGCATCGCATATTCGCATATATCGCATCAACATATGTGCGAAATCGGATATATACTCCCTCCGAGCTCCATTTCAAAAGTATAAATAGCCTTTTTTAAATACTAGATATATATTATAACCAGTAAAAGTTTCTATATTTGAAAAAAAAAAAAAATCTGAACGACTTGAAATTTGGAATGGAAGTTGTAGATATTACTTTTTAAAAACAAACAAGTATTGAAATATAAAAACTAAATATGTCAGATCTGAATTTACACTAGTCATTTTATATATAATAGTTTATCAAATACTAAATCCACTCTAAATTGTAGTTTGTTTGACTTTTTCAACTCTAACTTTGACCATTCGGTCATATTCAAAATTTTGTGCAAACTTTCACTTCTTTTGTTGCGGCTTGTTTTATCAACAAATGGTCGTTAAGAATGACTTAAATTTACTTTTTTTTTTTTGCAAATTGTTTGAATAAGATGCGTGGTCAAACTTAGAGTTAAAAAAAAAGTTAAACGAACTATATTTAAAACGGAGGGAGTACTTTATTGTACATGGATATGCATAATATTGATATCGATCTATATTTTTTAAATATGAATACAGATCAGTTGCCTCATACACCACGCCCTTAAGTTTTGTATGGGGGGTGTTTGGACTCGCGCCGCTCCATATTTTTTTATGCCCATATATGAGCCTTGTTGTACTCCCTCCGTCTCATTGAGTTTGTCACCCCGATTTCTCGTGCCATCTTGTTCAATGATTCGTCTTATTCATTTTTTTTTTTACATAAATATAATTTATTTTATTATGATTTATTTCATCAGTAAAGATACTTAAATATTAATCAATTTATTTTATAATTTACATAAATATTTTGAATAAGACGGATGGTCAAAAAAGAAGTTTAAAAGTAAAAACGACAAACTCCATGGGACAGAGAGAGTAGAATTCAAGAAAAAATGGTAGAGTTGTGAGGTTTTTTTGGAGCTCATCCAGAGTGGAGAGTTTGTAGAGTAGTCTCAAACCCCTCCCCCTAGAATACCAAGATATTAGAGCATCTCCAACAGTTTGCCATCTCAACTTGACATCCATAAAATTTTAGCAAAATGAGAAAAAATAGCCTCCAACAGCTTGCCATCCAACTTGCTAAAAAGTAGCAACTTGGTAAATTTCTCCTCCTCGACGCGCATATTTGCAGGCCACACAAGATACCGCTTTGGCAAATTCTCGGCGCTTTGCGCCGATTCTCTCGAACCTCTTGTGGACGTTCCTCGTCGATGCATGGTGGCCCGCGAACCCGCTATGGATGTCCCGCTTGTGCTACAAATGTGTCGAGTAGCACAAGTGTTGGTCGCCGGCAGAGAATGATACAAGTATCGTGGAGTAGCACAAGTGCGTGTATTGTGTTTGTGAAGTAGCACATGTGCTTGCTTGTGCTACAGTCTTCTGCTAGCGGGAAATATCCTCCATGACGGTAAAAAAACACCGGCAAAAGCCTGTAAAAAAAAAAAAAACACCGGTAAAAATAAGTTTGGGCCCATCTATTTGAGATTTGAGGAGTTAATTTTATCAAACTATTGGAGAGGGTTTATTTTTTCACTTGGCAAATTATAAGATTTACCAAGTGAAAATTAGCAAACCGTTGGAGATGCTCTTAGGGTCCGTGCTCATCACAAAACATTCAAAATTTATCCTAAATTGTATTGTACTATAGGTGAATTAAGCGCATGTCATGAACCAGCTCACGGGAGGCCCAACAAGGCCCCCCTAGGGCGCCGCAGACGCACCAGGCCAGCCTGCCGGCCGCCGCCGCTCGTCGTCATCGCGTCATCAACTTCGTCATTAAGTAATAGATATTTAAGGAATAAAAATAGAAATAAAATAGGAAATAAATAGGTTGCTTGTGAGAGAGGTATTCCAATCTATAAGGAAACCTCCTAGAGATTGTTTAGCGTGCAAGTCTTCCCGGACTATAAATACAAGGGAGCTGTAACCGTTTGGATCTTAATCGAAAAATTAAAGGGGTAAACCCAAAAACTATCCAGCTCTCTCTCTCTCTCTCTCTCACAAGACGCGTGCGCCGCCCCAACTCCATCGCGCTGATCACGCCGCCGCCGCCGTCGCGCATCAGATGCGCTGGCGCCAGCGCCCCCCCCGCCGTCGTCGCGCCGCCGCCAAGGGCGCGGGGCCGAGCTGCCCCCACGCCGCCCCTTCCTTCCTCTCTCCCTACTACCTCGCCATCGTCATCAATCTACATCATCTCGCCGCCGATCGTCACCTTCATCGCCGCCGGGATCGCCGTCGATCAGCAATCAGTGTCAATTCCGGCCCAATCTAGCCGAATCGACAGCCGGTATCCGGAGACGGGGCGATTCCCACCACCGACAGACTTCCGACCACCACCAACGCCAAGATCCGATGGACGGCCACATGATCGCCGAGCTCGGATGGGGTTTTGCGAGATTCGTTATAGCACGAGGAAAATCCAGGCCATCATCACCACCCTCATGGAGAAGTTCGACGAACGACTGCCGTCGACAATGACATCCCTCGCCATGGGCGCCACCGACAGCGGCGACACCCCTACGGGCGGACGCCAACATCAACGGCAACCACGCGTCAAGGCGGGCGACCCCATCGACGACGCTCCTACCCGGGTGCCACCGGCGACAATGGTGCCTCCCGGGCGCGGCCGCCGCCCTCTCCTCGACCATTGACGCCGCAAGCGGCGAGCACGCCTACCCAAAGGATGCCCTAGCTGCGGCGACCGGCATCGATCGGATCAGGGGAGGCAACCATAGGCGTCCACCAGCCGCTCGACAAAAAGCCTACCCAACTAGGCCAACGTCTCGCGGCTACTCCAATGGCGAGATAAGTTCCCGGTCACTACCAACACCCTCCTTGACATTGGGAACATCTCGAGTGCCAACATGGATGACAAGACGACGTCACCTGACGTCAACATCGACGTCGCTAACGTTGACATCGACGTCGCTGGGATCGACATCCTTGACGACATCGCCACCAAGGACACCTACGGCAACGACGCCCCTCCCAAGGGCGCCACCATCGACCACGACGTCCTCGACATCGCCATGCCTACCATCGACGACAACGACGTCTCCCACATGGGCGCCATGATCGTCAACGACGTTCTCAAGGGCGCCAACGCGACCCCCGGCGTCAACTACGCTTCGCCATGCCTAGCATCGTCAACAACTACAAGGGCATGAACCACAACGACCCCCTCGTGGCCAACATCGACACCAGGCAGCCACGACGTCAACCCAACGGGACGCCACCACAGATGAGAACACCGGCGTTCCTCGGCGCCACCGAATTAAACGGTCATTCACCGGCCGACATACGACAACAACAACCGCTACACCTGCTGGACATCCTTCCGGCATCAACAATGGTGGAGAACACCATCGGGCAACCTCTAGATCCAGCAAAGGCGCCACCAACAAAGCACCACGTCGCCAGAACATCGGGTACACCGCATATCGCGTCGACAAGAGCGGCCCTCCTCCTTCTCCTCGGTTCGTCTACATGCCAACCTGCACGACATGGGAGTACTTGGGACACCTCCACATGGTGTCTTCTTCATGGCTTCAATCTGCCCATCAATGGCGACAACAACAACTACTTGGCGCTACCCCCGACAGTAACGACACCTTGATCGACACACACCTATGGCCCCGACACCTACGTCGAGAACATGGGCTTACACGCCACGGCGCCGATCCACAACCATCGGGCCATCGACAACTCGCTTCGGCGGTAGGGACGACTCGAGCCAAACGGGGTCGGCTCCCTCGTTCCTCGATGACATCTACGTCCAAGACGACCACGCCAACAAGCCATGGACTGCAATGCACCAGCGACGGCGTATTAATGAGGAGCACGGTGATCCACCTCGCCCAAGAGTTGGATGCTTCCATCTTCAACAAGCCTCGACTTGTGAGCTTCACCAACTAAGACAAGAGGTACATGCCACCAACATCAACCTCCTACCTCGTCAACATCGTCAACATCTTGGAGGCTCTTGTTCCACCTCAACTTGCTACATCAACGGATCATGAGCTACACGACATAGCCGGAACCAACAAGCTCCAGGCGGGAGCACCAGTTTGGGAGACACTCGGAGTGATTGACGCCCACCTTCCGGCGACTTCGCCATTCATGCGGGCTTCCCGGCCCAGAACCGGCCACTGCGCAGAGCCACTCTTCTTCCTCGACAACTACCACTACTACGCCCAGAATTATCCAAGGTACTATGGGATGTCCTCGAACCGGTGGGATAATTTTTGCGCACACTTGAGGTTGGTTTTCACCCCCGACGTGCTCGGCACCGATGCAACCACCTCCAGAGAGCAATGGGATTCCACCCATTGATCCAAAGATCCACAGAGGTTAGCGTCTTCATCTTCGCCCCAGCTCATTTTCCGACACAAGTGGATGCAACAATCTTCGTGCCGTGCTACTTCAATCGCGCCATCAACAACAACAGCCGTGCAGAACCACAGCGCGAGGACGCGCTGTTCGGAAAAGGGGGGAGAGATGTCATGAACCAGCTCACGGGAGGCCCAACAAGGCCCCCTAGGGCGCCACACACACGGGCCAGGCCTGGCCGGCCGCCGCCGCTTCCGTCATCATCGCGTCATCAACCGTCATTAAGTAATAGATATTTAAGGAATAAAAACAGGAATAAAATAGGGAATAAATAGGTTGCTTGTGAGAGAGGTATTCCAATATATAAGGAAACCTCCTAGAGATTGCTTAGCGTGCAAGTCTTCCCCCGGACTATAAATACAAGGGAGTCAGAACCGTTTGGATCTTAATCGAAAAAAATTAAAGGGGTAACACCCAAAAACTATCCAACTCTCCGGCTCTCTCTCTGCAGCGCCGCGTGCGCCCGCCCGCTAACTCCATCGCTGGCCTGATCACGCCCGCCCGCCGCCGTCGCTTCCAGCGTCTTGTGAGCGCCCGCGCCCTCCCGCCGTCGTCGCGCCGCCACCGAGGGCGCGGCCCGGCCGCCACGCCCACGCCGTCTCCCTCCAGCCACGCCGCCCCTTCCTTCCTCTCTCCCTACTACCTCGCCATCGTTATCAATCTACGTCATCTCGCCGCCGATCGTCACCTTCATCGCCGTCAGGATCGCCGTCGATGAGCAATCAGGTGTCAATTCCGACCCAATCTAGCCGGAATCTGACACTGCATCAGGCCATCAATCATCACATGGGTACGCACCATGAACATCTATTTTCAATCCTACAAACCAGGCTCATATATGGGCATCATATATATAAGTTCCCTATAGTTTGCTCATATGATGTGCCTTCAAAGAATAACCAGATTGGCGCATGAAGGTGTATAGTCAAGCTTTCGACGACCGCACGTCCAACACAGAAACCAAGATTTATAAGATAGATCGGAGTTTTAATTCCACAGCTGATACTTTGGCTAGGATGGCATATACAACACCTCTGCTTCAGTATGACAACTATGTTCCAGGTTGCTCATATCCCTGCCATGATCATGAGTGCCCACTTCGTGCTGCACTCAGCAATGTAACCTTACCTTTTATAAGGATTTTAGCATGGTCTTGCTGCTAACTATCAATATATGTTACTTGTAAAAAAAAAAGAATAAAAGAGAATCCACAATAGAAAAAGGAAGGGAAAAGAGAGAAAACTCTTGATCCAAAAGAATTCATAGCTATACAGAGAGCTAAATATCTAAAGACGTAGGAATTGACTGTTAAACGAAATGAGGCCTACAAATTCCTAGATGCTGGAATTTTCTCCTATAAAATTAGTAGACACAACATAACTGGAGTTTTATAACATTGCTATGCCTTGGGGGTGGGAATAGTTAGACGAACGGATCTATGATATTGACATTGTTAGCCTGCTAGGATTGGTCCAATCACAGATGGGATCTTGAATCCTTGGCCCTAATGTCCGCCGCCGATTAATTTGCAATTGTATATCTGCGCCGGCGCACTACAGTTTATATTAATTTTAAGTTATATATATGCTTAGTCGGATTCTTATTATTAGAAAATGCTCAAGGTAAAGAGCATCTTTAACAGTTTTGCAAAATATACTTAGCAAAAGTTATGATTTGCCAAGTCACAAAAATATATGCCAAGTGAAAAACTATGGTTCTCCAACAGTTTTGCAAATTTAGCTTGGCAATAAGAAACAAAAGGGAATATGCAACATGCAAGTAGGGAGACGATTTTATTTTTTGATCAATATGCAACATGCAAGCAAGGAGAGGATTTGCCAAGTCCCTCCTAACTTGGCATATTTGCCAAGTTGAGGATGGTTTATGCCAAGTTGGCTAAAATGTCAATCCAAATTGTAAAACTGTTAGAGACCACTTTTTCATTTTTGACAAATTTGAAGAATGCAAACCCTGTTTGTAAAACTGTTGGTAACAAAAGGAGGCGGATGGTTCGTGGATGGAGGACACTGTTAGCCGCCGAGCCATGGCTCATGCACTTCAGCACGAGAGGATGAGAGCTAGACGACGTGGGATATGGATGTGCATGGCCAGGTGCAGACCATCGCAGCCCCATTGTCTTGGACGGCACAAATTTCGTATCCAATGCATAAACATCGTACATATAGGATAGGATTAGATATCTATAGGTAATATTAATCATCACAATTCAGCTGGTTCTGCTGTTTCCAGGAAATCAGCAGAGATGAATGGAGCTTTCCGACCGCCTGCTGCTTTTCCTCTAGATCCTTTTCGGGTCACCTTTGTTTATCAGTGTCTCCGTTGTTTCGTTAACCATGATTGGAGTTGGACTCTACGTTTTTTTTTTATTTTTTTTATTTATTTATTTATTTATTTATTTATTTATTTAGTTATTTATTTATTTTTTGCTCTCGATCTGGGAATCCAATCCGATTTGGCAGTCCAAAATCCAATGCTACCGGAGTGTATGTCCAGGTACATGCTTTCTAAAGCAAGTACTATACGCATACTTTTGTGCGGTTTATAGTGATAGAAAGTGGTGTTAGTGGGAACCTTAATGTGCCGACGAAATATTTTTTATGCAAAACCTCTGTAAAAAAAATATTTTTAGATCAGTTTTATTTAGCTTAAGTATATATGTTTCTGGTTTTTCTCCTGTTACAAGTTACAACGTACAAACGTATTTGCTAATTACAACTAAGTTAAAATGTGGCTGAGTGATATCCAAATTATACTTTGAACGTATTTCATTATCTTTGCTTATAAATGGCTTTTGTTTATATAAGGAGGATATCATTATCTAAAAATATAAGTAGGATATAAATGATGTTGAATCGAAGAGAAAATTTCGCAGTTGATAACGTTGACACTTTCAATGTACAGTAGTACTCTACATAGCACTCCACAAATCAACTATCTTAGCCTAATTAAATATTTAGACAACCCTGCCAATCCAAGATATTCTTGTGTGGATCAGTGCTTCAATTCTTCGGGCAGCAGTAACGACTGACAAAAACAAATTGTCATGAACCAAAAAGAGATCGCCGGAACGGTGCCTAACAAAGGAACGCAGCGCCGGGGGCAAGGCCGGCGGCCGCCCGATCGAGGAAGGGCGCCGCCGCCGCCCGCCGTGAACGCGCCACGTCGCCGCCGCCAATTAAGTAAGGAATATTTAAGGAATAAAGATAGGAATAAAATAGGGAATAAATAGATTGCTTGTAAAAGAGGAATTCCAATCTATAAGGAAACCTCTAGATCTTTCTTAGCATGCAAGTCTCCCTCGGACTATAAATACAAGTAGCATGTAGCCAGTTGAATCTTAAGAAGAAATAAATTAAGGGGTAACTCCCAACAGCTCTTGTCTCTCGGGCTCTCTCTCTCCCTAACCCCTAGCTGCGCGCGCCGCGCCCCCCCCCACGCCGCCCGGAGGCCGCCGCCCACGCGGGCCGGCGCCGGCAGCGCGCGCTGCCGCCCTACGCCGCCACCTCCTCCTCCACCCTCTCTCTCTCTCTCATTGCGGGCTGCTACACGTCTTCTTCGTCGTCTTCTACCTCATCGTTCTTCATCGGCCCGGCGTCATCGTCATCACGCCGCCCGATCGTCTTCTTCCTCGCCCGACCCCGGCGCCGCTATTGCCGACACGGCCATCTTTGCCGCCGCCGCCGCCCCTCCGTTATGGCTCCTTCGCCATCCTCACCTCCCGACGATCTACAATCGGGTGTCAATTCGGTCCAATCTAGCCGAATCGGCGGTGGTATCCGGAGACCGGGGCGATTCCCACCACCGGCGGCTTCCGACCACCACCAACGCCAAGATCCGATGGACAGCCACACCATCACCAGGCTCGGGATGGGGATGCGACATTCGTGATTCCATGAAGGTAATCCAAGCCAACCTCACCGCCCTCGAAGAAGTTCGACGAGCGATCGCCCCGACGCGACGCACAACGGCGACACTCTCGAGTTGGATCTTTTTGGCGGCGGCTCCCATCGACATCCACGGCGACCGGTGGTCAAGACAAGCGGCAACACCGCAAGCACGCGGCCTTGCTATCCGACGTGCGGCGCCTACGGCGTCACCTCGGCCACCACCGACGACGTCCCCGCCATGGGCGCCGCGGACGGTGACGACGCTCCTACCGGCGCCGCCACGCCCCCTCCATGATCATCATCGACGCCGCAAGCAACGAGCACGCCTACGGATGGGCGCCCCTTTGCCCTCCGGATCGATCGAACCGGAGGCTACCACCGACGTCCACCAGCTGTTCGACGAAAAGCCTACCCAATTAGGCCAACGTCTCACGGCTACTACAATGGCACAGATAAGTTCCCCGGTCATTACCAACATCATCTTTGACATTGGGAACATCCGGAGTGCCAACAAGGACGACTCAACGACGTCGCCGACGTCAGCACCGACGCCGCCACTCTCAACCACGGCGTCCACGACATCCTAGACAACAACGGCGACATGATCAACAACGCCAAGAACCGCCGACCAGGACATCACACGCTCCACGGTCACCGGGCAAGTCCATTCCATTCAACAAGGAGCTTCTACCTCTATCACCGATGCTCCAACGATGTCGCTCGATGTCGTCAACCAAGACGTCATCGACCCTCGCATCATCGACGAGAACAACGACATCCCCGACATCGCCATTAACGCCGCTAGCCACAATGCTTACGGCATCGGCGGCGTCGACAACGACAAGGACGCTACCATGGGCGCCATGAGCGGCAACGACGGCGTCCTCAAGGATGCCAATGCCAATGGCGTTCCCCACGATGTCGACCACGTCTTCACCATGCCTACCATCAACAACAACTACAAGGGCATCAACCACGGCGACATCCTAGCGGCCAACCTCGACATTGGTGTTGGTGTCTATTAACGCTTGACAGAGAAATCCGCAAGCGCACGGATACCGATGTAGCTTTCACCGGGAGTATTCAGTATCGATTTTCCACGGGGAACGTGAAGTGTACTAGAAAGGTTTAGAACGTCCTAAGATAATAATGGTAATGATGTGGGAAGAGAGGGTTAAGTTTTCTAAGTATTCTAATGAGATCTATATGATCAAAGGCTCACTCTACTTTACTTACGTCGAACAACGGTACCGTCCCGATCCTCGAAAAGGCGGGAAAGGGTGATCGGGGAAGGCCGCCAAAAAGCTCTACGAATCACCAACCCGAACGTGGTGGATTACAAAGACCTGACAGGCTATCACCCCCAGGGCTACCACAACTAACCGTGGGATTGAAGCGCAAACTCGGGTAAACTCTAGTCTAGACACCACGTCTACACTATCGATTACTACTCTAGCCACGTACGATAACTAGAGCACTCAATACGAGCGGAGATCCAAAGTAAAATATAGTAAAGTAAGAACTGAAAGTAATTAAATAGAATAAATAGAAATAATAAATGAAGAACACGGAGATTGCTGAAGACGAACTAGTTCTTTGTAGATGTACAATGTTGATGAAGATCCGACGGTCGGATCTCCAGCTTTCTCCGCTCCTCTCTCCTTGATCTTACAACTAGATGAACTAGAAGAACTAGAACTAGAACTAGAACTAGATGAACTAGACAACTAGAGGGACCTCTCTCTCTTCTAATATGAAACCCTAGATTTTTCTCGTTGATAGCTAATGAGGAGATGATCCGAGATGATTGAAACCAGGGGCCGGGGGCTTGCTTATATAGTCGGGAGGAGGTGCCACGTCTTGGACTTGGATTACAACTCGTACTCTTCCGTCGTCGTCCGGATCAAACCGACATTAAACAAGTGGTTTAGATCGGCGTGTCAAAGTCGGTTGAGGAAGCTTCGGAAGCGTGGCCGATGACGTGGTGGGGGGAGGCCGGCCGGCCTTAATATTAGGCCGGTCGGTCCAAGATGGCCCCACCTGGGCTGAGCTTTTGTGGGTGCGTGCGTGTCGTCGTGCCGTTTCTGAATTGTATTAATTGGCGCCAAACGGAGTCGGATGAGGGGAGTTATGCCCGTTTTACCGAAACCCGCTCTGCGGACCGATATCTTCCGATTACGGACTCGAATATGGCAAATGATATATCCGTTTCGATCATCTCGACGAGCTCTTCGCAATGTTGTACTTTGATTCTTCATTTGAAGTACTTCTATGTTGCTCTTTTGTAGGAGTTGGATCGGAGTATGATTGGGACACGTCTTGGAGTCGTATGTCTTCATAACTCTCATTTGTTTTTCTGTTTAGTCCACGAAAATCACAACTTCACCAAAACTCATGGAAATTGTCGGTGTAAGCCCTAATAAGGTGATCTAATTATATTTTGGTCCTTCTTCATATTCAGTTGACAAGTAAAAGTATACGTTAATATGTGTCAACAAGCTCCCCAAGCTTACCCTTTGCTAGTCCCTAGCAAAGCTATATGCTATAGTAGGATCAGGAGTTGCTACTACGCTTTCATTCCTCGAAAACTTTGTGGGTTATCGAGAAAATAATTTCTCCTCTCAATAAGATTGCTCTCTCATACCTTTTACCATGGGGCGTAGCCTTTTCACGAATCATAAGCAATTAAGAGACGAGAACAATCAAGTTAAGTGCCATGTCTCAAGCTCTTCGATCAACTATCATCCCGGAGTTTTGCATTATTTTTCAAAAGAAACTCGGAGATCCTATGTATGACCCTCTCAAGTAGGTGGTATATATAGTGGAGTCACACATGGTAAGATACATATGGTGGGATGGTAATGGCGGAATGAATGAGGATGAAAGGTAGTAAATGACCTTTAGCCTTTTTCTAGTATTTTTCTTCTCAAGCATCTTGGACTATATCTCTCTTTCTAAAAATTGCTAAGACTGGGCTGTCCATTCTTGGAGAGGTGGGCTTTGCCCTAGACTTATGTCCATTTTTTCTCTCTCCTTAGAGATGTGGGCCCTACTCACCCCGGACATGTGTCCATTATTTATCTCTAAAATTTATTATTAGGGAGGTAGGCCCTTCTCGCCTAGTATGACACTTGTCCTTTGCTCTCCCTCTCTCGTCTTTCTTTTTTTCTTTTTTTTTTTTTTTTTTTGAATGTAGCCCAAAGCATCTAATTGGCATAAAAACGTTGAGAGAGACATATCCAAAATTGCAAGAGCTTATTTTTCATAACATGGCTAGTGGCGTTTGAGGATGCGTACTTCGGGTTAGAAGCGGCGTATTTGGTGGAGTGGGATGATCTTGATGTGAATGATAGACTCTTAAGGGTCATAACTAAGGAACTCATCATGTAGTATTTTTATGATTTTCAAAAGATAAAACTAGGAATCAAGTATCTCTAGGAATATGATAAATAGCAGCTCAACTTTTCATGAATCTATCCTTCAACGCTAAGACTCAGATTAAGCACGTGCTTCCCACAGGTGTTGGGTTTAGAGCAAATTAGCGAGTTAAAGCTTTAGGAGAATCTAAGTCGAAATATAAACACTTCAAGAGGAATTATGGCGGAGCAACTATTCATCATTTCCAAGCATATGCCAACAAGATCATTAAAGAGAAAAGCCAACTAGCGGACTCCAAAGATTTATTCGGACTCTAACAAACTAAGACTCTAATTATGACCAATTAAATCTAGCAAAGCAAACATATATAACTAGCTAATATTAAAATGGATAGGATAGTGATACTTATCGTGATAACTGGGGGTGCTCTCCCCCAAGCTGGATCTTGAAGTAGTCCTTTGATTCCTCCTTGGAGCTTGTTCGTCTTCGGGTCTTCCTTAAATATTCTCCCTGCAAATATTAATTCCACATACCCGAAGGAACAAATTCTAGGAACATGTTGTGAGCCTTCATGTGCTCACTTCTTTTTGGGTTTTTCTATAAAAGCATGGACCTTCATGTGCCCACATATTTTTAAAAATTTTTCTATGCAAAAAGGATGATGATGCAAAAACATATGAATGCAATATTTTTTTTATATTTTTATTTTTTGTGCCACCACAAAGAAAGGAGTGCTTACATGGGGCTTAAAGATAAACAGATGCAAATGCAACAACATATTTATGGTCTTTTCTAATGCAGGGTGTAGGAAAGTAAATATGCTAAAGGAAATATGCTAATTTAAATATGCTTTGCGAGAAAATAAATATGCGAGATAGTTATCGAGTTACCTCTCGATGAGAGTTTTGAGTACTTACTCCCATGGCGTCTTTGTCATCTCGACGCCTCGTCGGAATGTCGTGGTATGCGGTATGATGTCTTCAATGATCTCGACGAGTGGCGTAGATGAGGTAGCCGATGGTGTTTTTGTTCGGTTGGACGCGCGGGTAGCGGTAGGTCTTCTGAAGGTGTACTCTTGTTGTCCTCTTTAGTAGGTGATGATTCTTTCTTTCCCCATGCTTAGTTCTTCGGGTAGCGTCTCCGCGTCTTGTTCTTCTTGGGCTTGATAAATGGAGGATGCCCTCCCCCAAGCTAGGTATTCACCTAGTCTCTTAGCGATGTTGGAGTGAGGTAGACAATTGTGGAGGTGTCAACCCCTCTTGGTCCTTGATCACTCCTTGAGTGCTTCATCCGATCTTGACAGTTGCATCTCCTAGTAGGATGGCATCACCCATGTTCCTTGCTCGGTGTGCATGTCGTAGGTCGGGACATTCACTTGTGGAATTTTGGAGAAGTGGCGAGACTCCTCCACATTTTGCGCAAAGTGTGTCCTGCTTGCATAGACAAGGTAGAGATCAAGTGCATGGGCTCTATTGGTGGGAAAACACCAATAGAACTAAAACTTTATTCATCTTACTCTATCCTTGGGCACATGGTAACATCATGTGTTCTATTTATTTATGACAAAGGTGACAAGATCAGACACCAAGCATGAAAGTAGCATTTGAAATTGTAACATGAATGATGAGTGATCAAGTGAGTGGTGTGAAGAACAAATTATAGAGCTAAACATGTTGAGATCATCGATAGAATCAAGCAAAGTTGTAACTCTAACATGTTTGACTTTTATGAGTAAGCCATGATAAAGAGAAGGTTCTATGACTTACCTCAAGATGTTACCTTTAATATTTGGAGCATGATGGTATTTGGAACATCTTGTAGAAGTCCTTGTATCTTGCTTCATCTCAGTGTGAGCTCATCTCGGGACCTCCCCCAAGCTTATTTGAGAGTGTCTTATTTCCTACAGGGGTTGGTCCAACAAAAGATTCTTTTCGCTCCAATCCTATAATGATTAGTGACAGAAATACCCGAAGGAATATTTTCACATGTATATTTATATACTCATATCACAAGGAAAAGTAAAGAATCATGTTCTATTCTCAAGAATTCTTATTTTAGGACACAAGCTCGTCCTTAGGAAACCTTTTGAAAGCTACTTAGGATAGTGAAGTGGTCTCCCCTTCAACACCACCTATATCAAGATTCATGACCGGGAGATCTAGAATATTTATTATAGATGAACGCATCTACAATCACCCTCTCAAAATCTATAGGAGGCAAGAGCACGAGGGGGTTGTATGTCTTGAGAGTGGTTAGACTAGAGAGACTAGGTAGTTCGGGGAAGTTTCTCATGTGAGCATGAACTAGATGAAGTGTCTATGTAGTAGCTTCCATGCTTATTGATGTCATCCTTCTTCTCAAACTCCAAGATTGATTTGTCATAGATATCTAAAGTTTCTCTTGGAGTGGTGTCTCTCAGATCGATCTCATCTAAGGTCTCGTCCATCCATTCAACGGCTATAGCATATAACTCTTTATTATCCTCTAGCCATTGTTGTCGCTCTTCTTGGTCTTCCTGGTGGTCTTGATGGCTCCTATATTTAGGTTGTCTTGATGAATTTTTAGGGCCCTCAAGGCTCTCAAGGGAAAGAGAGTGCAAGGATTCATCGGGGTTAAGGATGGGTCTGAAAATGGATTCGAATATGTAATCTTGTCTAGGCATGGAAGGGGAGAAAATAAGATCGTCTTCTAGGTAGCTTGGCTCTCCTTCTATGGCATCACTAGACATGCCATCATAGAATTCCTCCCGATATCCTTTGTAGGAACGAGAACATTTTCTAAGAGACTCCTCCTCAAAAGAATTTGAAATATATTCACTTGGAGGTCTCTTAGGTGGATGCATTCTAAATGATAAATTCGAGGCATTCCTAGAATTTTCAAAAGATCAACCTCGATGGAAGGATGGGATTCATCATTCTCTAAAGTGTTTAGAGTGTGATGTGTTTCCATAGTAGGAGATTCTATGGCAACCAAATCTTTAGAAGATATTATAGGAATTTTAGATTTGGTTGCGTGTGTCTCCTCTTGTTGTTCGGGGCTTGGCTCGACTTCTTCTTGGGTAACTCATCAAAAACGTTAGTGTAGGGAGTGTTGTCAAGGATTTTCTCAAGAATGGCTTTTCCCTCACTAACTAGTTTATGTGAGAATGATCCTCTGAAGTGATGTCGAGATCTTGAGGCGACTTCCTTGTTAAGACCGCGATAAAAGTGATAGAGCGAGGACATGGTCGGGCAAGGAAAGGTTTGGGCCCGAATTGGTAAGGCTTGTGAATCTAGCCCAGGCTGCTCCTAGGGTCTCCTTCTCTTTTTGTCTAAATGTAAGAACTTCTATTCTAAGGTCAGCGATTTTATAAAGAGGAAAGAAGGCAAGACAAAATTTGTCTCGAAGTTCATCCCAATCTCCATTTATGTTTCCTCTGAGTGAGCATACCATTTTCTCGCTCTTCCCTCAAGGGAGAACGGAAATAATTTCCATTTAATGGTCTCTTGTGTCATGCCGGGAATATTCTGCAAGAACACAACCGCTCAAAATCTCTAAGGTGGGTGTATGGATCTTCATGTGCTAACCAGGAGAAGGATTGCTCGAACCATGGCTATAAGAGCAGGCGAAGCTCATAGCCATCTGTAAGAATAGGGTGTGAAGATGATGGAGGCTCCAACATGTCGCCCTTTGGAGCAAAGAATTTAATGATAGGAGTGAAATCCATGTGGTATAGGTAGGGGTAAAAGGAAAGAAAGGTAGAAGGGAAAAAAAGGTAAAAAGGTAAAAGGGCGATCGTGGTTCTAACTAGCACGACTACGTTCCCAAGAACGGCGCTTGTAAAGCTTGTTGGTGTCTATTAACGCGAACAAAGAAATCCGCAAGCGCACGGATACCGGACATGTAGCTTTCACCCGGGAGTATTCCGTAGTATCGATTTTCCACGGGAACGTGAAGTGTACTAGAAAGGTTTAGAACGTCCTAAGATAATAATGGTAATGATGTGGGAAGAGAGGGTTAAGTTTTCTAAGTATTCTAATGAGATCTATATGATCAAAGGCTCACTCTACTTTACTTACGTCGAACAACGGTACCGTCCGATCCTCGAAAAGGCGGGAAAGGGTGATCGGGAAGGCCGCCAAAAAGCTCTACGAATCACCAACCCGAACGTGGTGGATTACAAAGACCCGACAGGGCTGTCACCCCACAGGGCTACCACAACTAACCGTGGGATTGGCGCAAACTCGGGTAAACTCTAGTCTAGACACACCACGTCTACACTATCGATTACTACTCTAGCCACGTACGATAACTAGAGCACTCAATACGGCGGAGATCCAGTAAATATAGTAAAGTAAGAACTGAAAGTAATTAAATAGAATAAATAGAAATAATAAATGAAGAACACGGAGATTGCTGAAGACGAACTAGTTCTTTGTAGATGTACAATGTTGATGAAGATCCGGCAGTGGGATCTCAAACTTTCTCCGCTCCTCTCTCCTTGATCTTACAACTAGATGAACTAGAAGAACTAGAACTAGAACTAGAACTAGATGAACTAGACAACTAGAGGGACCTCTCTCTCTTCTAATATGAAACCCTAGATTTTTCTCTCGTTGATAGCTAATGAGGAGATGATGCGAGATGATTGAAACCGGGGGCCCGGGGGCTTGCTTATATAGTCGGGAGGAGGTGCCACGTCTTGACTTGGATTACAACTCACTCTTCCCGTCGTCGTCGGATCAAACCGACATTAAACAAGTGGTTTAGATCGCGTGTCAAAGTCGGTTGAGGAAGCTTCTAGAAGCGTGGCCGATGGCGTGGAGGGAGGCCGGCCGGCCTTAATATTAGGCGGTCGGCCCAAGATGGGCCCCACCTGGGCTGAGCTTTTGTGGGTGCGTGCGTGTCGTCGTGCCGTTTCGAATTGTATTATTGGCGTCAAACGGAGTCCGGATGAGGGAGTTATGCCCGTTTTACGAACCCCGCTCTGCGGCCCGATATCTTCCGATTACGGACTCGAATATGGCAAATGATATATCCGTTTCGATCATCTCGGCGAGCTCTTCGCAATGTTGTACTTTGATTCTTCATTTGAAGTACTTCTATGTTGCTCTTTTGTAGGAGTTGGATCGGAGTATGATTGGGACACGTCTTGGAGTCGTATGTCTTCATAACTCTCGCTGTTTTTTCCTGTTTAGTCCACGAAAATCACAACTTCACCAAAACTCATGGAAATTGTCGATTTGTAAGCCCTAATAAGGTGATCTAATTATATTTTAGTCCTTCTTCATATTCAGTTGACAAGTAAAAGTATACGTTAATATGTGTCAACAATTGGCAACCACGACGTTCCACGCACGGGCGCCACGGCCGATGAGAACACCGGCGCCCCGGCGCGCCGCCAAGAAGACGATCGTTCACTCGCCGACCCCGGCGGCGACAATCCGCTACACCCGCTTTGGACATTCCCCGACATCAACAATGGTAGAGAACACCATCAATCAAGCTGCGAGATCCGGAAAAGGCGACACCATCGGCACCACGCCAAATAAAAGGGTACTTCGCCGCCCAACCGATGAGAACAACACCCCTCCTTCTTTGGCTCCTTTGCTTCACCATGATGGCGGGGAGAATGGAGACAACATACCATGGTGCCCCACTCGGCGGTTTGGGGGCGTCCTTCAACGGCGACATCAACCACCATCACGGCGTCAACTCACAGCGGCTTTGGCGATGGGGCGACTCGAGCCGCACCTATGGACTCGATGTTCCTCAACGACATCTATGTCGATGCGACTACGCCAACAAGCCGTGGTCTACAATGCACCGGGAGGCGCCCTACACACGGAGCTTGGCAATCCCAGTCGCTCCTATGATCGACACTCCCATCTTCAGCAAGTCTCGACTTGGGGCCTTTACCGACGACGACAAGAGGTACATACCACCCACATCAACCCCCTACATCGTCAACCCCGTCACAACCCAAGAGGCTCCCGTTCCACCTCAACTTGCTCCTTCAACGGACCACAAGCCCCATGGCCTCGCCCGGACTCATAAAGATGATGGCACCGGTGGGGCACCGCTCGAGGAGATTGATATGCCCTCGTCGACCAAGCCACTCGTGCGACATCCATTCAGCTTCAACATCAGCATCTTCATCTTTGCCCAGCGCTTCAGATATGTCACCAGTGCAGAACCACCAGTAGCGAGGGACGCCGCTGTCGGCCGAAAGGGGGAGAGATGTCATGAACAAAAAGAGATCGCCGAATAGGGCCCAACAAGGAAGCGCCATAGCGCCGCCAAGGGGCCAAGGCGAGGGGGGCTGGGCCGCCGCCGCCCGTCGTGAACGCCCCGTCGTACCGCCCGCAATTAAGTAAGGAATATTTAAGGAATAAAGATAGGAATAAAATAGGGAATAAATAGATTGCTTGTAAAAGAGGAATTCCAATCTATAAGGAAACCTCTAGATCTTTCTTAGCATGCAAGTCTCCCTTGGACTATAAATACAAGGGGCATGTAGCGAGTTGAATCTTAAGAAGAAATAAATTAAAGGGGTAACTCCCAGCAGCTCTTATCTCTCGGGGCTCTCTCTCCCTAACCCTAGCTGCTACGCGCGCCCCTCCCCACGCCGCCGCCCGAGGCCGCCGCCACCAGCGCCACCGCGCCCGGCCGCGGGCGGCGCGCCAGCGCCGCCGCCGCCGCCTCCTCCTCCACCTCCCTCTCTCTCTCATTGCCGGAGCTGCTACACGTCTTCTTCTCCGTCTTCTACCTCATCGTTCTTCATCGGCCCGGCGTCATCGTCATCTACGCCGCCCGATTGTCTTCCTCGGCCCGACCGGAGCGCGCTATTGCCAACGCGGCCATCTTTTGCCGCCGCCGCCCCCCCGTTATGGCTCCTTCGCCATCCTCACCTCCCGACGATCAACAATCGGGTGTCAATTCCGGCCCAATCTAGCCGAATCGACACAAATGCTTATATAAATTAAGGCATGAAAGGTTAATTTGCAGCTTTCATCATTTTATAAATGGGTAGTCAAAATTGTTCGTAGCGTTTGATAGTCTACGGTAGGTCGTTTCACATCTTGAGCACATATGACAATTTTAGGTATAAGCACATAACATACATGATGTGTATAGAGATAATCATAAAATCTCACGTTGGGTCAATCCGGCCCCATGCCATACACACATGCCCACACTATTAGTTTGACATCTCTATGTTCATGACTTGTGAAACATAGTCATCAACCAATACATGTCTTGATCTAATATTTATGTGTGTTCTCACCCTAGTCCAATGGTAGGGCGGTCGGTGGGGCGCTACCCACCGAGGGGTTCAAATCACGGTGCTCGCACCTTTCCTCGGATTTTCCCAAGATTTCTTGGCGTTATGCATTAAGTGATAGCGGCGTTCCGTCGGCTGCGAGGCACGGTGGTGAGTTCGAGAATCTCGATTTGTCGGGTCCTCGGTCCTTCGGAGGTGCTCATTGAGGTAGGATTTGCATACGTGTGTTCATAGAGGTAAGTGTGCGTGCGTGTTGTGGCGTCTGCATTGTATTGTGTCATTCTCAAAAAAAATCAATCAGAGACAACTATACAATAACCATACAAGTAAAAGAGTTTCACAAACAATTCATATAATTGTCAATCGATACAAATTGTATTTAATGGATATTCATGAACACATAATATATTATAGATACTATGCAATATAATCATCTCTATGATTCCCTGTAGGGCATATTTCTAACAATAAATGGCGACACTATAAATAA
Organism: Hyparrhenia diplandra; assembly: GCA_015847255.1. Taxonomy (NCBI): domain Eukaryota; kingdom Viridiplantae; phylum Streptophyta; class Magnoliopsida; order Poales; family Poaceae; genus Hyparrhenia; species Hyparrhenia diplandra. Next base: position 490,053 of record JADLZK010003168.1, read on the forward strand.
TAACTGTGACATAACAAAATTACAGTGTGAGGTGGTCCGTTGGTGCACCCCTTGGATGTCGAACAAAATACTAGCTCGGTCAAAAAAAAAAAAAATAACGAAATCTTTGTTTTCCGAGAAGTCAAAAAGAATTTCAAGTTTTATCATATTTAGAGAAAAAATAAATATTTTTATTTTAAAATACATTTATAAACTATATTTATGTTATTCTAATGATACAAATAAGTACGCATTAGTAAATTCTATACACATTTGATCAAATTTTTTATATTGTTTAACTTTTAGGAAACAAGATTTACATTGTTTTTATCATGAGGACAACCCAACCCAGAGCATTGCTTTGGTGACACTAGCAGGAAGGTACTTGTCGGGTATCAGTTTCAGGGGGTTACCCTAAACACACGACAAATCGCGACAAAACAAGCATAGGTCGGAGCCGAGCTCCGCCTCACACGAGCTCGGAGGACCTACGGTCAAACTCCATCTCAGACGAACTTAGAGGCCGCGCCGCAGATCTCCGCCCGTGCGAGCTAATAGGTCGAGTCAAGCTCCGCCTCGCATGAGCTCGGAGGCCGTACTCGCCTATACGAGTTTAGAGGCGGGTCGCAAAACTCCGCCTCGCCGCGACCTCAAAGGTCGGAGCGGTGCTGAGCTTCGTTGGCTCGCAAGCTCGGCGCTCCCATCTAATCAGCCCCATGACCCGTACCATATGGCGGTCTCCGACTCGCCGCGACTGGCTTCGGGCGGCGCGAGCTTACGACCCGAGCTTCGGGGGCTTCGCTCTCCCATCGGGGGCGAACCACGCGACCTTGAGGCGCGCGTCTTATCTCCGACTCACCACGACACGGGCTCGAGTAGCGTAGAACTCACGAGTTCGCAAGCTCGCACCAGCGCCAAGGCGAACAGCGCGACCTCCGAGGCGCGCGTCTCATCTCTCGACTTCGCCGCGACACGGAGCTTGGGTGGACGCGGAACTCACGGGTTCATGAGCTCGCACTTTCGCGCCAAGAGCGAAACCGTCGCGACCTCCATGGTCGCTAGCGACTTATCTCCGACTTCGCATGGCACGGAGTTCGGGCTCCGGGACCACCTATTTGCCCCCGCTCAAAGTCAAATCTACAAGCGGCAACTAGGCGGAATCGAGTGCCGTAGCTACGACATGCGGCTATACAGCGATGGCCGGACATCAACGCTCGGCCGGGACGGGGCGTATCGACCCGGATGCGAATCCGCCTCGACAACCTCAAGGCAGCGAAGCAATGATGGCATCTCTGGCGTGAGTCCTAGTAGCCGCCCGCACGCCTCCGCTGAACCGACATAATCGGCGGGATTCCCCGCGACAAGACAGGGGTGGCCGCAGCGTTGGCAGGCCTCCATCCTTTTACGCTTCCTTTTTTCCTTCGTTCCCCGGTGGCTCCTCCCGTACATCCCTTGCGGCTATAAAAGGGGTCGCTCGGCCACCCGGAAGGAGATCTTCTCACGCACATAGAACTCTACGAGGTTCTCATTCACACCACTCACAGAGACTTGGGAGCCGGTCTCCCTCTCTCGACCAGCTTGTATTCTCCCTGATACGAGTGTTTGAGCTCGGCCACATAGTGACTCGGACTGGAGACTGGACTATGGTGCCCGATTGCCCTGAACCAGTATAAACCTTGTGTGTTGTGTCCCTTGAGCTAGGCCATCAAAGTCCTACATGAGCCATATGATTTTACTGTGTCCGTGGTATATCCGTGATACTCGACCACGATAGTACTCCTAGGTTGTAGTCAGATTGAAGTGGCGACACCAGTAGAGAAGTGCCTCAGTGCCGCCTATGTGCTACCCTCAGTTCTCAAAGACATACCCGGGAAAGAACAGGAACATCATTTCAGATTCTCCTTCCGTTCTAAATTATAAGTTACTTTAACTTTTTGGTGCATCCATTTTGCTATGTATCTAGATATAATAATATGTCTAAATACGTAGCAAAATAGATAAAACAAAAAAATTAAAGCGATTTACAATTTGAAACGGAGGGAGTAGTATAATATTCAGGTTAGATTGGGTCCTAATTTCTCAAAAGAAGATGACACTACTGCCTCTCTTGATGAATCTGTTTGTCTCTTCTCCGGTTTCCCGTTTCTTCAACTTAAAAAAGTGTCATGCGGGACATCATAACAGAATTTATGTTTGATTAGTTGGGTACCTACAAAACTACTAGTACAAACTATAGGATCTAGGCATGAGTGCCAATGATCTTAATTGGTCTTTATGATAGGCAGGCATGAGTGCCAATGATCAATTATTTGTATATATCCAGCAATATATAATTTACAAGGTCGCTGTAAGATAGTGGCTTGATACAGTGGATCGGACGTAGTGCCGTCGTGATGACGACATGGTGGCCTTGCATGACTAGAACATGTCAACTAGTACTCCAAGTGCGACGACGACACCCGGAGCAGCTCGTCCAAATAATCGGTGCCAAGGTCCTCCAGCTCCACGACGCCGTAACGCAACTGGCTCTGGCTACGCGACGACACCTGCTGCTGGGGCACAGCTGCCATCGCCATGGCCGTGCATGACGACGACACGCCGGACAGCCCAGAGCATTGGCGCGCCGCCAGCTGGCGTCGCTGCGGCCTCCCGTCGTTGCTCAGGGCAGAGGACTTGTTACGCCTGCGCGTGCGCTTGGAGTGCCGCCGCTTCAGCGCGAGGACGGGGAGGAGTCACCGCCCATGCCGGCGAGCGCGAGCGCGCCCAGCGACTCCACCACGCGCTCCACGGGAAATTGAGCACGGCGGCGGCGCCGCGCGCGGCGAAGGCGGCCTGGTCGTAGGCCAGCGCGGCGTCCTCGGGTGTGTCGAACGTGCCGAGCCACACGCGGGCGCCCTTGCGCGTGGAGTCGCGGATCTCGGCCGCGAACTTGCCCCCACGGCCGCTTCCGCACCCCGATGAAGGCCGCCGTTGTCGACGTCGTCTCCCGCTTCTCTTTCTCGCCTACCAAGGCAGCGACGCTGTGGTTCGCCGCGTGCGGCCGGTGCTGCTCTCGCGTGCTCGGCGACGACGACGACGTTGTCGTGGCCGCCTCGGAGGAGGACGTGGGCGAGGAAGCAGCAGAGAGCCAGTCTGTGGAGCAGTCGTCGGCGTCGGCGTCGGTGGCAACGTAAACGTAGTCGTCCATGCCAGGAGAATGGCGTCGAGCTGCTGTAGTAGCATGTCGTCGCCGTGGGCCGTGTCGTCGTGGAGCCACGCTGCTGGTGAGGAGGTGGGAGTGGGATTGCCCTGTTCCATTTCAGCAGACTGTAGTTGTGAGCAGTGGCAGGGGTAGAAGAAGGTTTTTATAGCCAGTCTCGGAATTGATGATGAGCTGATGATGGCGTCCGGATTTGACCTGTCGTCGGCTCCAGTAGATTTCCTGCGTGGGACCCGCCACAATCTTGGCCACAATCTTGATTTCACCGCAGGTCAGCACAACGGCAGCGCACACGTGATGGTGAAAGCCAGTAAGGCCGACGTAGGGCGGCTGGATACGACAAGCCGCCCAACGTCACCTGCGCTGCTGGCATTCCCGCTACAATAGGACCGTTCGCCCATAAAATATCTGAATATATGATCCTCTGCTGTAATGAAATTTTAGTCTCCCTTTCAGCTTTCCTCTACTGGCTGATTGCTCGACTCTCTCCATGGTCCTTCCGTCGTCACCGTCACCAAAAAGACTTTTAGGCGACACTATATTGTCTACTTTCAAGTAACCTGCAGGCACGCAGTTAATAACTTTATGACATTTGATTGATCAATGATTTTTTTTTTCAACTCGTGTGACATCTGTGATAAAAGAAAAAAAGACTTTGGTTCCCACGAAGCACAACATAAGGGTAGCGGTTTTGCAACAGGGTTGGCCATGTACAATGTGGTCTTTAAGCCCGTCTCTAAGGCTTACTTTGGCAGCAGGGGCAACTTAGTGCAGTGAAGATAGCCACGGATGTGGATTTTTTTTTTTTTGGATTGTTCGTTCCCGCGTCCACCCAGGGTGGATATCCACGCACGGGAGAATTTCACTGCCGCTATTTGGCAGACAACACGGGAGATGATGGGCTACGGCGGAGGAGCACCTCTATCATCGCCTCCTCACGTCGAGGGACAAGCAGCGACCCACGAGCGGATGCGAAAACCGTTACCGATGTCTCGGGCGTGGAGGGCGCACCGGGGAAAATGCGTGGATCTAGTCGCCCTGCCCCTCCGCGTCACTTCAAACAACGATTTAATTTGGCCCGTGGCCAATTTCAGCGTGGGCTTCTTGCCCCGGGAAAGCGTAGGGATCTCGAAGGGATTTTATCCGCCAAAGTGGCCTAAGTTGTTTTTCACGTAACTCATTGCTAATGGTTAGAGACAGCAGCCTCATCTCTTCCGAAAGGACAATGCGGGCTCGTGCTCCAATATTAAGAGACGATTTCATCTTCGTTGTACGGGGGGTTGTTGATTTGTAACACCTTCACTTTGCCAATCCAATGTGCTCGTGCATTAAATAGTTTAAAGATAGTTTCTCTTCGGTGTGGTTACATGACCCGTCTTTATTCATATGCATGCGATAGATTCAAAAACCATATTTCTAGGTGCATGGAATAGTCGAGTAGTTTTTTTTTTTATTATTTTTTATTTTGGTTAGATGAAGGCATTAGAGTAACTTCAATAAAATCAATATATCATTACTAATTTAAAGGAATAGAGATTTGATGCAAAAGATCCTCTAATTGCTTTTTTTAATTGGATCTCCAAATATAGGACATCGCCTATTCCATATTTCTCACTAGCTAAAGGTAGAAAGTAATGATGACTCTATAGACTCTGCACAAAATATAGGGAGATTTTTTTTTATAATATGCATGTATCATCATCTTTCATTTGTAGGGGATACTAAATTTACAATATTAGATGCAAATTTAATTTAAAAATAGAAAATGAAAATTCTAGTTAGGCATGATTTGTTGGGCTGGCCAAGGCCTATGGTGGAAGGACTTCCGCAAGAGTGAGCTGTGCCGCGTTGATGGGCCTAGCTAGGTTGGCCAGGAGATGGTAATTAAGGGGCCAAAATGAAGGAGAAGAACAAAACCGACACACAAAATTGGGGAGTTCTTGTTCAGATTTGATAAGTTCAAAAAAAAACTTCGGTTTAGATTTTTACAAAAACAATTTAGATATTTTTTTAATCACTAACAAATTTGCCCGTGCGATGCAACGGGAGAAAAATCTATACATATCAATGGAAAACAATGAGAGAAATAATACATATGTATTTATGCTTTATCATTTTTATAAAATCCCAAGTCTATAATTTATTTATTATATTGAGAACTCATAAAACATGTAATTCTAATATCTAGTGCAGCATATATATATTCGTAAAAAAATACGTGAATGGTAAGGAACAACGGACGATGCGGCGACGGACTTGCAACCTTTCAACTGCTCGTAAACACCACCCCCACGCTCCATCAGGCTCCAGGTGGTTCCGGCTGCCTGCAAGGACGGTACGGCGTCCGGTTGTTGGCCAGGTGCCACTACGCCTCTCGGTGTCTCGGTCGGCGTCGTCATAGATCCTGATGTTCATGCGCCCAGAGATCCCCGTGTTCAACTTGGCCGCGCAGGTACCCAAACCGGCGGGAACTTCGCTGCGAGGCGTGCGCCTCAGGTGCAGCGGCTTCCCAGGCCCGCTGCGGATGTTGTGCTTGCTAATAGCCTGCTGTTATTCCTGGTTAATTTCATTGCTTTTTTTTTTTAGTTTGGGTGGAAATTTGCTTCGGGTTTTTTTCTTAACGAAATCAGATTCGTGCTTCGTTTTCGTATGTCTTTTGTGTCTGTTCATTCTATTTTGGGCTGTTTTTTTTTTTTTTTTTGACATTTGATTTCCATGATTTTGTTGTTGTAGTGTCGTTAGTTCTCTTTTTAGCCCATGTCTGTCGCCCACGGAGGCACGGACGTCGGCGGAGCAATGTGACGGCACCAGGCCCGCTGAGCCCATGCCATGAGCCAATGACCATGTTGAGGTGTGTCCGTGGTCCATCAAGTCCGAGGCGTGTTTTGCCAATTTGAGCAGCAGCAATAGGCCGGAGGAAACCGGTCTCCCGTATCATCACGGAACTCTTTTAGGCCTATTGACGTACGGTGGCAGATCCAAAAAAGGGTAGGTATAGATATAGATTTTTTTTTTAACTATGTCTAGCCTTCTCTTATTCCTCTCACATTCAGTTGCCCATATTGGCTCGCATGAGAGTCAGCTCTCGTCTCCCTCTCCTCTCGTCTCGTTCGTATCAGCGAAAATGATGATTCGTTTCTCTAAGACTATTATTATACTTACTCGATCTGACATGATTATGAGAAGATCCTCTATATATCTACTAAAGCGCATAGTATCATATATAGTATATGCTCCTACAGTCCTATACATTGAGCGTGTATATGTATATACATGTAGCATCTGGACTAAAGGCGGCCACGGCGGTAGACATGGGAGCGACGGCGACCACGAGCAGGGGCAGCGCAACATTGTACGCGTCCGTTTTCTCACGATATAGATGGGCCAGGCCGGATATGGACCCAGCCTATACAGTTGTTTCCGTTTTTTACATATAAAGCTGATAACCAAAGCCGATACGTATTCAGAGACTATACTGGCGGACAGATTATTAGGGGCAGATTGGCGAAATTTTCGTGTTTTTTTATTAGGGGTATAGATGTGGTCAAGTGAATTTGAATCAACTTAAATTTCAGCAAAAGAAAACTATATTGATGTTCAGGGAGTATGGATACGAGATTTGTTTTTCTTCTATGACAGAAAAATTTATCAACAATAAATAATTAAATCTATAATTTTTATATAAATCTTGTCTTCATCTAACATTATTTGAAAAAAAAAGTTATGATTAATTTTTCATGAGTACAAATGGGTTTTTAGGTGGCCTCAGTGCCTCATGTACATAGTCACAAAACACATGATGTTAAAGTTGCACGAGAGATATGGATAGTCCTCTAATTAAGATGGATTAAAACAGATATGGCTTAAAGTTAACGTCCTGACTTCTTTGAAGAAGTTTTGCATTTTGCATTTTTTTTTTTTTTTTTTTTGAATTAGAGAGTTTTGCATTCTTGAACCCCAATTTGCATGTTGTTGAAAATGATCTCATTTCTAGCTTTCCAGATTGTCCAGCACATAAGGATTACAACAACCATAAATAATTGAGATTGCAGTTGGATTTTGATTGCCGTCACATTTTTCAAAGGTGCTTCCATTTTGAACTACATTCATATTCAAGATACCCCAACATATTGCTCCGTCAATTCTAAAATAAATGTTCGACTGTTTCCTAAACCATCAATAAGCAGATTTCACAGCGATAAGCATATGCTTTCCTTCTGAGCTGGCACATGCTCATAATCCTTCTTCTGAAAAAAAAGGGCAGTGCTTTCCGCTCGGATGTCTGATGAAAATATTTTCCATCGGACGCCCCGGCGGGGCCCACATCTGGTCTGCCTCTGCTTCACCTCCAATCTCCACTCCTCGTGCTCACCACACCTCCGGCTCCTCGCGCTCGCCAGTCTCCGCTTCCTCTGCGCCAGAACTCATCTTGCTCCCAACCGCCTGCACCCCGCGCCCGAAACATATATTCGAATAGAATGGGTTTCCCATCCGAGCCCAACATTGTCCTTGATGCCGTTGATGAAAACATCATAACAAGCCCGCTGAATTACAACATCAAAAACAAAGAGCTAGTTGCAACAAAATAAATTGCTTGATGCAACAGCAAACCAAAAGCTACTGCAACAACATAGACAAAAGCACAATCCGAGGTGCAACATCCTAGAAAAACTAATGTAACAAAGAAAAATTGCTTGTTGAAACAACAAAAACAAAGCTGATGCAAAAGTCTAATGCAACAAACAAAAGTTGCTAGTTGAGACACCAAACTAATTCCTCAGGTCCAGATCCAAAGAAGTGGGAGAAGAAAGGATAACGAGGAGAGCTCGGATCCGCATTAGAAGTATGAAAGAGGAGGAGCACGCTCAGATCGATGGCATAGAGGTCTTGGCGGCATGGAGTACCTTGCAAGCCCCTTCGCGTTGGCGTCGCCGTCGCGGGCGGGCAACGAATCAAAAACGGGCGGCAGGGCGAAGCGTGTAGACACAGTAACAGCAACCGCAACGGAGGGAGGGAGGGACGGCTCGTTGGAGGTGAGGGAGGGGGCGCGGCGCACGAGGATGGAGAAGTCGAGGGGGAGAGGGCGGCGAGAGCGGTCTAGGATCGAGCACGACACTGTGAATGGGGAATTTGTCGGTTGGGCGGCGTGCATAGGCAAGCGGTGGGGATTTCCACTACTACAAAATTTCTTTTACAAGGCACTTCCAAAAGATTAATGGTGGCGATTATTTAGAAAACCGCCACGGTTAATGTCAAGATTAACGATGGCGGTTATTTTTATTAACCGTGGCGGTTATAATAACCGCCATGGTAAATCGATTAACCGTGGCGGTCATGAGGCCCAAACGCGCTCCCCCAATAGGTGCATTTCCATGGTCACATATATATACGATGACTTAGGGTTTTCACCCACTTCTCTCCCTCTCCACTCATTCTCTCTTCCTCCTCCCACCGGAATCGACCCGCGCCCGGGCCTCCTCCTACCCTCCCGGGCGCACCTCTGTTCCCAGCTCATCTCTCCCTCTCTCCCTCCATCCCTCCTCGGCCCATCCCTCCCTCTCCCTTTCCCTCCCGGCCCGGCCCGCGCCCCGGCGCCGGTGGCATGGGGCAGCTATCTGCGGCGGCCGGCGCCCTCTCGGAGCACACGGATCCGGCGCCCCCGAAAGCACGGATCCGGGCGTCCCCAAGCATGGCGGCGGCGTCCCGAGGATGGCGGCGGCGGCGCCCCCGAGCACGGATCGCGGCGGCTCCTCCACCTCTAGCTCAAAGCGGCGGCGGCCTCGAGCTCCTCAACCTCGAGCTCCATGGTGGCGGTGGCCTTGAGCTCTTCCACCTCGAGCTCCATGGCGGCGTTCCCTCCACCGGCAGCGCCTCCCTTCCCGATCCGGCATGGAGCCCGAGATCCACGACACGCCGCCGGTGGTGGTGGGGCCGCCGCCCGACCGGCAGCGGCACGAAACCCTAACGGGCCCGTGGCCCGAGTTGGGCCCGTTAGGGTTTCGGTTTTGGATTTTTAATTTTATTTATTTATTAACCGCGGGCGGTTTTTGGGGCTCAAAAGCTGTCACGTTAATCCTCCCATTTATGGTGACCTTAGCTCGGTAGCGGTTGTAAAACCGCCACCATTAATTCAAAATAACCGTCATCGAAAATCATTTATCCGGTAGTGTTCCCCGTGAGGAATGGGTGCGGGTGTGCGGCCCCGCGACCCACGATAGGAAAGCATAGCGACCATGGTTTTGATATGGGCCTTTGGCCGCGCGAACCCACAAATGGCGTCCGATGGATCGGACGTTTTACCCGCGGCATTACCAAAAAAATCGGGGAGAGGCTGTCTTAGGGCCTTGTCATGAACCAAAAAGATATTGCCGGAATAGGGCCCAACAAGGGGGAACCGCCCGCCGCCTAGGGGCCCAAGGCCTGGCGGCCAAGGCTCCTGGCCGGCCGCCGCCATCGTCCGCCGTAAACGCGCCACGTCGGTTGCCGCGCAATTAAGTAAGAAATATTTAAGGAATAAAGATAGGAATAAAATAGGTTGCTTGTAAAAGAGGAATTCCAATCTATAAGGAAACCTCTAGATCTATCTTAGCATGCAAGTCTCCCTCGGACTATAAATACAAGGGGCATGTAGTCGGTTGAATCTTAAGAAGAAATAAATTAAAGGGGTAACTCCCAACAGCTCTCGGCTCTAGGCTCTCTCTCTCCCCCCCCACCCCCCCCCCACCACCGCCCAAGACGCCGCGCCGCCATCACGCCCGCGGGCGGGCGGCATCGCCCGCGCCCACGCCCGGCCGACGCTGCCGGCGCCGCCACGCCGCCCGCCCCTCGCCATCCTCATCATCGACGATCAGCAATCGGGTGTCAATTCCGGCCCAATCTAGCCGGAATCCGGCAAACCCTGGTATCGGAGACCGGGACGATTCAAGACCGGCGGCTTCCGACCACCAACAACGCCAAGATTCGATGGCCAACCACAAGTACGCCGAGGCTGCGGATGGAATTTCCCCGCGAGCTTCTTCGATTCCATGAAGGAAATCCAGGCCACCCTCACCGCCCTCTTGGAGAAGCTCGATGATCAGCTTTGCCCGACGACGTACAACGACGACACACGGCCACGGCGCCACCAACATCGCCGCCGCTGCCATGCCCGCTTCCGACATCAACGGCATCATCGACAACTACATCCCGCGGCCATGGAGGCAAAAGCCATGGAGGAAAATTCAGCCCCATCATCGAGATAAGTACACCAACCTGCCCGGCGTACGGCGCCTCCCGGCGTCATCTCGCCCACCGCCGCCGCTCCGCCATGGCGCCACCGGCGGCGGCGTCGCTCTTCTGGCGCCGTACGTCACCCCCTCCAAGATCGCCGGCGATGCAAGCAACGAGCACGCCTACCCCAAGGATGCCCAGGCTGCTGCGACCCAGATCGAGATCGGATCGGGGAGGCTACCACAGACGTCCACCGGTTGCTTTCGATGAAAAGCCTACCCAACTAGGCCAACGTCTGGGCGGCTACTACAATGGCCGAGATAAGTTTCCGGTCACTACCAACATCATCTCGACATTAGGAACATCCGGAGTGCCAAAAGGGCGACTCAACGGCGTCGCTGGCGTCGGCACCGGCGTCGCCAATCTCAACCCCGGCGTCCACGACATCACGGACAACAACGGCGACATGAACAACAACGCCAACATCTTCGCCAACCAGGACATCACAAGTTCCACGGTCACCGGGCAAGTCCATCCCATTCAACAAGGAGCTTCTACCTCTATTACCCATGCTCCAACGATGTCGCCGGCGTCGTCAACCAAGACGTCTTCGACCCGGCATCATCGGCGAGAACAACGACACCCCCCCGGCGCCAACGACATCCCCGACATCGCCATTACCGCCGCTAGCCACAATGCTTGCGGCATCGGCGACATCGACAACGACAAGGACGCTACCATGGGCGCCGCGGAGCGGCAACGGCGTCCTCAAGGATGCCAACGCCAATGGCGTTCCCCCCGATGTCGACTACGTCTTCACCATGCCTATCATCGTCAACAACTACAAGGGCATCAACCACGACGACATCCCGGGGCCAACCTCGACATTGGCAACCACGGCGTTCCACACATGGGCGCCCACGGCCGATGAGAACACCGACGCCCCCCTCCAGCGCCACCAAGGAGGCGGTCGTTCACTTGCCGACCTTCGCCGACGATCCGCTACACCTCATCGGACATTCGCCGACATCGACAATGGTGGAGAACACCATCAATCAAGCTGCGGCTCGGCAAAGGCGACATCATCGATTACCACGCAAGCGTAACATCGGTACACGGTACCGCCAACCCGGCGACAACGGCACTCCTCTTTCTTTGGCTCGTCCGCATCACCAAGGCGCCACGGAGAAGCGGAGACAACATACCATGGTGCCCCACTCTCGGTTTTAGGGCGTCCTTCAACGGCAACACCAACAACCATCGCGGCGTCGACTCACGCGACTTTGGTAGCAAGGGCGACTCGAGCCATACCGCTTGGCTCCCATGTTCCTCAACGACATCTACGCCCAGCACAACTACGCCAACAAGTCGTGGGCTGCAATACACTAGGAGGCACCCTACACGTAGAAAACGACGATCCACCCTCGCCCAAGAGTTCGACGCTTCCATCTTCAAAGCCAAGCCTCACCTTGTGAGCTTCACAGAAACAACGACAAGAGGTACATACCACCCACATCAACCCGCTACCTCGACGGTTTTCGTCACTACCCCGGAGGCTCCCATCCTTCATCACTGGTAACACGAATTGGCAACAACCTACTCCGCATCGCTGGAACCATCAAGCTCCAACCAGAGCAACGGCTTGGGCGCCAAACAATGGTTATCGTCTTCCTCGGCAAACATCGCTCCTATGTCACGGCCTTATCAAAGGTACTACGAGGGGTGTTACGCAGCCCGGCAAAGGTCGGCGTCTCCATCTTCGCCCGGCACACCAACAAACGACAACGGTGCGAACGACGGTAGCGAGGACGCTTTGTCGGCGGGAAGGGGGAGAAATGTCATGAACCAAAAAGAGATCGCCGGAATAGGGCCCAACAAGGGAAGGGGGACGCCGCCGCCTAGGCCCAAGGCCACAGTGCTTGTGCGCGCCTCTGGCCGGCCGCCGCCATCGTCCGCCCGTAAACGCGCCCACGTCGGTTGCCGCAATTAAGTAAGAAATATTTAAGGAATAAAGATAGGAATAAAATAGGGAATAAATAGGTTGCTTGTAAAGAGGAATTCCAATCTATAAGGAAACCTCTAGATCTATCTTAGCATGCAAGTCTCCCTCGGACTATAAATACAAGGGGCATGTAGTCGGTTGAATATTAAGAAGAAATAAATTAAAGGGGTAACTCCCAACAACTCTCAGCTCTAGGCTCTCTCTCTCTCTCCCTCCCCCACGCGCGCGCCGCCCACCACCGCCGCCCACGCCGCTGCAGCGGCCGCCATCACGCCCGCCGCTGGCGGCCGCCGCCGCTGGCCCCCCACGCCCGGCCGACGCGCCGTCACCGGGCGGCCGCGCCGCCGCCGCCCCTCCCCTCGCCATCCTCATCATCGACGATCAGCAATCGGTGTCAATTCCGGCCCAATCTAGCCGAATCGACGTGCACTCAGATGGGCGCATAGTACAGTTGGAAACAATGGCCATCTGAAAGGAAGGGGAACAAAATAGTTGGCTCGACAAGAGGCATTGTCGTGGCCGTATCATACCCGTATCCATAATAGGGTTCGACGCTAGCGTGTATATATACAGAAGGATCACGTCTGCCGCGGCGTGGAGGCTGAAGCGCGGCCATCCAAATCCCCGGCGCTCTCTCGATCAGCTACGGCTCATATCAACCAGAAAAAATGCAGATCTTCGTGAAGGCCCTGATAGGGAAGACGATCGCTCTAGAGGTCGAGAGCAGCGACACCGTCGACAATGTGAAGGCCAAGATCCAGGACAAGGAAGGTATGTATACACATACACCTGCCTATAAAGATTACACGAACTAATCAACTTAAGACACACCCATGTTCTGTTTTGTTCTGAATGCGACTTCTTTTTTCAGGTATCCCGCCGGACCAGCAGCGCCTCATCTTCGCAGGGAAGCAGCTGGACGACGGGCGCACCCTCGCCGACTACAACATTCAGAAAGAGTCCACGCTGCACCTAGTCCTGCGCCTGCGTGGTGGCACCCGCGGTGGCTGTTACCCCCACAGCATCGCGCCAAATCTCCTCAAACTCGCACAGCAGCACAACGAGGAGAAGATGATCTGCCGAAAGTAAGCAAATCACAATACGAGTTGGAAATCAGTGCGCGTTTCCAGCTTTACTATCTTTCAGCAATGGAATAAGTTGTGTATGACTTGTGTGGTAAATGGTAATGCCATGACCATTTTATTTATGCAGGTGCTACGCACGGCTTCCCCAAGAGGGCTACAAACTGCAGAAAAAAGAAGTGTGGCCACAGCAATCAGGTCAGCTTTGGTTAGCCTGTAATCACTCGCAGTTAGATTTAATATATACATACATGAATAACTCGAAGATGTCAAACTCCTTGCTAAGTTTTTGACACCAGACCGTTGTCAGCATTAATTCAATACTTTTCTAAAAACAAATGAAGTTGATATATGCTTGCGGTCTCCTCAAGATTAGTAATGATTTTAAATTGTTTTTCTACTGAGTAATGATTTAAAATTGCTGCAAGATATATAGATTTGGCCATGTCCACGCAAGTTCCATATCTGTTCATAACAAACTATCTTCATGTGATATTGTTTGCGCAATTCAGATTCAATCGTATATTTTTGTACTAATTTTGTAAAGCATTTGAATTTACCGAATAAACTGATTGTACCTTTTTGCTTGATTTCCTCTCAGCTGAGACCGAAGAGAGAAAGCTCAACTCTCGATGATATAGCAACACGTGGGCATAGTTTGGTTGTTACAGTTATTACAAATTACAGATCGAATTGCTTGTAGAGCTGACCTTCTGATTGTTACTTCACTATATGAAAGTTCGACCTTTTTTTTTTCTCAGTCTCCCACAGAATTCATTTGTGTCTTGTCCATTTACATGTCGTCACTGGTGTTTTGTATGCCATGGAATACTTGTGTTTGACGTGGCACATTTTGTAATGCAATAGGTAGATATCCAGTTGTTATGGTAACTAAGATATGGTTATTAATTTTCATATAGATCTTTAGGACTGCAGTTATGGTAGGACAGGATTCGTTTTCATTTTATATTTAGAATTTTGCTTAGATCAAACGTCCATGAATAGCTCACACTAATTTGTGTTTGAGATCCCTAGCAATCAACCTACAGCGAGCTTAATGATATGACTAACCACAACAGATTTAACTATAGACATTCAATTCCTTAGGTATCTGGTTTTCCACACTAGGGAGGTACGCTTAATAATCCTGTAATGCATACAAAATTCGGCCAACATCCAGTTTAGATTTAATTAAAAAAAGATCCGGTTTAGATTTTTATAAAATAATTTCAATGTTTGTTTTAATCAGGTGTTAAAATAAATTTGAATCCCATTTCAATTTCAGCAAAGAAGTTTTAAAAAAGTATATTATTGCCGTGCAAACGTGGATGCTTGATTTTTTTTTTTTTAAGATAGAAGTGATCAATGCCATGTCCATATTAATCAATTCTACAATTTTTATATAAAGCTTGCTTTCATCAAATATTATATAGAAGTTATGATAAGTTTTTCATATGCGTACAAGTGGGATTTTAGACAGCCCTCAATGCCTCGTGTACATAGTGTCACCTCTACTCGTCACTACGAAACAATTGTTTAAGTTGCACTTAAACATATATGGATAAGGTGGTTTTAAAACAATTGTCCTGCCTAAAATAACCTATTGAGACTATAATTCGGTTAGGTTTAGTTTGTGTTTGTTCGAGAAACCGTGATTGGCTTCAACACAACATTACTGTAGCTAATCTAACTATGATGACCATTTGCACAAAACAAAAGAAGACCGAGTTGAGAGTTCGCGCCCCCACGCCGTTGTAGGTAGATCCATGTGTGCGATCTGCTATCCGTAGCCCGCCGTGCGCCACACGCAGGAAAGGCCATTGCATTTGCGTGTCGGGTGACCAAATCCTCTCACCCACAACACATGCCCATGAGTCACACCAATGAGGCTGTCGTGCTCATGCTCATGCTCACCACCAGCAGTTCACCCTACGCCTCACGCCGACGAGGCTACCACCGAGCCATTGGAAGTCCATATGAGCAGTCTGCCGCCCACCTCATACGTTACCTCGGCAAGGCTGTCACGCCTGTCTACCACTGAGCCATTGGAGCTACTCGTAGGCCGGATCTGCTATCCGCGCCCACCTCGCGAACGAGCCCTCCACCCCCATCACTAGCGATCACTAGTACCGAAATGTTTTTATGTGACGGGCGCTGCTGGTTTTGTGTGGCGGGCGTCGGAGCCTGTCACCCACGCAAGGTCACGGTAAATCATGGGTTTACCGTGGTGGGCTACAGTGCCCGCCCGCGGTTAATGGAGCACCCGTGGTGGGCGTATTACAAGCGCCCGTCACGGAAAATGTTTTCAAAAAAAATAATAAAAAGAAACAAACCCTAGACAGGCCCGCCAAGCCCATCCACAGGCCCATCGAGCCCAACTAGTGCTGCAACGCCACCGCCGCCGGATCCGAGCCCGCGTTCGCGGGCTGATCTCCTCACAGGTCGCCTCGTCGACCCGCCGTTGTTGAGCCGCCGGGCCCCGCCCGCCGCAACAAACCGCCGCCGCCACCGCGAACGCGCGCCTCGGCGCCGGCGAGGGAGGAGGGGCGCCGCGCCGCAGATCTGGCCGCCGGGCCGCTCGCCGGAGAGGAGGAGGCGCCCCCGCGGATCTCGCCGCCCCAGCCGCCCGCCGCCGGAGAGGGAGGACGTGGCGCCGCCGCCGAGGAAACGCCGTGCCCGCTGGCCGCCACCACGCACGCCGCACCGCGGACCGGCCCGTGCCGCTCGTCTCGCCGCCGTCCAGCGGCGAGGGGTCCCTTCCTCCGCATGGCCGCCGAGGAGGGAGCTTGGTGGCCGGGACGGGGACGGGACTTGTCAGGGGAGGAGGGCGCGAAGGAGGAAGGAGGCGGAGGAGCGCCGCAGCGCCGCTTTTAATTTTGTGGCGTTGGGTACGAAAGAGAGGAGAAGCGGCGGGTTGTGCTGGGGGGGGGAGAGAATGAAGGGAAGAAAACCCTAACTTCTCATATTTATACCCGAAGCCAACTTTGGGCTTGCCTGGGCTTGTTGGGCCTCGACCATTTTGCGTGGCGGGCCTGTTACAATGTCCGCCATGGAAAATCGATTTTCTGTGGCGGGCACGTTCGGATGCCCGCCACGGTTAATAGATATTTACCATGACGGGCGTTTTTAACGTGCCTGCCACGAAAAATCGATTTTCCGTGGCGGGTAACAAATGCCCGCCACGCAAAATAAAACTGCATGTGGCGGCCGCATTAACCGTGACGGAAAAAAAAGTGCCCGCCACGGTTAATATTCTGTGGTGTCATACAAAATGATTTCGTTACTAGTGGATGTCGCATTGCTCCCGCCCATGCACCAACGGAGATGCTTTGCTGTGTGGGGAATCCGGGGTAGGAGAGACATTGTGTGAGAGGGACATAAAAGAACAAGACGT
This sequence comes from Hyparrhenia diplandra, assembly GCA_015847255.1. Taxonomy (NCBI): domain Eukaryota; kingdom Viridiplantae; phylum Streptophyta; class Magnoliopsida; order Poales; family Poaceae; genus Hyparrhenia; species Hyparrhenia diplandra. Next base: position 506,918 of record JADLZK010003168.1, read on the forward strand.
GGCTGACAAATCTAGTTTGAATAGGCATCATTTTGAAAGAAAATTTCAGATCTGGATTATATTACCAACCGTCAGTGACAACTATCGTTTTGATTCTAGTATATCCAACAAAACCAGCAATGATACTCCTATCACATTCGGTTCAAGATTATCGTTGCGTGACAGACACGGTAGTTGCTCGTTATGGTACAGGGATACAAGGCTAGCAGCAGTAGCAGAGCCCATATTACCCGTTTCACATATGAATTTGGGACTTTAGGACACCAATGAATTTGCCATCTATTGCGATTTTGATCTATCACCGGTCCAGCTGCACTGAGTTTCTACAAGAGTACCGATGCCTGCCTCTGCCGCAGGTCGGGAAGATGGTCTTGTGCCGCAAGTGACAGGTGTGTTTGGTTTCTGGGTAGTTTTATAGTTTTAACCTGGCTATCTCCACCCAGCCAGGGTTAGGTGGATTTCAGGCTAAACCAAGCCAAGATGACTTGTTTGGTTGGCTGTGTTGTCTAAGCCTGGCTAGCCTCGGATCGTGTTTGGTTGCTTAGGTTGTTTTCATACAGTCACCTCTTCTCCAAATTGGTGAGTTTACCTCCTTTGAGAAATTTCCTCGAACATGTGGTGAGCATCCTCGATGGACAGCACTCGCCGTCACCCTGCTCCTTTCCCCACCGCTCTCTTCCACGTCGCACACAGCGGCACCAGCGGCCTCTGCCCTGCTCCTTCCCCGGATCCATGGAGGCTAGAGACGGTAGGAAGCATCTTCGCCCGCCGGCGATCGATCATCGCCAGCCCGGGACGTCGATGGCCACACTCCTGCGTGGGACGTCAACCGCGAGGGAGCAGATCCGGACGGAGTTGTGGTTCGAAGAAGGGCGCCGGCAAGCCTCGCGAGGTCGGTGGACGCCAAGCAAGACGGTGCGGGACGGGCATCACCAGAGTGCGAGCGCTTCCGCCATGGCGTCTTCGAGGGCGGCGCAGAGGTGCTCAGCCACGCCGCCGCCGGTGGCGGCGCTGAGCAGCTTGACGATCCCGGGCCCTCACGCCCCGAACGCGGGCAGCGGGTGGCCCGCTTCCTCGATCGCTTCGCCGATGGCGCCAGAGAACAGCCTCCACCTTCGCAGGGGTTCCCCGCCGCGCCGCTGGCCATGGTGGTGGCGGATGCGGGAAGGCCGGTGGGTAGGGTTGCCGGAGGTTTGGAATGGTGGATGCGAAATGCAGGGAATAGCAGATCGTGGATGGAATAGCATTATCCCACGCCCCGGTCCGCGGCTAGCCGAAGTCGGAGAAGGACGCGCTCCTGGGAAGCCTTGCCCGTCCCGGGTTCGCGCCGGGGCCGCTGGCGGTGCAGCGGGGCTCGGCTGCCGCCAAGCCGGAGGCGTGGGGCCGCCGCCAAGAACGGGAGGCGGATCTCCATGGCCTCGGTGTGAACGACCGACGAGGGAGGAGGAGGGACCGCAGCACAGATGGGCCACACCTTGATGCAGAGCCGTAGCCAGGCTCGGGGAGAACGCCCAACCCGGCCATTTCCCCAAGCCTGGCTTAGGGCGCACAGCTGCATAGCCCAAGCCGGCTGGGACTCAAGATTTGGCAACCAAATACAAATTCTTGGCCCAGCCAAGTCTGGCCAGCCCATTTGGAGGCAACCAAACACACTCTATGATGATAACCCGTTTGATTGCTAAACCAACAACCACTAGGCAGGCGAGTAAGTCTACTTACTAGTTGAAATAAAAACTCATCTTTGGTGGTACCTATCAAACAGCTCATCACCACTCCATAAATGAATACCTCAGGCCCCAGGAGTCCCCAAGAGCTCAGGAAAAAAACTGCTAGTGCTTGAATATCAATCAGTTCTTGTCTAAATACTTGACGAAATTAATATTTTTAAAAAACGAATATTAGATGGATTTTTTTAGTAATGTAATCTAGTAGTAGACCAATGTATGGAAACACGATGCAAGAATCCAGCATCTAGAGCAAAAATTGGCGCGACAAGAGGCAACGCGCGGCCATTGCCTTGCCGGTGCCGTATCGAACTCGTGTGTTCGACTGCTATTTGGGTTCGGACTTCGAGCTTGGGTGAGCCCCAAGTTTTTCCCGTATACAAAAGGAGGTCATCAAGGCTGAATTGCGGTCATCGATCGAAAGCCTCAGCAGCAGGTTACGACGCAGCCGGAAAAGATGCAGATCTTCGTGAAGACGCTGACAGGGAAGACGATCACACTGGAGGTCGAGAGCAGCGACACCGTCGACAATGTCAAGGCCAAGATCCAGGATAAAGAAGGTACCCATACACATACACATTCGCCTACATACATGATTACACGAACCAATCTAACTTAACCCGTCCTTGTTCTGTTTTGTTCTGAATGCTACTTCTTTTTCCAGGTATCCCTCCGGAGCAGCAGCGCCTCATCTTTGCAGGGAAGCAGCTGGACGACGGGCGCACCCTGGCCGACTACAACATCCAGAAAGAGTCGACGCTGCACCTAGTCCTGCGCCTGCGTGGCGGCCGTCGTTGCCGCTACCACTACAGCATCGAGCCAAATCTCGTCAAGCTCGCACAGCAGCACAACGAGGAGAAGATGATCTGCCGAAAGTAAGCAAAACACTATACGAGTTGGAAATCAGTGCTTTTCCAACTTTCCTGTCTTTCAGTAATGGAAAAGTAATAAGTTGTGTATGTCGTCTTTAAAAAAAAATTGTGTGTATAATTTACACATTACATGAAGTGCAATGTTCTTATTATTTGGTACTGGCAACATGAATCAGAAAGTAGTTAGTTTTTCGCCTTCTTGCTGATATCTAATTTAGCTGTTTTATTATATAGCCCACTAGATAGCCAGTATTAGCCAGGTGAGAACCATGTCCATAAAAATCCACGTATCAAACAATATTCGTAATTACACTGGCTGAAACGCAGGTACGAGTCAATATTGTGAAATAATTCCATGACAATTTTGTTTATGCAGGTGCTATTCACGGCTTCCCATGAGGGCTACAAGCTGCAGAAAAAGAAGTGTGGCCACAGCAATCAGGTCAGCTAGCCTTGGTTAACCTGTAATCACTTCCTGTTGGACTGTATAATTAAATCCAAGATGTGATGACCTTTCTTTAAATTTTAGATACCAGACCGTCAGTATTCAACATTCCCTCTGTTTGAAATTGTGAGTCGCTGTGGCATTTTTTTTGAACATCCATTTTGTCACACATCATACCAAAATGGTTGAAACAAAAAATTCAAAGCGACTTATAATTTAGAACGGAGAGAGTATTTTTTAAAAAAATAATGTAGAAAAGTAATAACTATTTTTTTATGATGGCGTTGTTAAATCAAACTTGAAACCTACACATTTTCAGTTTTAAATGAAGTTGTTATATGCATGCGGTCTCCTCAATATTAGTAATGATTTTAAACTGTTGCGTGGTAGATAAATGTGGTCATGTGCAAGCATGTTCCATTAATAAATCATCTCCTTATGATACAGTTTGTGCAATTCAGAATCAATAGTATACTTTCGTACTGTTTTGTAATGATTTGAATTTACCCATGAACTAATGTACCTTTTGCTTCATTTCCTTTCAGCTGAGACCGAAGAGAAAGCTCTACGAGACCCGATGGTAGCAACATTGGCATAGTTTGGCTGTTACAGAATTTCAATTATTATTAGTTACAGACATGCTTGTAGAGATTTAACATTCCCATTGTCACTTCACTATATTCTGATTGTTACTTCACTATATGAAGACTCGACTCTTTTTTTTTTTTTTCTCTACCCCACAGAATACCCGCCCCATGCATCACCGGAGATGCTTTGTTGTGTGGGGAATCCGGGGTAGGAGAGACATTGTGTGAGAGGGACAAAAAGAACAAGACGTGGCTGGCACATCTGGTTTGAATAGGCATCATTTTGAAAGAAAATTTCAGATTTGGATTATATTACAAACCGTCAGTGACAATTATCTATTTGATTTTAGTATATCCAACAAAACCAGCAATAATTCTCCTATCACTTTCGGTTTAAATTAATATCTTGAATTAGTAATTTGGCCTTGAAAAAGGTTTTATTAAAATAATAAAACTGGCTATGTTTTGTAGAATATTTATTTTTAACACAACATCCTATGTTTTTATTAAAAACTAGACATCTCAAGGAGTATAACAAAATTTGGTTCACCAAAATTTGAGTTACTTGAACTCTAGTTATGAATTTCTAAAACTAACGGAAGGCGGATTCCTAACAAAGTTTCGTTTTGAGGTCAGATTCCTAAATTCAAAAAAAGTCAGATTCCTAAGACAAACTGAACTCTAGTTATGAATTTCTAAAACTAACGGAAGGCCGGATTCCTAACAAAGTTTCGTTTTAGAGGTTAGATTCCTAAATTCAAAAAAAAAAAAAAGAGGTCGATTCCTAAGACAAACTTTTTTCAGGTTCAAATTCTTAATTCTCCCAAGATATTATCGTTGCGTGCCACAAGTGGTTGCTCGTCGTGGTACAGGGGATACAAGGCGAGTAGCAATAACAGAGCCCATATTATTCATGTTTCACATATGAATTTGGGACTTTAAGACACTAGGGAAGAGGTAGCCTCGCCGCTGAGCTCAGCCGACGCCGCCCCGTCTCCGTTGCCGGCCGCCCGCCCCGCCGCCATAGCTGCACCCCCTCCGGCCCCGCCTCCTAGCCGCGCCTCCTCCTTCCCCGCCCCTCCTAGCCGCGCCTCCTCCTCCCGCCCCCAATTGCGCCTCATCTCCTAGCTAGGGCGCTAAGGCTGTGGAAGATTCTATCAAAATGGTAGCCGAGGTGTGAGTCCGCGTCCGCCGCCGCCAAAGACACACCGCCCCACGTGCCACATCTCACTTCGTGGCCTGTGCTCGCCCGCGGCGTGACCGTGTATCACAAATGGTATTTGTAAAGGTTAGTTGATTAATTGAACATTTGATCTCTGGGTTACCAGGATCTTCCATCTCTGTTAGAAATGATAAATCGGCAATGTTGTCCAATTTTGAGTAGACCGCGTTGATCATGTCACATGTTATGGCTACTTCTTGTTTCTTCTTGTTCTATAATCGTTCTTCTTGACAAGTTCGTCAACCTCATAGCTATATTGAGGATGAGCGGGAGATTCATGTGTCTTATTCTTGAAATTGAAGGTCTCTCTTCTCCCCTTGATTGTGAAACAAATCTTTGCTTGTGCAGCATAAACCCTGTTTTAAATCGCGGGCTATGGAATTTAGCGGCAGCACTCCGAAAACGCTATAGCGGCGTTATTAGCGTGCTATTTGACACTATAGCGCTCTAAACAGCATTGCGACAAGACTCCGAAAACGCTATAGCGTGCTATTTGTTACAGGGAGCATAAATGATAGCTTTGGTTGTGCTAAAAATGGTCAACCCAATATGATTTTTGACCTTTCATCTCCTCCGGTCTCGAATACGACAAAGTCTTCCCAGTACATACGAGTTGCCTACTCGTAGACGGATGTCTTCAAGGATTCCCTTCGAGTAGATGATAGATGGATTTGCTGCAAACACATGGTTGTATATATTAAAGGAGCACCATGGATCTTTCCATAGATTACCTTAGGCGTGATGTTAATGCTTGTTCCATGGTCACAAAGTGCGTCATCGAAGGTGTGCAGCCTAATTGAATAGTGATGGCTGGTCTACCTAAGTCTCCTTTCTTGAGTGGCAAGGAGTCATCTTTCCATTCTTACCTCAAGAAGTATTTGTAGTAATGGCATGCATTAAAAATATCAACAAGATTTGCGGACTCTTGCTCTTCTAGCTGGCCCGATATTTTATGTTTTTCTAGCGAGGAACAACAACGACGAGCTGAGCAAGTTGTGACTCTAGTATCTTGTTAAAGCTATACTTATGTTTCATGAAGTGGAAAAGGTATCTAACCTGGTACTAATGGTGTCTAAGGTTTTATCATTGCCAACCACCTTCTTATTAATCTGCTCAATAAGTCTAGACTGACCAGCAAGTAACTCTCTCAAAGGGGGTTGGTTGAAATTGTTACCCCGGTAATTATCTTGGTAGTTACTTGAATAGTTTGGCCTTTGTTGATTTCACCCTTGAGGTTGTTGAGGACGATAGTTTTGTTGTTGATGATGATGATGATGTCGATGTAGTTCACATCCTCAAGAATTTCTAGACAATTCTTCCCTGAATGTTCGTAGCTTCCGCATTCTTCACAAGTCATGAGAGCATCATTAATGTGCATGACCTTTCTTTTCTCATGGTCTTGATTCTCCAGCTTCTTCATAAGCAGGGTCGAACTTAGCTGATATCATGTCCACCTCCTTAAGTTGATGGACTCCTCTCTTGCAGTGGTAGTGCGCTCTTCATTCCAACTCTAGTTGGATGTCATCTTATCGACAAATAAAGTAGCATTCTGGAGTGTAAGTGCTAAGCAAGCCCCTCCAGCTACAGCGTCCATTGTCTCACAGGTGCTAATGGTTAGCCCCATGATAGAAGGTCTGCATCAAAAGCCAGTCCTCCATGCCATGATGAGGACATTCTAAAATCAAACCTTGATAACGTTCCAAGCCTCGGGAAGCGACTCATCGTGTTGTTGCAGAAAGCTTGATGCCTTCCCACATAAAGCATTTGTCTTGCCTGTAGGAAAGAACTTGGCGAGAAATTAGGTTGAGCAGTGGTCCCAAGAATGTGGATTATTTGGTCCGCAAGAAATGATCTAATTTTCAATGGAATGAGCAGAAACAGAGATGGCTGCATTAGTTTTTTCTTCAGGGAATTGCATTTACTCCAGTTTAATTCATGGATACACAATCTGGAATTATTAGCAGCCTAGAGCTGATTTTGTTGTTTCTTTTTTTTTATCTTAATTCCCCTAGATCCTGCCTCCTTGTAACTTAACATTTTTATTAATTCTAATGCTTTTACTGTAGGGGCCTTGCCCCTCCAGATTTCTAAAAAAAAAACTTTAAGACACCAATGGATTTGCGATCAGTGGCGATTTTGATCTATCACCGTTCCAGCTGCACTAAATTTCTAGAAGAGGGCCGATGCCTCTGCCGCAGGTCAAGTACTTCTAGTGCTTGAATATCAGTCAGTTCTTGTCTAAATACTTGACGAAATTATACTTTTAAAAAAAAACGAATATTATGTGGATTTTTTTAGTAATGTAATCTAGTAGTAGACCAATGTATGGAAACACGATGCAAGAATCCAGCATCTAGAGCAAAAAATTGGCGCGACAAGAGGCAACGCGCGGCCATTGCCTTGCCGGTGCCGTATCGTACTCGTGTGTTCGACTGCTATTTGGGTTCGGACTTCGGAGCTTGGGTGAGCCCCAAGTTTTTCCCGTATACAAAAGGAGGTCATCAAGGCTGAATTGCGGTCATCGATCGAAAGACCCAGCACTAGGTTACGACGCAACCGGAAAAGATGCAGATCTTCGTGAAGACGCTGACAGGGGAAGACAATCACACTGGAGGTCGAGAGCAGCGACACCGTCGACAATGTCAAGGCAAGGCCAAGATCCAGGATAAAGAAGGTACCCATACACATACACACTCGCCTAAATATATGATGACACGAACTAATCTAACTTAAGACACATCCATGTCCTGTTTTGGTCTGAATGCGACTTCTTTTTTCAGGTATCCCTCCGGACCAGCAGCGCCTCATCTTCGCAGGGAAGCAGCTGGACGACGGGCGCACCCTGGCCGACTACAACATCCAGAAAGAGTCGACGCTGCACCTAGTCCTGCGCCTGCGCGGCGGCCGTCGTGGTTCCCACTACCTCCGCCGCTTCGAGCCAAATCTCGTCAAGCTCGCGCAGAAGCACAACGAGGAGAAGATGATCTGCCGAAAGTAAGCAAATCACAATACGAGTTGGAAATCAGTGCGCGTTTCCAGCTTTACCATCTTTCAGCAATGGAATAAGTTGTGTATGACGTCTTCAAAAATAAAATTGTGTGGTAATTCCATGACCATTTTATTTATGTAGGTGCTATGCACGGCTTCCCATGAGGGCTACAAACTGCAGAAAAAGAAGTGTGGCCACAGCAATCAGGTCAGCTAGCCTCTTAACCTGTAATCACTCCCTGTCGGAGTTGTATATTTCGAAGATGTGACGACCCTTGCTTTACATTTTACATACCAGAACGTTGTCAGTATTCAATATTCTTTGAAAAAATGCAGAAAAGTATCACTATTTTTTATGGAGTTGTTATATCAAATTTGAAACCTTGCACATTTTCAAGTTTAAATGAAGTTGTTATATGCCTGCGTCTCCTCAAGATTAGTAATGATTTTAAACTGCTGCGTGGTAGATAAATGTGGTCATGTCCATGTTCCATTAATAAATCATCATCTCCATTTATTACTGTTTGTGCAATTCAGAATCAGTAGTATATTTTCTTACTATTTTGTTATCATTTGAATTTACCGATGAACTGATGTACCTTTTTCTTGATTTCCTTTCAGCTGAGACCGAAGAAAAAGTTCGACAACACCCGATGGTAGCAACACATTGGCATTGTTTCCACTACGCACAAACTACTGGAGCTTTGACCGATCCCTAGCTCAAATTGTTGGACACGCTTGAGCTTGGCACAAGCACACTCACACTCACACAATCGCTTCTTAGACTATCCGCACTCATGTTTTTCTATTTACTTCCTCTATACGTCGCGGTCATTAAGATTCCTCTTTTACACGATCTTTTCTTCTTCCGCACTCATCCCTACTTTTTATATCTCTACTCTATACCAACTATCATCAGTGAGGTCCACTTGTAATGTTATTTAAATATATCCATGTGACATCTAGTTTCGAAGGATTTATTGAAATGAATTTAATGGTGTAATCGAAATTTAATTTTGTATTTTGGTTTATGAGTTATATAACACTTTTAGTTCTACACTCATGGGGCCCGCCACTGCATGCTCTCTCTCCACACGCATGCAAGCACCAGAGTGGGCAAGTACTACGCCACAGTGTTACGGTACAGAGCAAAGCAGGCGCCATACTTCCCGTGGACAGAAGCATAGCGCGGAGCATCGCGTACCCCACTGCAGCTCGTGCAGTACGCTATCATGTACAGCGTGGCCTTAGCGTGGCCTTTACAGAATGCCGCTGCAGGTAGTCTTAGAGACTTGGGAGCTCCTCCCTCTCTCGAATCGTTTGTACACCCCTACTACAAACTAAAAACCCGTGAGCACAAAGCTCACTGTTGGACAGGCACATTCTGCTCGAACTAGGATAAATCCCTTTGTCTCGACCTGTTTTATCATCCAAGCTAGACGGCAAAGCATACGTTTACTCGTTGGTGCAAATTTCAAAACACCGACACAAGTAATCTCATACCTCTCTCGCACTCGCTCTGTCTCCCTGTCTCCTCTTCCCTTCTCTCAACCACCATCTCTCTCCCGATGCTCTCTCATGCAGAACTTAGTATGGGCGACTCGAGGCGACATTGGTACTTTTGGTGGTGGCAGGGGTGGCTGCTCAAGCGCCTTGGCGCGAGAGACAACCTCCGGTGCCGGGTACACAGCCCTGGTGACCCCAGCCCTGGGGTGAGGCGTGCAGCCTTCGACATGAGACTAGTCAAAACACATAGTTTTGTTATTGCAAAATTTCAACTTAGTGCTAGTTATACACAAATGCCTATAGGGCTTAACCTTATTGATTGTTACTCCACCATATGAAGGCTAGATCTTTCTTTCTCACTCTCCAACATAATTCAAAGTTATGCTTTTTTTGTTTTTTAGAAAAAGGAATTTGTATTCCGGCCTCTGCAAGAGGTTTGCACACAACCAATTTTTATTACAGTTTGAAACTCAAAGCTCATAAAAAAGCAAAACCAAGCAAGCGAGCGCCTATCTAAGCACTAATTCTTTTAAAAGACAGCCACCCGTGCTTGGCGAAGATCTCCATGGCTAAAGTCTCCAATACTCGACATGCCCACTTTAAATGTGATTTGTTGCTCTCCTTTTGCAGAATGTTCCACAAACGAGTCCAATAAGTTGCTCTGAAAATAACCTACAAATAAGAGTATAATCTTCTTTTGTCAAAAGTTGCATCATTCCTACAAAGCCAAATAGACCATAAAATTGTACTTGTTCCCACACAAATTAGAGAAGCATATGCGGTCTGTTTGTTGAAACCACACTCCATATAAATCTTCTACATGTGTAGGAGGTTGAAAACCAAAAGCCATAGTAAAAACTCTCGGACAAATCTCGCCACATGACACTCAAAGAGGATGTGTTGGATGGTTTCCTTGTTGTCACAAAAACAACATCGATCATCTCCTTTCCAACGTCTTCTTAATAGGTTGTCTTTTGTTAAAATTACCCCTTTTAGTACGAACTAGATGAAAATCTTGATTTTAAGGGGTATTTTTAACTTCCAAATTGATTTGTTTAGAGGCAAGGCAAGTTGGTTCACAAGATGCTTATACATTGAGTGAAAGATCCTTGTTTTGAAAGGCTCCACTTAATAGAATCCCGTTGGTGATCCAATGCGCACAAATGCAATCCTCATAACTAACTCATTCCATTTAAGTAGATTTTGCCCAACTAAAGCTCTTCTAAAAGAGATATTAAGGGGTACAGAATTGACAACACTAGCTATTGAAATATGTTTCTTTCTACAAATATTGAATAAGGATGGGTATTGTTCTTTGAGAGTAGAGTTTCCCAACCATCTATCCTTCCAAAACCTAATCACATTTTGCCATTGTGAAGGTTAAAAGTAGACAAATGTAGGAAACGATCTTTGACCTTCATAAGGCTCGACCAAAAATGTGAGTCTCCTGGTTTCCACTCAACTTCACCAATGGTCTTATTTTTCAAGTACTTCTTCCTAAGAAGTTCTTGCCAGACCCCATCTTCATTAACTAACTTATACAACCATTTACTAAGTAAGCAAACATTACGGATCTCGAGATTCAAGATTCCTAGACCACCTTGATCCTTTGGTAAACAAAGAATTTCCCATTTTGTTAGCCTATATTTTTTCTTATGGCAATCACCTTGCCAAAAGAATGCAGACCTATAAAAGTCTAGTTTCTTAAGAATGCCTTTTGGTACCTCAAAGAAAGACATCATAAACATAGCAAGGCTGCTTAGAACTGAGTTAATTAAGACTAGTCGTCCGCCATAGGATAAAAGCTTTCCTTTCCAGCTACTCAATTTCTTTTGAAAACGGTCTTCAACTACCTTCCAATCTTTATTATTTAGTTTTTGTGATTCATCGAAATGCCCAAGTAACGGAAAGGCAAGAGACCAATTTCACACCCAAAGATTTGTGAATACTGTTCTATATGATCCTTTTGCCCCCCATAACAAAACAATTCACTCTTGTGAAAATTAATTTTTAAACCTGATAGTTTCTCAAATGCACATAAAATGATTTTCATATTCTTTGCTTGCTCCAAATCGTGCTCCATAAAAAGCTTAAGTGTCATCGGTATATTGCAAAATCGATAGGCCTCCTTCTACCGGATGTGGGATCAAGCCTTGAATTTGACCATCTTCTTTTGCTCTAGTTATGAATATAGCTAACATATTAGCAACTAGATTAAAAAGAATGGGTGAAAGGGAATCCCCTTGACGAAGACCTTTTTTGGTCTAGAAGTAACGTCCGACATCATTGTTCACTTTCACTGCAACCCTGCCCCCAGAAACAAATTGTTGGACCCATTGACACCACAAAGGTGAGTTATGCATTTTTGTATTCTCCATTTACGTGTAGTTAAAAAGATTTAACAGAAAATATGTATAAGACAAATTTAATACTGTCTACAAAAAGTAGAGGCATCCATTTAGATGGATCTAATGATATAAAATAAAAAGAACCAATGCAGAGGAACTAATTGAAAATTGCAATCTTAAGGGTAGAACAGTCCTAGAAGTTGTTCCTTATATCTGAATACGATCTCTTGTTCCCTAGTGTATCTCTTCGAGAGCAGTTGGCGCGGGAACAAGTCGTGTCTCATGTTTTATATAGAGCCGAGCCTTCGGCACCAGCCGCATGCCTCCCTTTAATCCTCACCTATTACTATTAGGGACATCATCCCAACAGTGGGCATCCGTCCCATAATCATGATTCATGCGGCTCATCCACTCATCTGGTCATCCGCTCTTCTTCTATAAAACTCTCCACGTCTCCTATCAACTCGTCCACCAGTCTCAAAGTGGGCACGCGATCGCACGCTGCACTCTGTCTTGCCATGTCCCCTTCGACCACCGTACCCGTCCCCTGTCGTGTCGCGCCCTCCTCTGGCACGCCACACCCCCATCATCGGCCAAGCCGTGCCACCATATGACACCTCGTCGCCATCCCCCTCGGCCATGGCATCCAACGTGCCTTGGCCACTGTCGTGTCGTGCTCTCCCCACCACCCCACACGCCCATCGTTGGCCATGCCGCGCCAACAGCATACCGCACCTCGCCCCCATGCACCTCCCTCGTCATGGCTGCAACGTCCACCGTCCCACCACTGCTCTTGCGCCAATAGAAGGTCACTGTCGGTCCAGACTTTGTCTCCCATAGGCGGCTGAAGACACCGTGGCAGTAAAAGGAGGCATGCGCCTGGGTGTACTCTAGGCCTTGCTCTTAATGTCCCTTGGCCCGAGCCTACTGGCTGCCAGTGTTCCTGAACAGGTAGGCCGTGGCCACCGGCGACACCGTGTTCCAAGTATTTAGGCTTATGTTTCAAGTGTGTCAACAATATATTGCAAACGTAAATTACCGTTTTTGCTGAGTTGACACTATATTTAATAGAAATAGAAACTATCTTTAATATCCCATTGGGAATGCCCTAATGAAAATCTGCGTACTCCTCTATACCCAAAAAGCTTGACGTTTCGGACAACGACACGGTCTCCAAAACACAACTTTGACCTCTGGTTATTATAAAAATATTATCGAAGAGCGATATATGTATACTTTTATAAAAGTATTTTTTTCAAGACAAATCTATTCATATAGGTTTCACATTTGCAAACTCAACAACGTAAAAGTTATTGATGGTTTATATTCTCAATGTTTGACTCAAACCTTGCTTTAAACATAAAGCTTTTTAGGTATGTTGCAAAACCAATAAATGAATCTCACACATGCTCATAATTCTTCTTTGAAAAAAACAATTAGGGAGACCGTGTCTTCGGGCCCTTCGGATCACTCAGATGGCTGCAGAGCACAGTTGTAACAACGATGCAAAAAAAAAAAAAAAAAAAAAAAAAGGAGGTATCAGCACGGCCATCTAAAAGAAAGGTGAATAAAATTTGGCGCGAAAAGAAGCAACGCGCAGCTCATTGCCGGGGCCGTATCGTACCCGTATTCGTATCCGTATGCTGTTTGGATTGGGCGCTAGCGTGTATACAAGAGGCCCACATCCACCGCGGCGTACGTGTAGTCTGAACTGCGGCCATCGATCGAAACTACGAAAACCCCGGCGCTCTCGGTTACGACGCAACTAGAAAAAAGATGCAGATCTTCCTGAAGACGCTGACAGGGAAGACGATCACGCTGGAGGTCGAGAGCAGCGACACGGTCGACAACGTCAAGACCAAGATCCAGGACAAGGAAGGTACGCATACAGGCATACGGCATACACAGGCTACACACGCCTATATGAATGATTGATTGATTACACGAAATAATCTAACTAAACAGATCGATGGAATATTTGTCGCTGCGTTTTTCTGAATCTGAATGCGGTTTCTTGCATCAGGTATCCCGCCGGACCAGCAGCGTCTCATCTTCGCTGGGAAGCAGCTGGACGACGGGCGCACCCTGGCCGACTATAACATTCAGAAAGAGTCCACGCTGCACCTAGTCCTGCGCCTACGCGGCGGCCGTGGCTGGCACCACTTCAGCATCGAGCCAAATCTCGTCAAGCTCGCGCCGCAGCACAACGAGAAGAAGATGATCTGCCGAAAGTAAGCAAAACACCATTAGTAATTAGATTTGCTGCAACGCAGGTACGAGTCAATATTGTGAAATAATTCCATGACCATTTTGTTTATGCAGGTGCTATGCACGGCTTACCATGAGGGCTACAAACTGCAGGAAAAAGAAGTGCGGCCACAGCAATCAGGTGAGCCTTGGTTAACCTGCAATCACTCCCTGTCGAAGTTCTACACCAGAGCGTTGAGATACCAGAGCGTTGTCAGTGTTCACTATTTATGTTGTGATTTCAGTTGTTATCAACACTTGAAACAACAGTTTAATTTTGAGTGAAGTTGTTATTTACGTGTCTGGTAGTGGTCTTCAGAAGATTAGTAATGATTTTAATTTGTTAGATGTGTCAGATAAAAGTCAAGTCTTCATAGATATGAATGCTGTTTGTGCAATTCAGATCCAATACTACTATTACTGTTTTGTACTGAATTTGTATTGACCTCTCGAACTGATGTTACCTTTTTTTTTTCTTGATTGATTTCCACTCAGCTGAGACCGAAGAGAAAGCTCTGCGACAAATGATAGAAACAACCAAGCATGCTCCCGGTGTTCCTTGTTACAGAATTTCAACTTAATACTAGTTAGTTCCTTCAAAAAAAAAACTTAATTTTGTTTGAAATAAGGAACAACTATATGCATTAATCAATGCAGAGGCTGGAATATTAATGTATTCCCTTTTCTAAAAAAGGTACAGAAATGCTTTTAGAGCTTAACCTTCTGTTTGTTACTTCACTATGAGGACTCGATGTTTTTTTGTCTCTCCCACAGAATTCCTAGTTATGCATTTATGTCTTCTCCACATTTACATGTCGTCACTGGTGTTTCATATGCCATGGTTTACAATTACATGGGTTTGTTGTGGCACAATTTGTTATGCAATAGGTCAATATCCGGTTGTATATGTAGGATAGGGTTAATTTTCTTATCTTCAGAACTGCTGCTATGGAAGAGCAGGTTGAGTTTTCATTTTATATTACATATTTAGATTTATTGCTTAGATCAAATCTCCATGAGTAGCCTATACTAATTTGTCTTCGAGATCCCTCGCAATGAACCCACAGTGAGCTAAGGATAGGAGACTCACCATAACAGATTTACCTATCTCATTCTTGACATTTGATTCCATAGGTAACTGTGTCCTTTAAAAATAAATCACCTAAATAATCATTGTCAAAAGGTTAAAACCAACGATTATAGAAGTATCGCTGCTCGATCATAAAAAAAAAAATTATCGCCGGGTTCCATGGTCAAAGAGTAGTGATAATATATTACCAGTCCCAGTTGCTTTTCACAATTGGTAGTGTTAGTAACTTAGTACCACTTGCGAATTTTAACCCAAACCGGTAGTGATGTTGCCTCTTACACCTAAAAATAAAATGGAATATAGTGAACTCGGACCTCAAGTCCGGCACTCCGAACTGGTTAAGTCCACTATTCTCATTTCAAGTTGTGGAGGATAAGATATCACAATACACTTACGAGAATGATGGCCTTGCTAAGTAGATTAAATCCCGCGAAAGGAAAAATTAACCTCAGCCTGACCCTAGAGAGTCTCATCTCGCCCAAGCTCTGGGCCGTAGGCCTTGGGCCACCCGTTTCGCCCGAGGGATGACCGAGGACAGACCCTTGGGCAAAGGTCGGCCATGAGTAGGGGGCGGAGGACCATGGTGGCAAGGTATGGCAGCTGCTATACATTGAATACAGTACAACAACAGTATCTTAAATGTTTTTAAACATCCTCCCATTCTGTACTTGATTATGATGGTATTTCTATGTGTATCTTATATACCTTATTATCTATGTTGTCAATTTCGCCATATCTAAAGATTTTTTCGTCCTCTGCCACTGGCCATGAGAGCACCGCATGCCTTGGCCCGTCACAGTGCTTTCCTTATCCGCTTCCACTAACATGTTCATGTTAGACGTAAGGAGGTTACCAGTGTCAAGTCCAAGCGCCCTTTGCCCAGAACTAGACCGATGGATAGCACGCCTGGTCACAAAGTAAAAACCCATGAGCACTGAGCTCACCGCTGGATAGGGACATTCTACCCGAATCAGGACAAACCCCACTATCTCGACTTATTTTATCATCCAAGCTAGACGTCAAAGCATACAGTTACTCATTGGTGCAAATTTCAAAACACCGACACAAGTGCTCTCATACCTCTCTCTCTCTCTCTCTCTCTCTCTCTCTCCCTGTCCCCTCTTCCCTTCTCTCGACCACCATCTCTCTCTGGATGCTCTCTCATGCAGAACTTGGTATGGGTGACTCAAGTCCCAAAGCCCCTAAGGTTACAAGTCCCAAACGGACCAAAAGACGGCGACGCAGTGCCCTGATAGATTCTGGACGTCAACTTGTTTCGATTATTCCTATTGATTCTCATGAAATTTAGACCTCAAACCAAAGTCATTGGTTATCTTATGAAATTATCTTTCCATCCATATATGGATCATCAAAAACAGAGTCCGTATGTGAACTAGGCATCCGTTTTATTCTTGATCGGGTCTAGTAGCCCGAGATGGACTCAAAATTGACGTGGAGTGGGCCTCCAAGCTGGTTTGGACGACCTTGCTCTCCTAACGTGGTGGCCAAGGTGGAGGACGTCTAAGGGCCTCCTTGTTATGTTCTTCATCTCCTTGGGGCGTGGTTTCAATTGGGCCGGGGTCCCAATGAAGGATAATAAGCCCATGACGACGATGTAGCTCCCACGTAAAACATCGATATAATCTCTTGATGATTTTAAGGCCTTGACCACATGGTATTGGGGTGGGACCAGGTCTATTTGAAAGCTTATCAAATAAGCTTCCAATCAAATGCTCATTGACCTCAATCGCACTCCGGATGGATGAGTTATGACCTTCCCAATGAAGCATTGTTGGGTTGTCGACGAACCTAGTGTTGAATTTTGATGAGCTCACACTTTGTGACACATTTATACCTGTAATCAAATAATAACATGTACATGTAGAACCAAGTGAGTTGTATCAAAAGTCACTATGCAAATGTGGAGACGAGCTAACCATATAAACAATAGTTGTATCCGAAGGTGTCATGTTCTCATCACTAGTCATAACACATAGTTTTGTTATTGCGAGAATTTCAACATAGTCCTAGTTATACACAAATGCCTATAAAGCTTAACCTTATGATTGTTACTTCACCATATGAAGGCTGGATCTTTTTTTTCTCACTCTCCAACACAATTCAAAGTTATGCTTTTGTGTCTTCTCCATTTACATGTAATTAAAAAGTTTTAATAGAAAATATGTATAAGACAAATTTAGTAGTGCCTAAAAAAGTAGAGTCATCCATTTAGATGGATCTAATGATATAAAATAAAAAGAACCTATGCATAGGAACTAATTGCAAATTACAATCTTTAGGTAGAACAGTCCTAGAAGTTGCTCCTTATATCCGAATACGATCTCTTGTTCTCTCGTGTATCTCTTTGAGAGTAGGCGGCGCGGTAGCAGGTGGTGTCTCATGTTTTATATAGAGCCAAGCCTTCAACACCGGCCGCATGTGTAAGTGCAATCAAGCTCTATGTGGGTTTTGGCGTTGATGATCACCGAATTAGGGGACTAATGAGATTTGTGGAGATGATATGCAGGAAATAAAATAAGGAGTTGATGTACTGTGTCTAAAGGCATCCAATGAGCTAGATGGTGGTGTTCCCGGATCAAGGCATTTAAATTATCTTATATTTTGAATCATGAGTTTAGGAAATGACGTACTATCAAGAGGGATCCTAGGACTCTTGGCTACATGTGAACTGAATGCTCAAAACTCCAATCCAGCCAAAACACAACTCCAAGCCAAAACAGCTTTAAAATATCATGCTTTACACTTTGTTTGTCCGGGCTGGCGCAAAGAGTGCCGCGACGTTTTGGTGCGGTAGTGCGCGCAGATCAAGCGCGGTGCCGCACTTAAACCGACCGTTGGAACCGTCGGGTATAAATACCACTTCTACCCCTCCTACAACGGTCACTGGCTCACTTCTTCTTCCACCTCGTGAAAAGGCTCACTTCTTCTTCCACCTCGCGAAAAGCACCGGGGAAACCAACCTTTTGCTCTCTCTCACTCCTCCATTGAAGCACCTTGAGCTCCCAACTCAATCTCTCACTTCCCACCACGGATTCTTGAGAGAAAAGGCAGCAAACTTTGATTGAAGACTGGATCTACTACTTCCCTCACTTAAAAGAGCATTTGGTTAACGTTTGGTCGGAACCCTAGGGTTCTTTACTCTTGAGGCTTGCTCCTAAATGGCTAGGCGTCGCCCTTGAGCTTGCCCCCTTCATATGGCAGACTTGGGTGGTTTGTAACCTAACCTCACACAAAATCAATACATTACCGCACATCTCTAGGGTTTGATCCCTAGACTTATGAACGAGGGAAAAAGCAAGCCTTTGTGGCAAGCTAAGCCTTGTGTGGCAACCTCAACAACATGGAGGTGACCCAGCCTTTGTGGCGACGGTGAACCATGAGATAAATCCTTGTGTCACTTGCGTTCTTTACATTCTTGCATATACATTCTTGTGAGATAGGGTTTTGTCCCGATCTACTTTGTTGTTGCGTTTCTGTCATATTTGGTTAGCACTCTGTGAAGTATTTGTGTGCGGGAACAAGTGAGAACCACGAGCACCAAGCTCTAGCTCTCATATTCACTTTGGTGCTGTTCGGGTTCAGGTTATAAGCGGCAAAGTGCCGCGCCCTCGCTTCGATCACTCGGTCTTACTGCTCGTCTTGCATCTTTTGCGTTGCCGCACTTTTGTTTGACGACGCTGTTTAAGTTTTGACAAGTCGATGTTTAAGTGGTCGGCCTATTCAACCCCCTCCCCTCTCTAGGCTTCCATCGATCCTACAAAGATGCCTCCACCTTCAACCCTCACCTATTAGGGACATAATCCCAACAACGGCCATCGTCCCATAATAATGTGGCTCATCCACTCATCCGGTCATCCACTCTTAAGAGTGGCCACACGACGCACGCTGCACTCCACCTTGTCACGCCCCTTCCCTCGCCCGTGCCCACCCCCGGCGTAGCGGCCAGATCCAGCATCCCGCGGCCGCGTGTAGGCGGAGGAGGCGATGGGGTGGGTCGACAAAGATGGGCTCGCGCCACCGCCATGGAGGCCCGCGGCTGCCGGGGATCCCGCCGTGGAGGCTCCGTCGGGAGGAGCCGCCACGGTGGAGGCTCCATCGGGAGGAGCCGAGCCGGGTCGAGCGCCGGCGGGAAGGAGTGGCGCGCCGGGGAACGAGCCCGCTGAGAGTCTGCGTGGGGAGGAAAACGCGATGAAGGGAGGCGCGTGGGGAAAGGAAACGAGGAGAGAGAAAGTTTGGGTAGTCCGCTTGGCCCAACGGGAATAGGTAGGATGGAGGAGGATTTAGGTAGACCACAAATTTGTTGGGTCCGATAGGTAGTCCGCTGAGTTGAGTTTTTACCCTCCACTACCTAGATTGGGGATAGGTAGGCGTTTGGGTAGTCTCTGGCCGAGATGCTCTACTAGTAGAAATAAAAACTCATCTTTGATGGTACCTATCAGTTAACAGCTCATCACCACTCCATAAATGAATACCTCAGGCCCGGGTACCAGGAGTCCCCAAGAGCTCCCTGTTGGTAATAGGAAAAAAACTGCTAGTGCTTGAATATCAATCAGTTATTATATTTTTAGAAAACGAATATTTTGTGTTTTTTTAGAATTACACAGACACTCACAACACGCACGCACACTCATTCCTATAAATACACGCACGCAAAACTCTACCCCTATGAGCACCTCCGAAGGACTGAAAGCAACCCGACGGATCTAGAGATTCTCGAAATCACCATCGGCGCTCGTCATCGACGGAACGTCGCTACCACTGAATATTATATGGATTTTTAGTAATGTAATCTATTAGTAGCAGGGGGTGGAGCTAAAAGGGGGTCAAGGGAGTCCATCGACCCCCCCTGTGGCCCGCACGCCAGACCCACAGGATGTTAAAAAAATAAAAAAATCCTATTTGTATTAAAAAAAACTTATTTGTATATAAAATTATAAATAGTTTACCGATTTATATATAAATTTTTTTGGTGCACCCCTAGTGCTCAACAGCCAGCTCCGCCACTTAGTAGACCAATGTATGGAAACATGATGCAAGAATCGAGCATCTAGAGCAAAACTTGGCGCTACAAGAGGCAACGCGCGGCCATTGCCTTGCCGGGGCCGTATCGTACTCGTGAGTTCGACTGCTATTTCGGTTCGGACTTCGGAGCTTGGGTGAGCCCCAAGTTTTTCCCGTATACAAATAGAGGTCATCAAGGCTGAATTGCGGTCATCGATCGAAAGCCCCAGCACTAGGTTACGACGCAACCGGAAAAGATGCAGATCTTCGTGAAGACGCTGACAGGGAAGACGATCACACTGGAGGTCGAGAGCAGCGACACCGTCGACAATGTCAAGGCCAAGATCCAGGATAAAGAAGGTACCCATACACATCCACATACACGCTCGCCTACATATATGATTACACGAACTAATCTAACTTAACACGTCCTTGTTCTGTTTTGTTCTGAATGCTACTTCTTTTTCCAGGTATCCCTCCAGACCAGCAGCGCCTCATCTTCGCAGGGAAGCAGCTGGACGACGGACGCACCTTGGCCGACTACAACATCCAGAAAGAGTCCACGCTGCACCTAGTCCTGCGCCTGCGCGGCGGCCGTCGTGGCTGCTACCACTACAGCATCGAGCCAAATCTCGTCAAGCTCGCGCAGCAGCACAACGAGGAGAAGATGATCTGCCGAAAGTAAGCAAAACACGATACGATCGAGTTGGAAATCAGTGCTTTTCCAACTTTCCTGTCTTTCAGTAATGGAAAAGTAATAAGTTGTGTATGTCGTCTTTAAAAAAATTGTGTGTATAATTTACATATTACATGAAGTGCAATGTTCTTATTATTTGGTACAGGCAACATGAATCAGAAAGCAGTTAGTTTTTCGCCAGTATTAGCCCGGTGAGAACCATGTCCACAAAAATCCACGCATCAAACTATATTCGTAATTACACTGGCTGAAACGCAGGTACGAGAGTCAATATTGTGAAATAATTCCATGACAATTTTGTTTATGCAGGTGCTATTCACGGCTTCCCATGAGGGCTACAAACTGCAGAAAAAGAAGTGTGGCCACAGCAATCAGGTCAGCTAGCCTTGGTTAACCTGTAATCACTTTCTGTTGGACTAGTATATATCCAATATGTGATGACCCTTTCTCTAAATTTTAGATACCAGACCGTCAGTATTCAACATTCCTTTTTGTTTTAAATTATAAGTCGCTTTGGCCTTTTATGTGCATCCATTTTGCCATGCATCATACCAAAATGGATGAAATAAAAATTCAAAGTGACTTATAATTTGGAACGGGAGAGTATTTTTTAAAAAAAGTTGCAGAAAAGTTATAACTATTTTTATGATGGGGTTGTTTCAAACTTGAAACCTACACATTTTTAGTTTTAAATGAAGTTGTTATATTTCTGCGGTCTCCTCAATATTAGTAATGATTTTAAACTGTTGCGTGGTAGATAAATGTGGTCATGTGCAAGCATGTTCCATTAATAAATCATCTCCATATGATACAGTTTGTGCAATTCAGAATCAATAGTATACTTTCGTACTGTTTTGTAATGATTTGAATTTACCCATGAACTAATGTACCTTTTGCTTGATTTCCTTTCAGCTGAGACCGAAGAGAAAGCTCTACGAGACCCGATGGTAGCAACACATTGGCATAGTTTGGCTGTTACAGAATTTCAATTATTATTAGTTACAGACATGCTTGTAGAGATTTAACATTCCCATTGTTACTTCACTATATTCTGATTGTTACTTCACTATATGAAGACTCGACCTTTTTTTTTTTTTCTCTACCCCACAGAATACCCGCCCCATGCATCACCGGAGATGCTTTGTTGTGTGGGGAATCCGGGGTAGGAGAGACATTGTGTGAGAGGGACAAAAGAACAAGACGTGGCTGGCACATCTGGTTTGAATAGGCATCTGTCACAACCCGCCTTCCAGTCAATGCGGCAGGAAGAACGGGAGGCGTGACGTAGCTGAAATCATCGAACAACGAGACGTGGACGCCGACGGAGGGGCGGGCGCCGGCAGCGCCGGGGCGCCATGGCACGGGCGGCTCGGCGGCGGGCGCTTTGCCCGGTGGTGGTGGTGGCGCGGCGGCGGCTAGGGCTAGAGAGCAAGGTAAAACCTAATTATTTTCTTCTTGATTGTCTCACGATAGTTGCCCCCATATTTATATGAGGGGTTTACAATTGCTAACGGGCCAGACCCATTAGTCTTTTTCTCGACTATCTTTAATTTAATCTAATAATTATAATAATAAAGCTAAATAATAATTAAATATTCAGCCACTCCGCTTATCTCTCGCGTACTCACCGACCGAGTCCGACAACATCATTTTGAAAGAAAATTTCAGATTTGGATTATATTACAAACCGTCAGTGACAATTATCTATTTGATTTTAGTATATCCAACAAAACCAGCAATAATTCTCCTATCACTTTCGGTTTAAATTAATATCTTGAATTAGTAATTTGGCTTTTGAAAAAAGTTTTTATTAAAATAATAAAACTAGCTATGTTTTGTAGAATATTTATTTTTTAACACAACATCCTATGTTTTTATTAAAAACTAGACATCTCAAGGAGTAGAACAAAATTTGGTTCACCAAAATTTGAGTTACTTGAACTCTAGTTATGAATTTCTAAAACTAACGGAAGGCCGGATTCCTAACAAAGTTTCGCTTTTGAGGTCAGATTCCTAAATTCAAAAAAAAGGTCAGATTCCTAAGACAAACTGAACTCTAGTTATAAATTTCTAAAACTAACGGAAGGCCGGATTCCTAACAAAGTTTTGTTTAGAGGTCAGATTCCTAAGACAAACTTTTTCGGGTTCAAATTCTTAATTCTCCCAAGATATTATCGCTCGTTGCGTGCACAGTGGTTGCTCGTTGTGGTACAGGGATACAAGGCGAGTAGCAATAATAGAGCCCATATTATTCACGTTTCACATATGAATTTGGGACTTTAAGACACTAGGGAAGAGGTAGCCTCATTTGCTGAGCTCAGCGATGTCTCCCCCGCCTCCGCTGCCGGCCGCCCGCCAGCGCCGCCATAGCTGCACCCGCCTCGCCCCGCCTCCTAGCCGCGCCTCCTCCTTCCCTGCCCCTCCTAGCTGCGCCTCCTCCTCCCGCCCCCAATTGCGCCTCATCTTGTCATGAACCAAAATCAATGGACCCCAAGGGGGGCAACGTCAATAGCCCAACAGGGGCTCATGCGTGCACATGGGCAAGGCTGTGCTCGTGGTGGCGGCCGCCGCCGTCCGCGCCATCGCCGTCATCCTTCGGGTCATTAAGTAATAGATATTTAGGGAATAAAGACAAGAATAAAATAGGGAATAAATAGGTTGCTTGTGAGAGAGGTATTCCAATCTATAAGGAAACCTCCTAGAGATTGCTTAACGTGCAATTCTTCCCCGGACTTATAAATACAAGGGAGCTGTAATCGTTTGGATTTTAATCAAGAAAAAATTAAAGGGATAACTCCCAAAACAGCTCTTGTCTCTCCAGCTCTCTCTCTCTCTAACCCTAACCCTAGCGCGCCGCATCCATCCGCCCCTCCTCGCTCGCGCCGTCACGCCGCCGGGCGGCGCGTCGGCCCGCCGCCGCCGCCTCCTCGCCATCCTCACCTCCCAACGATTAGCAATCAGGTGTCAATTCCGCCCAATCTAGCCGAATCGGCGGCCTAGTATCCGGAGACCGAGACGATCCAATGGCCTGTCACCGAGGGGCGATCCATCGCGGAGAAGGTCAACCGCATCATCGATGAGTACATCGCAGCCATGGAGGCCAAAGCCATGGAGGCAAATTCAGCCTCATCCTTAGATAAGTACACCAACCCGCCCGACATACGGCGCCTCGACGTCATCCCCGCCATCGCCGCCGCTCCTACCATGGGCGCCACCGACGGCGACGTCGCTCTCACAGCGCCGCCACGCCACCCCCTCCAAGATGATCGATGCCGCAAGCAACGAGCACGCCTACCCCAAGGATGCTCCACCGCTACGCACGACCCGGTCGGTCGGATCGGGAGGCTACCACAGACGTCCACCCGCCGCCGACGAAAAGCCTACCCAACTAGGCCAACGCCCGTGGCTACTACAATGGCACAGATAAGTTTCCGGTCACTACCAACACCCTCTTTGACATTGGGAACATCCGGAGTGCCAACATGGGCGACAAGACGACGTCACCGACGTCAACATCGACGTCGCTAAGCGCCGACATCGATGTCGCCGGGATCAACATCCCGGGACGACACAGCCACCAAGGACCCCAGCGGCAACGACGACCCTCCCATTGGCGCCAACGACGTCACCCCGACGCCCTTGTTATCCCCATGCCGACCAACAACGACATCACCTTCGCCAACCGGGACGTCTTCAACAATGGTACCATCGACGACATCGCCAACAACATCAACAACAATGACGCTACCATGGGCGCCATGAGCGGCGACGACGTCCTCAAGGACGCCAACGCCGATGACGAACCCCCCGGCGTCAACTACGTCTTCGCCATGCCTATCATCGACAACAACTACAAGGGCATGAACCACGACGAACCCCTCGCGGCCAACCTCGACCGGCAGCTGACCCACGACGTCAACCCAACGGACGCCGCCACGAGATGAGAACACCGACGTTCCCGGGCACCACCGTTGATGCTCACTAACTCATATTTTTATGCATCAACAATTCATGAAAAAGGACTAAAAAGATAAATCAACAATAGAATAGGGCTTTGGACTAATCATTTCCATGAGTTTTGGTAAAGTTGTGATTTTGGGGACTTAACAGAAAACGGTATAATTAGTAACGCAATCCAACTCGGAGCGAAGCATAGAAGGCTCCGGAATACACCCGGCGTGAACGAAACTTAACACCCAAGAAAACATCATCCGTAAGACTCCGGAAGCCCGACGCGTCGCGGGACCCAAGGTGGGACCCACCCCGGGCCGACCGGCCTACTGTCGGGCCGCTCGGCCCGGCCCCTCGGCCAAGTCAGCCCCGCCTCGAAGCTTCCTCCACCGCCTCCGAGACGCAATCTAATCCGGCCGTTTAATGTCGGTTTGATCCGATGGCGACGGTGGAGTACGAGTTGTAATCTAATCCAACACCCGCACCTCCTCCCGACTATATAGGTACCCCGGGCTGCTCCCTCGCTACGATAATTCGACCGAAGCCTCAAGTCATCATCAAGTAGAAGATCAAGTTGAAGCCAAGACGGGAGAAGAAGAGGAGCCACCAAGAGATAGGATAGCTAATTGCCGCTCTATATATAGATCTAGAGCCTAGTTTAGATAGAAAGTCGAGTTTAGAGAAGAGAGAGCGCCCCCGCTCAATATTATTGGGTTGCGGATCTCGTAAGTTACTATGAATCAATATTATTGTTTTCATACACCTTCGTGCTATTTCATTACTATGCATGCAATTAGTCTATTTTTACTTTATTCTAGTCATAGCATATTTGATATGATCATTGTTCATGATAATTCAACGCGCTTATTCGTAGAGCTCCTAGTATATTACTCGAAAGTGTGCTAGGTAGTAGAAAGTATGTAAGCATGGTGCTTAGATATAATTTACTTGCGGATTCACCTTATATGCCGGGTCGTGTGGTAGATCGTAGTGGTGACAAAGCACTATTGAGTCCTTTGCAATCCATCCCCGTATGTAAGACTAGTCGATAATGGTTCTTGGGTTAATCTTGTTTCGTTCCCGATTTTCTTAAGTAATCTTGGGTGCACATTCTTATTTATGGTTTTGATATATATATGATCTTATGCTATGCCTGTTTAAAACCATTTAATAGAGTCTTTGTATGCTACATAAGAACTGCCCCTTTGTCTTAAATCCAATCCTAATCTCACTAGGAATTAGTTTTATGCTATACTCACCACGTGTGTGCCTCTACCTGTCTCATATACCTTATTGCTATTTATTATTGGTTTACCTTGTTTAAGTATATGCTGATTACCAAAATCTCATTAGTCTTCTATCAATGTCTTTAATCAATTGAACCACTGGTCATATCTTCCTTGTGGATACGATATATATTTAAAACCCTCCCCGGGTGAAATGCTCTTTGGACATCCGTGCGCTTGTGGATCTGTAAATATTTTCTGTAAGCTAACAAATACCAACAACCACCGACGAAACGGTCGTTCACCGGCCGACATACGACAACAACAACCGCTACACCTCGCCGGACATCCTTCCCGGCATCAACAATGGTGGAGAACACCATCGGGCAACCTCGGATCCAGCAAAGGCGCCACCATCGATTACCACGTCTGCGAGAACATCGGGTACACCGCTATACGCCGACAAGAGCGGCACTCCTTCTACGGTTCGTTTACATGCCAACCCGGGCGACACGGAGTACTTGGGACACCTCCACACGGTGTCTTCTTCGCGGGCCTCAAGCTGCCCATCAATGGCGACACCAACGACTACTTTGCGGTACTTCAACGGAACGGCGACTTGATCGACTACACCTATGGCCCCGACACCTCCATCAAGAACATGGGCTTACCGGACAACACGCGCCAAGCAGCGACCATCACACCATTGACTACTTCGGCTATGACGGTAGGGGCGACTCGAGCCAAACCGGTTGGCTCCTAGGTTCCTCAATGACATCGTCGGTGCGACTACGCCAACAAACCGTGGGCTGCAATGCACCCGGCGGCAACCGACAGGAGGAGCGGCGATCCACCTAGCCCAAGAGTCCGGTGCTCCCATCTTGACAAGCCTCGACTTGTGAGCTTCACCGACGGCGACAAGAGGTACATGCCACCCACATCAACCACCTACGCCGTCAACATCGTCACAATCTCGGAGGCTCGTTCCACCTCAACGGCCACATCAACGGACCACGAGCTACACGACATAGTCGGAACCAACAAGCTCCAAACGGGAGCACCGGTTTGGCGACACTTGCGGTGATTGGCGTCCACCTTCCAACGAGTTCATCATTCGTGCGGGCTTCACGACAAGCAACGGTCGTTGAAGGAGCCACCACATATCTTCTTGCCATCGAGCCAATCTTCTTCCTCGACAACCAGCACTACTATGCCTCGGAATTGTCAAAGGTACTTGGGGATATTCTCGAACCGGGTGGGATGATTTTGCACACACTTGAGGTTGGCTTTCACACCTCGACATACTCGGTAACGATGCAACCACCTCGAGAGGGCAATGGAATTCCATCCATTAAACCAGAATCAACAAAGGTCAGCGTCTTCATCTTCGCCCAGCTCATTCCCTCGACACAAGTGGATGCACCAATCTTCGTGTCGTGCTACTTCTATCGCCCCATCAACAACGGCAAAGCAATGCGAGAACCACAGCAGCGAGGACGCTACTGTTCGGGAAAGGGGGGAGATGTCATGAACCAAAATCAATGGGCCCCAAGGGGGGCAACGTCAACAGCCCCAACGGGGCTCATCGCGTGCGCATGGGCAAGGCTAGGCCTGTGGCCGGGCCGCCACCGCCGTCGCGCCATCGTCGTCATCGCCCGTCATTAAGTAATAGATATTTAGGAACAAAGGGGAATAAAATAGGGAATAAATTGGTTGCTTGTGAGAGAGGTATTCCAATCTATAAGGAAACCTCCTAGAGATTGCTTAGCGAGCAAGTCTTCCACTGGACTATAAATACAAGGGAGTCGTAATCGTTTGGATTTTAATCAAAAAAAAAAAAAAATAAAGGGGTAACTCCCAAACAGCTCTTGTCTCTCTAGCTCTCTCTCTCCCTAACCCTAGCGCAAGTGTGCCGCATCCACCACCGCCGCCCCCCTCGCCGCGCCCGCGCCCGTCACGCCTCCGCCGCTGGCGCGGCAGCCCGCCCAAGACGCCGCCGCCGCCTCCCTCGCCATCCTCACCTTCCGACGATCAGCAATCGGTGTCAATTCCAGCCCAATCTAGCCGGAATCGACACATCTCTAGCTAGGGCGCTAAGGGCGTGGAAGATTCTATCAAAATGGTAGCCGAGGTGTGAGTTCGCGCGTGCCGCCACCGCCGCACACGCGCCCCCACGTGCCACATCTCACTCGTGGCTCGTGCTCGCTTTCGCGGCATGACCCTCGTATCACAAATGGTATTTGTAAAGGTTAGCTGATTAATTGAACATTTGATCTCCGGGTTACGGGATCTTCCATCTCTGTTAGAAATGATAAATCGGCAATGTAGTCCAATTTTGAGTAGACTGCGTTGATCATGTCACATGTTATGACTACTTCTTGTTTCTTCTTGTTCTATAATCGTTCTTCTTGACAAGTTCATCAACCTCATAGCTATATTGAGGATGAGCGGGAGATTCAGTGTCTTATTCTTGAAATTGAAGGTCTCTCTTCTCCCCTTGATTGTGAAACAAATCTTTGCTTGTGCAAAGATAAACCCTGTTTTTTAAATCGCGGGCTATGGAATTTAGCGGCAAACTCGAAAACGCTATAGCGGCGCTTATTAGCGCTTATTTGACACTATAGCGCTAAACAAAGATCGCGACAACACTCGAAAAATGCTATAGCGCCATTAGTTTAACGCTATAGCGCTATTTGTTACTGGGGAGCATAAATGATAGCTTTGGTTGTGCTAAAAAATGGTCAACCCAATATGATTTTTTGACCTTTCATCTCCTCCCGGTCTCGAATACGACAAAGTCTTTCCTCGTACATACGAGTTGCCTACTCGTAGACAGATGTCTTCAAGGATTCCCTTGAGTAGATGATAGATTGATTTTTTGCAAAACACATGGTTGTATATATTAAAGGAGCACCATGGATCTTTCCATAGATTACCTTAGGTGTGATGTTAATGCTTGTTCCATGGTCACAAAGTGCGTTATCGAAGGTGTGCGACCCTAATCGAATAGTGATGGTGGTCTACCTAAGTCTCCTTTCTTGAGTGGCAAGGAGTCATCTTTCCATTCTTACTTCAAGAAGTATTTGTAGCAATGGCATGCATTAAAAATATCAACAAGATTTGCGGACTCTTGCTCTTCTAGCTGGCCCGATATTTTATGTTTTTTCTAGCGAGGGAACAACAACGGCGAAAGCTGAGCAAGTTGTGACTCTAGTATCTTGTTAAAGCTATACTTATTTTTCATGAAGTGGAAAAGGTATCTAACCTGGTACTAATGGTGTCTAAGGTTTTATCATTGCCAACCACCTTCTTATTAATGCTGCTCAATAAGTCTAGATCGACCGACAAAGTAACTCTCTCAAAGGGGGTTGGTTGAAATTGTTACCCCGGTAATTATCTTAGTAGTTACTTGAATAGTTTGGCCTTTGTTGATTTCACCCCTTGAGGTTGTTGAGGGACGATAGTTTTTGTTGTTGTTGTTGATGACGATGTTGATGTAGTTCACATCCTCAAGAATTTCTAGACAATTCTTCCCCCGAATGTTCGTAGCTTCCGCATTCTTCACAAGTCTTGAGAGCATCATTAATGTGCATGACCTCTCTTTTCTCATGGTCTTGATTCTCCGGCTTCTTCATAAGCGGGTCGAACTTAGGCGATATCATGTCCACCTCCTTAAGTTGATGGACTCCTCTCTTGCGAGTGGTAGTGCGCTCTTCATTCCAACTCTAGTTGGATGCCATCTTATCGACAAATAAAGTAGCATTCGGAGTGTAAGTGCTAAGCAAGCCCCTCCGGCTACAACGTCCATTGTCTCACAGGTGCTAGTGGTTAGCCCACGATAGAAGGTCTGCATCAAAAGCCGGTCCTCCATGTCATGATGAGGACATTCGAAATCAAACCTTGATAACGTTCCAAGCCTCGTGGGGGCGACTCATCGTGTTGTTCTTTGAAAGCTTGATGTCTTCCCACATAAAGCATTTGTCTTGCTTGTAGGAATGAACTTGGCGAGAAATTAGGTTGGCGATGGTCCCAAGAATGTGGATTATTTGGTCTGCAAGAAATGATCTAATTTTCAATGGAATGAGCAGAAACAGAGATGGTTGCATTAGTTTTTCTTCTTCAGGGAACTGCATTTACTCCAGTTTAATTCATGGATACACAATCTAGAATTATTAGCGGCCTAGAGCTGATTTTGTTGTATTTTTTTTTTTATCTTAATTCCCCTAGATCCTGCCTCCTTGTAACTTAACATCTTACTATTACTAATTGGAGGCTCCAACGGAGGCTCCATGTTAATTCTCACCGTGCACGCTAGAAAAATAGATAAATCATAGAAATTCTCACAATAATCGAAAGATCTAGCCGTTAAATCTATAGGCTTTGATTATCTGTTACCATTAGATCTATTTTGTTTTGAAGAAAATTACCCACGTTTGCCATTATTATAGATAAAAAAAAAAAAAAAAATGAAAATTCAATTATTCTAAAATTTTAACCGGTGTTTCACTTTTGTCCCATCTAATCTAACCTGTAACGGTAGAAAGGAAAAAAATAATAATTCCATTACCCCTTATTTTAACGTTTGCATCATTAGAGATTAAAAAATAATAGCCTAAAATAATTCGCTTGGAGCATCTGGCCGAAGTTTACAATATTCTTAGTAAAAAAAATATCTAGCAATCACGTAGACTTGGTTAACATTATAAATATATAATATTTCGGCAAGACTCAGAATCACGTTCACCTTGGTTAATCTCATGGTTATTAGAAATATAATAATTAAAATAACTACCTCAATCAATCTGGGTGTTTTTCTTTTGTTTTTCCCATAACCCATCTAATCTAACCGGCTTCTTCTTTGCAGGCTCCTCTCCCCAGTGTTACAATTCCTACCCAACAGCTTGTGTGTTGTTGATCGATGGTGTTATGGGCCATGACAAGACAAATGTTAGTGCACGCTGCACGCATTAAAAAATTGCGTGAATGGATTAGTCCTCCTGCTCGATTGCCATGCATGAAGATCGACGTGGAAAGACAACAGATCGGAGCGGCACCAAGAAGTAACCTACATGTGCCTCTCACAAGAGGGACAAGGAGATAATTGATATGCATGGTGGCATCTTGGGAGACTTGGAGGAATCAATTTCCATGAATTGTCTCTCGGTTGATTATCAACTTCTTTGTCAATTTTGACTCAGAGAACCCATCTAGACCATGCATGGCAATTCTTGTGCCCTTCCTGTGTGTGTAAAATAGATTTTTTTTTTTTTACTAAATAACATGTCCTGTAACTATCTTATGCTTATTTCTTTTTCTTTTCCAGGCAACACGAAGACTAGAGCATGGGCCTAGATATATAATGCTTGATTTGCAATGAGTGTATAACATCAAGGTAATGTGTCCATATGTATCTCTACATGGAGCAAGTTAAGGTAACTGAAGTATTCAATTTCCTACTTTTCTAGGGAAAATAAAAACACCATATATACCAATGAGTTATTCCTACGTAAATATGATTGCTCTCACTTATATTTTAAACACCTAGGAAGAAAGTGCTATGCATCTGCTGCCTAACATATGGCCCAGGCCCCAGTCGACAATCTTTGAAAGAGTTTTGAACATCTCCAGTAAAAGTTTCCTTATGCAATCTTTCAAAACCTTAATGTCTATGCAATAAAAATAACCATCCAATAGTTTCTCTATTCCAACATAATATAATAGGATATCGATCCTAAATCTTCCACTATGTCCTTTCAATTCGTGGTGACCGTGATTCACCCTATATGTTATTTGAGATAGGGGGATGTCGGAGAACTACACTATATTTTATTTGTGGCCTCAAATTAGAACAACATGAATTAATTAAACCACTTTATGAAATTATACAAGAGATATGGCTATTATTGTGTTATTTTGTCTAAGAGATTATGAATGCACTACTAGGATTGTGTTGATACATGACGTTATCAATTGGTCATAGACGCTCTAAAAACTGTCATAGCTAACTATCCGTGAGGGTTGAAATCGTCATGGAATCCACGTCATAAACCTTCATTGCTCAAAAAACCGTCATAGGCGTCTTTGGATCGGTGGCGACCACAATCGTCATGTAATAGTTGTTGGTCAAGTTTACGGCGGCGACTACTGAGCATATAGTGATGAAATAGAGCGTCACGAGATAATAATTCAGAAAAAAAAAAAAAAAACCCTACTAGGGTCCTATATACATCAGCCATGTTTCATCCATTTCAACAATCAAATTCTTTATTACAAACTTGGATACAACTCCTGCCACAAAACAGAACTGTTACCAAGAAGACTTCTTCTAATAGTACATAAGCAGATTATACATGGTACAAGGATTGTTCTTGAGATTAAATAGACCGACTACACCGAGTGCAATACATAAGAAATGGCGGCCTCCATTAGAGTAAGCGCTGCGCATCCGCTCCTACAGTTTGTGGTTGCCGAACTGCAGTGAAAAAAACAACCAGGAAAAAGCATGAGCTGCTGCTATATTAGTGAATAAACCCAGGAAGGATGTCTAAGTAATCCACTACTAGTTTGACAAAGATCCATTTTGGCCATGTGCTCGCTATATCATGTACTAATAAAGTACTTGTTAATTAAGCAAGAATCGTAATGGTGCATTTGCTGCTCACATCCACATATTAGCGAGACTCTACTTGTGATTTCAAGTGAGCATATATCAAGAATAAAGTCTGAATGCTTTTACATATTAGCGAGAACAAAGTTATTCTGCTTTTACAAGTAGAAAGACTGAAGCCATTCGAGAGATCCATAGAATTCACATAAGGCCTAAAATATGTCTTGAAAATTTCAGTAACTATTGGTATTCATAATAACTTGACGAATATAACTTCTCAAATTGTTTGCATATATCACTTGAGGCTCTATATATCCTTAAATATTATGCGCTTAAGTTTTATCTACTCGGGAAAAGTGAAGGCCTCATGTATTGTCCGCTAAATAGTCTGCTTAAGTTTTAAATATTTGTCCGATTAGTCAAACTAAGAAAAAGTAACAGAAGATTCCCAATTAATTATTGAAACTAACCTTCGGACATAACAATTCCCCAATCTGAATTCCCAGTTATTAATAAATAATGGTGACAAAAAAAATGAACATCATCTTGGAACAACCTTCTCGTAGTATTGCTTCATCCTATCCACTCATAAGGCTTTGTTCCTCTCAAATCTGAACCGAAAAAAAAAAAAATCCCCAAAATCACGAGCCATCACCAACCCTAAGATTAGCTAAGATCCACTATCACTTACCATAGCTAATTTAATGCAAAACCAAGACAAGCAACATGAGTTCAAAATAAATATTTAGTATTAATTAAATGATTATGGAAGATGGCCGATATGTCACAAAGGTCTATCTACTACTCCTGTGAGTAGAAGGCAAGTCACAAACTAATTCATACATATTTTTGGGCATAAGGCGGCAATCAGATAACTCACCAAAGTAGAATTGCACCTCAAGTACAGCTTGAGAAAACAGTAACAAATAACTTGTACTAACAAGCATTCCAGCGAGACCTAAAGCAATAAGAAATTAACCTGATATTACAAGTAACAAATAATTTATATGGAATCTCTAGCAGTCACATCAAAGAAATACATTGCATCCATCAGGAGCTAAGAACTATAAAATAGGAAGGCGCCCTTTGATGAAACACACAGTACTTAAAGCTCATGTTTGTCAAATTTGAAGAAATAAACAACAGCCTAGGCTGCAACCGCCTGAAAGGCTGAGGTACTAACCAGTGAAACATTGACCTACAACTAACCATAAGTACTAACCAAAAAAATATGGGCATGAAAAAAACACAGACCATAGGGATCATCACACACTGAGCTGCTAGTGCCATATAGAAAATCCCAAGCTTTCAGCACACAGCTTGTCCACAGAATAAGAATAAAAATAACTACATAAGGGGGCCTGACAAGCAGGTAACTAGTCCTTAATGGCAAAATTATTTTTTGTCAGCAAACTAGTGCTCCCTTCAGTGATGTTTACTGAGAAAACTAATTCATATCTGAGACCAGTATGTTTTTTACCTGCATTTAGTTTAGAATCATGTTCTATAGATGATGAGAAAATAGGTAGCAGTGGTACACTTACAAATCAAAGATTAATTTATCTAGCAGTTCACTAAACATTTATCGATCTCGAGTCCAGACTTAGCAGCCAACCATAAACACACATGATATGGCAGATCAAACCAAAATTGCATCTATACAGGCAGATAAATTACACAAGGGGAAAAGGAGGGCTGTCTCACATTGTAGTGACGTCGAGAGCACACGTCGTCGTGGGTAGTAATGGCTGCCGCCGCCATGATCTCGTCGTCCTCAGAGCTCAAACTACCAGCTCCTTCCTGAGCGCCGCCACATCCCGCGCTGCTGCCACATCTCAAATTGGCACCGCTGCTAGATCCTGGACCGGCGCCGCCGCTGCATCTTGTGGCTACGCGCCTCCCGAGCCACGCCGCTGCTACCTTGGCCCTGCAGCCGCCGTGTCCCAGACCTACACCGGCCGGCTGCCGCATCTTGATCTGCGCCGCTGCCGCATCTCGGACCCGCGCCGCTGACGCATATAGAGCTCACGCCTCGACGTCCCAAGCCTGCCCGTGGCCGCCTCTTGGGCCTACGCCAGATCCGGGACCATCCTCACCGGATCGAGCTCTTCCTTGCAGAATCGAGTTCCTCCATGAGGAAGAGAGCACCGGGTGGGAGAGCTGCGGAGAGAGCAGGAGAGAGCGAACAGATGAGGGGGATGCGGAGCGAAGGGAGCGGCGGCTCGATAGATAGACTGTGTACGTGTGTGTTGTAACCTAGGGTTGGATGGGTGGAATAGGTGGGCCGACTGTGGGCTTCGAGGCCGCACATGAAGTTCATCTTTATTAAATTTTTTTATTTGACTAGTTAAGATACGTGGGTGCATATTCTAATCAAAATAGTACTTGTAACTACAATATTTCTACATGAAATAGACTACATATATGTTGCCTAAAAGTACACAAAATTTTGAAAATCATTTTCCGTTTTCTATAGTTAAATAAATTTCTACATGTTTGTATTAATTAAGTTCCAAATAAAAAGTACGTCATAGTTCCTTCACAAATACAATTATTTCTCTTCGTACGAACAAAGTGTGAGATGTACCTTTATTGTATAATAAACAAATTTGAGATTCTAAACGACTTCAAACAACAATCTCATCAATAACAAAACTATACTCCCTCCGTACCAAAATAAGCGTAAACTACGCTTCTCGAGAAAACAACTTTGACAAATTATATATTTAAAGTTATTACTTTTTATCATACATAATTAGTATCATTGGAAAGATATTTGAATCTCGTTGTTTAATAAATTTATTTAGAGATACAAATATTACACGTATTTTTGTACAAATAAAGTCAAACTTGTAGCACAAATCCAAAAAGCGACTAACACTTTGCGACGGAGGGAGTAGAACTCATCGAGGTCAATAACTTTTGTTTTAGTCATTTCTGTGTAAAAACTGTGTTTGAACCATTCAAATATACCTTTGTTGGGTGTGTGAGCTAGGTGGGGCCACTTCTTTTTTAGCGTCATAGATTACTATGGAGGTGACAAATGGTTGAAACGTCATAGACTTAGCAAAGCTAATATGCAAACCGTCATAAGGCCGTCATAGATTCGGTATGGGATGACAGAGTTTGAAACCGTCACGAGAAAACCGTCATGTATCAACACATTTCTTGTAGTGATGGATATGTTTTAAGACAGCAGCCACTAATATTTTTTTAAAAAAAATCATAAGAACATGTTGCAAAATTACCATTGGCATATCATATGACCAGTTCAAACATTGTATTATATTGTTGTCCACGATACAAAACTTCGTTCAGTGGCGATTGGGTGGGTGTTTTATATCCGTAGAGGTAAGTGTGAACGTGCTTCTACTACTACTACTACTACAACAACAAACTGGTCAACTTATCTGTGTTTAACTATGTTTGTACTACTATTGCACGGTCATCTGTGAGCAAACTCATCCAATTGTGAGTCAATAATTTTAGCTTTCCATTAGATCTATAAATGTCTTAATTTGTACATGGTTTGTAGAATATAATGCTAGTAATTTGCATGTTTTCCTTACTGATGATACATTTTTCATTATTCACAAGATATTATAAACCTAATATAGTTTGTGAGCACTATCCCAGGACATATATCATTGCATGTGTGTGTACTTATATTTTTCCTATTTAAAAATCTACTTAACCGTCACTAGAGCTAGAGGGAGCATAAGGTTTTACTAGGGACTCATTTTTATAGTGGTCATATGTGGTCATAGCGTTCTAAGTTATAATCTATACCCAAATTAACGTCGAAACTTTATTTGTTATTGACCTATTAAGTAAAAAAAATCCTTTATGGAAATAATATAGAAATATAAATTTACATACTGTTAGCCCGTGCAAGTTCATGTTATTATTAGAGGCCCCAATAGAGGCACCATGTTAATTTTCACCAGCCACAATAGAAAAAGGATAAATTCTAGATATTTCCACAATAATTAAAAACATCTTGCCGTTATATCTATTTTAGAAAATTACCCACCTAACGAAGCCTCCACATTAATTCTTACTAGATGTTCTAGGAAATAAGATAAATGGTAGAAATTTCAAAATAATAAAAACATATGGCCATCAAATCTATACACTATAGCAATCAGTAAACCTAGATCTACTTTATCTTCTTGAAAATGACTCACCTTTATCATTATAGTATTACAGATAAAAATGAGGAAAAAATAATCAATTATTTGAGCTCTATGTATAGCAAGAAAGAAGGAATATATATATACATTATTTTTTTCCCACCACTAGCGGGAAGGGATTATTATATCCATGCTCCCAAATACATGCCCTAGCCATAAATAAAAATAGCCTAAAATCATGCATCAAGAAAATTTATTAATTACCAAACGAGGTGTCAATTTCCATCCATCACTTGCACATAAAGATAATGCTTTGACCCCCAAAGTTTGCAATCAAATTACTTATACATTGCAATATGAAAAATAATGTAAATTGTTATATATGTATCAATAAAATTTGTAGCTACACTATCCATCTCAACCGTTGTAAAAAAAATTAACAAAAAACTCTCAAATCTACAAGTAAATGTTATAAGATATTACAAACAATAATTGAGCATCAATAAGTTAAAACTTACATCAATAAAATTTTTGAATAAACAATACAATAAGCATTAGAATTTGAAATTAACATATTTACAAAATATTAAAAGCCAGATCACATAAAGGGATGAAATAAGAGTTTATACACTTTAAGTCTATTTATCTATGTTTCAAGTGAATGCAAATGGTGCTAATAGATTAATCATAGAAATTATTACTCAAGGAACCAATACAAATAAAAAAAAAGATAGATCGACAAAAAACAAAAAAATTGTTCCATTAGATTGGTAGACTATAATCACTATTGTAAATATTAGTTGTTGCATCCAAGGGACTTATAAGCTTAAAATGATAGGGAAAGAATCAAAATTTAAGTTAATATCATCAAATTATTTACTGCATCTAAAACTATCATAGTTTATATAAGCAAATGTTTCAATTAAATGTATATGAGATGCACAAAGGCATTTAGTAAAGGAAAAAAGCTATGGATTTGGATGAAAAAAAACCATGAAATTTTGATGGCACATTAGTGAAGATATAAGTGAAGACAAATGGATATAGGGTACATATTATATATGTAGCTGTAATTTTAGAACATAACTGAAGACAAATGGATATTGAATATAAGTTATCCTTATCTGTCTCATAAGATTCTAACCCGTGCGAGAGAGCACGGGTTGGTGAACTAGTTTTTATTAATTCTAATGCTTTTTACTGTAGGGGCCTTGCCCCTCCAGATTTAAAAAAAAAAAAAAACTTTAAGACAACAATGGATTTTGCGATCAGTGGCGATTTTGATCTATCACCGTTCCAACTGCACTAAATTTCTAGAAGAGGGCCGATGCCTCTGCCGCAGGTCAAGTACTTCTAGTGCTTGAATATCAGTCAGTTCTTGTCTAAATACTTGACGAAATTATACTTTTTAAAAAACGAATATTATGTGGATTTTTTTAGTAATGTAATCTAGTAGTAGACCAATGTATGGAAACACGATGCAAGAATCCAGCATCTAGAGCAAAAAATTGGCGCGACAAGAGGCAACGCGCGGCCATTGCCTTGCCGGGGCCGTATCGTACTCGTGAGTTCGACTGCTATTTGGGTTCGGACTTCGGAGCTTGGGTGAGCCCCAAGTTTTTCCCGTATACAAAAGGAGGTCATCAAGGCTGAAGTGCGGTCATCGATCGAAAGCCCCAGCACCAGGTTACGACGCAACCGGAAAAGATGCAGATCTTCGTGAAGACACTGACAGGGAAGACGATCACACTGGAGGTCGAGAGCAGCGACACCGTCGACAATGTCAAGGCCAAGATCCAGGATAAAGAAGGTACCCATACACATACACACTCGCCTAAATATATGATGTGGACACGAACTAATCTAACTTAAGACCCCCTGTTTAAATAGCGGGCTAAGCCGCTTAGCAGCGACCTCTCAAAAAAAGCTAAGAAAGGCTATAAGCGCACTAATAGCGGGCTAAGCCATTTAGCGGCTAAGCAAAAACTACGACAAACATCAGGTAATTTTACACATAATAAAGATGAAAACATTATGAAAAGGACATACATGATGCATCAAAGTCTTGCTAACACATTACACACGGGATTTGGCGGGGCACGGGTGAGGATGGCTAGGGTTCTTTGGGCGATTTGGGCACGGCATTTAATTGGGCGAGACGGCCCGACGGAAATGACAATCCAACTACAAATAGCGGGCTAAACGACCTATGATTTAGCGAAGTTAGCGCGCTATTAGAAGCTAATAGCGGCAAATAGCGTTTAGCGCTAAAATCATCATAGCTTAGCGTTTCTCATCGAGAAAGGCTAAATAAGCGCTATAGCGTCCGCTATAGCGGGCTATTTAAAACAGGGCTTAAGACACATCCATGTCCTGTTTTGATCTGAATGCGACTTCCTTTTCCAGGTATTCCTCCGGACCAGCAGCGCCTCATCTTCGCAGGGAAGCAGCTGGACGACGGGCGCACCCTCGCCGACTACAACATTCAGAAAGAGTCCACGCTGCACCTAGTCCTGCGCCTGCGCGGCGGCCGTCGTGGTTCGCACCACCTCCGCCGCTTCGAGCCAAATCTCGTCAAGCTCGCGCAGAAGCACAACGAGGAGAAGATGATCTGCCGAAAGTAAGCAAAACACAATATGAGTTGGAAATCAGTGTGTTTCCAGCTTTACTGTCTTTCGGCAATAGAATAAGTTGTGGATGGCGTCTTCAAAAACACATTGTGTAGTAATTCCATGAGCATTTTCTTTATGCAGGTGCTATGCACGGCTTCCCATGAGGGCTATAAACTGCAGAAAAAAGAAGTGTGGCCACAGCAATCAGGTCAGCTAGCCTTGGTTAACTTGTAATCACTCCCTGTCGGAGTTGTATATATCGACCCTTGCTTTACATTTTAGATACCAGAACGTTGTCAGTATTTAATATTCTTTTAAAAAAAATG
Organism: Hyparrhenia diplandra; assembly: GCA_015847255.1. Lineage (NCBI taxonomy): Eukaryota > Viridiplantae > Streptophyta > Magnoliopsida > Poales > Poaceae > Hyparrhenia > Hyparrhenia diplandra. The sequence goes on from JADLZK010003168.1 coordinate 546,521, forward strand.
AAGATAAGTATCACTGTTTTTTTATGGAGTTGTTATATCAAATTTGAAACCTTGCACATTTTCAAGTTTAAATGAAGTTGTTATATGCCTGTGTCTCCTAAAGATTAGTAATGATTTTAAACAGCTGCGTGGTAGATAAATGTGGTCATGTCCAAGCATGTTCCATTAATAAATCATCATCTCCATTTGGTACTGTTGGTGCATTTCAGAATCAGTAGTATATTTTCTTACTGTTTTATAATGACTTGAATTGACGGATGAACTGATGTACCTTTTTCTTGATTTCCTTTCAGCTGAGACCGAAGAAAAAGCTCGACGGGTAGCAACACATTGGCATAGTTTCCACTACGCACAAACTACTAGAGCTTTGAGCGATCCGTAGCTCAAATTGTTCGACACGCTTGAGATTGGCACACGCACACGCACACTCACACAATCGCTTCTTAGAGACTTGGGAGCTCCTCCCTCTCTCAAATCGCTAGCTTGTACACCCCTACTACAAAGTAAAAACCCATGAGCATTGGACGGGGACATTCTGCCCGAACCAGGATAAACCCAACCTGTTTTGTCATCCAAGCTAGACGTCAAAGCATACAATTACTTGTTGGTGCAAATTTCAAAACACCGACACAAGTGCTCTCATACCTCTCTCGCTCGCTTGCTGTCTGTCCCTGTCCCCTCTTCCCTTCTCTCAACCACCATCTCTCTCCGGATGCTCTCTCATGCAGAACTTGGTATGGGCGACTCGAGGCGGCATTGGTGCTTTTGGTGGTGGCCGGGGTGGCTGCTCAAGCACCTAGGCGCGAGAGACAACCTACAGTGCCGGGTGCGCAGCCCTGGTGACCCTAGCCCTGGGGTGAGGCATGTAGCCTTCGACATGAGACTAGTTATAAGACATAGTTTTGTTATTGCAGAGTTTCAACTTAGTCCTAGTTATACACAAATGCCTACAGAGCTTAGCCTTATTGATTGTTACTTCACCATATGAAGCCTAGATCTTTCTTTCTCACTCTACAACATAATTCAAAGTTATGCATTTGTGTATTCACGCACCATTTACATGAAATTAAAAAGAATTAATAGAAAATATGTATAAGACAAATTTAATAGTGCCTGCGAAAAAGTAGAGGCATCCATTTAGATGGATCTAATCTATATACTTACTATTAAAAAGAAAATTTCTTGACCTTTGTTTTTTTCCGTCTGCCTGCTGCCCGCGCTTCTGTATCCATGTCCGAGTTTTAGTTGTATTCCTTTATTTTCAGCTCTAGAAAAGAAAATCGAATCGATGCCTGATTCCAAAAAAGAAAAAGAATAATATCGGATCGCTGCCGCATGCAAGCACTTTGTGTTGCTCCGCCTCCCTGCCCGTGAACCCCACTTGGCCGCCGCGGCCGCAACGACGCTCGCTGTAGGGAAGGCCGCCGTGCTGCGGACGTCACGGCCACTCCCACGGGCAGGAGCCTCGGAGCGCTCGCCGGCGCGGAAGAAAGAGAGGAAGCGGTGGTCGGTGATGCAGCGGCACGGGCGCAGGACAATTTCTCCCTCGGCGTCTCAGAGAGTCTCGTGGGCACGGCAGCATGGGACCCTCATCCCTCGCCGTGCGCGGCGTCGGCGCTGCCCCAAGCCCAACCATAGCAGTCGGCGCCTGGCGGCGGCGAAGCCGCGACGGCCCTGGTTCGGCCCTCCTTGTTGATCCATTATTCATCATAGTAAAAATTAAATATTTCGTTTCTAATTTCCTTCTATTGAGATTGAGGGTGATCTGCAATTAGCGTTTGTGGAATCACGTAACGTGGGTGGCGGCAACGGCCGCCGGAGCAGCGGAGGACGTCCGGCCTCCGTAAGTGGCAGGTTGAGGCCTAGAGCGCTCGGCGGCCGGCAGCGCGGAAGCCGGCCACTGTTGCGTGCGGTGGTCGATGGGGAGTGGCGGCAGGAATTTTGCGCCTCAATAATCCTCTATCCGAGCGGCACCAAGATTTCGTCAATGAAATTGGAAGACAGAATGGATTGGCTTCGCCTCCATTATTTCTCCGAGTGACGCTAGGACGCTAGGACTCCCGTTGTTCCATGTTGGTGCCATGTTCTGCTCTAGGCCATCTATAGATATGTCCAAAGGGGCCCTATATGACAATCTAGGGAGTCTTTTGAATATTATTGGATGCTTTAAAGGTTATGATGTCAGATTTTATTGATGTGATGGCGTTATGTAGACTTTTAACATGTTAGATTAGTAAAACCAATTTTAAAACCGCCTTAAGGGGTTAATTAGATAGTTTTCAATAGTTTAATGGGACAAAATACATAGTTTTATAAGTGAGTGGAGTGAAGTATAGACCACTACCGGTAGGTTGAGGTCTTAAGTAGACTTTTTTGTTGAATAAATCTCAAAGGGTCGTATATGACTATATAACTTCGATTAGAGCATGTCTAAACATCACTACTACATAACGGAACTTCGTGGCGGACAAAAACCATTTTCCGTGGCGGTTTTTCAGTCCGCCACGAAGGGAAGGTCGCGGTAAAATCAAATCTTTCCCGTGGTGGTTTTTCACCCCTAATGCCCGCCACCGTAAATCAAAATAAACAAAAAAAAAAAAGAAAAAATCCAGATCGAGGCCCGTTTGGGCTAGATACGAAACGCCCGCCGCCGCCGCCGCCCCGGGGGCCCGTCGGGCTGGATCGCCATGGGGGCGGGATCCAGCGTCGCCCGAACCGCGGGATCCGTCGCCGGGACCCGGATCCGCCCAGCGGGGGCCGGAAATGCGGACGCGGGCGGATCGCCCGCCCGTCGGCGTCGGCCCTGCGCCCGCTTGAGCCGCCGCCCGGGCGCGCGTGCTTGAGCGCGCCCGCCCGTCGGGCGAGCCCTGCTGGAAACGCCGCCGCCCGATCTTTCTTTGGAGCCGCCGCCGCCCGAACAGCGGCGAATCCGCCGCGGCCGGGCGCGCGCGAGATCCGCCGCGCCCGGCGCGTGGGCTGGATCCGCCGCCCGGGGCGTGGGCATGACCCGCGCCGCCCGAGCGCCGAAGCTTCCGGTCTTCATCTCGGTGGAGAGAAGTTTGACGAGGAGAGAGAGAAGTGAGGGGGGGAGAGAAGTGTCCGGAGACTGGAGATTAGGGTTTGTGTCTGGGGAGTGTCTGTATTTATATCTTTGGAGGTATTATTGGGCTTGGAGTCTGGCAGTGGGCTTCCAAATGATAATGGGCTGGGCCGGATTAACCGTGGCGGGTTTTTAATAAAACCGCGCCACGGTTAATATATATTTTCCATGGCGGTTATTTTAACCGCCACGGTTAATCAAATATGCCCGCCCCGGGTTAATCGGGGGACATTTTCCGCGGGCGGTTTTTAAATGCCCGCCCACGTAAAATAAAATTCAAACACCATGCAAAATCAATCTTGTAGTAGTGCATGTTATACAGTTTGGTTCAAGATAAACGGTAACAAATAATGCCATTGGTGAATAAATGTCCAAACCATATGTTATGCGTGTGATTTGATTATAAATTGTATACCCGTGGCAACGCGACGGGCATTTTTCCTAGTGATATAAAATAAAAAGAACCAATGCAAAGGAACTAATTGGAAACTACAATCTTAAGGGTAGAACAGTCGTAGAAATTGTTCCTTATATCTGAATACGATCTCTTGTTCCCTCATGTATCTCTCCGAGAGCAGTTGGCGCGGCAGCAGGTGGTGTCTCATGTTTTATATAGAGCCAAGCCTTCGGCACCAGCCGCATGCCACCCTTCAACCTTCATCTATTAGGGATAGCATCCCAACAACGGGCATTTGTCCCATAATCATGCGGCTCATCCTCTCTTCTTCTAAAAAAACTCTCCACGTCTCCTATCATCTCGTCCACAGGTCTCAAAGTGGGCACGCGATCGAATGCCGCACTCCAGCTTGCCACGTCCCTTTCCATGACCGTACTCGTCCCCTGTCATGTCGTGCCCTCCTCTGCTATGCCACACCCCATCATCGGCCAAGCCGTGCCATCATATGACACATCGTCCCATCCCCCTCGTCCGTCTCATCCATGGCAATCAACGTGCCTTGACCACCAACATACCGCACCTCGCCCTCATGCACCTCCATCGTCATGGCCGCGACGTCCACCGGGACACCACTGCTCTTGCGCCAATAGAAGGTAATCATCGGTCCAGATTTTGTCTCCCATAGGCGGCTGAAGACACCATGGCAGGAAAATGAGGCATTCGCCTGGGTGTACTCTAGGCCTTACTCTTAAGAGCACCAGCAGTGGTATATAAGGACCGGGGTCAGTCCTATCCTGGGTCCCAATGTTGATGTGACTCCTCCTAGTGCCGAGGTCGCAATGTAGAGAACCGACACCAGGCTCCATAGCGGGACCCATGACTGACAGGTGTACTAGTCTTGTTTCTTCATTCTTCTCACAGTACCTTCACCTCCTTCCCAGCATGATTTCTTTTCTGTGCTCGGAGCTGGTTCAATGCAATGGACTTGAGTCTCTATCGAACCATCCTCGCAATGTATTGAACAAATACCATGGGGGCATCTATTGTATCGCACCTAGCACTGCGGGTGCTCTAATGTCCCTTGGCCCGAGCCTACTGGCTACCAGTGTTCCTGAACAGGCAGGCTGTGGCCGCCGGCGCCACCGTGTTCCATGTATATTTAGGCTTATGTTTCAAGTGTGTCATCAATATATTGCAAACGTAAATCACCGTTTTGCTGAGTTGACATTTTGTATTTAATAGAAATATATCCCATTGGGAATGCCCTAATGAAAATCTACGTACGTTGCAACCAATAAAAGAATCTCACACATGCTCATAATTCTTCTTTGGAAACAAAAACAATCAGGGAGACCGTGTGTTTGGGCCCTTCAGATCACTCAGATGGGTTGCATAGTACTGTTGTAACAACAATGCAAGTATCAGCACGACCATCTAAAAGAAAGGTAGGCCTTACTCTTAAGAGCACCAGCAGTGGTAAGGACCGGGGTCAGTCCTATCCTAGGTTCCAATGTTGATGTGACTGCTCCTAGTGCCGAGGTCGCAATGTAGAGAACCGACACCAGGCTCCATAGCGGGACCCATGACTAACGGGTGTACTAGTCTTGTTTCTTCATTCTTCTTACAGTACCTTCACCTCCTTCCCAGCATGATTTCTTTTCTATGCTCAGATCTGGTTCAATGCAATGGACTTGAGTCTCCAACGAACCATCCTTGCAATGTATTGAACCGGGTACCATGGGAGCATCTATTGTATCGCACCCAAAGACTGCTGGTGCTCTAATGTCCCTTGGCCTGAGACTACTAGCTGCCAGTGTTCCTGAACAGGTAGGTTGTGACCACCGGCGCCACCGTGTTCCAAGTATTTAGGCTTATGTTTCAAGTGTGTCGTCAATATATTGCAAATGTAAATCACCGTTTTGCTGAGTTGACATTTTGTATTTAATAGAAATATATCCCATTGGGAATGCCCTAATGAAAATCTACGTACATTGCAACCAATAAATGAATCTCACACATGCTCATAATACTTCTTTGGAAACAAAAACAACTGGGAGACCGTGTCTTTGGGCCCTTCAGATCACTCAGATGGACTGCATGGTACTGTTATTTTTTTGAAAGGAAAGACCGCGGGTGAGGAGCCCGCGGTGCACAAACTTTATATTAAAAGGAAACAACCAAAAAGAGTACAAGGAGAGACCTACTTACAATTTATAAAACCAACCACCCGGGGGAGGGGAGGAGAAGCTACTGAGGACTAAAGGAATTACAAACACAGAATACAGATTACAAGCCATTCAGCCATGCTAACACAGAGACTCTATCAACCTCTGAAAGTCTAAAGGCCTGAAGCGCAGCTTCATCCTTGAAATTACTGAGCCATCTGACACGAGAAGCTTGAATGCCATCAAAGACTTGTCTATTTCTAATTTTCCAAATTTCCCACGCAGCAATGAGGAAAACCTCCATAAAGAGAGGGAGGCCGGAGGCAGATCTGGTCACATTAACAGTGTCGTGAAGATGGGCTTCCATGGACCAGACAATACCCAACTTGTCCCAGCAAGCTGTAGCAACTAGCAAACGAACAGAGAAAGAATAGATGCTCTATAGTTTCCTCCTCTCTAGAGGCACAAATAACACAGAGGCTGTCAGGCTGAACATTAAAATGACGTCTAGCCAACATGTTCTTGGTGTTTAATCTGTCGAGGAAAATCAGCCATGCAAAAACTTGACTCTTGGAGTGACCTTACATTTCCAGATCAACCCGAAAAATATTGGGCACATGTTCATTTGCAAACGCCATCTTGTACAGCTTGGAAGCCGAAAGTACCTTCCATTGCCCCATCGAGAAAATTCTTTGATCAGGACCATCGGCAAGCTCAAAATCCTGGACCAAAACCCTCAACTCATCATGCTCAAGGGCAGCAGCTTGGGAGATTGGGATGACAAATAATTCCTCCAGACTAGAAGCCCTGAGCAACCTCATGCACCGAGATGTCGGGAAACCCGGCAAAGTTAGCAAGATTGGGGAAGGTGTCAACCAAGCACTCGTCCAACCCAAGTGTCACTGCAGAAGAGAATGGAAGAACCATCCCCCAAACCGACAAGAAGTGATGCTTGCATATAGATCCTTGAGCTTGAAAATATCTTTCCACCAAAATGAACCCACCTCTCTCAGAATATGGGGAACCCTGCCATTATAGTACTTAAACCAGACAAGCTGCACCCACGGAGTGTCCACTTTAGAATAAAAATTGTGCAATTGCTTCATGAGGAGTGCATCATTCTGGAGAAGAAGATTTTTTATACCAAGACCACCTTTCTTTTTTGGCCTCTGCACCAAAGGCCAAGCCACAAGATTGCCACCTCTTTTTTTCTCAGTGTTACCTCTCCACAGACATTGCTTACTAATTCTATCAACTCCCTGAATGACTCCTTTGTGCAGCTTGAAAGTACACATGGCATATGTGACAGTGGGAGTAATGACAGTGTTGACATATTCAGCTCGCCCAGAGTATGAAAGCAAGGTGGAACAAGCAGTGAGCTTTCTCTCAACCCTATCCAACAAAGGAGCAAAATCATCAATCCTGGGCTTAGAAAGACCCAAGGGCAACCCCAAGTAAGTAAAAGGTAAGGAGCCAATAGGACAACCCAGAGTACCAGCCAGGTTTTCCATTTTCTCCTGGGAAACATTAATTGGAACAATAATAGATTTGCTAAAGTTAACCTTAAGGCCAGTAGACCTAGCAAAAGTTCCAAGAATAGCTTGCAGGCAGAAAAGTTGCTTTGCATCAGCTTGCATGATCAGAAGAGTATCGTCAGCATATTGCACGATAGGAAAATCATGACTAGGTTGGGGGATGGGAAGCTTGAGGATTCCTTTCTCATAAAGACCATTGATAACAAACTGGAGAATTTCTGCATCTAACACAAAGAGAAGAGGGGAGAGAGGGTCCCCTGCCTCACCCCTCTTCTACATGCAAAGGTCTTACCATGAACTCCATTTAGAAGCACAGAAGCCGACCTAGAGTTAAGAATGAGATTCACCCAATGGATCCATCTGTTAGGAAAACCAAGAGCTTGAAGCATACTGATGATGGAAGAATGCTCAAGAGTGTCAAAAGCTTTGGCAAAATCCAACTTACTGCTGTAACAATGATGCAAGTATCAGCACGGCCATCTAAAAGAAAGGTAGGCCTTACTCTTAAGAGCACCAGCAGTGGTAAGGACCGGGTCAGTCCTATCCACGGGTCCCAATGTTGATGTGACTCCTCCTAGTGCCAAGGTCGCAAGCGTAGAGAACCGACACCAGGGCTCTATAGCGGGACCCATGACCGACGGGTGTACTAGTCTTGTTTCTTCATTCTTCTCACAGTACCTTCACCTCCTTCCCAGCATGATTTCTTTTCTGTGCTCGGAGTCGGTTCAATGCAATGGACTTGAGTCTCCATCGAACCGTCCTCGCAATGTATTGAACCGGGTACCATGGGAGCATCTATTGTATCGCACCCAGCACTGCGGGTGCTCTAATGTCCCTTGGCCCGAGCCTACTGGCTGCCAGTGTTCCTGAACAGGCAGGCTGTGGCCACCGGCGCCACCGTGTTCCAAATATATTTAGGCTTATGTTTCAAGTGTGTCGTCAATATATTGCAAACGTAAATCACCGTTTTGCTGAGTTGACATTGTATTTAATAGAAATATATCCCATTGGGAATGCCCTAATGAAAATCTAGGTACGTTGCAACCAACAAATGAATCTCACACATGCTCATAATTCTTTTTTGGAAACACAAAGAATCAGGAAGACCGTGTCTTTGGGCCCTTTAGATCACTCAGATGGGCTGCATAGTACAGTTGTAACAATGATGCAAGTATCAGCGCGGCCATCTAAATGAACAAAATTTGGCGCGAAAAGAGGCAACGCGCAACTCATTGCCGGGGCTGTATGGTACTCGTATTCGTATCCGTATGCTGTTCGGGTTGGGCGCTAGCGTGTATACAAGAGGCCCGGCCACATCCACCGCGGCGTACGTGAAGTCTGAACCGCGACCATCGATCAAAACTTCGAAAGACCCGGCGCTCTCGGTTACGACGCAACTAGAAAAAAGATGCAGATCTTCGTGAAGACGCTGACAGGGGAAGACGATCACGCTGGAGGTCGAGAGCAGCGACACCGTGGACAATGTCAAGGCCAAGATCCAGGACAAGGAAGGTACGCATACGGGCAAACGGCATACACATACACATACACATACACATACACATACACACGTACGCCTATATAAATGATTGGTTGATTACACGAATAATCTAACCAAACAGATCGATGGTCTGTTGAATCTTTGTTGCTCTGTTTTCTGAATCTGAATGCGATTTCTTGCTTCAGGTATCCCGCCGGACCAGCAGCGTCTCATCTTCGCTGGGAAGCAGCTGGACGATGGGCGCACCCTGGCGGACTATAACATTCAGAAAGAGTCCACGCTGCACCTAGTCTTACGCCTGCGCGGTGGTTACCATGGCTACTACCCACACGTCGAGCCAAATCTCCTCAAGCTCGCGCTGAAGCACAACGAGGACAAGCTGGTCTGCCGAAAGTAAGCACAACGATATGAGTTGGAAATCAGTGCGTTTCCAACTTAATTTTGTCTCTTTTGTTACGAATGGAACTTGTGTGTAATTTACATATATATAATATGCAAGAATGGCAATGTTTTAATATTTAGTAAATTAAAGGCAACACGAATTGTGAATCTCCATGACCATTTTTCTTTTATGCAGGTGCTATGCACGGCTTCCCAAGAGGGCTACAAACTGCAGGAAAAAGAAGTGCGGCCACAGCAATCAGGTGAGCCTTGGTTAATCTGCAATCACTCCCTGTTGATGTTGTACATATTACATGACTATATCGGAAGATGTCTCAGCGGTCCTTCATTGAGATACCAGAGCGTTGTCAGTATTCACTATTTTTGTTATGATTTCAGTTGTTATCAACACTTGAAACCACAGTTTTTATTTACCTGTCTGGTGGCCTTCATAAGATTAGTAATGATTTTAACGTGTTAGATGTGTCAGATAAACATAGAGTCTTCATATATATGAATTCTGTTTGTGCAATTCAGATTCAATACTTATTCTATTACTGTTTTGTACTGAATTTGTATTGACCTATTGAACTGATATTAACTTTTTTTCTTGATTGATTTCCACTCAGCTGAGACCGAAGAGAAAGCTCAGCGACAGATGATAGAAACAACCAAGCATGCTCCCGGTGTTCCTTGTTACAGAACTTCAACTTATTACTAGTTAGTTCCTTCAAAAAAAAAAAAACTTAATACTAGTTACAGAAATTCTTTTAGAGTTTAACCTTCTATTTGTTACTTCACTATACCAAGACTCGATGTTGTTTCTCTCTCACAGAATTCCTAGTTATGCATCTGTGTCTTCTCCATTTACATGTCGTGTCTGGTGTTTAATATGCCACGGTTTACATGGGTTTGCCGTGGCACATTTTGTTATGCAATAGGAACATTTGCAATTGTTAGCAGTTCTAAGTTAAAACAAATACACCCACTTTAAAACGCTCACAACACACATTATATTGTTGTAAACGGAAATGAAGAGTCATCCATTGGACACACAGAACTCCATGGCGCAGAATTCAAGACTCAACACGTCTCAATCATCCGCTGTTTGCAATCATCAATAAGCTGGAATAAATCCTAGAAATAAAGCCAGTATGCCCCTCTCAATAGAAACTGCAAGGACGTTTTTGAGTGAAATTTACACATGCAAACGTTGATATCTATCCCCGTCTTGACTCACCAGCCGTGGGCCGTGGCGTTGGAAATCAACTACTTATGTGATGTTATATTGTTATCTATCTATATTAATATATACGAATCTTGTAATCAACATTTTGACTTGTAATAAAGAATCCTAAATGGGAAATTTCCGATTACAAAGTTTTACATCTTGTCGAGGAGTACAACTTTGCCATAGGACGACATGTGTCCATCCAAGGTCATTTAAAAATTCAAACATTTAAAATTTTAAAAAATGAAATTCAAAATCTAAGAACTTAGTATTCATATCTGAGCCCAAAAATAATCTCAAACAAAAATGTCGTCAACTACAAAGTTCTACATCTCGTCGAACCTCTATAATTTTAATATAATTTTTTTCTTAATCCAACTTCATTTTAAAAAGTTACGAATTTATTTCTGCTGCAACAATTTATAAGAGCAGCTGAGTTAGTCAACTGCCTTTCAAAATTGATTTCCAGCCCCTAAACTATCAAAACGGCCACTTTGGCCCTTAATCTTACGACTTTTGTCTCAATCTCATCCATTCGCCTAGTTTGCTGGACACGGGAATTATTTTCTTTATTTTTTTTTTTTTTGTTCCTAAAAGATTGCATTTCTCTTGTTTATATAGCCCTACTATAAGACTTGTATCTCAAGCAATCTCCAAAGGTTTTCTTATATTTCGAATAGTTTTTACAAGCAAACTCTTATTCTTTTCCTAATAGAAGACTTCCTTATAGATTGGAAATATCTCCTTCACACCAAAAAAGTTCTAATCCTAACCTGATTCGATGGCGACATGGGAGAGAGGGAAGGCGGCGGCTCGGCCGCCTGCCTTAGCGTGCGCCCGCCCCTCAGGTGCCGTCGGGCCCGGCTGGGCCGCCACCCTGCCCAATCTTTTACAGTGACACTCTCCCTCTCCCATCCCTAGCTCCATCCATGGAGACAGGCCTGGCGGCTGATGGACACGGGACACGACGGCTACCCAACACGGGCGCCCCGGCGGCGGCCCTCCACGGCGCGTGGCTGCTCGGGGCGACTCGAGGCGGCCCCTTCATGGGCGCGCGACGCTGCTCGCAGAGCCCCACCGGTTGGCTAGCCTCCATGGTGCCCCACCACTAGTCCCCCATCCCACGGCACACGACGAAAAAAAAGGAGGGGATGCAGGCTGGAGACAAACGACGGAGTTGGAAACGCGTCGTGAGCAGCCAACAAGTAAAGAAGATAGGGAGTAGGGCTGGATATTGAGCCACCTCGGCTCTTTAGTGGCTCAGCGTTCGTTATGGCTCGGCTCATTACGACTCGACTCATTATGGCTCATTATACAAACGAGCACGAAGGCTAGCTTGGCTCGACTCGGCTCATTAGCGAGCTCGAGCTGGCTCGTTTGGCTAGCGAGTCGTAGCACAAAAAAACATATGCACAAAGATTATAACGCAAATCGGCAAGAAACACATTCAATGCATATATAAAATGAAATAAACAAAATAAACATGAATTTTTCATTGGAAAATATAAGTATGCTATCATTTATGATCATGATCCATCATCCTCCATTGATTGATTCCATTGATCAATACATTATATATTATTTATCTTGGCTCGTTATAGCTCGTGAGCCTGCTTTCGAGTTGGCTCAATATAAAACGAGTTGGCTTGTTATAAAATGAGCGGACTCATTATAAAAACGAGTTGAGCTCGAGACAAGCCATTAACGAGCAAGTCGGCGTGCTAGTGAGTTACGAGTTTTTCGGCCCGGACTTAATAGGGAGGGGCAGTTTTGACCTTTTCGCAGTCCATCGGTCCATATGTCCATTGATCAAGGATAATGGATGAGATTGAGACCAAAATCATAAGATTAAGGGCCACAGTGGACTTTGATAGTTCAGGGGCGATTTGAGCCTTTGGTGATAGTTGAGGGGCCAAAACGGCTATTTCACCTTTTAAGAGGCGTTTTTAAATCCTTTTTACTTAATCCTTCTTTTTAACCTCACACACGGCTCTATGGCCTTGTATTAACTGAAAGGTACTAGTGTTGTTCACGTTTTTGGGTGATGTACAGTTAACTCTACAAAGTTTAATTGAAGCATTTCATATCATATTGGCTGTCCAAACCAACTCAGCATGCATGCCGCCGGCCCGTTGGAAAAATCCAACGAAGCTAGCGATCCAACATTATTACACCGACCACAAAGGTGTAATGAACGAACCATAGGCATAGACGCAACTGCTCCGTTCACAATTTGCCCTCAGATAGATAGGTCAGTCCGAGAATATCTGTGGCTGACAGCAACGACGGGAAATCAATCCCCGTCTTGACTGACCAGGCGCATCGTGTTTCCTGAAACTAAAAGCGAATCTATCCCCGTCTTGACTGACCAGGCTAAGCCAGTCCGTAGACGAGATGCCTAGCCACGGTTATCTTTCCTCCTATCCAGGTGACCAAGAGGCCGGGCGAATGGCCTGACCACAACACTAGGTCACTATCTTTCAAAAAAAAAAAAAAAAACACTAGGTTACTAGCACATTGCTGGGCAGGCGTCGTTGAGAACTTGTGATCTGATCTGTGCTGCCCGTTTCGACGCTGCACACGGGTGAATCCATTAATTTCATGAGCATGTTAATCTACAGTTCATGATTTTTACACCTTTGGCGGCAAACCTGAATACATTTTTTTTTTTTTGTTGAAAAGAAACATGTTATTTTATACTCTGCTATCCCATATTATAAGTCTGTTACTCTTTTTTTTTTTTTTTAAAGCGTGTCTTATCATTAGCACATGCTTTAAGTGGAAGATTAGAAGTTTTACACACCCCAAATAGCGATGAGGGGCCATTCGCGGCATGGGGAAACACACTACACAAATCACCAGCTAGTGGTGGCCACTGTTGGATGTACTAAGAAAAGAACCAATGACGCAACAAGGGCGGGGTGCCTGATGTGCTACCGGTAACTCACGGCGCATCGAAGCCGAGCTCAACCATCTGCTACGGCGAGCAGGTGTCCTCCTGCGTTGCCTTGGCCTCTAGAAAGGCAGCTATCGGAGTAGACGGGTGCAAGATAGGAGCACTAGTTGGTCGCCCTGCGAGGAGGGAGGCAGTGAGCTCATCAAGCATCGGGTCGACCCATACGGGAGGCCCAATGCCCTCACACAGTGCTAGTGTGAGCGGATCAGCAGAACAAGTGGCGTCGTTTGTCGGCGATGCTGATCTCCCTCGACGGCCTGCCGACACCGGCGTCGGCGATGATGATAGGACGCTTGTTGCACACGAGGAGCGGTTCTGGCACTCCAAGAGCACCATGGCCACTGCCACAGTTGCTAGGTAGCCAAGTCGGCGAATGGCGACCCACGGTCATTACTCAGTTTTCCTAATTTATAATATAAGTTGTTTTGACATTTTCGATAAATATACGTTATATCTTGGACACGCATATAGGGAAGGTCAACTTATAGAAAATCTTTATATACTTATAATTTAAAATGGAGGGAGTACACATTATTTACTTAAGTAAAAACTAGAGGATATCTTTGGTAGTTATAATTATCTCGGGAAGCATATGGACTAGCAATAGGAAACCAAGACAAGTCTTGCCACGAGTCATGACCGGGCTACAAGAATCCAAGATGATGCAATGTGGATTTTGGCTTTCCTGTTTGTCAAAAAACGACACGAGTCACTTCATGATGGGACATGAATTATGACCCTGAATCCTGACGAAAAGAAGGACGAATGCCCTAATCAGAGAGGACGCAACGAATCCTATCCCGTGCACATGCTTCACGCAGTCCAGTGCGCTGCTAAACAGCGACCCCCACTGCAGAATTTTGGGTCTCAATTGTTTCGGTGCATGCATCTGCTTTATAAGCATCAGAGCCGACAATCTTCACGATTTTCTTGCTCACTTCATTGTCCATTAGGATGTCGCTCTCTTTTAGCCAAGGATGCACAGGATATGAAACAACTTGATGCAAAAAGGGCATCCTTTCTAATTCTGATCGTTCAGCAGATCACCGCTGCTGCAATAAGTTCCTAGTACGTATTAGCTTGTGTGCTAGCCATTTTGCTCTGTGATAAATAAACCATTCTTGAAATTGGAGCGACTAACTAGTGTAATATGATGCTATTACGCGGTTGCAAATGGTTCATGTACCTGTAGCTTTTCATTTTCTTTTCAGGAAATAGTTGTCAAAACAGTACTTTTCTTATCGCCGTTTGCAAAATCTGAAACTTTAGACATCCTTATTATGAGTAACTAGTTTACCAACCCGTGCGAGCACGGGTTAGAATCTTATGAGCAGACACTAACTACTAATTAGGATAATTATATGAAATACTTTTTTCTCTTCACTAATATTGTAATATAATAGTTATAATAGGTACTTATAGTCTATTCAATTGTGATAATCTATTAAATATTCATTTTAATGTTTTTCTCATCCATATTCATAAGTTTTTTCTTTACATAGCACCTCTGTATAAACTCTTATTTCATTACTTATTTGCGTGAAGATCAAAAATATGAGTGATGCCCAATAAATATCATGAGCCAAATTAAATTATAATTATGGGATCTAGTAAGATGACCATACCTTTGGCCTACATGCGCGGCTGGTTGCTTGCGTGCTACTGGCTTCCCTTTCTTGACATAGATCTCCACATCGCCCCATGATCTAACATACGCCCGTGTTCTTTGTTCCCTCAATGTGATCGGATTGAACACCACACTGCTCAGTGCACGACTAAACACCAATTTCCTCCATGTGTATGATGAAGTGTTGGATGGAAATTGTCATGTCATTTAGTAGTTAATAATTTTTCTCATTCCTGGAGTTTTTGGGTATTTTGGTTAGTGGCCAGGACACAGATGTCGTTCACCTCATCGGCGTCGAGTAGTGCATGGTTGCCAAAATTGGTGAAGTTGGTTTGGTGCAACTGAAGCATCAACCTGCTTGCCTGTATCGCATCACATCAATGATGGCTACTTCGATGCAGCGTTGTCTATCTCGTTAATGTCCACCAGCAATGGTCGATGAAATGTTACCTTCCTCGTCGGGCGTTCGCCTAGGTATCGGTGTAGCGTCGCCTACTTCATTGATGTTCGCTCCTTAGTAGTCATGCCCTCCTCTTCGGTGATCGCCGGTAGAGATAGTCACTGTAGCGCCTGCCTCGTTGGTGTCGGCTGACAGTGTAGTGTTGCCTTCTCTGTGCGGCGGCATCGTGGTGTAGGATCCGTTGTAGATGATGTCCGTACTCGCCTCGATGTCACCTGATGTTGTGGTGTCCTTGATTGATGTGGGACTATTTTCTATGGCGTCCATGTTTACTCTATGCATCTAGAGTTTCGGACAACACCAACCAACATACATGCAGCTATGCAAGAATAGGGGATCCTCCCATTAGTTTCTCACCTACTGAGGACGACGTGCATGCCATCATCCTCCAGGCTTCTGGAATGAACTGTCTTTGACGGCGCAAATCATGCGATGATCTGCGGGAGCATCGATGAGGCGGTCATTCCCTTATGCATCCAGGGTTGAGATCTGTTGGTATTTGTTATGCCCACAGAAATATTGAAGATGAATAATCCGCAAGCGCACGGATACCGTTGTAGCCTTCACCCGGAGGGTTTTAAATATCGTATCCACAGGGAAACGTGTGAGGGAGACTAAGATCTAATCTTAACCTAGAGTAGCACAAGACCTAAGAAGGTTAAAAGTATAGAGATGATTACTAAGATATCTAATCCTACTCGTAGTAAACTTGCCTTCTCTTTGTTTCTATCTAGGGACATCACATAGGGAGAAACACCAACAAAGGATGATTCGATCTAGAGATAAATCCCACGAGTCCTACAGGACGGGATGGGGAATACAAAGGATCAACGACACCCCAACTAGTTGGTCATCCAACTAGGGGCTATCGCGATCGTGATCTACCACCAATCCGAATATAGGATGAATCTAACGAGATACCCGAGCCTAAGCACCACGCTTACACTACTTAATATTACCTTAACCTAATGCCTTAGATTAAAGTACTCAAAAGAGACCCGCAGATCAGAAGAACAATATAAACAATGATGCTTACTAAAAGAAGAAGTAGATTACCAGAGTAACTCCAAGTGTAGGTTAACTTCCACCGAGGTACAAGTTGTAGAGGTAGCACCGACAAAGCCGGGCACCTCCTCGGGTTCCTTCCCCTCTCTCTATCTCTCTTATTCTAAAGACTAGATCTAATGAGATCTAATCCCTCTTGAATACTAGCTCATCTAGTTCTAGTTCTAGTTCTAGACCTAGGAGGAGACTCAGGGCCTCAGCTTATTGATAATGAATGATAATGAATTAGGGTTTCACCCAGGGGGTAGGGGGTCTCCTTATATAGCCCTAGGCGATGCACGGCAGCCCTTGGATCAAAACCGGCCTTGAGCAACGGTGTAGATCTCTTCTTAATGGCGGTTGTGAACCGACCTTCGAAGGCGAGGAGGCCGACAGGGGGGCCACGGCCGTGGCCGCCGCCGCTACTAGGGCGGCCGCCTCGCTCATCGGGTGGGCCCCGGCTTCGTGGCTCATGCCTTCACGGTGTCTTCTAGAATGTTCTTACGTGGGTTTCAAGTTGGATTGCTTCACGGATACGTCTTTATGTCGTAGGGCTTGCAAACTCTTGGGCGTTTCTTGCTTTTTATCCATTTAGTCCCTGAAAATATATAAATCACCAAAACTTGTGGAATTATATCGGTAAAGCCCCTATACTATGTTGATATTCATTTTAAGCCCTTATTTCAGTTTTAAAACCTCTATATTTTATGCTATAAGAGATGTCAACAAGATCCCTTGAAACTAAAAAAATACAGTATTGTTATGTTAGAAAAAAATATACCTCATGCACAATAACGATTATTTCAAGATTTAGTTATTCATATTAATTCAAGGATAAAATAAGTAAAGTCGTAAGTCACAGGAGACAAAATGGTCAAAATAAATAGCAGAAGCCTATAGTCATATAGACAAATCAACCTTGAGGCTAATGCTACAAACAATTTTGTATACATGTACACACCATAGTAATCAGCTTCAAATATTTATTCATGCTGCACTTACAGGCCACAATAAGCACCCTCAAACATTGATTCATCCCGTACTACTCCAAGTCTGG
The DNA here is from genome assembly GCA_015847255.1 of Hyparrhenia diplandra. Classification (NCBI taxonomy): domain Eukaryota; kingdom Viridiplantae; phylum Streptophyta; class Magnoliopsida; order Poales; family Poaceae; genus Hyparrhenia; species Hyparrhenia diplandra. Next base: position 563,975 of record JADLZK010003168.1, read on the forward strand.
ACCTAATAGTCCGCTCATGACCACAATACAACCTCATTACCGCACGGCGAAGCCTGACATAGATTAATTAACACCATGCTCTCCGGGGCGGCTTACAGCGGTGAAGTCTGGGATTCACCAAGCTTTTAGGCACTCTTTATTGCTTGTAGCGTTATTGTAGCAGGGTCGGTGCGCAACGATGACTTGTGGTGACCATTCGTTATCTTTGTGCTGGTGGGTTGCTCAAATGAGAGCCGCTATAACTTTGGTTTTTCATCGATAAACCTGCACTTGATGGTTGTTACGGGTGGGTCAATTCTTTGGAACCCTAGTAAATGGCATGAACGTCCTGTCGTTTTTGGAGGAAAATAAAAAGGTTATTGGTTCCTAGAAGTCGATTGCTGGAGAGAGGGACGTATGTAACCACTACAAACGTCTTGTTTCTCTAGAGGTCTCTAGACAAGAATTTTAGTGCCTGCGTGACTGTGACTAATCGGGTGACCACTTGATTCTTTTGCCTGATTCTTTTGCCTGGCTTGCTTGCCCCAACTCTCAGAACAAGGCTAACGTACCTTGCCAGCTGGTCAGGAGAACCAATTTGGCTCACCCAAGCTAATGCAAGCAAAAACCTTGATTTAACAAGCAACGGAGCAGAGGGCAAAAGGTTCTAAACGCAGGATCTAACTTGTTGATAGACGACACGCTCCAGTAGCAGGCAAAGAAACCAAATATGCCCCCAACTGGACGTCATTCATTCGTTCCCGGCCGTACGGCGGCTTGAAAACTACTGAAAAACGGGCGGCAAACAGACTGGACACACAGGATATTATGACCAAATAAAGAAACAAAATCAAAGTCAGACATGTATGCTTGTACAGTACGTGCAGCTAGCTCTAGGCGTTCTCCACGAATACGTATCACAGTAGTATAAAAAATCCATCGCAGAAGCAAAAGCGCAGCGGTGTACACCACTGTTATTCTGTTACCATGGGCGCAGGGACAAACCGGGCGGCAGACCCGCCATACCGGACGTCCGGTAACCATCGCCGCCACGCGTCGCACCGGGCCTGCGCTGCAGTTGGAATTGCAACTCGCACAGTAAACTAAGCGAGGATCGATCGATGCATCCAACGAATGAAACCCATATAAACAAGATCCTCCGATCCTAAGCCAAAGCCATGGTTGGCAGGCACGCTGCTGGAGGCAAACACACACACAGCCCCGGTTTTGGAGTTTTGGATTTGGACAGGCTAGAAGCAGGGGAGAGCGAATCGAAGTCAAACCCGGCCGGCCGCGTCATCGTGATGGGCGTTGACCCGCCGCGATCCCGTCCGGTATTCTCCGGTGCCGGCCTGTGGCCTCCACGCCCAAAGACGACGACGTTTCAAGGTCGCGCGTCACGCGACGTAGATGGGCTGACGGGGCCGGGAGATGCCTACATCGTTTGGAATATTGTCAGCACCGCTCGCCTCCCTCGGGTCACTGTCAGCACCGCACTGATCTACAAATTGCACCATTCCTCCTTGGTGCCGCAACACCGTGATCGATAATACCGAATCATGATGCAGGAACAGGGATATATCATCTGTCTCCATCTTTTTTTTTTTTCATCCAACAGATAATGGAGGAAAATATCCATCGACTACACCTAGATTTCTTTCTTTTTTGGAGACCACGCCCGTTTGCGCGTTTTTCATTAAGCGAGTAAAGTTCAAACAACAAGATGCAGCGGTAACCAAACGATTCTTGAAGCCGGACCTAGCAACTCACTGGATACAAAAGAAGGGATTACATTTTGACAAATTTGCATGAGCAACCGGACGCAAGCGGGGGTTAGGCGAACTCCTCTCCCAGCCCCTCGGTGTTGAGGTCTAAAGTGGAGAGGTCGAACGCTCCTTTGAGAAGGATCTCAAAACGGCGCCGCTTAGCCGGCGGCATTCCCCCTCTGAAGACGTCCCTGATCTTATCCTCAATGGCGCGGGAGCCTCACTCGCCTCCACCTCCACGCCCAGCTTCGAAGCAAGAGGTTCTGGGCCTGCAGAGTCGCGTTAGCCGCCCTCGGCTGCGACGCGATCCGCGCGCTGCGGCGCAGGGTGTGGGTAGAGGCTGGAGTGCGCGACCGGCGCAGGCGCGGTCCCGACTTGAGGATTGGCGTGGCCAGCGGCACACACCCGGTCCTCAATCTCCTGCCGGAAGACAGACCTCTCTGGCTGTGCGAGGGCGGTGACAAATGTCGGCATCGCAAGATTCAGAGTGGCGATGAAGCGTCGACGGTCGGTATCCGACACGGCGACAGCGGGCGGCGGTAGAAAACGGTCCTGCCGGAGAGGCCTCCGCGATAACGCCTGACGGCGCGCCCACCCCCCACTCCTCGACCGTGACGACAGGCGCGGTAGGTGCCGAGGAAGCTGTCGCTGGGCGTGAGCTGCGCTGCCGTTGGCGTAGCGGGGCGGCGTCGCCCAGCGGCCGTGGTGGCGGGCGTCCGGTCGTGGCGGAGGCCGCCGCCACGGCCCGGCGGCGCCACGTCCTGCCCGGAGGGTCGTCGCTGCTGGCGTAGTCCGCGGGCGACACGCCGACCTCGAGACGCGACCGCATCCACGGTTGAGGCTGAGCGTACGTGGTGGTGGGGAGGAGGCTCGCTGCGCCGCCAGGTAGAGCCGCATGTGGCGAGGGAGGCCACAAGCTCATCGAGCATCGGGTCCACCCAACTGGGGGGATCCGTGCTCTCGAGTCGCACGAGCGAGAGCGGGTCCACGGTTGTGCAGCCGGTGCTCAGCACGAAGGATGGCCTGGTCGAGGTGGAGGGGGCCGAGCAAAGGATTTGCCCGACGAAGAAGGGGGGGACCGGTGGCCCCATCGATCCCAGGCTGTCCGGCAACCGGACATGGTCGACGACGCCTCGGCTGTCCTGGGCACAGCGGAGGCATTTTGGGCACGGGCGCGGAGATCCCGGTTCACTGCTTTCGAGGCGTGCTGCAGCTGGGAGTTCTTATTTGGTGCTCGCAATCCCTTGCGGTGCCCTCGTCTTTGCGACGAAGAGGCAACGGGTCGGGAAAGACACCGGCGGCGACGTGGTCCCCGCCAGGCGGTTGAAACAAAGCCCGACGAGGGAAGGCGGCACCGGACGTCGACGTCGAGGGTGGGGAGGGGCACGCCCGGGCGCCGTCACCGTTGCCTCCGGACAATGGTGAAGTCGTCGTCATCGGCGAGGGCGCGACGGTGGAGGATGGTCCCGGTCGGGCCCAGGTGGCGCCGACGACGACGGTCACCTGACGACGGGCGGCGGCGATTGTGGCCTAGTCGACGGTGGCGGGGACGCAAGCGTTGCGGGCGTCGGCCGAGCCTCCGAGGGGCCGGCACCCTAGCCTCGAGGAAGAGGCCGCACCGAGGGGCGTCGACGGAGTCCACGGGCGACCAGCGGCGGCGGCGACGCCGACCGCGCTGCGGCCGGCCGGTTCCAACGCCGGGGGCGTAGTCCGCGTTGGCGAGCCGGGGCAGCACGGCGGGGCCACCGGGTGTGCTTTCGACGGCGAGCACCGTGGCGTGCCGACGAGGACACGATGGACAAGCGCGCCCGCCGCGGCGGTGGGGGCCTCGGTTCGGCATACTCCCTCGTTGTCCGGCAGTCGGAGAAGGAGGCGTCCACCGCATCCCGCAGGTCGGCCGCCCGGAGGGGCAGGGTTGTTGGTAGACGGTGGCGAGGCGGGCAGAGTCGGAAGCCGGAGTGGCGGAAGCAGCGGTGGGCGGCGGAGGCGGCGATGGGGTCGGAGGGTCGCCGAGCACAGCCTCTGCCTTCACCGGTGGCGCCATGATGTAAGCGAGTTGGCGCCCTCGACCTCACCTTCCTCGACATCTAGGCGGGAGGAAGGGCGGTCACCGGGGCGGGAACCGTGCACGCCACGACCATCCGGGACCCGTCCTCCAACTTGGAGGTGTCATGCACGGCGGTGTGGGGCGGCAACGCCTAGGCACGGCGAGCCAAGCGGCACCACGGTTGGAAGACTCGGCGGCGCGGCGGCGGCGGCCGGCGGACAGGCACACTGGCGCCGCGTAGCGGAGGGGCTGTGCCCATGGCCCACCGGCGGCACCGGCGACGCGGCTTCCACCTCACAACGCTGGCGCCATCGCGTCCGCCCAGCGCGCCTCTGCCGCAACCCGTCGTCGTGGGCGGCGCCAAATGGGCCGGCCGGCGAAGATCTTCGGCTTGGGCGCGGTGGCAGCCTGGCCAGGCCGCGGTGAAGAGGGTCGGTCGAGCGTCGGGGGAAGGGCTGACGGGCGGTCGCGTCCGCCGCCGGGCGTCCACCGCTGTCACCGGCGCCGCGACGACAGGCCAGGGCGGGAGGAGCCGCAGGCCGTCGAGGCGGTGGCGCGCACCCACGGACGCGACGACGGCCGCCGGTTCCAGCGCGGGCGGCGGGATCACCGGATCCGCCCCCGCCTGGCGAATCCGCCCCCAGCGTGGGAGGGGCGGTGCGGGGCGCGACGGCGGGGGCTACGAGCGGCGGCGGCATGCTGGCGGACGCGCTCAGCGGCGGGGGAAGGAGAGGTGGGGTTTTGCCGGGGCCCGAGCAACGGAGGAGGAAGGGAGGGAGGGGAGGCGGGGCCGAGGAGTGGGGGGCGGGGGCTGGGAGAGGCCGACGCCGAGAGGGCGCGCCGGGTGTCGCCAGCCGCAACGGTCACCTAGATTTCTTTCTAAAAAATTATACTAAACTTTAATTTTATTTGAAGTGAAACACAGAATATAATATAAATAAATATATTTATATTTATTTATAAATATATTTGAGTATTTTGTGTCTCCTAATTTTTCATTGGCGTAGAGACATGTTCTCCTAGAGCCTGTAATAATATTTGAGTAGTTTGTGTCTCCAAATTTTTCTTAGGTTAATTGTTTTCACGCATAAATGGTTGAGAGTTTTTTGTATTTTTATAAATATATCGCTAAATTAAATAGCGTCTTTGCTGTAGCTTTTGCCATTGCTTGTATAGCTATTGTTAAAAACGAATTGTTTAATTAGATTTATTAAGTGGAAAATACAGCTATATATCATAGCTCGTTGTTTACAAAATTGGTTGTAATACAAACTACTGCCATGTTGTCAAAAAAAAAAAAAAAAAACTACTGCCATGTACACTAGACGACATGGAAACCCGCAAACAAGACAAAGAAAACCGCCGGAGGCACTGGGGCAAAACCGGCGGTGCCAAGGCTGTCTCGCGGAGGCCGGGGAAAACAGAAATTGGCGGCGGACGCCACCCCGGTTTCTAACCGGCGCTAAAAAAAATCCGAGCCTTTCTTCCCGCAACTTGCGCCGCTACAGTCCAGGCCTTCTCTACTTGCTGCCTCCCTCCTGCTCCTAGTCCCTACCTAGACCACTATATATACAGTACTCGTCCCCGCTTTGTTCCTCACCAGCTTCTCATCTTCAGCCAAGTGTAAAGGTGCCAAGACGCAGTAGCAAAAGGATTCCGTTCTCGTGTTCTTGGAGTGGTTCATCGAGCTTCGTCAGAGAGTGAAAGAGAGAGAGAGAGCAAGCAATGGCGACGGCAGGGAAGGTGATCAAGTGCAAAGGTCGGTCGTCTTCTACCTCTGTCTTCCGTGATGGCTTCTATAGCTATAGCTGCCTAATCATCAGACTGATTTGGTTCTTGGATTCCCTGCAGCCGCCGTGGCGTGGGAGGCCGGCAAGCCGCTGTCGATCGAGGAGGTGGAGGTGGCGCCGCCGCAGGCAATGGAGGTGCGCGTCAAGATCCTCTACACCGCGCTCTGCCACACCGACGTCTACTTCTGGGAGGCCAAGGTATGCTTCTTTCTCTAGTAGCAGCAGCAGAGCGTCAATTGGCATGCATGACAGATCGGTGCCTAAGCTAACTTGTGATTTTCTGGCTGAATCTTGTTTTGTGCAGGGGCAAACTCCGGTGTTTCCGAGGATCTTAGGACACGAAGCAGGAGGGTATGCACTTACCTTCATCTCTCTGTCATGTTGTGTTCTTACTGTTTTCTACTGCTTGTACTTGAGCAGTTGAGCTCATCACTTCTTTCGACTATACATATTTTGTTTTAGATGTGCGCTTCTCTGTCTTATTATGTACGTTTGGACTAGTTACAGTGCTTCGATTCCTAATTAGCTAGTCAGTTCATCTCGAGCACTGGTTTGTCAGAGGATTTAACTAAGATCCATTACTAAAGAAAGCAAGTATGCATATTTTATTGATCTGGCTGTATAAATAAAGCATCAATCCATCTCGAGCACTGGTTTTGCCGCAGTGGATTTAGGATCCATTACTAAAGAAAGCAAGTGTGCATATTTTATTCAATTGAGTAGTACTATAAACCATCATCATGCATGTAAAGCCTCATGTGCAGATTCAAGGAACACAACGTCAGTCATGACTCATGACACAAAGCACACACAAAATTAGCCTTTTCATATAATAATGTTATTTTTCGTGTTCTAGAATAAGAAACTGTACTTAAGATGTTTATGCTACCATTTTTTTTCTTAGATTGATGGTGACAAGCACATTATTCAATTCTTGAAACATCTCGGTTGACTAACTTTGCATATACAGACAGAGAGGTCGATTCTGTTGAAGTGAGATGTTGATGGCATTTTAATGAATATTATTTTCACACTCCTAATAGTTCAAGCTGTCTAATAAATCCACTTAAATTTCCTAATTAACGCCCTCTCATCTCGCAGCATCGTGGAGAGCGTTGGGGAGGGTGTGACCGAGCTCGCACCAGGCGACCATGTCCTCCCGGTGTTCACCGGCGAGTGCAAGGAGTGTGCCCACTGCAAGTCGGAGGAGAGCAACATGTGTGACCTCCTCAGGATCAACGTCGACCGCGGCGTGATGATCGGCGACGGCAAGTCCCGCTTCACCATCAACGGGCAGCCCATCTTCCACTTCGTTGGGACATCCACCTTCAGCGAGTACACCGTCATCCATGTCGGCTGCCTCGCCAAGATCAACCCGGAGGCGCCTCTCGACAAAGTTTGTATCCTCAGCTGTGGTATCTCAACTGGTAAGATGCATGCATACATGGTCCTTGATGATTCCTTTGTTTCCCAAGGACAATATATACCATGTTTCAGCTGGATATGGTTTTACTGAATCTTGATCATTGTTTTGGTGCAGGCCTTGGCGCAACTCTGAATGTGGCAAAACCAGTGAAGGGTTCGACGGTGGCGATCTTCGGTCTTGGGGCTGTGGGCCTTGCTGTAAGTGCTTGCAATATTCTGAGTTTCAAAGCATCTGATGACAAGTAGCACTCGTGGGACATAAGAATAATGGGAATAAGTTTGAACTGAATCTATGTACTATATTTGCCCGTCCATGATCAGGCTATGGAAGGTGCTAGACTGGCTGGTGCATCAAGGATCTTCGGTGTGGACATCAACCCAGCAAAATACGAGCAAGGTATTTCACTTATATAAACTACAGTCAGTGTTACTGAACGTGTAAAATGTAATGACAGTTTGGTATCTGGTTCTTGATGCTGATAGTACACTGAACTTACCAACGTGTTCTTCTTTTTCAGCTAAGAAATTTGGCTGCACTGATTTCGTTAACCCCAAGGACCACGACAAGCCAGTGCAAGAGGTACTGATTGAGCTGACCAACGGCGGCGTGGACCGCAGCGTGGAATGCACCGGCAACGTCAACGCCATGATATCTGCTTTCGAATGTGTACACGACGTATGTACTCAGCCAATCCAATGATTCTTCTGTAACAGTAACTGTATCACCATTTGCATTCAGAGTTCAGACTGAATCCTGAACTAGTTCAGACTGAATCCTGAACTAATTGGGTGCTCTGAACTGCAAAATGCAGGGATGGGGTGTCGCCGTGCTGGTGGGTGTCCCTCACAGGGAGGACCAGTTCAAGACCCACCCCATGAACTTCCTCAACGAGAAGACTCTCAAGGGGACCTTCTTCGGCAACTACAAGCCCCGGACCGACCTGCCCAACGTCGTCGAGATGTACATGAAGAAGGTAACAACGACTTGCTGAATCTGCAACATTCTTTTTTGCAAATTTTACCGAAAAAGAAAACCTGAACTTTGGAGTGTTCACGATTCAAACATATTCCTCCTGACTGATCAACAACCTGCGATCGATTGTGTACATAGGAGCTGGAGCTGGAGAAGTTCATCACACACAGCGTGCCCTTCTCGGAGATCAACACGGCGTTCGACCTGATGCTCAAGGGTGAGAGCCTGCGCTGCATCATGAGGATGGAGGATTAGAGCGAGGTTCACTGCAAGCTTTGCTTCTGCATCCATGTTGCATAACAACGGCCATGAAAAGTTGATCGAAGTCGCTCCTTCCTTGTACAGTACAGTAGCAATAAAATGTAGTATTAATGTGCTGTCCTGAGATACACGAGCATGCCCATCCTGTATTCTGTTTCACGGTTTCATCTTTATTGTCAGTGTGTGCTATCTGTAGTCAGGTTTTATTTCAGCCTTTCTTGGAAAACACCCAAAAAATAGTGTGTCGCCAAGTTTCAGAGTCCCTGTAAGTATGTAATTACCATTTTGCACAACAAATAATGAGATATAATTATCAGTGTTAATAATGTTCCAGCCTCCCTCCCTAGCAAATTGCAGTTTTTTTTTTTTCGAAAGCGTGCATCTTGCACGTGTTGCATTAAGGGAAGTTAGAGTTTTACTTGTTCAACGTTCTGGCCAAAAGATTTAGCCGTGACGTAGAACCACACACTTACATAAATCGTCGGCTTGCCGCTACTTAGTAGTACCTAAAGAGACACACAATTTGCATCTAGCAAATTGCAGTTTTGATATCCGTGTATAGTTGTAGGTCCGATTGTATGCAGGTGGTGTGTGTGAGGTGTGCGTGTGTGTGTGGTGTAGGTGTGTGTGCGTATGCGAGCAATTCTTTACAATTTTGTATCCGGATAAGAGGTAAAAAAAAAAAAAATTGCAGTTTTACTTGAGGTTGTCTTAAGAACAAGCCTCTAGCTCCATGGTTGTTTACTACCCACCCAAGCCCGGTTCGCGACTGGAACGAGTTTGGGAAAATTCGAAATCTTGGTAGTTTCGACGATGCCCGAATGTAAAATTCGAAATTTTGTAGGTTTTTACTGTGCGCGTGTATGTGGCTCAGTAGAAAACCGATTTGTCTAGGTTCCAAAGCAGGTCCACGAGGCCGGCCGATCACTCCTTTCCATTGTCAGCAGCAACGGTTTTGTACAATTAGTAAATCTGGACGTACCGGTTTTGAATTGGAAATTGCTTCAATTCCGGTAGCCGTGAACTGAATTCTGTACTTGTTTGGTGCGTCACGTGTGCAGCTGAAAGCTGCTGGTCCATGTGAATGAACCAGCAAGCTACAAGATTCTGACACGTTGTGGCTTGGCTATGAGCCGGGGAATCAGGCAATCATCAGCGGCGCCTGATTTCTGGTAGTTGTGCACCCGTTGTAATCCTGACCTTGTTCCCATGGTAATGGCCATTGTGGGCACACGTTGTTTTAGACCCGGACGCCACTTTGGGCGGCCGCCGGCATGTGGAGCGACCAGTGTCAGTGTACGGGAGCATATGATCGAGCGTCGAGACCGTCTGATCTGAATCCGAGGTTGTCATGGAAAGCAAGGGCAACTATAGATCTAGTAGCTTGCATCTGATTTTTTTTTTTTTTTTTTTTTTTGAAAAGAAGTCGGCAAAGGAAACCAGTCTATTTTTATTTATTTTTAGTAGTGCACCTCTATTTAAATTCACTTTTACGGGAGTCGAACCAAAGTGTGTAGGTGCTAGTCTGGTGCCCTAGCTTGCATCGGATTTGATCACCAAGCCACCTGACAACATAGCTTAAAACAATCTCTATAACAATTTTATTCATGCTTACAGAAAAATATTATCAATATCTGAACCATATAATTATACTATAGAAACAAAGTCTATTGTAAATTTAATAAAGAATTTATGTAAATTTAAATATGTGTTAGAGTAAAATGCACCATGGGTACCTAAATTATTATGTGGGTACAGGATAGGTCCTCCAACTTAAAAATGTAACGGTCGGGTATCGATCAAGCATCGAGACCGTCCGATCTGAATCGAGGTTGATGGAAAGCAAGGGCAACTATAGATCTAGTAGCTTGCATCTGATTTTTGTTTTTGACCGAAGTCACCAAAGGAAACCAGTCTATTTTTTTTTCCCAATAATGCTGATCTATTTAAATTCGTTTTGACGGGAGTCGAATCCAAGCGTCCAGGGTGCTAGTCAGGTGCTCTAGCTTGCATCGTATCTGATCACCAAGCCACGTGATAGCATAGCTTAAAAAAATTCTATAATAATTTTATTCATGCTTTACAGAAAAATAATATCAATACCTAAACCAAATAATTATATTGTAGAAACAAAGTCTATTGTAAATTTAATAAAGTATTTGGGTAAATTTAAATAAGTGTTATTTGTTGTTGGACTAATATAATGTTAGTGTGTGAGCTTGTAAGCATTCCATGTTCCAACCATACGACCATTTTTGTGAGTCGAGGAGGTGTCGTTAAATTTGGACAAAAACTTCGAAGCTCGTTAGCTTCCTCGACTGACGTTCTTTGGCTCGACTTGGCTCGTTATCATAACAAGGCGAAGTCGAGCCAATATTTCAACTCGTTAGCTATAATGAGCTAACTTGAGCCAGCCTACTTGAGCCAAATGAGCCAAACAACTAGGAAAAAAGCAACAAAATTTCGACTCGTTCTTTGGCTCGACTTGGCTCGTTATCATAACAAGGCTGGACGAACACATGGACGGATGTAAATATCAAAGTATCTAAATTAACAAGCCAACAAGCCCTGAGGTGGATCATGTGGCATCACCTATATGCGTAGCCAACTTCCTAAGAGTGGTAGCCAACTTCCTAAGAGTGGCTACTTGATCCCTCACAGTTTGTATGGCCGTGAAATCGAATCAAAATACTTTTTTACCATGAAAATTATGTATATACATTGGTGTACAGTATTTAAGAAAATACAATATTGATAGTGATGCCGTATAAACCCTAAACAAATGATAATGATGGGAAGTTATAATAGTTTTGAAAGGAATTGTTCGCGTTGAATCATTTTTATATTATTAATGAAGGGAAGTTATAAACCCTAAACAAATGACAATTACATCTTAATGAAGCATTTATTTTTTAATCTTGGAATTGTTTGTATCGAAGGGATTTCGTGAATTCTCCTTAGGGCCCGTTTGGATGTTGGTATTGAAGGCCGAATTGGGAATTGGCATTGACTCCACCGAATACCACTTGTTTGGATGTCCCTGCATTGGAATTGGAAACTTAATCCAATACCGAGGCGGTATTCACCGCATGCAAACAACCTCTCCCACGATTCAGACCTCCCCACCTCGAATTGCTTGGCATTCGTTCTCCCCGCCTGCGTCGCGTCTCTCTCTCTCACCTCTCATCCTTCCTCTTCATGCGCCGCCTTCCACCAGGGCCGACGCCCCTCCACGCAAGACGCCGCCCTCCACCGTAGGGGCCGACCTCCCCTCGCCCTCCACCCGGGCCGACCCTCCCCATGGCCGGCGGGGTCAAGGTTCCCCCCATGGCCGGTCGGGTCGAAGCTCCCCATGGCCGACACGGTCAAGGTTCCCCATGGCGGGGGTCGAGGCTCCCCATGGCCGGCGGGGTCAAGCTCCCCCATGGCCGGGGGGTCGGCTCCCCTATGGCCGGCGGGGTCGGCGCCCTCCATGGCCGGCGGAGTTGCGCCTTCCATGGCGGTGGGGTCGAGGCTCCCCTCCATGGCGGCGGGGTCGGAGCTCCTCCAGGGGCCGCCGAGGGTCGAAGCTCCCCCATGGTCGCGGGTCGAAGCGCCCTCCATGGCCGGCCTGAGTCGAGCTTCCTCCATGGTGGGGTCGAGCTCCCTCCATGGACGGGGGGGTCGAAGCTCCTCGAGGCGCCCGGCGAGGTCGAGCTCATGCCATGGCCTGCCGGGTCAAGCTTCGCCTCCGCCATCCGGGTGGGGATCGGGGAAGAAGATCAATTTCTACATGTGTACATCCAAACGTAAATTGGCATTCGATGTGTCTCTCGATTCCGGATACAAAATTCATCAACAACCAAACAATAGAATTGGTATTTTGTTCATTTCCAATACTGCTCGATTTGGTATTGAAGTTTCAATTCAATTCAGGGTCTCCAATACATACATCCAAACATGCCCTTACACATGTTTGGCAAGGCTTGTAGAGCAAGGCGACGTTTTTCCGTCCCGGCAAGACACCTTTTTGGCTTCCCCATCCATCCTTTTCGCACATGTCTCGACTCTCGACGGCCGTCTAGAAACGCCAGAAACACCATCGCCCATCCCAGCCGCAGATCCGCCCGCGCGGCGCATCCAACGGCCGGCAAGGCGCGGTGTTGGCGTCCCCAGGGCCCCACCACCCGCCGCCTGTGTGCCCCACGAGCGGAAACCACGGCTGCGTTCCATTCCAGGTGTAGGCAGGAGTCTGGTTTCGGTCGCCACGCCGGCCGTGGTTTGCTCGTCACGAAGGTGGGAGGTGGCGAAACCGCACCAGCCTCCTCCTGCTTTTAGAGCCAGGCTTTCCTCCTATATATACACAGGGTTCTCCCCTCCTGGCTCCTCACGGATTCGATTCGAGTCGATTTGCGTTGAGTTGATTGGATTTGGTTTGGTTTCGTCGGTCGGTGGTGGTGTGGTGACGTTCTTGGAGCTTCTGGATTTGGGATTTCCGACAGAGGCAATGGCGACGGCGGGGAAGGTGATCAAGTGCAGAGGTCCGTGCTTGCTCCTCTGTCTTTATCTCTCGATCTGTCAAATTCCCTGTCTCTTGCAATTCCACTGAAGAAGACTGGGTGGGGATGGGATGGGATGTTGTTGCCCTTTTTTTTTTTTTTGATGAACAGTGACGTTTATCTTGATATCTTGTTGTGCTGCTTCTTTTCTTGTATGTCCTCTTCTTATTTTACCCCATATGAATTGAATGCTACGATTTTTCTGTTTTAAAGTCAGATTGGTAGTAGTTCGTCGTGATACTGTTTAACCCTGTTCTATGAATGCTGCTGCAACTTGCAATGAGCTAAATTTTCTTGCTAGATAGATTATTATCCAACCAAACTGACCGTGTGCTTTTCCGCTGGTGATTTTCTTGGACCCCTGCAGCGGCGGTGGCATGGGAGGCCAGCAAGCCGCTGTCGATCGAGGAGGTGGAGGTGGCGCCACCGCAGGCCATGGAGGTGCGCGTCAAGATCCTCTTCACCTCGCTCTGCCACACTGACGTCTACTTCTGGGAGGCCAAGGTATCCATCCACTCACGTCATCCTACTCCGATCTTTGTCAGTGCTACCATATGCTTGATGCAGCAACCAACACCCAGCTGACTCACGCCTTGTTGATCTTTCTCAGGGGCCAGACACCCGTGTTCCCTCGGATCTTTGGTCATGAGGCTGGAGGGTACGTTATCTTCCCTGATCCACTTCATTTTCTTACAATCTATATGCATGGCTGTTTAAGTTGAGTTTATGGTGTCCTGCTTGTGTTTGTAGTCAACGTTGTTGTTGTGGCCCTTGTTTATTGACACATTAGATGCAGAGTAAGCTGTTATGTTGCCTGGACCCTGGAACATGTGCATAGTGTAATGAAAAACAGTTTGTGTTGGACATATTGTCCCAATGATTGAATATTATTGTCTGAGTGGAATCAGATGTTTTTGACCTCCTGGAAGTAGACTTTCATAGATTTGATATTTCAGCAGTGATTTAGTTTAGTCTTCAGTAAAGACAGAGACATTTGTTTGACCTTTTCCATCATTAAGTCTTTTCTTGAAGTATACTAATGTGTAATCTTTTTGGATCCGAGTCAAACTCCTGAAATTTCTTCATGTTGCAGCATTGTGGAAAGTGTTGGAGAGGGTGTGACTGACCTTGCCCCTGGTGACCATGTCCTCCCGGTATTCACTGGGGAGTGCAAGGAGTGTGCCCACTGCAAGTCGGCAGAGAGCAACATGTGTGATCTGCTCAGGATCAACACTGATCGGGGTGTGATGATTGGTGATGGCAAATCGCGGTTTTCCATCAATGGGAAGCCTATCTACCATTTCGTTGGGACTTCCACCTTCAGTGAGTACACTGTCATGCATGTTGGTTGTGTTGCAAAGATCAACCCTGAGGCTCCCTTGGACAAAGTTTGTGTTCTTAGCTGTGGTATTTCTACTGGTAAGTTGATTTTGAACATTTGGGTATGCATTAGATATCTGATGATGCTGGATGGCTTACCAAATTTCTTTCTGAAGGTCTTGGTGCATCAATCAATGTTGCTAAACCGCCAAAGGGTTCGACAGTTGCTATCTTTGGTCTAGGAGCTGTTGGCCTTGCTGTAAGTATTGAATTGTTTTTTCTGCTATCCTAAGCCCTTTCAACTCTAATTTTTGTTGGCGTTGCATCTGATTACCGTGCATATTTGCCTGAGTAGGCTGCAGAAGGTGCAAGGATTGCTGGAGCATCAAGGATCATTGGTGTTGATCTGAATGCCAATAGATTCGAAGAAGGTATCCCTTTGATTGAACTGAATCCTCATTTTATCGTGTTAGTTTTGATAATTCTGTAAGCTCATCTGTTTTCCCATTTTCAGCTAAGAAATTTGGTTGCACTGAATTTGTGAACCCAAAAGACCACAGCAAGCCAGTGCAGGAGGTCTGTTTCTTTACCTTAGCCAAAAGCCAACCAGTAACACCATATGCAGAACTTGACCATAAAAATATGCAATTTCCTGATGCTTTAGGTACTTGCTGAGATGACCAATGGAGGGGTTGACCGTAGTGTGGAGTGCACTGGTAACATCAACGCTATGATCCAGGCATTTGAATGTGTTCATGATGTAAGGCCTGAATAAACATTGTCTTTTCGTGCTATCGTTTGCAGTCTCTGTTCTGTTTAGACTGAATTTTAACAGCTGTGCTCTAAATCCAGGGGTGGGGTGTTGCTGTGCTGGTGGGCGTGCCACACAAGGACGCTGAATTCAAGACGCACCCAATGAACTTCCTGAACGAGAGGACCCTGAAGGGAACCTTCTTCGGCAACTACAAGCCACGCACTGACCTGCCCAATGTGGTTGAGCTGTACATGAAGAAGGTAAATTCGATCAGAATGCTATCTCTTGCCTTGTTACTTGGGCTTGGCTGAAATTGCTATGCCCCCAAATGTCGGCTTGCCCATGCTAAAACTCTGCCTGTTTGCACACACAGGAGCTGGAGGTGGAGAAGTTCATCACGCACAGCGTGCCGTTCGCGGAGATCAACAAGGCATTCGACCTGATGGCCAAGGGAGAGGGCATCCGCTGCATCATTCGCATGGAGAACTAGATTGCTCTTTCTGGTTGTCTGGTGGTCTGGGTTGGGTGAATAAAGGGGGCAGTGTCCTCAGTTGGATGTGGAGCCACGCTTGTGTGTATCACGCCCAGTTTGGCCTTATCAATCAGTAGAGTAGCTTCCAGTGTCTGTAATTATCTATCTATGGGCATATCAGAGTCTCGCGAACTTGCTCGGCGTAATGAATATGTTTTGGTACCACTATGAGTATCATTCAGTCCAACTTGTTCTTGTTCACCATTTGGCACTTGCTCTGATGCTTTGGTTGTGTTTGATGCAGCCTGTGTGCAAATCCATAGAATTTTGTCTGGATTCCGGTGGAAGTATGCTCCTTTGACCATTGTATCGAGTTTTATTATTATTATTATTATTATTATTATTATTATTATTATTATTATTATTTTCAGTTAGTGAACGGCGGCAGACAATAGGCAAAATCTCTTTAGAGCTTTTCAGGACCTGTCTGGGGTTGTTTGTCTCCTTGTGTACATCGATCTCTTACAGTTGGCAAATTGGTTGATAAATGCAAGGTTATGTAACAAAAGTAGTAGTACTACGCTGTAGAATCTGCAATTTGGGCAGGCTGAAAGTTGCACTTTTGGTCGAAGTACATGTTGTGCATCAAGAATTATAAATCATCGCCACATGTCTCAATATTCAGAAATGGAACCCCAGCACTGATGAGTTAGCAGAAGCAGTGAAGAACGCATTCCGCCTTCCGTTCTGAATAGAGCAGATTATAATATTTTGCTGAAAATGATGCTGGCAAATTGAGTGATTTTTACTATGTATATATCTCGATGGATGGATGACACACGAGATCGCAAATAATTACAAAATTCCAAAAGAACCAAGACGTACGAGTAATCAACCAATCATCATTCAATGGAGGAATTCAGAGCAAGCCAGGGCGAGAGTGGAAGGGGAACTGATGCACAACGATCGGGGCAGCCTTGTCATCATCCCGCCTCTTCCTCCTCTCCTTGTCCTTGCCCCCTGCTGATGCTCCCTGCTCGCCTCCGTTGTTCACCTTCTGCTGCCGCTGCTGCTTAGCCTCTGGATCAGCTCCCGATTGCTTACCGACGGCAGCAGGCCGCACGACGGCGACGGCGGCAGCGCCGCAGCATCCTCCCAAGACGCCCAGCACCATGGTTGCTGTCCGACAGAGCTTTGGAGCGAGCAACAACTCTTGATGCGAAGGCTATTGCGTTCGAGCTCTGAGTGCGCAGCTGTATTTATAGTGTCGTTGCTGATGAATTGCTTGTTAAGCCGGAGCTGCATTTGGTGCAGGGAGGATCGCTTGAATGAAGCTTGGTCCGTCCACAGTCAGGTGAAGGAACGAGTCTCTTGGCTTCTTGCTCCATGAGCTGGTGGATGATGCTGATTGCTGACGCTGCCTTGGCTGCCAAGGTTTCTACTCGTGCTTTGACTCCTCGGCCACTCTGGGCACGAAAAAACCGAAGAACCGAACCGAACCATGAAAAACCGAAAACCAAAACCGAAAAAACCGAAACCGAAAAAAATCGGTTCCTGTTCGGGTTTTGGTTTTGGGAACCGAAAAACCGAGGTAAATTCGGTATTATACCGAAAGAACCGAATTTTAAGCCCAAAGGCGGCGCCCCACGTAAAGGCCCACCATCCTCAACCTCAAACCCTAGCCCAACAGCGAACAAAGAAAAGAAGCGACCCGACACCGACGCGCTCCCGCCTCCCACGCACAACGCCTCCTGTCCCCCGCTAAGTCGCAAGCTCGCCTCCTCGCCGCGCCCCCGCCTCGGAAGCCAGCCCTCGCGCCCGCGAAGCACCCTACCAGCGACCCACAAGCCGCGCGCCGCCCTCTCCCGACCCGACTTCGCGCATACTGCCGCCCGGCACGCGGCCCCCCGTCCTCTTCGTCCCGACGCGCTCCTTCTCTGCCCTCTCCGTCCGGCCATCCCGTCCCCTGGTCGGGCCCGTCCCTCTCCGTCCCCGACGCAGCGACGCCCGTCGCCCCCATCTGCGTCCGGCCGCCCCCGCACGACGCCCTCGCTCCACCCTCGCCCCTCGCCACCGGCCCGCCCCTCGCGCCCGCGCGCCACCGCCTCGCCGCGGGCGCCACGCCGCTCCGCCTCAAGCACGACCCGCAGGCCGGTCTCCACGCGGCCGCGCCAGCGCCCGACGGCGAGGACGCCACACGGTGAAGCGGCAAAGAAAGCCATTTCTCCTTTGTTTTGTTGGTTCGGTTCTTTCGGTATTTACCAAACCGAACCGAAAGAACCGATACCGAAATTGCTCGGTATCGAAGATTTCTAAGAACCGATCGGTTCCGACTTGGTCGAGAACCGAATTAGTGCGAAGTACCGAATTACCGAACCGATCGGTTCGGTAATACCAACGCCCGCCAGTGACTCCTCGGTAGATGCTCGGCCGGCGGCGTCCACAGTCAAACCGACGTGGGCTCTACTAAAATAGTTTATCGATCGAGTGGTGTGCCGGAAATAAACAAGAGTGAGGAACTTTGTCGTGTCGTGGGCCCTGCTTTTTTAAATAGCGGGCTAAGCCATTTAGCGGCGACCTCCCTAAAAGGCTATTTAGCGCTATAGCGAAGCTATGATAGCGGGCTAAGCCATTTAGCGGCTAAGCAAAAAATATGCCAAACATTATATAATTTTATACACATAATAAAGATAAAAACATAGATAGTTCAAAGTCTTACTAATACATTACATCAAAGTAGTTTGTAGTTCATACATGATACATCAAACATCATCACATCACATCACATAGAGAAATACATGAGTTCTAATACCTTGAGATGAGATTTGGACACGCCAATCAATTTGAACCAACGGAAATCAGCCCAATATCTTATAGCGCTAAATGAGTTGTAGTTTAGCGTTTTTAGCGTGCTATTAGCGACTAATAGCGGCAAATAGCGTTTAGCGCTAAAATGGCAATAGCTTAGCGTTACCCCGCCTCGAACGCTATTTAGCGCTATATTGCGTCCGCTATATAGGCTATTTAAAACAGTGGGTCGTGGGAGAGGAGATGACAATGGGCCTGTTTGGATCAAGGGCTAGAGCTAGTTTGGGCTAGATTATGCTCAACTAGCTCAAAAGTAGCCAAATAGGAGGGCTAAAGCTAGTTTTTTTTAACTAGCCCACCCAAAAAAAACTATCCCCTCAAAAGGACGATTATTTGGGCTAGTTTCCATGGGATCTTCCATGGGATCCACACAAATGGTAACTAATCCACTCTAACTCACCGCATGGGATCCCTGTGTGCGCGTGTTTCTCTTCCCTGGGGCCGATGCTGCCGCAGGACAGTACCACACGTAAAGATGTGCCTCCGACTCTGAGTACACAACAGTTCCGAACCAAAACCAAAGCAAAATAATGGCTGCCTGATCTGACATGTGTTGCCACAGCAAGAAAGGCCCAGCATCTTTTTTAACGTCTGATACAATACTGCACTACCGGTTCACCCTTAACAATATTAAAAAAACATGTTTGGACATATGGCAACTCATCATTAGATTTCGTTTTTAGTGTACTTGTATAATGTTACAGTGACACAATTTATTTATGTCATTTGTGAGTGGAAGGAGGCCACACCAGCTCCACACCAGACGCTGCCACACCAAATCCGGATAGAGATATGGTTAAATGAGTCAAATGATTAGATAACTATATTTATTGTTAAACAAATTCTCAGATCCAAACACGTTTTGGATTTAGCAGAGCTAGTTTAGGCGCTGGTTTAGGAACTAGCTCTAGCTCTAGCCGAGCTAAAAAGGATCCAAAACAGGGCCAATGTGGAGGACGGCACTGTCAGGTGAAAACGACTACTCGTGCGGTGGGTTCGTTAACCTGCCAACTGTGTGCCACGTGTATACTGTACTTTGTTTTGGTTTAGGCTAGCCGCATGTCGTACATTAAATCCCTCCTTTAAGAGAAATATTCTCCTTCAAAAGAAATATTCCGTTCCAGTCACTCCTCTATGTACAGTTTCTCTGCATCCATCCATACTTTATCACATCCTTTATATTAGTTGGCCCCACTTGTCATTCAAAGAAAGGTTTAAGAAAATTTTTCCGCGCCCTTTTTTGGGAACAGAAGCCAAGCACCGCGACACCGTGCTGCGCTGAAAGCGCTTCGGCCATCACGCCGCCCTCGCCATGAAGCAAGGAACGCCGCCCGCGCGCCGCCAGCGCTTCGGCCGTCGCCCTCGCCCCTCGCCATGAAGCAAGGAACGCCGCGCCGTCTCTTCCCAGCGAAGCACGCCACCGGCTCCCGGCCGCACCGAAGACCCCGCCGGCGCCCAAAGCGTCGGCAGAGGAATAATGAATCATGATCACCGATCGAGTAGTTGTCGAGTCGAGCCACGGGCGCCGGAGTGCTCAGCCATGGTCGCGAGGGGTTGCCGTGCGCGCCGTTTTCGGGTCTCCGCCTCTCCGCGGCGGCCGACGAAGCGGCTCGGTGACTCCGTGTCTCCACGATGGACTACTGGACTCGCAATAACTCTTAATCTTCGACCACAATTAGCACTATTCAGCTTCACATGTAAATGACTAGCAAGTCACAACTCTTAGTCTTCGACTGCAATTAGCACTATTCAGCTTCACATGTAAAGCTTTTTTTTTAAAAAAACAACTTCATAATCAACTCTTTAGGTGAGTTGAGTTTTTTTTTTTAAAAAAAAAATATTTAGTAAAATAGCTTCACCAATAGCTTTAGGCATGAATATGAAAGTATGATGAGCTACTTTTCAGCTTTATCACAACTCATGCCTTTGTGAGAGGGAGAAAAACAACTTTTCACTCGTGAACTTGGGTTTGAAAATGAGTATTTGACAATAAAAACGACTCACAACTACCCATGAAGTTATTATGAGCTATACCAAACAGGCCCTTTGGCTACTGGGCTCTCATGTACGTATGACATATCCGCGTGGGGAAGCAAGTTTGGGAGTGAGGCTACTCGTCAAACCCACGTGGGCTCTACGGCTCGCTTGGATAACGAAAATACCTCTGGTATAGCCTCCTGTCCGCGGAACGAGATACACCTTGCAAATTTGTTTCCCGTCCATCCCTGGTACCCGTTTGGGAGTGAGGCCGGTCAGAAAATACGCGAGCGTGGAAAACCCACGGTACCCTCTATCAGTTCAATAGGACGGGAAAGAAAGAGAATCTTTTACATATGAGCCATTATGCAAGTTGCCTCCAACCCTCAAGCCAATAAAATTGTACACCCATAAGGACAAGTTCAACTCCATTTTACCCTGCAAGCCATTATGTCCCTGTTCTGTTTGTGTTTTGCCGTTTCCTTGCTCTTACATGTGAGCCCCAGCACTTTTAGTTGCCATTTTGCCCTCACGTGTTCTCCTCCTCGCAGTCTCCTGTGCTCACGGTCTCACCTTATCCACAGCGTCGCGGCCGCCGCAGCAACCCACCGGGCGAGACGCCGCGGGGCGGGGGGGCTCCCTGGGTCGCCGGCGGTGGCGGTTGAGTACCAGGCCTCGGCAAGGTCCACCACGGCACCCTGAGACAGCCCGCCGAGCTCTGCAAGCACCACCGCAAGCTCTGGAAGATAGAGCACGTCCGCCATGGCCACCGTCCGCATCTTTCAAAAATTTGACACAAGTGATTCGTTCTCGTTTGATTCCTTATAGCAATGAGTCATTAAGGTCGATAGCTAGCTCTTGGAAGCAATCCCATCGAGAACGATCAAGTATAGGGGCCGTATTGGCTGATCTCATCGCAGCTGTCCGACATCGCCGCGAAGCCGAGAACTATCGCTCTGCTGGGAGCCTGGGACTGCCTGCTCGCTCTTCTTCCGGGGCCACCCACGCGCCGCGGCCGCTGCGCTGACCGCGTTCCAGTTGCTCCCTGTTCGACACGGCGCTGGCCGCGCTCCAGTTGCTCTCCGCCTCGCTGTTCGCCGCCGCGCTCCCGCCTCCCCGCCCGTTCGACGCGGTGCTGGCCGCGCTCCAGTCGCGAGAACACCGCGCGCTCGCCGTCCTGGGCCTCGCCACCATGGCGCTCCGTGCGCTTGCCGCCAACCCCGCCGCCGTGCTCTCTGCCTACCCGTTCGACGCGGCTGTTGCGAGACCTGCACGCATGCGGCCGTCCGCCACGAGCAGAGGAGCTCCGCTGCCGTCGTTTCCGGCCGCCATTGTCGCCGCCAAGGGCGAGCTCGCTACCGCATTTTCCTTTCACCTTTCTCGTGCTTTTCCTCGCGTTTCTCGCTCGCCTAATCGTGCTCTATCTCCTGCTATGATGAATCTACGCGCCGTGCCTCCGTTTGGTCGGAACACCGCCGCACCGCCGTGCTCCTCCTGCGCCGCTGCGCGTCGGGTCGCCGTGGCCAGGCTTGCTCCGGCCCTCTCCGCCCTTCCTCGCGCGTGCTTCGTGTGCGCCTTGTGTCCCTGATGGTAATCCCACAGCCACTCGCGCCGCCCCGACCCTCAGTTCGCCGGAATGCCGCCGCTCCGCCGCGAACGCAAGACCGCCGTCGCCATGCACGCCGCGGCCCCGCTTCCATCTCTAATCCGAGCCACACACTGTTGCCATGCCGTAGTGAAGCCCGTGCGCACCTTCCCTAGTCGCGCCGCCGCACAGCACCACCGCTCGCTGCAGCGCTCGGACGATTGGATAGGAACATTGAAAAAAAAAAAAAAATAAAATAAAGACAATGATGGAAGGATGGATGTGTGACCTACATGTCATGAGGGTGTTTTGGACTTTTTCCATGTGAGTTTGACACCGTGAGCTACAGATGTTTTGGACTTCCATCTTCGTTTCAATTTTTTGAATTTTTTTTCGTGATGACGCCTAAGCGCATATTTCATTAAGCGAGAAAAGAGTTATGTTATGAGACAGACGAGGCGGTAGTCGCAAGACTACCGAACCTCGGAAACCAAGAGACACGAGATTGTGATTACATAAAGACTAGCGGCGACAAAAGGGGTGGCACGCTTGCTCACTCCATCCCATCCCCCGACCGGCCGTGTTCGGGTTCAAGGCTCTTGGGTTGAACTCCCCATTGAGCGGGACACCGAGGACATTTTGCTTCTGAATGACATATCCCCCATTTAACGCTTGTATGAGCGTGCCTCAACGTCGGCATTAGGGGCGTCCTCCCGCACCCGCATTCCTAGCTTCTTGAGTAGCACATTCTGTGCTTGCCGCGTCGCGTTAGGCGCTCGCGGCTGGGCCGCAATGCGCCCGCTCCTCCGCAACGTCTCGAATGGAGGCGGTGTACGAGGGCGTCGCGCCTTGGGTCCATCGGGAAGAAGCGGGGTTTGGAAGGGAGGCACACCCGAGACTCGATTTGTTCCGAACCGAGTGACCTCCATCGGAACCCCCGCGGCGACATCGCCACGAGGGCGCCGGAGGAGTCGGCGCGCCTGCCTGGGGGTGCCGGTGGCGAAGAGGCGTCTGCCTCCACCATGGCGGCATCCGCCGTTGTCGTCGGGGCCACAACAGGTGTACCAACAGGCAGAGAGTCGAACGCGGTGCCATTGCATCCCCATCATCCGCCTCCGGGGGCCCGGTAGCGGGGACATCCGGACCGTGGGAGCAAGGCGCCTAACATCGCCACCCTCCCCGGACGCCTCAGATCCGGCGAGCCGGGTCATCGTGGCGGTGGTGACGGCTCCGACAGCGCCGGTCGGGCCCGCCGAGGGGTGGCGACGGAGTAGGAAAGCGTGCGGCAAGGAGGCGGCGAGCTCATCTAGCATCGGGTCGGCCCGGCGTAAGGCTCCATGCCCTCGCGCAAAGGCGGCGGATCGGAGGCGATGGCAAAGCCGGACCTTGAGGTGCTGAACTCTTGTGGCCGCTTTGCCCGACGCGCCGCCGCCGTCGGCGGTGTGAGCCCGACGCCCGGCGGCCGCCCTCCACAGGCCCTCGTACGTCTCGACCGAGACAACGGGCCGACGCGATGTGGGGGGGGACCGCTGGCGCCACCGTGACGGTCGAAGGAGCCGGACACACGATCTGCCCGACGACGATAGAGGTCGTCAGCGACCGAGTGCGGCGGTCGCATGGCCATCACCGCCTTGGTGGCGAGAGAGGGTTGCGCGAGCACGCCGTGCGAGCCGCTGAAAAAGCGCCCGCGACGGCGACGGAGACGGCCCGCAACTCCTTGCTCGGTGCGCGCCCGTCTTGAGGCGAAAGAAGGCAGCGTGGCGGAGAAGTGCACCGAGCGGCGATGTGGCCTTTCGCCAGGCGGTTGAAACATAACCCGACGAGTGTAACGGCGACCGACCGCCGGCGAGGGTGACGCGAGGCACGGCGGCGCCACGCCGCCGGTTCACAACAAGCGTGAAACCGTCGGCATCTAGCGGAGATGCCCCAACTCGCGGGCGAGGCGTTGCCCCGGGGCACCCTCGCCTCGAGGCGAGGGGACCAAGGCGGCGATGTGCGGACATGCGGGCGTCCCCCGCCCCATTGGGTGGGCACCCATCACGCCATCACCGCAAGGGTCGGCGCCCCTCACCCCACCCGTGGCCGCCCCGGCTCTTCTCTGGCAGCCATTGCCGGCGGCTGCGTGTGCGTGCGACCTCCAACGGCCCCGGACGGAGGGCGGCGGCGTCGGCTCCGGGGGATGCGGCGCGGGACCGGGTCGGCGGAGAGGCGCGCGGCCAGAGACGTGGAAGTAGCGCACCTCGCCCTCCTCGTCGTCGGAGCTCCCATCGGGGTACGCCCGGCGCCCGCCTTGGAGCGGCCCAACGACCTCCCACCGAGGATGGAAGGGGCCGCGTGGGGGAGAGGGGCGGCGGCCGCGGGAAGGGCCGTCCGTCGGCCGCAACGCGGATGGCGACGGTGGCGGCACGTGGGCGTAGCGCGCACGGCGCCGGGAAGGACGGTAGAGGACCTCGGGGACGACGGGACGGGAAAACCGGTCAGACGGATGGCCCAAAGGAGACCGGCACATCCACCGGCGCACCGGCACAACGGCGGGGGTCTGTTCGGGCCGGGCTCGGACCCCGGCCTTGACGCTCGCGGCGCCAGGGCCGCGGATCCCACGACGGGGGGGTGGAGCAGCCGGATCGGCCGCCGCGGCGCGGATCCGCCCTGCGGCGGTGGGGGAGGAGCGGGAGTCGCCGCCGGCGGGCAGGGCGGCGTCCTCGCGCGGGCCGGCCACAGCGGCAGGGCCGAGGATAAGGAGGGGGCCGGAGAACGGGAGGAGGAGAGGAGGCGGGGGAGGTGGAGGCAGGGGCAGGAGCGGGCGCCGGGGGCGGTGAGGCCACCGGCGCCCGGCGCGCGGTGTGGCAGTCGCCTCCGCCAGGAGAGCAACGGTCGGGAGCCGAGTGGAAAATCGCATATTGTTCTTGTTCATTCCCATTTTTGAATTGCATATTTTTTGAATTGACAAACTTGTTTCTTTTCCGTATGTCTATATAGGGCCCCAGCCGGTATGCATGTCATGTCGTCAGGTCGTGTTTCTAGGGTTAACACCATATCGAGCGACACGAGACTCAACCGTAGTGCCGTGCCGGTCCATCGTCGGCGGCGATGTTTCTCGTAGATTGGTTCTACGACTTGTTTGTGTCCCTGGGGCTGTGGCAGAAGGAGGCCAAGATCCTCTTCCTCGGCCTCGACAACTCCGGCAAGACCACGCTGCTCCACATGCTCAAGGACGAGGTACATATTCTGCCTCCTGTTCTTGGTTTGACGATTCTCGTGCCGGCCGGGAGATTGAATGGTGTTCGTGTTCATGTGCATATGTATGCAGCGGTTGAGTCAGCACGCGCCGACGCAGCATCCGACGTCGGAGGAGCTGAGTATCGGGCAGATCAGGTTCAAGGCGTTCGACCTCGGCGGCCACCGGATCGCGCGCCGTGTCTGGAAGGACTACTACGCCAAGGTCGACGCGGTGGTGTACATGGTGGACGCCGCCGACGGCACCCGTTTCGGTGAGTCGAAGGTGGAGCTAGACGCGCTGCTGTCGGACGACGCGCTGGCAGGCGTGCCGTTCCTCGTGCTGGGGAACAAGATTGACATCCCGCAGGCGGTACCTGAGCACGCTCTTGCCTACTACCTCGGACTCGCCGGCTGCACCACCGGCAAGGGCACCGTGGACCTCGCCGGCACCGGCGTGCGGCCTGTCGAGATCTTCATGTGCAGCGTTGTTCGGAAGATGGGCTACGGGGAAGGGTTCAAGTGGATGTCGCAGTACATCCAGTAGGCCGCCTTGTCCTCGGTATAGCTGGGGGCAGCGGTGAGGACGTGCGTGTTATCCCAATATCTAACCCACCGTACCGTTGTGTTTCTATTTAGTTGCATCCTTTGTTGCTTCATCTCTTTTGAGCTGTTGCTCTATTGTAAGGCCTAATCTGATTTAATATAGTCGGCTGCTTGAGTTATTTTGTTTTTGCAAAGTTTGGTTGGAAATTCACAAACCGTATTGGCATTTAGAGTTGTCTTTTTGGCTTCGAGCTCGCTGGTTGATCTGAGCTGAACTCTTTTCCAGGTCGGCTGTGTTTTCCTTATGGCATTTTATTTTATCGTGATGCTCAGTTGTATACTACTCCCAAATAATAGAGGATGGAACTTTGTCCCTTATCTAAAATATTAGGGGCTTCTCCAGTGACATTTCTAAAGCGACTCAAGGGAACATTTTAATTGCCTTGAGTCGATAGAGAGTCCATTGGAGCAAAGCAATGGAGTGTGTCAGAAGCCGACTACGAAACAGGAGCCGACTCATACCAATTTAATTAGTACTAGTTCATCAACCCGTGGCACTCACGGGTTTGAATCTAGACACTAATTGATAAAAATTACTTACAATTTTTTTTTTTTCGTCACCAATGTTCTAAAACAATAACTATAATACGTATTGTATGGGCATTATTCAGTTCTGATATTCAATGAATTATTGATTTTTATGTACTTTTGATCCATATCCATCAGTTTTTTCCTTTACACAATACTCCCATTTATCTCCAATATATATTTAGTTGAAACATTTGTTTAACTATGATGGTTTAGCTCTGCAGTCTATATTTTGAGGATAACATCGACTATATTTTACGTGATAACAATCTAAATTTAATGGAAAAATATTTTTAGTCTTTTGTAAGAATTTTAGGTTTATCGCAGTTTCATGAGTAAAAGTTTCTAGGATTAATATTTTTTCTAGCATGGTATGTGTCTAGTTGAAACATAGTCGTAAAGTATAGAAAATCTTATCATTTTTTGTGATATAAAAAAATCTATGTTTTAATGTTTAGCCTTTGATCGTGTGTTAATTTGAAATTGCAATGCTTATTATTTTCTGAAACTAATATTTTAGGTCTTAGGCTACCCATAGTTCGCATAAATAGTTGTTTCAATATGCACCATGGCATCCAAGATGTGGAATTTATTATATTGTATTAATATTATTTTATCAAACAAATTTTCCTTGAAATTAAACTACTAATATTTATATGATATTATGTTCCCATCAAATTGTTTAAACTTTTTTCAAGTCAAGGACATGCAAAATTTTGTTATCATGAGTATTAGTATAACATAAAGTGAAGAGTGTAAGTGCCATTACTATATGATTTGCTAAAGATATTTTTTCATGCTCGATAAGCTTATAAGTAAATATTTATCCTAATATAAGAATGTTTCCTTGGTCTATGTAGTGGAACATACGTCGTGCATAGTTTTAACTTACTATTGAGAAAAAGTGTGTATTTCAAATAGCTTTGTGCGTATATTGTACTTGTGGATGTTGAATTATCTTTCTCATAATAGCATTTACATCTAGACTTGAGAGTTTTGTTAATTCATTTGTAACGGTTGAAATAGAAAGTTTAGGTATATACATATATGTTACATTACATTATCTTTTTAATGCTAGGTATGGTTAATTTGAATACAAACCTAAGGGGGTGTCACTGAGACCGGATCGATTGGGCGGTTGTGACTCGTCGGCGGCGACCTTCGGGCGGCGGCGATGGCGTAGGCGGCGGTGTGGGCGGCAGCTCCGGCCTTGGGGGGTCGGTTGAGGGGAGCGGCAAAGTGGTAGGGGAGGATGGCGGCGGCGGGCGGCACCCGGCAGGGGGTGGGGGCGGCGGTGAGAGACAGAGAGAGGCACAAGATTATTTTCTTTATTGCTTGTTCCCCCAAGAGATTATGCACCCTTTACTTATATAGCCCTCCTAGTGGGACTTGTAATCCAAGCAATCTCTCGAAAAGGTTTCCTCATATGACTAGAATTCCTTTTACAAGCAATCTTATTTATTTCCTAATAAGGGTTTTTCTTATAGAGTTGGAATATCCCTTTGCACACCAAAAAGTCCTAAGATAATCCTATTGTAATGACGAGACGAAGACGGAAACGATGATGACGTGGAGGTGGCGGCGGCGGCGGCGGCGCCGGCGCTCACGCCACACCCCCTCACGGGCCGGCCATCGCGGGATGGGCTGCCCTAGCCCGATCTTGATGGGCCCAAATCCGCACGTGACATCTCCCCCCCACCGTTTGACGAGGCGGCACGTGTTGGCACGAAGGCGATGCCGACGGTGACATCGCCACGCCGGGTCCGTAGGCGAGGATGAGGGGACCCGACTTGTCGTTGGCGTCGTTGCTGATCGTAGCGCCCATGTCGTCGAAGGAGAAGTCAAAGTGCGGGGCTGCCGAGGTAGATGCTGAACTTATAGCTCAGCGGTGGCTGCACGAAGGACCGATCCATCCATGCGCGCCTCATCACCAAGGTGCCGAGAATGCCGGACGCTCCGGTGCTGGTGCGCAGTTGGGGGTGCTGGAAGTAGTATGTGCACGACACGTGTACACGGGCATGGATGTGCTCGAGAACACATGTCGAGTAGAGGCGACCGGAGATGGGCGGGGCGAAGGAGGCGACCGTAGAGGAGGTCGCCGGCGGTCTTGACAAGCGGCCCAACCTCGAGCGCGCTGGACACCCACGCATCGATGCCGACGCCGCCGATGCCGAGGAACTCCTGGCCGTTGTCGTCGAAGAGGAGCATCGTCACGTCGTCGAGTTTGACGTTCGGGCGCTCCATGAGCAGAAGCACGCTTGCTGGGAACGCCTGGTCTTCACGCGGACAAGTCGGGAGGTGGAAGCCCACTGCGATGCCATGTAGGGGAACACCACCTTCGAGAGGTGCTGGAGGAGCTCGGAAGCTGTTGGGATGTAGTAGAGGTGGAAGTACCTCACAATGCCGTTGCAGAGGTTCCACTCGGGACGAGCTCCTTGTTCGTCGAGGTACCCAGGTGTAACTCAGAGAGGAGGTCGCCTGATGTCTATTCGTCGATCTCCTCCATGGCAGCGGCCAAGCGTTGGTGGCCTAGTGCTCTCTTAGCCAGAGCAGCGTCGATGTCGGTGTCAGTGTCTTTGTCCTTGTGGTGGACGCCGACGTCCTCTGCTACCGGCGCTGGCAGCTCGTCGTCGTAGCAGCGTGCAAGGTCGATGGCCTCCTCCATCGAGCGTGGTTCGAACCACTTGAACACCGTGCGGGCGTGTCGTGTAGGGCCGACGAAGAGGCGGGACGTGGTGAAGCTTCGCTCTCGGGGTCCATGTGGGTCGCGATAGCTCTTGAAGGCGTCGATGTAGTCGTTCAGCCCGCCCTCCTGAGCAGGAGGCACGAACTCTCCGGTGGTGTCGGTGATGATGGGCGGTCTGAAGTCACGTCACAGGCAGTGGGTGAACACGTCCCACTCGACCAACGGCCTCCTCCGAGACAGTCTGTGGAACCAGACTTTAACAGGACCTGTCATATGGTAGGCAGCATACAGGGCATAGAACTCAGGATCGATGTCGTCCTTCAGCTCGAATAGCAGCTCCATCTTGTGAATCCAGAGGTCGGGGTTGTCGCTACCATCATACTCCGGGACGTCGAGGCGTGCGGCGTAGAGAGGGAGGGTCCCTCCCGTTGCCTGTGGGAGGGGCGTCGCCCGGCGGCGCTGGGGGGTAGGGGCACCGCGGGTGGCGCCATCATCACTATCGCCAATTCTTGCGTGGTTGCAGGTGTCGGTGGAGAGGAAGAAGCGGCCGGTGCCGCGGTGTTGTCGATGACGATGTCGCTGATGGCGGTGCGTCACCCCGAATGACGTTGCTACCCTCGCCCGGCTAGATGATAGCGGTGGGTCGGAGTCGCCGTCGATGGCGTTATCGGGGCGTGGAGTGGTGCGGGGTGGTAGCGCGGGGGTGCCCTTGGCGGTGGCGGCCGCCGTAGAGCTATCCTCGGCGTGGTCGTCGTGGTCGTGGAGCATAGAGGAGGTTGCTGAATCTTCGGGGCGGTGTAGATGTACTCCATGCGGCGAAGACGCGTCTCAATCTCGTCGAAGCGGCGACTGATCTTGGCGCAGTTGTCGTCGAGGAGCTCCTTCAACGCCTTGGTGAACTCGCGCATCTCGGAAGCCATCGGTGGTGGGAATTGTCCTAGTCTCCGGATACTAGTTGTCCTGCATGGATCGATTGGGTCGGTTGTGACACGTCGGCGGCGACCTCCGGCGCGGCGATGGCGCGGGCGGCGGCTCCGGCCTTGGGGGCCGGTTGAGGGGAGCGGCGACGTAGGGGGCGGGAGGGCGGTGTGGCGGTGCCGGCGCGGGGCGCGGGGGGGGGGGTGAGAGAGAGAGGCACAAGATTATTTTCTTTATTGCTTGTTCCCCTAAGAGATTATAGACCCCTTACTTATATAGCCCTCCTAGTGAGACTTGTAATCCAAGCAATATCACTAAAGGTTTCCTTGTATGACTGGAATTCCTTTTACAAGCAGTCTTATTTATTTCCTAATAAAGGTTTTTCTTATAGAGTTGGAATATCCCTTTGCACACAAAAAGTCCTAAGGTAATCCTATCGTAATGACGGGACGAAGATGGAAACGATGATGACATGGCGGTGGCGCCCCTCCCAGCGGGCGGCCATCGCCGGTTGAGCTGCCCCCACACCCCACCCCACCCGGGCCGGCCATCGCCGGTTGAGCTACCCTAGCCAAATCCCGACGGGCCCAAATCTAGCACGTGAGAGGGGTTTGAGTTTTTCCATATGGATCATTGTCCCTAATATTTGATGTCATTAACATGCTAGATGTTTCTAATGGCACGAGTTTGTGCGAGACTCGCTAGATGTTTCGATTAATGTTAGAATATCTAGTATTATTATTAGTTTTTCTAACACATCCGGTGAGAATTAATGTAGAGGCTCGGTTGAAGCCTCTAATTAGTAATAGTTACATAAAATTGATGCGCATAGAACATGGGGAGAGAAGGACTGATTAGCACTGTGCATCGGTGCATGTGTCCTACTTAAGAGAACACAAAACAATTTTTATTTAATTGATCCACAGGAAGAGTCGACCCATCACTAGAGATTATTACTAGAACTAGAATCGACTCACTATTGTAGCTTACGTGGTCTTCTCTCCACCTTGCGGATGGCTTTCGAGGGGAAAAAACACTTATATATAGCGGTCGCTTTCAACGGATGGTGCCATTTCCATCTTCCCCGGAAGTAAAGTTGGCCATTTGGCCCGCAGCCCGCAGCCGGTCCGAGGCCGGCAAAATGGCCCGATTGCACCCGCCCGGCCCGTGGCGTGGGGGCGGGCCATGGGCCGCCTCGGCCCGTGGCACGGTGCCGGCCGGCCGGCCGGCCCGCCCGCCGGCCCGTGGCGGCCCGGTGGGAAAAATTCCAAAGCAACGACCCATCATATTCGTGGAAATCCCAAGCAATTGTGGCCCAAACAACTAAAGACCCATGTAACCAAACGGAGAACGACCCATCATACTCCATGTCTCGTTTTTTTTTTTTTTGAGCACGCCCCGCCAGGTGGGCCGGCCGTGGTCCGGGCGGCCCGACCGCCCATGGCCCGGTAAAGTGGCCCCACGGACCGGGCCATGGGCCGAGGACGCCGGCCCTGCAGTGGAGGCACGCCCCGTGCGGCCCGTGGCCCGCAATGCGGCGGCGGCCCGACCCGCCCGTTGGACACCTATACCGGAAGCAAGGTTTTCGGGCTCTTTCCATCTAACCGATGGAGAAGTCCTGCAAATTCACGTGCCGATTTGACTCGACACCAGCAAGATCATATATATATATATGCAAACCAGATAACACACAAAAAGCTTGGCAACCAAGGCATAGCTGCTTGCAGAAAAGAAGAAGTCGATGTGTGTTTAGCACCCAAAATT
Organism: Hyparrhenia diplandra; assembly: GCA_015847255.1. Lineage (NCBI taxonomy): Eukaryota > Viridiplantae > Streptophyta > Magnoliopsida > Poales > Poaceae > Hyparrhenia > Hyparrhenia diplandra. The sequence goes on from JADLZK010003168.1 coordinate 595,448, forward strand.
TTGGCTAAAATTTTGGACGGATAGGACATGCATGTCACATCGTATTAATCAGTAGCACGTTTAGTTAGTCGGTGGTAAATATTATCCTACCATAACGTAACTAGGCTCAAAAAAGAATCGATCTCGAAAATCTACATCTAAAGCGTGTAATTATTTTATTTTTTTAGCTACATTTAAGTACTCGATACATGTGCCGGTATTTTGATGTGATGGAAATCTTTTTATAGTGAAATTTAGGAAGGAATTTTAGGCTCTAAACACATCGAACTTTGAAAAATTATTTCGATAAAGTACTACGTTCCCCCAAATTATTTTGATGAAGTCACTATTCTCACCTCCACGGCCACACTACCCAGTTCAACTGTACCGGAGTCCCCATGGGCGGGGCCCGCTGGTCATTGTCATGTCTTCTAGAACTTCAGATACTATCCCCACTCTTGAACGTTCTCGAACCTGTGTCATCCATTCCATAGTACACAAAACTTTAACCACCACAAAAAACCATACTCCGACAAATTAGCAACACAAGATTGATTGATTGATTATTAATGAAAATTGGACAAATTTCACTACTCGCCAAATGGCCGTAACCACAGCCACCACCACCACCACCAGTCCAGTCCGTCCTACTTATCATCGATCCATGCCGACAGAATGCAGTGCCCTCTGCTAGCCTACAAGTATTTCCATCCTTTCCTTTTCCTATATATAGTGATGTTTGATTCTCAGCTCCACAAATCCAACGACAGGCTTTGCATCCATTTATTTTTAAAAAGAGGAAGAACCTCTGCTTTTAAGAAAGCAAACGTTAGGTATTAGGCTTTGCATCCATCTATCCTTCACCATTATTACTCCCGGTAACTGATTTATAGATGGCGTCGGACAAGAGCAAGATCCTGGTGGTCGGCGGCACGGGTTCCCTGGGCAGGCACGTCGTGTTGGCGAGCGCGCGGCTGGGCCACCCCACCGTCGCGCTCGTGAGGGACACGGCCCCCGCCGACCCGGCCAAGGCGGCGCTGCTCAAGAGCTTCGAGGACGCCGGCGTGACACTCGTCAAGGGCGACCTGTACGACCAGGCCAGCCTGGTGAGCGCCGTGAAGGGCGCCGACGTGGTCATCTCCACGGTCGGGTCGCTCCAGCTCGCCGACCAGACCCGGCTCATCGACGCCATCAAAGGAGGCCGGCGGCGTCAAGAGGTTCTTCCCGTCGGAGTTCGGCCTGGACGTGGACCGGACGGGCATCGTGGAGCCGGCCAAGTCCATCCTCGACGGCAAGGTGGGCATCCGCCGCGCCACCGAGGCCGCGGGCATCCCCTACACATACGTGGTGGCGGGCTGGTTCGCCGGGTACGCGCTGCCCAACATCGGGCAGCTCCTGGCGCCCGGCCCGCCCACGGACAAGGCGGTGATCCTCGGCGACGGCGACACCAAGGCGGTGTTCGTGGAAGAGGGCGACATCGCGACGTACACGGTGCTGGCCGCCGACGACCCGCGCGCCGAGAACAAGACGCTGTACGTGAAGCCCCCGCCAACACGCTGTCGCACAACGAGGTGCTGTCGCTGTGGGAGAAGAAGACCGGCAAGACCTTCACCCGGGAGTACGTGCCTGAGGAAGCCGTGCTCAAGCAGATCCAAGGTTGGTTTGGTTTGGTTCAGTTAATTCGTGGATGATCATCTGTCGTTGGTATGGTCTAGTAGTTTCAGCATGTTTCGGCAGAATTGCACAGGTTTTAACAGTGTCCATGGGTGTTTTGTGCAGAGTCGCCGATCCCGCTGAACATAATCCTGGCGGTCGGGCACGCGGCGTACGTGCGTGGGCTGCAGACGGGGTTCGAGATCGACCCGGCGAAGGGGGTGGACGCCACGGAGCTGTACCCGGACGTCAAGTACACCACCGTCGACGAGTACCTCAACCGCTTCCTCTGAACAAGTCTGAGCAAAACACAGGAGGACATCGTGATTCGTCAGCTGCCACTGCTAGTCGCTAGCGACGACGCGACTACACCCAAACTGCCAGTGTGTGTGTGTGATGGATGGATGGATCTAGCGTGCCTACTTTTTGTTGTGAATGTGATGGCCTCCCTCACCTTTTTTCCTTGATTCTACGCCAATCTTTATATATATAAAAAAAAAAAAGATGAAAATAAGACTTTTTCGTGCGGTAAAAAAAACTTTCACCGTCGCCTCGCTCGTGCGACGAAGGCCCCTGTCGCTCCGCTTCCCCTGCCATCGGTGTTTTTGGGAAACAAAATCCACCGATCGCTCCCCAGCCCTTCTACTTTCCTTCTAAAGCACCGGTAAAAACTAGGAAACAAATGAAATCCTCGTGCGACAATCCAAATCCGCTTTTCAAGGACCGCAACCGCCCCCATCCCCGCTCTTCTTGCAGGGAGGAGGCGTGGTGGTCGTCCTGATGCCGCTGCTTTGCGCCGCTGCCGCCGCACGCACGCCAGGTGCGTAGGTCTTCGTCGGGCCCGGCGGCGGCGATGAGCACAACAGGTATGCCCACCCTTTTTCTTCCCATCTTGCTGTGCGAAACCAAGCAGCCGACGCTGGCCATATTGTATTCAGATCTGATCAATTACAAGTGCATACATGTATCCTTTTTCAAATCTATGAGAGGTACATGTGCATGCCCAATGTCCTTTGGATCCGTAACTGCGATTTTGATTTCTGTGTGCTTTGATCCGCTTTCCTCTGGATTTTCTATAGCCCTTGTGCTCCTCATCCTCTCTGTATCTAAATGTAAATATGTATACATTTTTAATAGGATGGTGGAAATCCATCCAGAAGTATTTTTGGACGCCTTTCCTGCATAGATATTCCTGCCTACTTTTGTCAAGTTCATTGATTCCCAGAGGTATGAGGTGATTTTTCTTTCCAATTCCACAAGGGCACAAAACTTGACCAGGAACAACTCAATTAATCTCTACAACATAAAAGGAATGAAAAGGAGGCCTCGGTTTCGTGCGGTAAAAATTTTCCGTTCCCCCCCACCTCCCTTCGTGCGACACCGCGCTTCCCCTTGTAAAAAACTCGCGCCGACAGGTGGGACCCACTTCACATCGTCCTTTGTTGTCCCTGCGACCTCCCGTCACACGCGAGATCCCGCCTCCAATCACGCAATTTGGCATCACGCAGCTGCGCCCGCATGCTTCCCCTCGCGCTCACCCACGGCGCCGCGGGAGGTGCGAGCGCGGGGAATCGTCATCGCGCGTGGGCGGTCGGCAAGCGGCGGCGGGCGGAACGATGCATCGTCGCTGCTGCCATCCCTTGAGGCCGGCCGTTAACGAGGCCGGGTGGCATGGGGCGCCAAAAGAGGCTGGCGAGGACGGGAGGAAGAAGAAAGACCTCGCCGAACCTCTGCACATCCCATCCGACTGTAGTTTTTAGGTTCTTCTTTCTGATTGCGATGCCTTTTTATTGCACTGTGCAATTGGGTCTATCAGTGGTTTTGTTTCTGTGAATGATGATTTGGGCATATAATTCCTGTGAGCAGGATTGAAATAGTTTGCTCACCAGCTACCTCCTGTTCAAGAATGTAATGCACGTAACTTTATGATTGATGGTGCAGGTGCTGGTGGAAATGTAGGAGGAGCGATAGATGAGTTCAACACTTATACCAATGGATGAGCCTGTTTATCACAATGTTCCTGAAATGCAGAAAGGTCTGCCCCTTCTCTTTTCTTAACTATATGTTTTCACTTTAATACTATTGATTGACGATTTTGCAGTGAAGTGTCTTATGCAAACGATTTAGTACACAACTTTCTGATATGGAAGAAAAATGATAGTACAAGATAGTAGATTCTGTAAAAAATTTCCTCCAGTTATTTCATTACTTGCTAATCTTTGATCCATTTGTAAAACTTTGTGGCCATGTAGCGTCAATGACAAGACTGATAGCATGGTTTGTTTCATGGTACTACTACCCTTAGGTCTATTTCGAAGTTATAGCAAAGTTAATTTATACAAGCCTGTGTTTTTTTCAGATTGTGTGTTTTTCAGATGACCAATTTTTTTTAATTTTAACCCTTTTTTTAAAGAAAAACTATTTTTAACACGGTTTTAAAAGATTTTTCGAATAACCCTTTTGGATGCGCCCTGTTCAGCGCCCAGCGGTGTTTGCATGCTGCAGCGCTTGCATGGCATGCTTGTGGCAGGGCTGCCCGGCGTGGCACGGGTTGACATGGGCCACGCCCGGCGTGGCAAGCTCCCACCGCGCCCCTGAGATCGCGCGGCAGCTGCCGCGCGGCTCATCCGCGGCGCGGCGCGCCGCCTTCTCGACGTCGGGGCGTGGCCAGGCGTAATTATGTCGAGTCGAAGTCCTCCGTCCTCATATCGTTATTTGCAAGAGTTGAAAAAAAAAAAGACCGTCACCGCCCGGACCTGCTCCTGCCCGCCTTGAGCTGCCACGGCGGCCGCCGGCGGCTGCTCCACCTCCATCCGGCTCCTCCACCTCCATATCTCCTGCACCGGTCCCTTCAAGGTGGACATGCCGAGGCGTGGTAAAAAAGAATTATAGGTAATCTCTTGTCATTTTTTTTTTAATATTTGTGGGCAAGCAATAGATTGCACTAGGCAAATTTGTGACCATGGCACCTATATTTTGTTGGCATTGATTGATTCATTTATATTTTATATGATTTTCTATATGTAGTTGTATTTTGCATTGCTGTTAGAAATGAAAGTAGACATAGTTTTGATCTTTGATGTAAGAAATAAGAAATTGAAATAACTATATTGCATTGTAACAATTTTAATTTTTTGGAGATAGCTATGCTCGTTTGCGGCCTCGATCCCTATGTCCACAAGCCTCTCCCACCCGGTGTTCAGTGCCCAATTGTTGGTGTGGTGATCCTTGCAAAGTAGAATGGGATGAAGATGATGAGGAAATCTATATGCGGAAGTATTGGATGTGTGCTAATTATAAATGGGACCCCCTGAGCAACAACGCCGCATGATCGGCTGATGGTGTGTATATTCATTTAGGTTTATTTGTTCTATGATTCTAGATTTGCTTTGTGATAATTGTTTGTTTTGCAGACCCCACCACCACTATGTGATTTTGAGGAGTGGATTGACCTTGAGATCAGTGAGGAAAACAAGAAATACTTGGAGTGGCGGGCGGGGTTTCAACGGAGGCATGAGGAGATGAAGAAGAAAGCCGTGATGAGAAGGAGCGCAGGGAGGAAGAGGAAAGGAGGATAGCCGCTTTGCTTTCGGAGGGAGGAGAGGGAGAGGAAGCTAGAGCGTGGGTGCCGTGCCAAGGCCGAGTGGGAGGCGGCCCGAAATGTGGCGGCCCAAAATGTGGATGATGATGGCAACACTTCAAGATTGGGACGAGCTCATAGCCCTCGCCGAGGTCGGCTTGCCCGCCCCTGCGCTACCCCCCCTGCGCCTGGCGCCACCACGCCCACTGCGCCACCCCCCCGTCTTTTGCAAATGTGGTGTTCAAGCGCCAGTATGGCCTTGTTCCTTTGAGTGGGGAATAGGCTATTTTTGTGGCCATATGGTGGATTATGATGAGGTTGGATATTTTTTTTCTAGTGAGTGAACCACATGAGACATTATTTTCCCTAACTAAAATCCAATTGTTTGTTTTGGATGTAATTCTAGGAAATGCTTTTGGGAGTCCTTTGAAGGAAAAGATGAGGTCAAGGAAGCAATCGAGGCGAAGCACAAACTTGGGCGGGAAATGGGTGTTGGGGGGCAAGCTTGTGAACGAGTATCTCTACATTCGCCAACGGGAGTAGCGTAAGCTTGCCAAGAAGTTGGGTGTTTTCCCGCCCCAATATGAGCAAAAGATATGAAATGCCATGAAAGTTTCAAGAAGCGCCTAGATTTAGCAAAGTATGCACCGCTGGGAAGCGAGTGAGGGGCGGATTTTAAGAGGAAGGCGGATCCTCTTGTGAGCGATGTAATGAAGCGATCGTTGCACGACCTCGCTCTTGTGCACGACGTGCAGCCTCACACGGTCGCCGTCGAGGCCAATGTGCAGGGAGGACATACCGATGACATTGACAATGACAATGCCTTCCAGGTTGAGGCTTCACGGTTAGCGGATGCCGTTCAACAAGCCCACATGACCATGTAATCCGGCCGATGGTGTAGTAGTTGGTCCTCGTCCACGGCAATGAGGTCTTTGGTGGAAGATTGTGACTCGGGCGATGATTTGCTTCGGGATATGTTTTGATTCATGATGTGCGGCGTTCATTTGTGTTCATACGTGGATTCCAATATGTATGGAACAATGTTGTATTCTATTTTTAATGAACCATGCAGCGAACTATGTTGTCTTCTTGTATTGAGCAATGTTTCATGACATTGAACTTATGTGTTATTTCATTTTGTCTACGCCTCGGATATTGGGTCTTTTAATTGTGTCTTTAAATTAAAAGATTGAGCACATAGTTGACGCCAAGACAACACATGAATTGGCATTTAGACTAAAAACAAGGGTTTGAGGTACACAACATATGGAATGGCATGTGAGAACATAAACCAAACAAGGGTTTATAGGTTCTTCACTAAACCTAACATGCCTTAGGTAATTAAAGCAACACCAAGGCATCTAAATGGCGCGGTCGTAACTTGTACCAAACTAGGGTACAAACAGTTCCAAACTAACCCTAACACGCCTTAGGTGATTTTTAAAGAAACAACAATGAACCATAGGTGGCCATAGAAAGAACTCTGCCTAGTAATGTTGCCACATAGCGTACTATGTTGGGCCTTCTCCATAGTAAGCATCATGTGACGGTGGTGGTGGAGGCGGTTGTGGTGGCGGTGGCCCAATCGTTCTTGTGACAAGGGCACACGGCGGTATGAATCGGTGCATGGTTGCTCTTGTGAGTTCTCACCGCTGTAGTCCTCCCTCCCGGTCGTCTTTTTGTTCCGGTACCTACCTCCATTTCGAGATCAATGATTCTTTCTTGCAACCACCGGATGTATTCTTGATGTGGTGGAAGTGGCCGAGGATCGATCCACCTAGTGAAGCCGCAGTGGTCGGGTGCCCTTGAACTCTAAAATAAGTATAAGCATGTTACAGATTGCTTAAGTGAGGATCCAGAATGCAATGATGATAAATAATTGCACTTACATAAGTGTTTGGGCATTTCTAGAAACGGCGACCTCCTTCCGCCCCATCCGTCATCATCATCGCACCAAACAATCCATACCATGCATACATTTAGGCCAATCTTCCCTACATTTGTCATAGGTCTTGAGTGGGTTCTCTCGATTGAAATCTCCTCTAGTTTGGTCACCAACGATCCGGGTCGGGTTCATCAAACTCTTTTGGACCAACACCTCCACCCCACACATCTGGATCTACTTCCCACGGGCTTGCATTTCCCTTCTTTGCCCCTTCCCTCTCCCACCCGAAGAACCTGAAGCCATTGCTACTAGTTTGCTTCTACGTATGAACTGAATGAAGGTGGCAAAGATATATGGAGGTTTTGTAGCGGTGCATTGAGTAGTGGCAACCCGTCCGTATTTAAAAAATAGCCCCAAAAGCCTAGTCGACGGATTTGATGACTCAACGAAAAAAGCTGAATTTTTTAGAAAAAAGGCTAGTCTTGAAAAGTCTATTGGTGATCCTTTGCATCGATGAGTGATGTGCCTATTGATCATCATGAAAAGCCTATTGACTACATAATCGAAAAGCCTAGTTCTTGAGCTCCGGAAAATACCGCATTTAACGGCAAAACGTGTAATGGGCAAAATCGTAGGCTGTTTTCTTGTTCTCGCAATGCCGATCTCGCTTAACCTAGCCGGGAGCGCGCAAGGTTGCCGAGCGCCAAATAAGGCAGCACAGCGTTGCCGCTACGCCCAGGCTATGGCGCGGCGATTTATCGGCATTGCGTAACAAGAAAATTTGATGTCTACGGGCGCATGCGAGTACCGAAACGACCCAACATTTTGCCCATACGCTATTTTTTGACAAAATACTGAAGGATAAACGTAGTATTTGAGCATACACATCCATCCATCTCATACACAAATCGAATTTGAGCATAAACATCCATTGATCCATAAGAATTTCAGCATGTCCATAAACATAGAATTTGACCTTGTCTATAAACATAAAATCCATTAATCCATCGAGGTTCCACAAGTAGGGGTGTCCATTACATTAGAAGTTCCATCGCGAAGCGACAAGTCCATAATCTAGTACATGAACAAACTAAGTCTCGTGGAGTGTAAGGTTTCTTCTTTTTCTTCGCGTCTCCCGAGTTTGTAGCCATGACATTAGGAGTGTACCCTACATCGGTGTGGTCAAGAGGGCGCGCCACGGTGTGCACGTTGGTCGACGGGGTTGGTCGAACAAAACAAAGGTGCCGCCGGCACTTCTTGTGTACCCGCCGGATTCCACGGATCCTCGCAGCTTTTACAAAGTCACATTAGTATCTAAAATATTGAGGGAACATATTAGTATTATGTCATATGTTGTAGTTTCCTTTTACCATTCCTCTTCTTGAGTACCAAGAGGGGCACCCACTAGCCGAGAAGGCCCAATCTCAACACTTTCGGATTCCATGGATCCCAAGCCGTTTGGCTTTGTTGGGCGTAGAACCTCTCATGGTAGCTTCTATCGCGGTCGGGCACCTCCCCGGTAGGTGTCGCCGTAGTATGCCTCCTCGCACGCCTCCTCACCGCATACACATCGCCTACCCGTCTTTGGTGAGACGCACCCCCGCTCTTGGTTGTGATAAATGCCATATTGTCTGGTCCCATTGTTTCCTCCGCCGACGAGGAAGTCGATCCCTCCTCTTCCTCGTGCGGCGAGGACTCACGGGGGGGCCCTTCCTCGAAGCGGTAGTCCGGTGGCGGCCCGAGCGCCACTCACGCCTATGGGTGTATCCGCCCGAGACGGTGAGCCGGGGTCCGCAGCCTTGGGCGGATGCGGCCGTGCTTACGAGATCGCTGGTGGTACTCGGGAGGTACCCTTTCGGTGTGCATGCAACCCAACTTTTGTGCTAACTTCTTGCAATTCCTCTTCACTTTTCGCGATGTACATGAAATGCAGTTTTTCATACCACTTGTTTTGGTCGGCAACATAAAGGTGTTACAAAAAGTTAGTGGTATTGCTTACCTTAACAAATGAACGCAAAGATACCCGGGGCCTTGCTTTGCCTAGACTCATGGAGTGATCTTGCAGCGTCATTGGACATTTTGGCCGGTGTTCGCCTATGCAAACAAGCAATTGTATTGACATGTCAAACCTCTCGGAAGTTAAGTTTTGAAACAGGGTTTTCAAAAGCTTTCGTTTTTTCAATCTTACCAAGTATCGGTCAAGGGGGCTCGCTGCGGGTCGTGTGTCCACCATCGCTTGTCTGGTCGTGAATCATCCTCACCGGGCGTCTTCTCCCTGCTCCTCAATCGGGCTGGTTGGTGTAGGGACGCGTAAGAGATATAACCTCGCCGACTGTTCAGCCCATTGTAGGTACTCATTGAACACCCCCGATCATGTGGCTCGCCGTGATCGAACGGTATGGGCTGCCTGTTTCCCCACTCCACGATGAACTCGTGGTGCGCCACACTCAGTCCTTCTCGGTGTACCTCTTTCTACGCCCGTAGCTGCAACATGAGCGAAATTATTAGTGGAGTGAAGGGCATGTATGATCCCTACTGGTATTGGGTTCAAAATGCACCTATGCAAAAGAGGGTTCGTGGAGTAAAGGGGTGGTGGGTAGCCCGATATCTTCCCGAACTGCTCGCAAACTCGATTGGATTGTGAAGCTCCACGATGTGAAAGAATATAAGTTTGCCATTCCACCGAATAGGTCGGACTCTCCCAACAATGAGGATTGAGGACGCCCCGTATATGTGGGTCACCCAAGGAGTCCATCTCACCTAAACGTTTTGTAGCATTGTTAGAGATCGTTTTTGGAAAATTTGGACAATGGAACGACATAATGGGCAAGGTGCAAACCCGGAAACGTGTGAGATGGTCTATCTCATCCGTGTACTCCCTGCATTTTGCGTTCATTTCCGCTGTCACCGAGGTGCTTCGATCCGCAGGTAAAGACCAGCCGGGTAATGTATCCTCGCCGTCCCACTCGGCAAGATGTACTCACCGTCGCCTACCGCCGGTCTTGAATCGGCAACTTTGTAGGCCTCCCAATGGGCCATCTCTCCCATATCCAAATCTGCGGCAAATAACAAAGAACCACCGAGGTTTGGAGTTTCTCCAAATCCGACAACAGCCTCACACAACCGCTCGTATGTCCATGCCAACACTGTGTGCCCCACCCGTACATCGCTATGTTCTCCCAATCTTGGCTAAGTATGTCGAGGAACGCCCGGTGATGTTGTTGCCGATCGAAGTCCGGGAATAGGAACGACCAAGGAAGTGCCACAACCACACCCTAGCATATCTCTCCAAAACATTATCGGGGTAGTCGGCCTCACGGTTCCAAGTCATTGAAAGCTCCTCTAGCCAATGGTGGGACACACCGACCCCTTCCCCGAAAAGTTAAGCCACAATGAGTAACACCATTTTCTAAAAAAATACATGTGTTAGCAAAATAATTTATAAGGGGCCGATGGGTTTTCGTACTTACGTCTTTGTGATTCCTCGTTGTCCTCGGAAAGAAGTCACGTAACCGCTCAACTTTCCCCCTCCAATGATCCCGGCCAAGTTTACCAAGAATCGCTAGTCCCCCAACCTAAGGCACAGGATAACCTTCACATCCTCCAATGTGATGGTCATCTCTCCGGAAGGTAGGTGAAACGTGTGTGTTTCGGGCCTCCATCCGTAAAAGAAGAGTTGTCAATTACATAATAGGTGCTAAGAAATGGAGTTGTCATATCCAACGTGTTATCTTTGGAGTTACTGTCACAACAGAAAGACTTAGGAGTGCGGGGTTCAGTGGGCGGAAGACCTTTGTTGACAACGCCGAACAATCTCCGGGAAACCAGCTCGGCGTATGTGCGGCCGCTGTAACGCCGTCCCCACTATAGTTGTGCGATGTGCGACGTGGGTGGCGCAAGTGAGGTATCAAGTCGGGCGCCTAGGTCCCCGGGCGCCGGGGCCCTAGCTCGTGCCTCTCGGGTCGTACTCCTCCTCAAGGAGGGGGTACTCGTGTCCGGGTGGTGTCTTTGGACCAACCGACGACGACGCGCCATCCTGTTTTCCAAAGAAACAACCATTAGCCAACAATACGAAACAATTTCGGTAATAAAGAATATTACTATATAAAGTGGTAAACTAAGTATTAAGGCAAGTAATAATAATATGAAACAAATGGACATAAATAAAGAAAATAACTAAAACTGAAGTTGTTCAATAAGTGTACACTAAACTAGAATACTAAACTACCTCGGGCCCTTGTCTTCTATGCCACCTTGCGTTATGACCGTGTTTTTTGATTGAACAAAGATTCTTGGTCGGTTCCTCGTCGAACTCTCCGCCACCAAACCAATCGGGACCGTATCCTCTCATAGCATCCATGTCTCCCCGAAGTCGCTTTTTTCCTCCTACCCTTCTCCTTTTTCTTAGACTGGAAAGCACAAATGTAGTCGGGCCCCGGGTAAGCCGCCACCGCGATTCGTCAAGGTACGGCTCATAGCTCTTCTCCCAAACACGTAGTGTGTTGGATCGGAGAAATAAGGGGTGCATATAAGGCTCCACCGCGTGTGATCAAACCAGCGCATTGTGCAAGCCGTAATCATGTGAGAGCAAGGGGCATGCATTATCGAGGAACGTTGTAAATCGCACTCTAGTTTGGCTAGATCAACACGGTACATTCGTCCCACCTTGACGCTCTCCACCCACACTTGTGCCACCCTTGCCCCTTATAATCGAAAACATTCTCGTTCTCGGTCCATATGCCTCGCCTCGTATGGAGGTTGGACAATTTCTCATGCTCCTCCAAAAAATTAGCCCCTTCAATTCCAAATCTTCCGGTCTCTCCTAGATTCCTGGCAGCAAGTCCATACCGTAACACAAAATATTCATTGCACTTAGTGAAGGTGTACTCCACAATTAGGACACCTAAGCAAGGATCGGACTCCTTTGAACACACGGTTGAAAGACTCAAGAGTTAGTGGTCATGATGCCCCACCAGTAACCCCTCGTCATATGCTAGTGCCCACTTAGCTTTTTACGCCATCCGGTTTTGTAGCCATTCCTTAGCCTCGGGTTCATGATCTATTGTAGTTCAGCTAGGGTCTCATTGAACTCATGTTGTGTTTTTTTCTCAGTAAGCCACCTTCTTAAGCGAGCTATCGCCTCCTTCTTCCTTTGACGCGCCAAAAATTAGCGGCAAAATGCCTAACGTACCATCGTGAACTAAAGGCGGGCAGCCTTTAATGTGTTCATTTGCAGCAACAAGTAACCCCGCGTGCTGTCGGAGAGATCAAGCAAATGGTGCGAGATGTCCCAAGCACTTCCACACGCAGGAGCCTCATGAACCCGGGACCGCGAATCAATGCCCCTCGTGCTCGCTTGAGCAAATGCAATCGGTACTATCCGGTTCTCGGGATCAAGCTGCGGCAGACCATCATCAAAGTGCCCTTATACTTTCCGGCCAAAAATGTACCATCAACTAAAATAGGCGGCCGACAAGATGAAATGCATGCCGACATTGCTCGAAATACCGTAACACACGATACAAAAAAAGGCCTCGAAGGAGCGGGGCAACAACAGAGTTATGACTAGGGGGTGGCCGACACACATTTTTTTCATAACCCTTGAGTGTCTATCCACCATCTCATGCCCGGGTTATAGTGAGCCATTGCATTCAAGATTCCGGGCACTCGATTGTATGCTTCCTCCCAGGTTCCCCATCTGATAGCCAAGGCTATTTGCTTAGCTCGCCAAACCTTTCCATACTTGACCTCATAGTTGGTCATTCCAAAAATGTGCTCTTGTAACAAAGCAACAGGGATGTCATTGTCTTTGTCAACCATCCCCAATATACGACGGGCAAGGTAACGCGCAGAAGTCGTGGATGTGTAACAAAGCAACAGGGATGTCATTGTCTTTGTCAACCATCCCCAATATCTGACGGGCAAGGTAACGCGCAAAGAAGTCGTGGATGCTTCTTCTTACCCTCATTATCCCCTCGCATGTGTGGGGCTGCACAACTTTAGTAATCTTCCACGTACCATCATGCGATTCTTCCGTGCACGCAACTTCCAAGGGCATGTATGATCCCTACTCCTACACCGGATATGATACCTCAACTCCTTATCGAATGTGTGGGCGGTAGGGCCGATGGTGATGCACAAACATAGTCTTCTAGGAATAGTTTCATCTCGACATTGACTTGAAGATCATACCCTTCCTAAGAATTGGGTCCTTCTCATTGTGCACCATGCCTCTACACGGTGGGAGACCGCTATCACAAACCGCCATATGAGTCATGCTAACATCCCTATAGTTGAACACTTGGATATTGGATGTTCCTCGATCGAATTGTCTTAGCTCTTGGTAGTGTACTCGGTGGTGGAGCGTGATGTTGTGGTTCGTTGATCCTACCCCAAGAGTCATATGGTCTATCATCCTCCCAGGCAAATCATGTACCAATCTCCCATGGCCGGCATGGCATGAAGGACCGATGTCGGCCTTTGCATCTGTGGCTACTTCCTCATCATCATCGGAATCATCGAATCACTACGCCCTCATCGTCCTCATACGCCTCGCTTCCGCCACCTCCTCGGCCTCTTCCGGCTCATAGTCCCCGCATCAAAGTCATCCGTCCGCAAACCTCTTGGATGTTCATGCAATCGCTCTGTGTCACCGACCGCCCAAATGCATGTCCGTTCCTTCATGCTCGCGCCCCAAATGCCGGCTCACCACCACCATCATCCAAAATCCTGTAACCATTCTCAACAAACACCTCTCGCTATGGTCACATTTGAACTTTGCGCCACCCTAATGTATCGGGTCCATTGAGAAGGGTTCAACAATGGCACAATCACATAGTGAGCCCTAGTCTTCCCATTTGTCAAACCTACCCTTCGGTGTAAAATCACCGCCAAACTTCACCTTCAAAGCGGTCACAAAGGTCACGAGAATCTAGGGGCTCATCAAACCATTCCACTTCTTCATCCATATTCTCTGTCGTACCATCTTCTTTCCTAATGGTCCCACCGTACAACACTCGGACACAACAATCCATCTACAAAGACATTTGACACACACTTGATCATTTCATGGATTAGTGAAACCTACGGTCCATACTAAATTTAGCTACAACTAAAAATCCAACGAACTAACTAAATATACCTAACCTAACTATCCAAATAAGTTTAGCTACAACTAACTACCCTAACTTCCTAAGAACCACAATCACTATAGCGCATAATATTCCTAGCAAGGCGACAATGTATTACCTTGCCGGCGACGAAGTGGAAGCCGGCGACGGTGATGAGCGACGGAGCTGCCGGAACACACCACCACACTTTGCGCGATTGTACGCCGGGTAGGGAATCGGGGGTCCACCACGAATGGGGTAGAGGGCGGCTCAGTCCACCATTGGGGATCAAGGCCGACCGCGGCGGTTGGAGGGCGATTGGGGAGAGGAATGGGGCCGCGCGCCTTGCCGGCGGGATGGAGGTGGTGGTGGGCGGCTCAGTCCACCATGTGGAGGAACTCCGGCTTCCGCCGTCGGGTGGGCGGGCGGCGGGTCGGCGGCGGGGCGCCCGGTGGTGGCGGCGCCGTCGCCTTCAAGCGCCCGGCGGCGGGCGGTGGGTGCGGCGGCCGCGGTGGCGGCGGGTGGGCGAGGGGCGGGGGCGTCGCCTCGCAGCGCCCGGCGGCGAGGAGGGGAGGAGGGCGTCGGCGTCGGCTGGAGGCGCGCCCGGCGGCGCGGCCGATCGGGCGCGGAGCGGGGGAGAAGCGGGGCGGCGGTGGCGTTTTTTTTCTTTCACTCGGGCCCGCACGGAAGAGAGTGAGACCGAGAGAGTTTGTCTCGGGCTCGGCCGGCGGATATTTCAGCCCCCGCCCGCGCCCGCGAATCGGAGAGCGTGGCCGCCCGCCGCCCGATGAGCAGCGGACTGCCGCGGCGATCTGCGGGCGCGGTGGGAACTTGCCCGTCGGCGTGGTGCGCGCGTCGGGCCGCGTCGGCAGCCCTGCGCGCAAGATTCAAGCCGCGGCGGCATGCAAACGCCTGAGCTGAGCTGAGGGCGTCAAAAGGGTTATTCTCGAAAAATCTTTTAAAACCGTGTTAAAAATAGTTTTTCTTTAAAAAAAAGGGTTAAAATTAAAAAAAAATCCAGATGACCAGGTATATGTGGTTCAAAACTTGTCAGGGCTGTTCCTCTCCATTGGGAGTTTTTTCAGCCAGGGCAACAAAACTGTTTTCAGATGTCAGGGCTGTTCCTCCACATCCTATTCAGTTATTGGTTAGTCTGTAAGCAGAAAATACATACTAATTTATTTGGTTGCCATTACAGTTCAGTATAGGCTTTAGCTCCTCCTGGACAGTTTCACAGTCCAACGTTAAATATAGTAGAACTCAACCAGTGAAGACATTCACTGCAGTCTGTTTTAAAATGCATCACATGTGCACATTCTCCTCATTGTCTTGTGCAGCATCTCCAGACATTAGGCGCCCAACTGTTTTATGCCGGTTATCAGGTAATTTCACCCACCACTGTTTTATAGTACTTGGCATCCCTGTACTTCAGTTTTCTGAAAACCTATACATTCAGACATGAGACATTGTGGATAAAAGATCTACTATATAACGGGCTGCTCGGTGGATCATGTATGCTAAATAAAAGAGGCTGAATTGCAGTGACTGCTTAACTCAACAGGTGGGTGGGCCATTATACGAATTGTTTAGTCATTTGCAACCGTACTCTGCATACACTAACTTTGCTAAAGGTTAAAACCATCCGATCTTTGCACACTTATACAAAATTTGATATTTGCTTTTAGTCCTGACCCCTGAATCTTTATTCTGACTACCTCGACTACAAGGAATAATTAGTTAATTGGCACAAGCTTTCAACTTGGTAAAACAGAGTCTATTAGCAGAGTTTCAAATCTGGTAGGGCAACTATTTTGTTAGCAGACAAATATTTGGTGAATTATGTTAGCAATTGGGTCTTTAAAAAAAAAGATGCTATTGAGTTATTGAGTATATTATGCTAGACTTGATGTCTGGTGTTGATGAAAGTATTGCAGATTAATATGAACCCTTTTCCTCTTTTGCAGAAGTCACTGAACAAGGACGATCAGGAAGCCAGGGTAATTCCATAATATACAATGTATAACAGCTGCAGATATTCTGTGTGCTGCAGACATAGAACAACTAATAATGATTGAATTTGGATACATTGTCGGTGTAGTTAGCTCACTTAATTGAGTTTTGAACAATGTCCTTGCAGACTGTCGATATAGTTTATTTGGTAGTGAAGCACTTATTATAAGTATACTAATGAAGCACCATGTTGTATCAGTGACAGGTGCCCGACAGATTCAACCGTGTTGAGAAACTTGACTCTGGGATTAGGTAATTTTCTATTGGCTTCCAAAACCACCATATGTGGAATCAGCAAGGTTCAGGTAGGTTGCCAAATAATTTCTTGGATGGATCCTATTAGCTTTATGAGATAGATAGAGGCTTCATGTATTATAACCATTACCACTTGGCTTTCGTTGCATATGTCAGCTACACACTCTTATTTGATATAATTTAATATAGTCATTGCTGTCTTAAAATCAACAATAAATTTGTTCAGTAGAAGGCTTAATTTAATCTTTGTTTGATCTCTGAAAAACCCATAAATATGATAGCTGAATCTTCAGTAAATGCTCAGAATATTCAGAGGTTTCTTTTCACCTTCCATTTGTTTATTAACGATTCACTCTCTAATGATTAGTTTCAACTATTTCGTGGTGATATTAGTTCTTTATGATCACAAGCAAATCATGTGCATGTCAGCTCTTTTCCCAGAATTGTATTGTCTCTTTCAGACTCGATTTCATTGGATTTCCTCTTATTCAAGTAGAGTTCAGCTGGGGATTTTTACATTTCGTTGCCACTGTTCTTTGGCAGCAACGGATCATCCTCTGCTCTTTCTCTTTGTGCTAACGATAGAGCTGAACCTAGATGTTCCTCTATTTTTCAGATACATGGATACTGAATGTACATTTATGGCTTAGCTTTCTAGATAGCATCATGCTTCCTAGATCTGCCTGATAAGAAACGACGGTTGTAGATGCCTGAATCCTTGTGTTGTTCATTTTTTTTAAGATGGATTTCAGTTTGCAGGTTGCTTATATCTTTTTTTGTCCTTTTGCTTTAATGCTCGACATCAAATTATATGCTTCTCTATGGTAGTACACTTATGCTATGACATTGATATTTATCAAGGAAATTTATATGAATAATCATTTTCTTATCAGTTAACTGTGATAGGGGTATCTAATTCTATGCTCGATGAAGAAACATGTGTATACCCTATCATAAGTGATTATGATTGTCTATGTTTTAAAAAGCTCCAATATGCAGGTACCTCATGCTGGTCCAGTCCGCGGTATGCCTTATTGATACTAAATTATAACTCTCTTTTATCCTTACTATTATTTTGTGATGATGCTATTATGCTTGACAAGAGATACAACTAACACTTATTTTTCTTAGATACTTTTTTTTTTTTTTTTTCTTGTCTCATTGTTGTCAAAATGCGAGCTGAATTCATATAGCTCTAAGGTTATTTCAAGAGTAGTTAATAGTTTTGGATTGACCTTTGAATTTTGTTAGTATCAGGAAAATGCTCTAATGTGGCTGGCAGTTCGTATTTGGAGTGGCAGTTAATATGCATTGCCAATGTCTCCTCCTAAGTCCTAACATGGCTCCAAACAACCATGAGTATTTGGAATTTATAACAATGGCAATTGATTTCTACAATTTGCACTCCTTGAGACAATTTTTTTATGTTTATGCATTTTTTATGTTATGTTTCGTCCCAACTCGTGAATCAGTGTCCTTGATATTTTGTATATGGTTTCACACAATAATGTTGGATGCTTATAGATGAAAATATTGTTTTTTTTTTTTGTTGTTGACAGAATTTGGAGTGTGGCCTTCATATGACGTGTCGTACTATATTTTTGTATGCCATAGCTACGATTTTGGATAATATTTTATATTTGGTTTATATTTTACATTTTTTTCAAATAACTATTATCCTATTGAATATTTTGTTGTCCGTAGCAACGCATTGAGGCACTTGTATCCATGAAAAAAGAGAAAACACCTTGAGGACGTTGAATGCTTAGGGGTTGAAAGGGGCACAACACAACACGCGCAAACTCAAAATAAATCCTCACAAGTCCACTACAATCAAGATCCTGATGGGTTTTGAGCATTTGAGGCCTTGTTTAATTTCATAGTATTGTTATCTTATTATGCGATCCATGTTTTTTTATATAAAATTTAGTTATCCCTAGCAACGCACGGGTATTTAACTAGTATATATATAATAATAAAATAAAAATAGCCCTCCTTCGATCGGTTTGTTGCTTTCAGATTGACAAGGCTATCACAAGCTAGCGACTCGGTATATGATGACGTTCTCGTTGTGTCGACCAACACCTCGATGGTCTTTGGGATTGGCGGTGTCCTTGCCAATGCCGCCCATCGAGGGCTCTCAAGGCACCACACACAAGTGTGTTAGCTCAATAATACGAGTAGTTTACTAGAGTGGCTTCTAGCGCTTTGCCGGGGGAAATAAGCCCAAGAACCCCTCACAAATCAACCGGGAGGTGGCCAAGAACAATCACCAACTCTTGCCAACGCCTCCACCAAATGACCAAGCCGGTCTAGGAGTGGTGCTCTCAAGAGCAACAAGAAATCAACGGCAACGGCGACCCTCAAGTGCCTCTAAATGCAAATCTCAAAGCAATGCACTTGAATCACCACCAATCTCTCAAGAATGTGCTCAAAAGCAAGTGGGAGGGAGTTGGGTCAGCTCAAAGGATGTTAGGATGAATGAAAATGACCAAGAGAGCTCCCCTTGGCCGGCCAAACAAGTATATATAGGCTCCACAAAGAGAGCTAACCGTTTTCCTTCAAAAACTATCCGTTACGAAGCCGATGGGACGCTCCGGTCGAAGCGACCGGACGCACAGGTCACAAGGAGTCAAAGAGACCTCTCTGCAAGTGATTTGGGCCTTTCGGCCGGACTACGGGACCGGACCTTCCCGGTCGAAATACTCACAAACTAACAGGACGGTCGATCAAAGCGTCATGTCGGACCCACTGCTCGGGTAAAGTGGCGATATCTTCTTCATCCCGAACTCGAGGGGCGGACCCAAGGGGGGGGTCGGGGGTCCACCGGCCCCCCAGGTGGCCCGCATGTCATGCATACACTATGTTATGTCTAGACTAATAAGTGGTGCAGTAGGCCAGCGGGGAGACGCCGAGCTCCGTCGATACCAGGCCCGGCTCGATTATTTGATCCCTGCACCAAGCAATCGGGGCCCACCCAAGACTCATAAGACTCATCCCGCAACCAATCGGCGATCATCAACGAGGAAGCATCTGCATGATCAGCGTTGTGCGGCACTAAATCGCCGATCTCGTCTTTGAGTTTCATAGCATCTGTTTCCAAGCTGTCATGTCATGTGAAATGAAATGAAACTTGGATGAAACTCCTACTCACAATGGAGAGTTTCATTCTTTTTTTTCATATGCATTTAATTTCATGACTCGGGAGATAGTTGGTATGTGTGCCAAGAGAGTTTCACCAAGATGAAACTTTTCCATTCTCTCTCCTCAAAGTTTCATGCAAAAAGTGAAACTGGCCGATGTGGCGCCCTATTTAATGTGCATGAAACACCTATGAAACTCCCATTGAGACTGGCCTAATATAGCACCTAGGTGAAGGTGATCCTCCCGCATCTCTAGTTCATTAATTTCCAATTTAAATAATAGTGTTTGGCGATCTATTCTAGTTTTAGTAATTAGTGTTTTTCTTTAATTTTTACCTTTCAAAACTCTTGAATAGTTGAATAATGTAGAGGAACGGAGACAAAAAAATAAGATAGGTGATACTTTCTAGATGACTGCCTAGTCACATTGATTGAGCGGTATATTTTCTTCTAAATTAATAAAGATGATATAATAGAGACATTCATGTCATTGAGAAATCGGCGGATAAGCAAGTAGTATTGTAAGTCTCTCGTATTGATATATTTTGAAGTATTTGTATTCCATTTGAACAATGTATATTATGATTTAACATTGTTTTACCAAATTATAATATGGTTTTACCAAATTATAATATGTTTTACCGATTTGTATATAAAAAAAATTTTATGCACCCCCTGTGCTCAAAAGCTGGATCCGCCACTGTCTGAACTCCGTTTTTGATGATCTTGACTCTGTGGAAAGCTTACTCCGAGGGCTACACAACCCATATAGTTACTTGATCCAAAGCACAATGTATCAAAGCAGTATTACACTCCAAAAGGCAGTCAATTTGCCAAGAAACACCAAAGCACCTTCTCGTTTGCTTCATTCCAATACGCCACTTGTTCCATGTTGCTAACACGTTGAAGAACACCTCGAGCATGTGTGTTAGCATTTTGAAAACATTTTTCACCAAGTGCGAAGTTAGCTCTCTAGGTTAGAATGCACGCATATGATTTTTAAACCTAGAGGCACATGAGGATCGATGTTCCCGAGATTTTCTCCTCTTTATAGTCCGGCTATCGATCCTAAATCACTCACACCCTCTATGGTGTCTTGAATGTGAAATCAAAATGGCCCTAGATGTATACCTTCGCCTTGAGCCCATTTTGATCACCTCGATCGCAATTCCACTCCACGTGATCACTTGATCATCTTTTGGATCACCTCAATCCATCCACCATGACCATCATGCCCCACCATTGGCTTGACCAATCTCCAATCTTTTTTAGATTACGGAATAGAGTATCGGCCTTCACATTCTTTGAATGCTTAGAGCTTAACACTTACAAACGGGGGGCTAAGCCCGGAACTCCGCTAAGCGGGACCTAACATAAGTTAAAGGCCGAAGACCATACTAAACCACATAAGTGTTCAGAAGCTTGGGGAAACAAATTCCAAGCCACACTAGTCAGACCAACTAGACCAATGACATCGGACCGCACAAGCACTAAACACCGGTTCAAAAGAACACCATAAGGAAGCTTTAAGACCCCAACGCCTTCGATTCCTCCGACACGGAACCAAAGAACTGCAGCACCATTGTCTCAAGTTGTTTACAGACCATCTTTCAAACACCTTCCCTCTTCCTCTTTAGAGAGCATGGACCAATGTCGGATCCAATACGTGCCCCTGAAAATCTTTTCGCAAATAGGAGTTAGAAACCTTTTTTTTTTTTTTTGGAACACGGCATCATTTCTATTCAACCACATGGCCCAACACATAGCTGCCAAACCCACAATTATTTGACATCTTATTCTTGGAGTGAAACTCCTTAACCAAGATCCAAACATATGAGAAGTGCTTTTTGGTTGATGAATATTAAAAGTGATGTAAACCATGTTCCAAACAAATCTAGCCACCCGACAATCAAAGAAGAGATGTTGAATGCTCTCTTCCAGGCCACAGAAAGCACATTTAGAATCGCCTTTCCACTTTCTTTTCACTAGATTATCTTTCGTCAGGATTACACCTTTTTTTAGATACCAAAGAAAAATTTTAATTTTCAAAGGTATCTTTGTCTTCGAATAAATGTTTTTCCATCAGTTTTATTCCCTTCATCAGACTCTCTGTACAGAGACTGTGTTGAAAATGTACCATTTTTCTTTAATTGCCAAATGAAAACATCATTGTCTCTTTTTAGCTCCACCATCAACACTAAGGATACCAGCCTAAGCCACTCGTCTAATCTCTCACCAACTATCCCCCGTCTAAATGAGATATTCAAGGGAGTTGAATTAAGTACGCTAGCCACTGAGACCCCTTTCTTCCTCACTATCCATGCGGGTCCGGGGAACCTCCGCATTAGCGGTTCTTGACCGACCCACACATCTTCCCAAAATCTTGCATGTTGGCCATTTTGAACCTTAAACCGTCCATACTGAAGCATAGTTTCCTTCATCTCCATCAACCCTGACCAAAAATGCGAATCTCCAGGCCTTTTTTCAATTTGAGATAAACACTTGTCTTTAACATATTTCTTCCTAAGTATGTCTTGCCATAAACCGTCCTCATTAAAAAGTTTGAACGACCACTTACTAAGTAAGCACTTGTTACGAGTTTCTTGATCCAAAATTCCCAGCCCCCACACACCTTGGTTGGCATAAAATGCTCCGGCTAGCCAATCGTACTTCTTTTTGTGCTCATCCTGCTTTGCCCGGAAGAACACGGATCTGTAGTAATCCAATCTTTTTCGTACCCTTTAGGGATGACAAAAAAAAGACATAAAAAACACAAGTAGGCTAGACAAAACCGAGTTTATCAACACTAATCGGCCACCTGAAGACAAAAACTTCCCTTTCCAGCAACTCAATTTCTTTTGGAATCGTTCCTCTACCGCCCTCCAATGTTTGTTTGCGAGCTTCTTGTAATGCATCGGAATTCCTAAGTAACTGAAGGGAAAACTTCCCTCCACACAACCGAAAATCTCCATATATTCCTTGCCTCTATCCTTAGCCTCACCAAACAAAAACAACTCACTTTTGTGAAAGTTAATTTTTAATGCTGAGAGCTTTTCGAAAGCCGCTAGCACAAGTTTCAAGTTTCTAGCCTCACCTAGATCATCCTCCATAAATAGAATTGTGTCATCTGCATATTGCGAGAATAGAGAGCCCATCCTCAACAAGGTGAGGAACCAAGCCCCCTAACCTGACCACAATCCTTTGCTCTCGAGACTAGAATCGCTAGCATATCAGCAACCAAATTGAAAGGACTGGCGGCATGAGGATCCCCCTGTCTAAGGCCTTTCCCGGGTCCGAAAGCTGCGGCCCACTTCCTCGTTAACTCGACCCCCACACTTCCTTGACTCACCACTTTTTCGATCCACTTACACCAAACCGGTGAAAAACCCTTCATCCTCAAGGTTTGTTGTACAAAAGACCGATTAACCTTGTCATAAGCCTTTTCAAGTCTAATTTTAGTATCACCCCATTTTTCTTTTTTTCTTGTGCAGCTCATGAATTGTTTCATGTAAAACGACCACCCCTTCGAATGTTTCTACCCGGCATAAAAAGGCCGTTTGTGATTTTCTAACCACCTTGTCAGCCACCGTATTTAATCTGTTAGCCAAGACTTTAGTAAAGATCTTGAAGCTTACATTAAGCATGCATATAGGCCTATCTTTGCTGAATTTTCTTTACCTCTTTTTTGTTTTGGAATCAGTGAGATTGTCCCAAAATTCAGATTAAAGAGCGGCAGATTACCATTATGGAACTCTCGAAACATGGCCATTAGGTCATCTTTAATGAGAGACCAAAACACTTGGTAAAATTCTACCGGAAAACCATCAGGTCCAGGTGCCTTATTATGCTTCATTTGGAAGATGGCTTCTCTGACTTCCTTCTCCGTGAACATTTCTGTCAAAGAAATATTTTCTTCCTCACTAATCTGGGGAATGTCAATTATTTGTGATTCATCGAGGGAGAAGCTATTTCTCTGTGATGACCCAAACAAGTCTTTATAATACTTTGTTATGAATACTTTCAAGTTTTCTTGCCCTTCAATAATTCCCTCTTCCTGTTCTAGCTGAAAGATCCTTGTCTTTCTTCTCTTACCATTTGCCACCATATGAAAATATTTAGTATTATTATCCCCCTCTAGCAAATTCTTAGTTTTAGGCTCTTTGGAACCATTTAATTTCTTCTTGCCGGAGTAAATGTGTGATTCTTTCACTCACACTTTGCTTCAGGTCTGTTTCTTGTTGGCTTAAAAGCTGAGATTCAGCTTTTAAATCCAATGCATCCGCTAACCGGAACAGCTCCTCTTTGTCTCTCTTAAAGTTGCCATTTACGTTTTTGGCCCAACCCCGTAAGAATTGCCTTAATCTTCTAATTTTATTTTGCCATTTTTTCATTGGTGTGGCTCCATAGTCCACACTTTTCCAAATCCTTGAAACTGTTTCGTAATACTGATCCTGAAGAAACCAACTAAGTTCAAACTTGAACTCAGGTTGACTACTCCTGTTCACTCTCTCTCCAGTGTTAATGAGAAGGGGAGTATGATCAGATATCTCCCTAGTTGGGGCATCCACCGTGGCTAAGGGGAATCTTTGTTCCCACTCGGTGCTGGCCAACACTCTATCAAGTTTTTCATATGTTGGCACCTTTCTTGAATTAGCCCAAGTAAATTTCCTACCCGACATCTCTATTTCCTTAAATTTAAACCATCAATGACGGCATTAAATAAAAAAGGCCAACGATTATCATAGTTATCGTTATTTTTCTCACTTGGGTTTCTAATAATATTAAAGTCTCCACCAACCAAAAGTGGAAGCGAGACTTTCCGGCAAGCCTGTACTAGTTCCGTTAGGAACTTCTCCTTGAACTCAGGCTGAGCCGCCCCATATACTGCCACCAGACACCAGTGGAAATCATCACTTCTGTCTCTGAGATGGAACTTGATGAAGAAGTCTCCCTCCTCTATACTTCCCACGTCATACGAGTCAAGATTAACACCTAGCAGCATACCACCAGACCTCCCATGAGGTTCAGTCCAATGCCAAACAAAATTCTTCCCCCACAATATCTATCAAGCTTAGCTTGTGAATAATCCTTTTACCGGTTTCCAAGAGAGCTATGAAATCTAGTCCTTGCTCTCTTGCCGTCTTACTCAGAAATTTGGTTTTAGCCAAGTCCCGAAGACCTCTGCTATTTCAGAAAATTCATTTCATTTCACACCTATTTTATTAATTTTTATTTTCAGCTTTCTTGAGGCTGTTTTCCTAGACGACTTAGCGCCCGGTTTCCTCTGTACAGTTCTATGATCACTACTTAGGTGATAGCTGTCATCATCAAAAATTTCCTCCATTAAGTCACCACCTAAAACTCTAGCGCTTTCCTCTCAAAGTTATCGAGTCCATTGAATTAACATCGGAGAAATCATTCTCATCCAAATCCATGACAGAACTAGGGTCATTATTAATTAAAGTCCCCTCAATAAGTTCTGAACGTTCAATTCAAAAGAGTCCAGATTACTACCACTATTCCCCTCCCTTAATCCCAAAGCACGCAAATTATCTACAATGCTTACTAAAGGAACAGAAGACGGATCCGACAGATCGTTACCTTTGCTAAATTCCAAATTCCTGGATTGCATCGCCGCTCCCTTTCGCACCAGTGTATGCTCAGCCGCCACACCAGCCAAGCGTGGGCTCGCCCTGGATGGGGTCGTCACGACTTCAGGGATCATCGCCGCACCAACAATCTTAGTGTCTGTCAGTCCGCCCTGATCGACCGCACTAACAATCTTAGTGCCAGTCAGTTCGCTCTGATCGACCACCATGTAGTTCACCACCTCTTTTGTAACCATTTCTGAAGCCTCTCCCCATCAAGATAGAGGTTGTTGTCTGACCCCTCCACAATCATCTCCTCCTCCCCTGCCCCTGTCCCAATTGAGACAGCACATACAGGGCGAGATGGATCAATCTGTAGTGGATCCTCCTCCTCCAGCACATTTGTAGCCAAATCTTCCAAAAACCTCATCAACAGCAGCACCTACCACCTTGCTGGCCTTCCACTTCAAAAACTCCTCAAAATCTTCCTTACTAAGTACAAGGCCCATGCTAGCCTGAGTACCATCACCACACTGAGACGCATCCCTTATCACATCCTTGCTCCCTCCCCCATCAGTCCCCTTTGCTTTTTTGTTCACCCACTCATGCTCATCACCACTATTCTGATCTTTCTTCTGTCCATCACCCTCCCCTTCATTATCTCCACCATCCCACTCAACATCCACTTCCTCCCCATTCTCATCAAACCCTCTCTTTTCAACTTCAAAATCCAAGTCAAAATAGTGATCACCAATCACTACATCTAGCTTCCTTGGGATCAGCTTGGGATCAAGCACAGCAACCATGATTCGCCCAAAATCATTTTTTCCTTGTTGCCTCCATATCTACTAATTGAGTCGAGCCAATCAAAGAACCCACTGCCCACAAAATAAGATACTCTCGAAGTGTTTGTCTCATACATCTCACTCTCACCCACACCTTGGGAAGAAGAAAACCCTCTTCCTTCTCTTGCCATTCCTCAAATTTAAGCCTAGTACCCTCAGGCACTCCCTCTCCTTTAGCATCTGCACCCCCATAATTAATGGATCGCTGCAGCTCAGCTTTAGAAGGAAACTGAGTAAGAAATTTACCATCTCAAGATCCTTTATCTCCCAATTCCATTTTATCGGCACCACTCTTTTTAACTGCATAACAAGCTGATCGATGGACAGAATTCCACCAACCACCGTAACCTGCGCCATCTTGGAATCTTTCTTCACCCTTGGCAATGGAGGGTGCGGGATATGGTAAAACCCAGACCCGCCACAGCGTAGCCTGCAGCATGAGCCACGGGCCTTGGTGCCTTAAGAAGAGAGCACTTGTGATTCATGTGATCATTAGAATCACAGATCACACAGTACACTTCAGCCGTGCACGCCGCTGCCCTGATGACCCTTCTTTGAACATCTAGAACATCGACCACCTGCCTTGATCATCTCACCACCATCTTTGCTACCACCCGAATCCTCAGCAACACCTAGATCAGCACCGGATCCCAGACCATTGCTCTCACCACTCCCTGCACCATCCACTAACATATCATCCCTCTGCCCACTTCCTAACCCCTGTGAAGGTGAGTACCTCTTCTCCTCCTGCCAAACCCATCTGCCATGAGCCTGAGAACCGCCTCTGCCAGCTCCGCCTGATGGAGGTAAGTGGCCAGCACGACCCCTGCTGAAGCTTCCATATCTGCCGGGGTGCACTCCTCTTGGGGCGTGAGTGGCACCTCCCCTCCTCATCATATCCTCTCTGCCGTCCCAACTCCGGTCAGCGTTGAAAGGTTCCCGGCCCCGGCGATAGGGGCCGCGCCACCACCTCTCTCGTCCCTTCCATGCACATTGAAATTCCCCCGACATCTTCTTCGCTTCCACCTCTCTACCGATCTTGAGTTTTTCAGCCACCACCTCCGTGAAAGAAAGGGTCCTACTAGATGGAGGAATAGTCTGCGTGATGAACGCCCCCGCAGCTTAAGTCGGCCCTTCGCGCACCAGGACTCCTCGGTACCCCCCCTGCTTTAAATAGGAGGTTTAAACCCTGTGTTGGCCTAAAGCGGGGTACACTCCCACCTTAAATCCCGCATGCGCAGCCTTTTCATCCATCTTCGACCGATCCAATGACCGCTCATGCACGACCCCCAATCTTGTCCCTCCTCTCTCTCCTTCTTTTAGATTAAAGTTAATGCACCTTCCCCTCAGGCTGCCTAAATCATTCAAGGAACTTACCATTCCATTGGAATAAGAGGATCTTAAATCTTTAACCGGCAAGTCACCCAGCTGCCGATTTGAAGAAGACCTTGGCCGGCAATGGCCCTCTCCATGGCTTAGGGCTTCATCACCGTAAATCCGCCACTGCCTCACAGATTCTGGAAGCAAGAGGTTGGGGATGTTTAACATGCCCAGCTCCTCTATCTAAAGAATCAAATTATACATTTAGCATCGAGAGATTAGTCCTAAGGATGTCACTAATTAGCCAAAATCAAACTAGAGATCTTCACCTCGCTAGATCGAGACCACTCCGAGATGCATAGTTGTCGAGACACCCACTCCTCTATCATCTTCTTGTCTTGTAGCTAAATTAGTCAACATTTTTGCTGATGTGAACGAGGGAAGGAAGGAGAAAGATTAGAGCTTCCATCTCATGTAAGCAACGAGCTGGGCTCAAAAGCATATGTAGTGGTGAGTTCACATATTAGTAAATGTGAGATGCATTAGAGAAGGTGGGACATGAGTAAAGTAATACAGTAGTAAATTTTTTCTTTAGACAAATATTGTAAAACTTGTTTGCGCCCAGGAATGCTGATCCGCTATATAGAAATGGCGTGTGGCCGTGTGCTATAAGGAAAAACTCTGAGTTTAGAAATGGCGTGTGGCCGTGTGCTATAAGGAAAAACTTTCAGTTAATTAAATATACATGTATTTGGATATGAACATCTTGCTGTAAACATACTAGGAAAGAAACCCTAGTAGGTTTGGAAATCAACCTGTAACCCATCCATCCCTAAGGGCTAAGGTTGTTATCCCAAAAGGCAGGTAAGCCATCTACATATGTATAAACACAAGCAATACAATCCACACCAATCTAGATGGATAATGGAGGGTATTACCTCACCATGAGGGTTTAATAAACATGTATACATTTGAGTTTTATGTTCTTTTGAGCTATAGATCCTACGCATATAACCCATAATCATCATTGGACATATTCAATGCTTATTAAACTACTGGTAACAAACACCAACAGTATATTGATAGCAGAACTTTAGAAGACTTCGAGGTGGCTTCTAGACTTTAGTGGACAGACCGCAAGACGCAAGAGGCAAGGCGATGCGTGGAGGTGGAGCCTTGTTATACCTACAGGGTTTTTTTTTTATATTGAGTTGGTTCACGCTCAGCTAGCGAGCGATATTGCTTATAACATTCATATCCTGGTTTGGGCATTCAAAATAAAGGGGTCCCCCAGCAGGAGCCACATTTTTTCAATACTGTGTGCTTGGCCAGTGTGGCAAATTTAACTTATTCAAAGTGCTGGACCTCCCTTCAATTTTAACCTATCCACGTCGGATGCTAGGACCCGCTCCAACGCTTCCTCGCCTCCCATTGGTCCTGCCCTTCCGCTCCAAGCCAATCAGTCCTTTTCTTGGATGAAGCTTCAAGCCTCATTCGTCACAATTCGTGATCAACTCGACAAACACTCCCCTATAAAACACCTGCCAGTACCGCTCATCAGACTCACAGAAACGTAGCAGCTAGTTTACCAGAATTCGAACACAATCGGGTGCTGATCGAGGTGAGGAAAAGATCCATCATGGTGCTGGGTTTGGGAGGATGCTTTGGCAGCGTCGCCGTCGCCGCCGATGAAGAAGGAAGGTGTCGCCTGCAGAGGCTAAAATTCAACAGCGAGCAGTAAAAGATGCGGCATCGTCAGGCGGTTCTTTGGGAGAGAAGCAAGAGAAGACTAAAGAGGAGAGGAAGAAGAGGGATCATGAGAAGGCTCCCCCAATCGTGATGCATCAGTTCCCCTTCCACTCTCGCCCGGGCTTACTCTGAATTTCGACTGATTGGTCAGGTTCTATTTCGTCCTGATTGTCCTCAGATGCCATTCGGATCAGCAATGCAATTTTTTGGTTCTTTGTTCATTTTAATCCGGTAATATGCATAAAATGTAATTTTGGTCCTGGTTGTCTTCAGATGCCCTTGGGGGTGATCAGCAATGTAATGTAATTCTTTGGTTCTTTGTTCATGTGTAAAAATTACTTTTGAGTACCATTTGCATCCACCACCATCTCCTCATCCTCATAGAGATTTCAATTTCTGTATTGTCAACAGCATGGAACTTAGC
Organism: Hyparrhenia diplandra; assembly: GCA_015847255.1. Classification (NCBI taxonomy): domain Eukaryota; kingdom Viridiplantae; phylum Streptophyta; class Magnoliopsida; order Poales; family Poaceae; genus Hyparrhenia; species Hyparrhenia diplandra. The sequence goes on from JADLZK010003168.1 coordinate 624,988, forward strand.
AACTGAAACTATGAAAATGCAATCATCCCCTACAGCAGTGGATGATTGCATTTTCAAGACTAAATCCGAAAGAAGGCCTTATAGAAAAGGAATCCAAGAAGGGATGTTCCTACTTTAGTTTTGGGCCGGGCCAACCTCTTTAATCACTTGGCAAGATGATGACTCCGTCCATGTATCATCTTCCTAACAGATCATGTTTTTCCATAGTAGGCCTACCAACATTTGTATGACTCGATAGTACAAACATATTATGTGCAGAAATCTATATTTACCCCTACCTAATCACTAGTAACGAAATGATTTTAGGTGACGGGCAGTTTTGATTTAGCGTGGTGGGCATGGGCGTCCGTCGCTCACGAAAGGTCACGAAAATGGGGAACAACCGTGACGGGCGGGATGTGCCGTCGCGGTTAATGAAAAAAAATAAAAAAAGACCGATAGGCCACGAGCCCCCCGGCCCGATAGCCCATCGGGCCCGCCCGCCCGCCGCCGTCGGGATGCCAATCCACCGGGAGGCCAGATCCGCCTGGCTGGGGGGTCGTCGGCATCGGAGATCCGACCACCGTGGGGGAGGAGAGGCCTGCCGCCACGGCCGAAGAAGCCCGCCACCCGCGCGGATCTGTGGGGATCCGATGGAAGCCTGGAGGGGGGTGAATAGGCGACCCCCAAAAAATTGACTGTCAAAACTTTGTAGCTTGTCGGTCTGAGAGATGCGCGGGCTTTGCCGGCGTAAAAAGAGCGGCACCGCCGCATGGTACCGATAACAGAGACAGGGGATAGAGTGCGGACGACAGTCAGTGTAGAAGGCGCGGCACCGCCCGGCGTCTTCAAGCGCACCGCCGCGTGTACGAGCTCGAGCAACACCAAAGTGAATCGCAAGCCGGAGTTTGATGCTCAAGGTTTCTACTTGTTCCCGCACACAAAGTACCTTGTAGAGAGCTAGCCAAAATTCGTTGGAACACAGCAACAAAGTAGATCGGGACGAAACCCTAGCTCACAAGAATATTAATGCAAGAATGTAAAGAACACAAGTGACACAAGGATTTATCCCATGGTTCGCCCGTCACCACAAAGGCTGGGTTACGCCCACGTTGTTGAGGTTGCCACACAAGGCTTAGCTTGCCCACCGGCTTGCTTTTTCCCTCGTTCACAAGTCTAGGGAGTTAACCCTAGAGATGTGGGGTAATGTATTGATGTAGGTGTGAGGTTACAAACCTCCCAAGGCTGCCACACGAAGGGGGGCAAGCTCAAGGGCGACGCCTAGCCGTCTAGGAGCAAGCTCCAGAGTAAAGAACCCTAGGGTTCCGGCCAAACATGAACCAAATGCTCTTTTGAGTGGGGGAAGTAGTAGATCCGGTCTCCAATCGAAGTTTGCTGGCTTTTCCCTCAAAAATCCGTGGTGGAAAGTGAGGGATTGAGTGGGGAGCTCAAGGTGCTTCAATGGAGGAGTGAGAGAGCAAAGGTGGTCTTCTGGCTGCGCTCGAGGAAGAAGAAGAAGTGAGCCGGATAACCGTTGTGGGAGGGGTAGAAGTGGTATTTATACCCAACGGACCCAATGATCCCGATTTAAGTGTGGCCTTTCGCCCGCGTGAGCGTGCGACCACTGCTGCACCAAATGCTTTGCTTGTCGGCGCCCGACTGACTGTGCAAAGAGAATGAAAAAAGATATTTTTTGCTGGTTGTTCAGGCTTGGAGTTGTGTTTTGTGGTCGGATTTGAGTTTTGAGCATTTAGTCCAACATTTCCTCTTGATAGTACGACATTTCCTAAACTCAAGATTCAAAATATGAAATAATTTAAACGTCTTGATCCAGGAAACACCACCATCTAGCTCATTGGATGCCTTTGGACTGTACATCAACTCCTTATTTTATTTCCTGCATATCATCTCGACAAATCTCATTAGTTCCCTAATTAGGTGGTCATCAACGCCAAAACCCACTTAGAGCTTGATTGCACTTACAAGATCAACCCGCCGGAGGGAGGAAATGCACCCCACCCGCCGGATCCACCGCGCGGGGTCGCCGCAGGCGGCCTGGATCGGCCGCCGGGTCACCGCTCCACCGCCACCCCGCCTCGATCCGCCGGAGGAGGAGCGCCGCATGTCGGGCCGCGTCGAGGGGGGGCCGCCGCATCGGGAGGGGGGGGGACAGGCCCCGCGAGCGTGAGCACCCGCTGCTGCCCCGCTGCGAGCGTGGCCGCCTTTCTCGTCGGTGAGAGGAGGGAGTGGCGGAGGAGAGAAGAATGAGTGCGGGGGACGCCGTGGGGATGGGAGAGTGAGCGCGAGGGGAGAAGACAACGAGTCTTTGTGAGCAGAGAAACTCTAAGTGCCCGTCTTATATATGGCCCGATAAGGAGCGGGTTTGGGCTCGGTAGTGGGCCTCATGGTATTTTATGTTGCCGGCGTTTTTAACAGCTCCGCCTCCGAAAATGGAGCTATTTTTCGTGACGGGCAAATGTGCCCGCCACGGTAAAAAAAAATGTCCGCCATGCAAAATCGGGGGTATTAACCGTGGCGGACAAATTGTGTACCCGCCACAAGTAAATATTTTACAACATCACTCAAAATCATTTCAATACTAGTGAATAGAAATGTTATTGTATTAAAAAACTAAGAGCCCGTTTGGATCCCTTGAATTTGGGGAATTGGAATCTACTTAATAAATTAAGCTATTTAGTTTGGAATTTGAGATTCACTGACTTTTCAAAGTTTACAAATAAGTCTATCTCAAATTCATAGGGTGGGAGATAGGAATTGAATTCCATTAAATTAAGCATGTTATGTGGTTGAGGAAGCCCATCACCATGTTATGTTTGCATTGCACTCTCCAACTTCATTCCATTGCATTGCACTCTCCAACTCCAACTCCATTGCACTACAATGAATTAAATTCCAAGGATCCAAACAGGCCCTAATAGAAATGTAATTGTTTTAAGTGGTCCCTACAATCCTATGATTGAAGGGCTCAAGTACCTTCTTCACCTCCACGTTCTTCACGACTGGTCCTCGAGCGAATTTTTGTGCATATGCGGCTGGTTGACACGTACCTTGGGACCTTGTGCATTGCTTCCTTACTACTGTGCCTCAAATTCACTTAAATGGTTGACACATTCTTTTGTACTCATTTTAATGAATATTATAATACTTGTTGTCCTAGAGTCTTACAAGTGAAAGATCAAGGAGGAAGCTCAAAAGTCCACTGGCTACCAGATGTATGAAGCATACCAGGGTGTTAGAAGGGAACATTCTGGATCAAAACTTGTTTGTTGGGAATCCCTGGCAGAAGGGTGCTGAAGAGAAAGAGAAGCTGGGCCTTCCATGGTGGAACTCGCTGGATGTGGTGCTAGAGCCGGCGTTCTCAAGATGGTGGTGCGGAGATCATGCCTGTGTGGCTCTTTTCAAGCAGTTTTCAATTTTTGTTTTCAGAACTTGTTCTGTATTGCACCCAGTAGTGGTGTTTTCGTTTCTTGTTATCTGACTTTGCCATGCTTAATCGTCCACAAAACGTATGTTGTAAAACTGTTATGTCTTTTGATGCTTAATCGAAAGGCTGGGGTGATTCCCACCCTTGAACTCTAAAAAATAATACATGTTTAGATTGAGTCAATTTATGAAACTCCAAATTAATAGATACACGGGTAATCTTACCGAAGCCTTGTTGAAATTAGTTTTTTATTAAGTAGAAAAGAGTTTTGTTATAGAACTTAGCGACCACGGTAATCCAAGGTTATTTAAGCCCTACTAAACCAAGTACGCACGTGATTGTGATTACATTCTTAGGACAATTTTGCGATAGACGACAACTTCCTAAAGCTCCTAGAAGCACCAACAGCCACGGGATCGCTAGTCCATGTCTGAGTAGGGAGCTTGCAAGTTGCAACTCTTGTTGGAGGTCCTCGCTTTTCTTTCTTTCCAAATTATCCACCCAACATATCTAGAATATTTTTCAAGACGGACACTACTTCAGAAGATCTTTTGCAAGGCGTTTAGGATTTATCAAGCGTGGAGGTTTTTGAAAAAAAAAAAAAACACAATGGTTAATCGAGACCGGGCAAAGCATTAATTGTGGCGGGTTTTTTTTGTTAACCATGATGGTTATGAAGACCACCACGCAAAATCTATTAACCATGGCGGACTTCCTTATTTACCCGCATGGGAAAAAAGGCTGAGGCCCGATAAAGACCCAGACAGAGGCCTGATAGCAGCTCAAGTACAAAATGCACAACTAGGTTTCATCTCACCTCACTCTCCTCCCTCCCTCACTCCTCTCCCACCAGGCACAACCCCTTCTCGGTGCAACCTTCTCCCCCCCTCTCGGTGCCGCAAACTTCTCCCTTATTTGTCGCCGGCGCCCCCCAATTCCCATCCCGGTCGTCGGTGGACTCTTCTCCCTCCCTCTCTCCCTCGGGAGAGTGCGGTGGCGTGCGACGTGGCGCGTCGCGTCGAGAGAGGCCCTTGGTGGTTGCTCCTCTCGTCATTCGTGGAATCCTCCTCAAAACCCTAGGTAGGTTAGTTGTACCCGTCTCCCTCTCTTTTCTTCTCTTCATCTCCCTCACTCTCTCCCTCATCGGTGCTTGGATCCATGGCGATAGCGGGCAGATCCATGGCGGTGGCGGGTGGATCCACGGCGACGACGGATCCGGGCGGCGCGGGCGTAGGGCCGATCCGGGGCGGTGGTGAGCAGATACACGTTAGGTGGCGGCGCGGCGTGGATCTGGCGGCGGCCGGGGCCTAGATCCGGGCCCTTCTAGGTCCGGATTTCTCTCTCTCTCTCTCTCTCTCTCTCTCTCTCTCTCTTCTTTGTTTTTTTACATATTAACCTCTATTTAAAATAGTTGGCTATAGCTTAGCTATAGCTGCGGGAAAAGATTCACCGCTAAGCTATTCGTATTTCATTTGTAGCACCTATATTTACAACTACTTACCGCTATTTACTGCTATAAGCGCCGCTATTTACCCCTATTTCGTATTTCATTTGCTACTAATTGGTATTTTGAATGATTAAATTTTTATGTAACATGTTGCAATGTCATATTGGTATTTGGTAATGTTATTTAGACTTATAGAACCTTGTAAACATATTTGTGTTCATCGGATATCATATTTGCCTTGTTTTGGCATTAATTATTGGAATTTTTTCATAGTTTTTCTTATAAACCGCTATGTGACATTGCTCGCTAAAGCTTTATATCCCCTAAAAAAAAATGTGCCGCTATTTGCCATAGCCCGCTATTTAAAACTTGGAGATTAAACACACGGTTAACCGTGGCCGTTTTAGGCTGTTGGAAAACTGTGGTCTTCCATTCCTGGCGGTTATAAAAACTGTAACGGTAAATTAAAAAAATGTCACAGTTAATAATTTGTGTAGTAGTGGGATGGAGTGTTATTCACTAACAGTCATAGAAAGAGTCGAGCGCATGAATGTTGTAAACTACTCCAAACACTCTGCATTGGTGTTTTTGCCAATGCTCTTGATTGGAGATGGACATGCCACGTGGGCAATAAATAGCGTTGGCCGTTCAACCGGTGAGCGATAGCAGCTGCCAGAACAATGCGTGAGCTTGCAAACCTAACAATTGGGCACGCACACATGCACGGCGGGTAGTTTATTCATTTGTAGGACGTACAGCTCGGCTCATATTTGTAGCCATGTAGTATACATTCTTCTGTGTCTTGTACGCAATCTTGTACGCCATAAATTTCATGTCTGTTGATGCCTAGTCGCAATCAGCACAGATTAATCGACCTGGATAATGTTGTTTATTCCTCCATTTTATTCTATTCTATTAGTTTCGTTCATTCTGTTGTTCGATTTAGATTTCAATTTCTTCTTGGAAAAAAAGAGAATTTAGATACATGGAGATGGAGGTGGTCGCTTGCTTTCACTGTCAAGATCTTAATTTTTTCTTTGTTTCTGATCTGAGAATGTGTCTTTCAGGACCTTAATGCCTTACTGGTAGTTGTCCCAATACTTCGGCCTTTTAATTGAGTGGGGCGTGCTTCGATGATCCTGCACTAAAACTAGTACTCCATAGAATTTGTAGTTACTGATCTTAGGACTATTTCATGACGAAGTTCTGCTGTCTAAAACAAATTAATTTTAAGTAGTAGTCTCTATTCGGAACCGTATATATATACTATATTTTCATGATGGTTGTCAATGAACAATTACTGTGCTAGACTGGATTTGTTCGTGAATCGTGATTCACAAAATTCAAGTTCTAATACCATGATTTGAGATTGTCATGGTGTAACAAGGTGACCATGACTCTAGAGGTTTGGTCGGGACAAGGATTTTGGATGGCGATTGTGGTGTGGTGTATCAATGATTATGTGTCAAATTAGGTGGGCAAAAAATCGCCAATGAGAATGATAGAATTCTGAAGTGGCGGCATGTCGCTGTTGATATCCATTGTTTTAGACGAGGAAGGAGTAGTGTGGTTGAGCACTTGTATGCCCTTCTGACGGTGATAGTTCTAACTTGAAAGAAGAGTGATTATTGGGTCAAGACTTATTGGCTGCGAGAAGTGATTTTGTCTTAAAATACATGCTAGCAACTGATACTTCGACACTTTAAAAATATATAAACTAAAGAATCACACATCACGCAGATGAATAATTTTGTATGAGCTCCACAACTATATTCCTTATTAAGAAGAACAAGCTAGATAAGTCAAATGTATATTGTATTCTATCTGGACTTGTTATGGAGAGTATATTCAGTGCAAATAAGCCAAGGCCAAACTTTGAAACCCATACGCGACCCTCGCGTCGCCTCAGGAGGCGGCTCGGGGGCTCCCTACGCCGCCGCCCGGACTAGCCCCTCCTCAGCGGCCGGCGAGGGCCCGCCGCCGCCGCTCCTCCCTCGTCGGCGGCGGCGGCGGCGGGAGGACTAAACAAGGTGCCTCCCCGTGCATCCCCGCCCCTCCCTCCCCTCCCTCCCCCCCCACCGCCCCACTCCTTCTTCTCCGGGGGGCGGCGCGGCTGATCTGGCTGCTCCTTGGTCGGATCCAGCCCCACGCGCCCGGAGCCACCGGATCCGTGGTCGGGCTCGGCGAGACCGCCGGGTGGTGGCCGATCTAGGGTTGGCGGCGCCCGGGCCCCCCCGTGGCCCCAGCCCGTCATCCCTTTCCTTTGCGCGGCGAGGCCGCCACGGAGGGGCGGCGCCCCGTCCTCATCACCGGGCGTGGTGGGTAGTAGGACGGGGCTGTTCCGCCCGCTGGGGCGCCCCCGCCATGGCCCCCTGGGCGTGGGCAACGACGTCTCAAGGTGAACAGCGCTCTTCGTCCCCCGCCGCTACGGGTGCGCCACCACGACAGCCACATGCGGGCGATTCCCAGCGGCGTTTGGCCGGCCGGCGGGCGCAGCGCGCCCGCGCCACCACGCCGGCTGGCGCGCGGGCGAGACAGCGCCTCCACCTTCCCGGGGACCGAGGCGACTACTTTGCGCGGACGGTCCTTAGGCTGCCGACGCGATTGTGGACTGTCGGGGTGGCGGCCGCGGATGAAGATCGGGTGAAAACCCTCAACTCCCAAGCCTTGTGCGTTGGGCCGACAACGTTGGCGTGCCGCGTCACTTCCTTCTTGAAGGTGTCGCCCTTTCGTTTCCGTCGTCGCTGCCGGGGGCTCTAGGAACGAAAGTTCCAGTGGGTGCTCTCAACGCAGCCTTGCGTCCCGCGGGCGTCATCCCCTTCTTAAAGGCCGTTGAACCCACCGAGCTCTGCGTCGCCTGCAGTTCCGCCCCAACCTTCAATGTCGCCCTCGCCCCCCGCCCTCATTTGGCACCGTGTCGCCGCTCCGCCGCCGCCCTGGCCCTTTGCTCCGAGGTTGACGCCGTCACCGCCACCGCCGTTGTCCGGTCGTGGACCTTCGTTGGCGGTCGTTATCGACCATTTTATACCGCCAACTTATGTCTTTTTTTCAAGGGAAACTTGCTAACCTATGACACATATACCTTTACTACTGACCCAGTTCCACTTGTATTCCGAGAAATATGTTTTGCAGGACTTATACACGGAATCAAGTGAAAAGACGTCAAACAAAGAACAAAGCGCCAAAGCATAATACACATTCGAAATGCGCAACCAAGGGGGAATAGAGAAAGCCCAACTCAAGGCGAATTGGACCAAAGCACCCCTAAAATACGGATCCAGGCATGCCCAGGAGCCCACAGGCGAAAGGCGGTCGCGAGACGGGCCACCCCCGGTCCGGCTGGACCCACGGTGCCGCCTCTCGAGCCGACCTTTCACAGGCGGTTGCATGCCGCCATGCATAGGCGGTATTGCTAGGTGCTTCCATTTTTAGCTGCACCAAACCGACCATAATTAGTATAAATAGAGGGTAGGAGCCTCACCTCAAAGAACACACCACAAAAAGAGCTCTCTCCCTCCACACTTGTATCTTTTACTTTTTTTGTTAGTATTAGGAGCTTGGCAAGATGTAATACAAGATCAAGATCAACTATGGAGGTACTTGGTATGATCAATTTATTGTTCTTCATCTTGTTCTTGTTCTTATTATCAATGTAGCTATGCTATGAACTAGAGTATAGTTCCTATGATATGATCTTAGCATATGAACTAGTATATAGTTTTCATGTTATGATTTTGTCATATAGAACTTTATGCTTAAAGTATTATACATACATGTTTAGACCAAATCCAAGTTAAGATGTAGAGTTCTACTTTGAGTTGGTCTTGGCCGATGTTGGTTTGCGGGATCGTCGTTCGTCTTCGTGGCGGATGCTCTAGTAGAAGGACCCCGGGGACGGGTAAGCCTTGTTAACACGCTAGAGTAGTAGAGGATAGCATAGGCGTGGTGCCTAGGCTATAGTCTACCTTCGTTTGCTCCATACACCGGACGGACGAGGTGGTAGGCGGCGGTGGTGACAGCCTGTCGTCCGTCCTTTGTAATCCCCCACGTCCCGTATGGCATAGAGCTTGTGCTGGTATCGCCTGGCAGACCAGGTGCGCTCCGGTGCCCGAAGTAAGTCAACAGTGACCATAGCTTTCTTAACTTAGAATCTCTAATGGTACAAGCATGTAGTATACCTACTCTCTAACATAGCTATTCGGGGATATGCCTTGCTCTAGTTTAGGGTTTTCTTTATCCTTGAGATTGCTCGAATGTGTGTGTCAAGTTATCCCTAGTTATCCCTGATCTATCCCCTCGTTATGAACTTTAGTCCATTTGCATAGTCATGTTATCGTGTCCATGTTCATATTAGAGACTTCTACACCATGCCTTCCCCCGTGGAAATACGATACCTCGAATACTTCGGTGAAAGCTACAATGGCATTTCGTGCGCTTATGAACTCTTTCTATTTGCGTTAAGAAACGCCAACAACCACCGACGTCATGTCTTGACGACCGGAGCTTCCACTACATACTTCGTTTGCGTCCCCTGGGCTTGGCAGTGCGTTGTTGTAGCTCGCCCAACTCATCATCCTGGCCTGTCCCGCTTGGATTTCAGCGCCTTCGTTGTCGCAGTCGTCATTGCTTGGCCGTGGGCCACCGACGTCACACTCGGCTTGGAGTCGTCTCGGGGGTTGACGCCATCATTGTCGCCGTCGTCGCTGCATGGCCGAGGGCCACCGACGTCGCACTCGGATCCCTCGGGCAGTGTTGTCGAAAGTGTGTGATGCCCCCTTGATGCTCGGTCGTGTGGATTTCGGCGACCGGAACTTCCACTCCATTCAGTCGGCGTTTCTCGAGCCTTGGCCTAGCGAGGCTGCACTTCGCTTCGCGTGTTGTGTGGCTCGGTGGGGGGATCCTCTACTTCTTGCTTTAGCAGTTGTTGTTGCCTTATTTGTGGTGGCCACTTCCTCTGTGGTTGAGTTGTGTTGTGTTGTGGTGTTTTGTGTTGTGTCGTGTTGTAGTGTTTGTTCAGCCGGTCTTGTTTTCTTCTCTTAATGAAAAAGACACGCAAAGGCATGTTCGAGGAAAAAAAGTGCAAATAAGCCAAATGTGTATTTTATTGTATAGCATACCTTTGTCTTGAAATATAAGGTCCAAGCAAGTTTTAAATAAAATGAGTATGGTAAAGACCATCTCAACCGACGGAGGGATTAGTTCGGTTGTTGTTTTCCTTATTTACTAGTTGTTTTTCTCTAGTTAAAACCAAGTTTCAAGGAGCTTCGATATTTCTTACCAAGAAAGAAAAAGAAGAGGAATGGTTGATGGCCTAGAATACCTACGATGTGGTACTCTGGATCACTTATATTTCAAGGATTGAGAGAGAGTATATCATTAGATTTTGTTATGGAAAGTATATTCATAGTTACTAAATTTGCATGTTTTGACTTAGACCCCTGTTTGGTTTATGGGACTTTGTACTTTGAGACTAAAATGTCCCTTTTAGTCCCGTGTAAACCAAATAGGGAGGGATTTTTCTCCATTAGGCTAAAATCTGTAATTGGTGATCTAGTTCATGCAAATCAATATGGGTTCATCAAAGGTAGAACCATCCAGATTGTCTAGCTTGGTCCTTTTCGGTTCTGCATTTACGCCACCAATCAAAAAAGGAATTGTGATCCTCAAATTAGACTTTGAGAAAGATTTTGATAAATTGGAGCATTAGTTTATTCTTGAAATTTTGAAAGATAAAGGTTTCTCCACTAAATGGATACTCTGGATCCAGAACCTGCTTTCCACTGGGACCTCCTCTGTGTTGTTAAATGGTACCATTGGCAAATCATTTCTTTGCAAGAGAGGAGTAAGACAAGAGGACCCCCTGTCCCCTTTGCTCTTTGTTCTAGCAGCTGACCTTTTGCAATCTATAGTGAATAAAGCTTGGCATGATGGGCTACTTAAGCATCCTCTTGGAGACAACTTAGGAGGAGAGTTTCCAATCATTCAATATGCCGATGATACCCTGTTAGTACTTCTAGCAGATGCTACTATGCTCTCCAATCTGAAAGTTGTTCTAAGACCTCTTTCTGATTCATCTAGTCTTCATGTCAACTTTCAAAATCTTCAATGGTTCCAATTAATGTAGACTCATAGCAAGCACAAGACCTTGCAGGCATCTTTGGATGTCAGTTGGGAACTATGCCTTTTACTTACCTAGGACACCCACTAGGCACAACCAGACCAACAGTCAATAAGTTTGCCCCTGTCCTTGGTAGGATTGAAAGATGGCTTAATGGGATTAGTAAATTTCTTTCATATAATAGCAGGTTAATCCTAGTTAATTCAGTTTTCTCGGCCTTACCCACTTTCTGCATGTGCAGGTTAAAGATCCCCCCTCAAGTGATCCATCAGATAGACTTATACAGGAAGCACTGTCTTTGGGACAAGGGTGATATTAATAGAAAAGGGAAGTGTTTAGTAGCTTGGGAAGAAGCTTGCAAATCAAAAGAAGAAGGTGGTCTGGGTATTGTGGACATTGAAATGCACAATCAAGCACTGCTCACGAATTTCCTTTCAAAATTCTATACAAAGCAAGGTACACCTTAAAATAGAGCTCCATCAGACTCCTTCCGGTGGCGAGATGTCATGAGATTGTTCCTAAAATTTGAAAGAATGTCTATCTGCTCCCCCAAAGAAAGGAGATTCAACAACACTTTGGTCTATAAAAATCAATGACATCAATCTATCTGAAAGCTTTCCCCACTTATTCTCCTACTGCAGAAAACCCAAATGCTATCTCTCCTTTTTTCTTAAATGAAAGCCTGGACAAAATCTTCAGACTTCCTCTCTCTCAAATTGCAACCAACCAGCTTGAAGAACTAAGCTAGCTTTGAGAGGATCAAGGTTGGAAAACTTAAATGATCAGTGGACCTTCTCTTGGGGATCAGCCATCTTGAGGAAGCAAGAAGGGATATAAGGTGCTTATAGGTGAAGAACCGACTTCGCCCCTTTTCAAATGGATGTGGGGAGCACACAACTTAGGCAACCAGAAGTTTTTCTTCTAGCTTCTCCTAAGAGATAGATTGAACACCAGAAACCTATTGAGAAGAAAAAACATGCCATTAGATGACTATACTTGTGTTTTGTGTGATCGAATTGTGAGGAATCAAGCTTTCACCTATTCTTTGAATGCCCATTAGGTCTTGATTCTTTGGAACCTTATTAGCATACTTTGTAACCCTCGTTTAAGTCCCTTGGACATGGTTCTCCATGCGAGACAAATCTTCAACAAAGTGTCATTTTGGAGAGGTGATTATCACAGACTAGTTGGTGTATCCGAGAGCCAGAAATGGAGTCATTTTGACAATAAACGAAAAAACTGAGCCTTTGGAAGAGGGACTTCTGGAAGAATTTGGACTTGTGTGTATGAAGTAGAAAGGTGCTAGACGTAGTTTGTTAGTTTCTTGAGAGAGAGTCTTTTTGTAACCTCCGTTTCCTCTTCTTTTTTGGGCATAAATGCCTTGTAATTTTGTTGTACATACTCCATTCATTCATTTAATTGAAAAAAAAAATATAGGTAGGGGAATTCCCTACTTGATTGATCAAAAAAAAACAAACAGGGAGGGATTTTTTTTTAAGACTTTTTGCTGAAAGTCCCTAGAAGTACCTTGTGGAGAGTCTATTTTTTTAAGTCTTGGAACTAAAAACAATCCTTTTTTACAACAAACACATATATTATACTATCATAGCAATCAGATTACAAAGAAGCACTCTAGAGAAGGCCAAATTACAATAAAGCCCTAGATCTTGAAAGGAAATTAAGGAAGCTTTGTCCATGGCGTTGGAGACGACGGCCACCACCAGTGGGTCGTAGGGGCGCCGAGGACGATACACCGAATGAATTTGACCGCTCAAAGCGTCGGTTGAAGGTGGGCGGTCGAGCCATCGGAGAAGAATCGCACCGCCGGCCAGAAGGATGTAGTAAAGACCCCTCACGGTGGTTGAAGAGGAGCTTTAACCAAGATCCCGGGGGAGGCGAGAGTGTCGTGGCAGAACTAGGAGAGAAGCCACCTAGTTGAAGAAGAGACCACTAGGACCAGGAGGTTTCTTTGTGAAGCGGTGAACGCGAGCCGGAGGTTGTGGATCGGAGTGGAGTAGATCTCGGCAAAGGGAGGGTTTGCATAGCGGGAGATCGAGTTTATTTTATTACCTCGACCTTGGATACAACGGCGATGGAGAAGACCATGGCGACCCCGCGAAGGCATAGCTCCAAGGCAGGGACTTCCACATCGGGAGTACCACAATGGGAGACCGAGCAACTACAAGCTAGTACTAGGAACAAACTACTAGGTGGGGCCCCCTAGCTCTTTCCCGAGCTTCCTTGGGAGGTGGGAGGGAGGCGGCCGGCTGGGCACCGGCTCGGGAGGCCAGGGGAGGAGTGACTTTTTTAACCAAGCAAGGCCTATATAGCATGGGGGCATACGGAGTAAATGTGTGAAAGCGGGGGCCGAGCATATATATTTCCAAAGCGACCATACAATTGATCATGAGCCATGAGTTGGCCATAATATTATTTTGGACTTGCACATTATTGGTCTTTTCATGGAGCCTTCTTTCCAATATTCTTTTTGTTACTCCTCTCCCGACTCTTTTTGGGACACATGTACTGGGCTTTGTGTCATTGAATAAATTAATTACTAAAGTTATCTTAAATCAGGCATTTCTATGTTATGCAAATATATAGGAAAAGTATAAGTATTTGTGATATGAAATGAGCACACACAATTGTCGAAACCCAGCTAGATTGGTTTGAACCGACATGAGATCGTCGGTCGTCGGGGTGGATTGGAGGGAGATGGAGGCGGTGGCGTCGGTACGGGCAGCCGGTGGCTTGCGCGCCAAGGCGGGCGGGCTGGGCGCCGGGGCCTTGAGGGAGGGGCGGCGCTAGATGGAGGGGCGGCGCCGCGTGCGCTAGGGTTTAGGGAGAGAAAGAGAGAGATTTGGAGAGACAAGAGCTGTTTGGGTGTTACCCCTTTAATTTTTTCGATTAAAATTCAACCGATTACATCTCCCTTGTATTTATAGTCCGAGGAAGACTTGCATCTTAAGAAATATCTAGGAGGTTTCCTTATAGATTGGAATACCTCTTGGCAAAGCAATCTATTTATTTCCTAAATATTTATTCCCTATTATTTTAATAAAGATTGGATGACGGCAAAGAGATAGCGGGCGGGGTCGGGTGGCCGTCTTGGCCAAGACGCCCTAGGCCCTCCTTTGGGCCGGCCCTTCCTGGGTCATGACATTTCTCCCCCTTTTTCATCGACAAAGCGTCCTCGCCTTTGTGGTTCCGCACGGCTATCGTTGTTGACGGTGCGATCGAAGCATGTCCCGAAGATTGTTGCATCCACTTGTGTCGAAGGAATGAGCTGGGCGAAGAGGAAGACGCCGACTGTGGCCGATCTTTGGTCCAATGGATGGAAGCCCGGTGCTCTCCCGGAGAAGTGAGCATTGGTGGCGAGTACGTGGCGAGGTGATAGCCAACCTCAAGAGGAGGCGAAGGATCCCATCCGGTTGGAGAACATCCCATAGCATGTGTGCGAATATTGTGGCGAGCGGCGGTGGTTGTTGAGGAAGAAGATTGACACCGATGGCAAGAAACTCGTGGGGGCTCCTCCATCGCAAAGGTGCTTGTCGTGAAGCCCGGGCATGGTTGGTGAAGTCGTCGGAAGGTGAACGCCAATGGGTGGCGCCCATGCCGTTGTTCCCGGTTGGAATAGAATGGTTCGGCGGTGCCATGTAGGTTGTCGTCGGTCGGTGTAGCAAGTTGAGGGTGGATGAGAGCCGCCCGAGGTAGCGACAAAGCCGACGAGGTAGGGGATTGCGGCGGGTGGCATGTACCTCATGTCGTCATCGATGGAGCTCGCGAGGTAAGGCTTTTTGAAGGCCGCATAGTAGACGGAGCGCCGAATCGGTGGGCGAGTTGAAGCTCCTTTACCAACATATAGGGCGCCTCCGGTGCATCATAGCCCAAAGCTTGTTGTAGAGCTCGTTGATGTAGTCGTATTGGGTGTTCTTGTCGTCGAGGAACGAGGGAGCCTATTTGGATCGGCCCTCGAGTGGGTCGGGTTGTCACAACCCGGTCATCCATGGTGTTGTGGCCGTCTACCGTCGTCGAGCCGTGTGGCGAGCGTAGTGAAGGGGTGTCGGCGTGACGTGGCGAGTTGCCTCGCGAATCCATCGTGCGGGGAGCCATGGTGTTGACGAACTTGAAGGTACTTGATGTAGTCATACGAGTCCTTGTCCGTTCGTGTTGGCGCCGAGGTTGTTGGTGAGGTCGCCAGTAGATGGGCGCTTTGAAGCCGCGAGGGGAGACACCGTGTGGAAGTGCCCCGATCCTCCCGTGTTGCCGTGCTTGGTATGGAGATGGACCGGAGAAGTACCGCTTGGATCAATTTGGATAGCGGCATACCTCATGTATTTATTCTGGGCCGATGATCCGTCGACGTGGTCTTTGGGGGTGCCTTTTTTGGATCTACAGCTTGTTTGATGGTGTTCTCCACCATTGTTGATGTCGGGAGGATGTCCAGCAGGTGTAGGAGATTGTTGTCGTCGTATGTCGGCGATTGAACGACCGTCGCGTCGGTGACGCCTGGGAAAGCGTCGGTGTTCTCATCCATAGTAGCGCCCATGGGGAAAACGTCCGGTTGCCGGTGTTGGCGTTGGTAGCTGCCGGAGGTGGGGTCGGTGATGCGGGGAACTTGTGTCGTGGCTCGGGAGAGACGGCGGTGGCGCCCATTGAGGGGCGTCATCCCCGTTGGCGGCGCCCTTGGGGGCATCGGTGTTTCCCTTGACGTTGACATAGGTGTCCGGGATGTCGACCTTCATGTTCAGGGTGCTGGTGTTGAAGTCGTTGGCCTTGGAGTCGATGTTGTTGGTGGTCAGTATGGTGATGACGAGGACGTCGGGGGTGGCGTCGGTGGCGCCAATGGGGGATCATCATCGCACCGGGCGTTCTTGAGGGGCGTCGTTGGCGATCATGGCGCCCCTGGTAGCGTCATCGTTGTCTGTGTTGTTGGCGCTCAGGGAGGTGTCATTGTACCCTCCTTTGGCGGCGCCCGTGTGGGCGACGTCGTTGTCGTTGATGGTAGGCATGGCGATGTCGAAGACGTCGTGGTCGATGGTGGCGCCCTTGGGAGGGGCGTCGTTGCCGTTGGTGTCCTTGGTGCCGGTGTCGCCCGGGATGTCGATGCTCGCGACGCCGATGTTGACGCTTAGCGGCGTCGATGTCGACGTCGGTGACGCCGTCTTGTCGCCCATAGTGACGTTGGCGTTCCGATGCTCCCGATGTCGGAGATGACATTGTTGGTGTTGTGCGAACTTATCCGGACCGTTGCTGGAGTCTCACGGCGTTGGCCTAGTTGGGTAGGCTTTTCGTCGAGCGGGCGGTGGACGTCGATGGTGGCCTCTCGATTCGATCCGATCCGGACCACGATAGCGGGGCATCTCGGGGTAGGCGAGTCGTTGATTGTAGCATCATCGATCTTGGAGGAGGTGGCGTGGGCGGCGCGCTGTGGGGGCAACATCGCCGTCGGTGGCGCCCATGTAAGGGGCGGAGGCGATGGCGGGGATGACGTCGGGCCTTTGGCCGCGTGTTGCGGTATTGCTGCCGCCGGCGTGGCTACCGTGTCGTCGTGGATGTCGGGAGCGACCATGGCAGCGGCGGCGTTGTTGGCGGCGCCGGGGCCGTGTCGTCGTTATGCGTCGTCGGGGCGGGCTGTTCATCGAACGCGTCTCGGGAGGGCGTGAAGTTGGCTGGATTTCAGCCCGAGAGCAAAGAAGCTCGCAAATCCCCATATCTGAGCTCGGGCGATCATGTGATCCATCGGATCTTGGCGTTGGTGGTGGTCGGAAGCCGTCGGTGGTGGGAATCGTCCCGGTCTCGGATACCGCCCGCCGTAACCCAGCTAGATTGGGCTAGAACCGACATGAGATCGTCGGTCGTCGGGGTGGATTGAGGAGATGGAGGCGGTGGCGTCTGGCATGGCCGTGGGGCCGGGCGGCGGCGGCGCGCGCGTCGGGCGCGGGAGGCGGCGGCGCAGATGGAGGGCGGCGCAACGTGCGCTTAGGGTTTGGGAGAGAAAGAGAGAGAGCTGGAGAGACAAGAGCTGTTTGGGTGTTACCCTTTAATTTTTTCGATTAAAATTCAACTGATTACATCTCTTGTATTTATAGTCGGAGGAAGACTTGCATCTTAAGAAATATCTAGGAGGTTTTCTTTATAGATTGGAATACCTCTTGACAAAGCAATCTATTTATTTCCTAAATATTTATTTCTTATTATTTTAATAAAGATTAGATGACGACGGCAGCAGGCGGCGGCGGGCGGGCACGGGGTCGTGCGCAAGACGCCCTAGGCCCTCCTTTGGGCCGGCCCTTCCTGGTCATGACAACAATAATATAGCTTAATTATATGTTTATTTGATTATATTAGTTGGTGTCACAATCAACATTGCTTCGTTAATTTTTAAGCATAAAAAGTTACTTTAAACAACAGTACAAATTGATTTGTTCAGGAACCAAGAGAGTAGCTACTTTGAAAGACAGTAATTCGAAAATGTTCATTGTACCTCTATATATTGAAGGATAGCGCGTTCATGAGGAATACAATCTTCACTTATCATATGAGATGAGAATTGACTGTTTACCGTGCAATTCACCAGGAGCTCTGATCAGGTGCTTGCGGCTTACGCACATGTGTGTGATGACTGCAATTGTACCTTTTGCAAAATAAAATGGGAGACAACTCTAACCGTAAAAGTATATGGAGCCCCACGCACACGCCCTCCACTCCAACTACGGCGTACTTCCACGAAAGTTTTCTCCCAGTAAAATGCTTCCAGAACAAATGCACAAGTACAGAGTACAGACACTTGTCTCCTCTGGATGA
Source organism: Hyparrhenia diplandra (assembly GCA_015847255.1). Taxonomy (NCBI): domain Eukaryota; kingdom Viridiplantae; phylum Streptophyta; class Magnoliopsida; order Poales; family Poaceae; genus Hyparrhenia; species Hyparrhenia diplandra. Next base: position 642,784 of record JADLZK010003168.1, read on the forward strand.
AAATCCTAGGACTGCAGGTGAATGCCGTCAGTAACACACACACACAGAGCACATGGATGTCACCCTGTGATATTCACCATATTCATACGTTAGGTAGCTGTAATTACGTACTGTCACTGTGTATGCGGTAGAGCACGATCAGCCGACACCGTCATGTGTGCGGCGCGGTGCCAACCACGTATTGGACCATCTCCTCCTTCGTGGACGGACGCCGCTCTTTGCCGTGACAACCGGCCCTAAAAGCTTCATAAATTGTGAGCGACGGATAGGTAGATGAGCAAGACACGCCATGGCACGCACTGGAGCGCTGGAGCCTGCCAGGCTGCCACACATTACTCCGTTGAGCGGTGACCCCGTATGCAGCTGCATGAACGGCCGGCCTATATATCGTCCCTCTCGGTCCCCTGGAAATTTCTTCCAAGGCAACATGTTGCCCTTCGTCGGCGCTGGAATATTATATATGACGCTGTGTAGTATTCATGGTGGGATGCAAGATTCAACTCCTGAGTATGTAGATTTAGCTGGCCCGTATTGTTCTAGTCATGTAATATTTTGACGTATCTCCGTACTTCAGAAAATCTGATTGCTAGATATGAACCGCAGAGAATAAAGATTGCAAAAGCAAAAACCTATACATATTCAGGTTTCTTTAGATAAAAGATTTAAAATCCGGCTTCATCAACCAAAGTAGAATCAGACCACTTATTATAACGTTCAACTCACAACCAGTTCCACATATTGACATTACATTGTAAAAGGTGTTTCATATTCTCTTATAGAAATGTAGGGCTTTGTTTTGATAACATGGATTAAGGCTTTTATTAGTTTAAAATTTATTGTCTAAAGTTCAACTAACCTCGTAAAATAAAGCTATTAATACTTTAAAACTATGCAAGTGAGCTAAACATGCATGGCAGTTTTGTACAGTACCAGATGTTTGGCACGGACCTCTACCCATCCATACACTCTGGTGAAGTCAAAACATGGACCGTGCACAACAACACATGTGCCGCAGCATTGGCCGCGCCAACCTCCTCACCGAAAAGCCTACAGAGGCCTATAAAACCTCATTTACGCAGCTCACAGGACTTGCACCACCTCCTGCTGCTAGTATACTATCCACCCACCTCGCCACCTCCCTCGCTCTCTAAGATGGCGGCCACCACCAGAAGGTGTAGTTGCAGCAGCAGCAGCAGCAACGTGCCACTAGGCTTCTTGCTGCTGCTGTTCGCCGGCGTCTCGAACGGGCAGCTCCAGGTGGGGTTCTACGCCAACTCCTGCCCCGGCGCCGAGTCCACCGTGGCCTCCGTCGTCCGGCAGTCCGGGTCCGCCGACCCCACCATCCTCCCGGCGCTCATCCGGCTCCAGTTCCACGACTGCTTCGTCCGCGGGTGCGACGCGTCGGTGCTCATCAAGGGCGCCGGCGGCAACAAGGCCGAGGTGGACAACAACAAGCACCAGGGCCTCCGCGGCGTGGAGATCATCGAGGGCGCCAAGACGCAGCTCGAGGCCCAGTGCCCCGGCGTCGTCTCCTGCGCCGACATCGTCGTCCTCGCCGCCCGTGATGCCATCGCCTTCGTATGAACAACTACCACTCCCACCTGTTCGTGTGGATATAAATATATGTATGTGTGCACGTTGATAACGACGATCGACGGCGTGCATGCAGACCGGCGGGCCGTCGTTCGACGTGCCGACGGGGCGGCTCGACGGGAAGGTGTCCAACCTGCGCGACGCCGACGCGCTGCCGGACGTGCACGACGGGATCGACGCGCTCCGCTCCAAGTTCCGCGCCAACGGCCTCGACGGGAAGGACCTGGTCCTGCTCAGCGCCGCGCACACGGTGGGCACGACGGCGTGCTTCTTCCCTGCAGGACCGGCTGTACAACTTCCCGCTGCCTGGCGGCGGCCGGGGCTCGGACCCGACCATCCCGCCGGGGTTCCTGTCGGAGCTCAAGTCGCGGTGCGCGCCGGGGGACTTCAACACGCGGCTGGCGCTGGACCGCGGAAGCGAGGGCGTGTTCGACACCTCCATCCTGCGCAACATCCGCAACGGCTTCGCCGTGATCGGCTCCGACGCCGCGCTCTACAACGACACGGCCACCGTCGACGTCGTCGACTCCTACTCAGGGCTGCTCAGCAACTTCTTCGGGCCGTACTTCCGGCAGGACTTCGCGGACGCCATGGTCCGCATGGGCAGCATCGGCGTGGTCACCGGCAAGAATCAGGGCGAGGTCAGGAAGGTCTGCACCAAGTTCAACTGACTGGTCGATGATCCCACTCTCACCAATCACCAATGCAAGCGTCCGTCCATAGATCCCTTCATTCATTGCACACAGCTAGCAGGCCGGCACGGCCCATCCATGGTTGGACAGCACGGTGGGGTTTGGTTGCCTGCTTTCATGGCCTCTTCATCAATTCGTTCGTTGCATTCATCAGTACAGTCGATGGTAGTACATCGTGTAGATCTCATCTCACTGGGCAAGGGAACACATATATATAGGGTATAACATAAGTTATTTGGCCTTGTGTTTATATAGAAATTATTGCTATATAATTCGAGATATATGTTAGTCATTTGTTGTTGGGTTTTGGAAATTCATTAATTTGCTGTTGTGTCGACTGGAACTGTAAAAAGTGTTGGTTTCTATATTGCGAGAGGTGTCAAATATTGTGACGAGTATTCCTCTACATAACCTTTTCATGTTTTTTTGGCTAGCTGCTTGTCTTGTCAAAGAACATTATACGGAATTATAGTTGAGTAATGCAGAGGCTGGGATATTAATATATTCTTTTTTAAAAAAAAAATGATAGTTGAGTCAGAAATACAGGTTGTATTCTTACGTAAAAAAATGATAACCTGAGTATTTGATTAGGAAACTTCACGGTGCAACTGTAAACAAGACCTGCATTTATGTGGTTTCCAACTTCCATGCTATGCAGCATTTCTCCTTCTAGAGATGCCATCAACAAACTTTGCAGCATTTCTCTTGTTTCCATGCCCAACTATGGATGGTTGGCGGGCACAAACAAGCTGGCAAGAGCTTTATGGCATTGGAGTTGTTTTTATTGAAGAAAAGGTCGACTTCTCTGAAAGAGGAGTGTAGCATAACACCAGCATGCAACCGCAAAGTGGTCTAGTATTCATGGCATTTTCCAGCTTCTAGATCCAGTGTGTCTGGCTTCAGAGGTTGCATTTTGTTTTTGCAGAGATTTGAACAAGGTACTTTGGTTTTGGCCTTTAGCAGTGTACTGGCAGGAGCTATAGTAGTTACTACACACCTAGGAATATATAAAAAGTTTACTGGACTGAGGCCAGTCTCAATGGAGAGTTTCACCTCCCGGTTTCCAAGATGTGAAACTTTGGCATGAAATAGACGTCTTCCTCAATGCACAGTTTCATAGGCTCAAGGGTCCCACAACCCTCTCTCATTGCATGGTTTAATTGCATAGTTGCATGGTGAAACTCTATTTTGTGTCTCAATGGGGTTTCCACACAGTTTCCAACGCATGTGAAAAAAAGTGCCAAAGGTTTCACCATGGTGAAACTCTTTCCTTCTCTCTCCTAGGGGTTTCATGCAAAAAAGTGAAATTTTGCTGATGTGGCGCTGCATTTAATGTGTATGAAACACTCATGAAATCCTCATTGAGACTGGCCTGATGATGGTACGGTTTTGCAAGTTTTCTGATTCAAATTTTTCCAGGGATGGTACGAAAGTTTGCGTTCTACTACTACTACTGTACTTGGCATGTCAAATGTTTCCAAAGTCGTATACAACGCGATGATAAATCAGCCACGTTAATTACATGGTCCATGATGGGGGTAACCTGTCAAGATACTACCACAGGGATCTCGAGGACGGTGGTGACCACGTTACCTTTGGTCGTGGGGAAACTTGCAGTGACTGCTGATTTCTGGTCCAAACTTCTGTGGCACTTAATTGACTTTTTTTTTTTTTGAGTTTTTGTACTTCCTTTTTAGAAAGAAAACGGACAGATAGTTCTTGACTTACAGCCCCCTCATCTCACCTGTAAGAACAAGATGGTTAAGTCAGTGAAATCAAGGGTCAGCTCAGCTGACTTGGAGTCATGACGAACTGGCCTTAATATCTACATAAAGTTCTCTAACTTACTCTACACAATAAACCCCTTGTGGCTTTGATTCGCCTGCCGTACACAGGTCAACAGGATAGAGTATTTGGGAGTCCGGTATAGCTCTTGTTGTATCTCTCCCTGTTGTAAGATTTTGAGGTGTCAATATAGTTATCGTCTATACTTTATTTTGGAAACTGCTATGTACAGTCACTTTAATTACTCTAGACGTAGTAACCTTGAGTTTAGACTATAGTAAAGTGTGGTTTATGGCCACTTATCTTAATTAAGTTTTAGCATGGTACCTCCACTCACATTGAGGCCCTCCAGCTTCTTATGGCTCCTCACAAAGAGCCTTGTCAAACAGGCACCTAAAAAATTGGCTCCGTGTAAAGAGCCTAGAGGAGCTAGAGCGGTTTTTGTATAAAGGGGTCGGAGCTGAAAAGTGGCTTCTCCTAGGTTCTCCCCGTAAGCCTAGCACAAATTATTATTACAAAACGCCACTAGAACCGTTTTGCTAAACATTTTTCAAAACCACTATATCTCCAACATAAAAGTTGGTCCACATTAGGAGTTAAAGTTAGAATCCTTTTTATATGGAGCCAGAGCCCTACCAAATGGGCGGTGTCCATTATTTGTCTTAAGTGATGGATGTAAGTCACTAGTAGGTACAAAAAGCGTTTTTACAGTTCAGAACATCATCATTCGTAGGCCTTTTTGAAACAGTCGGTATTCAAGATGCAACTATACATTCTTCTCACACAAAAAAAAAAAAAAGCTGCAACTATACGTATCATTGCTCTTCCACGAATGATCGCAAAAACAAGGCACTATCCCGTTGATAGCGAAATAGTTAATATTGAGAGGTGATCAAACATGATATTGCAAGCAGGAGCACACTGATTCTTCTTGCAAGTGCTAAAAAGCTAAATAGGCGGCTATTTATGAATCTGTAGGGATGGTTTGAAGTAAAACCTACGTTTTCCTAAGCTGTTAATTAAGATGAACAGTACGTTAGTACTAAGCTCCAGCAGTTGGTATATTGTAACGGTATATTTCCTCAACACATAAAGACATTTTGGCAGGAATCGAAGCTGTCATATTCTTCTGTCAAGCTGCTAATTAAATTGAATTGATAGCAATTAGTAGTGCGTAACGCAGGACAGGCAAATTAAACACGACCTATATTCTCTGCCGCCATTTAGTACAGAATTAGGCCCGTTACGTCCCATCAGAAATAAAACAACACTCACTACCAATGGTGCGGCCGCCGTCACTTCCTGGCCGTAATGCCTGTCACGCCGCCGTGCATGCGATGGCGACTGGATCAATCGAGCCCTGGCCCGATCGAGCGATCACGCACGCGACCGAACCGGAAAGCGCGGCTGTTAATGGCGGACGGCGACACGGCATGTGGCCGCGCCGCTGTCGGCGACACCGACTACCCAGCGCGTATACGGTGCCTGCCAGCCATGCGCCCAGCGCCCATCTCACCGTGCCGTGCGTCTAGCGCGGCACCTGCGGCACACAGCCACAGCAAGCAGCAGCCTCCCTGTTAGTTGCCGGTAGAGGCAGCCAGCAACTGTGGCCTGCTACTGGTTGCCGTACTACTTATCCTCTAAAAGCGACCTGCTGCTGGTTGCGTGACGTACGGCCTCACAGAGACGACGAGTGTGCACATGCTGCGGCGCCATGACACTGGGTGTTTGAGGTGCTCCACCCCCTCTTTGTCAGCTACCCTTCACGTAACTCGATCTGCTTTAGAGAAAAAAAAAAATAGAGATGTACGAGTATTTAAAAGGTTGCTCCATAAACTCTGATTTTCAAGTTTTCCACCGGAGAGGTTTTGGTGAACAGAGTTTGTGGTGTTTGGAACTATAGATGACCATGCAGCCCGTGGCCCATTAACACGGCCAGTGACATGGGATTTTGGCGCGGCCCGAGGTATCACCCGGCCCGGCGGCGACATGCATGTGCCGGCCCGCCCAAGACAGCAGGCCATGCTGCGCGCCGCCCGCCTAGCCCATGGAATGACACAGCACGATACAGCCAAAAGGGAGGCTCGGCGGCTTGCTAATGGCCCCAGCCACCCCAACTTCCCCTAAGATCCATCGCCCACGCCCGAACCCTAACTCTATCCCTTTTGTCCACCCCCACGCAGCCAGCTAGACATCGCTGTTAGCTCGAACTCTCGTCGCTCCTCCTTCCCTCAGCCTTCGTCGCCACAGGCAGCAGCTCACCTATGAAGAGAGAAGGAATGTTAAAACCGTTGTAGGGCACGCCACGCCATGCCTCGGCTCAGCGGCGGCGGGCGCGCGTGTGGCATTCCCTTAGCCCCGCTCAAATTTTCTAATAGATGCACCGCATGCTCACCTATTAAATTACATGTAAATCAACACTGCCCGATTTTGTTTGAAATTAATAGTTTTTTTGTATGATGTTGGATAAAGACAAATTATATATCAAAATTGTAGGTCTCGATGAATATTTGTGGTACGACAAGTCCATGTAAGTGTTTTGTTCTTGCTTGGCTGTCCTGAGTTCCTGACCCCTGTAAGGTGTAGCGTTGCAGGATGTCGGTGGTCTCGGAATGGAGTAGACTGTACCAACATTCATCTACATGTGTATGTGTCCGTAGAAGGCGTGTCGCGTCGAGGAGACTGGCGTCGAAGTGAAGCGAAGTAAGTGCACAATCGGGCCGGCCTGGGGGACGCTGGCGCCCAATGAGTCCAGCATCACGTCATCGACGTGGATGAACTTGTTGTCATTGTCGCCGAAGAGGAGGGTCGTGGCTCCATGCATGTAGACGTTCGGTTGTCGTCCCATGAGCAAGATGCTTGTTGGGAAGGCATGTTGAGATGGTGTTGGCATCGGGAGATGAAAGCCCACCGCAAGAGCATGTGCTGGAACTCCTTGCTGCAGTAGGAGGTCTTGCAGGATGGTGGAAGTTGCTAGAAAGTAGCAATGGGTGTACCTGACGATGTCATTGTACAATGACAACTACGGTGCTGCAGCTTGCAGCTCGATGGTTGTTGATATCATCTAGAGGTCCTAGTTTGTCGAGGTGGCAAGGCGGAGCACGGTGAGAAGGTCGAGGGCGACCTGGTCGCCGATGGCGTCCATGGTCACCGCGTGGTGCTACAGCTGGTACAAAGACACCGGAGCACCGTCGGGCGTAGCTTGTAGCGAAGTCGGGCAAAGTGGCGTTGAAGTCCTACGCGGTTTAATTGCTTTGTGTATGTAGTGTGGCTCCTCCTCCGGGCGCCCCGAAGAGGCGAAAGCGGAGACCACCGACAAAGACGTGTACGCGGTGAAGTAGGCTCGGGAGTTCTAGGCGCCTGGCATAGTCCTTGAAGGTGTTGATGTAGTTGTTCAACAAACTGTCCTGCCTTGATGGTGCCCGCTATCCCATCATGGTGTTGTCGATTGGAGGCACAAAGCCATGCCTAAGGAAGCACGTGAAGACGTCCCATGCCTCCAACGACCTTCTTCTGGTCATCTGAAGGAACCAGAGGTGTGCCGCACCTGTGAGATAGCAAACAACGAACCTGATGTGGAACTGGGGATCGAGCTCCTGCTGTAACGTGAACAACATCTCCATCTTGTCGATCCAGGCTGTCGGGTTGTTGGTACCATCGTATGTCGGAGGCGTCAGGCGAATCAACATCTTGGTGAGTGGTGCCTGGGCTGGTGGTGCCTGAGCGGGAGGTGGTGATTGCTCTCTGATCGTCCTCCTTAGTGATGGAGTATCGCTCTGCAGGGTCGTAGATTGATGTCATCTTCAGCTCGGATCAGGTCTAAGGTGAGGACGGTGGTGTCTTCAATGGCATCATTGGGGACGAGGGTGGTGCCGCATGGCTCTTGGGATCGCCCACCGGCCATCGAACGGCCATGGCCGTGCCATCCACGTCTTTCCCCGTCGAGCGTAGAGGTGGAAGGTAGATCGGGGTGTTGATGTAAGCGTTCTCCATGCGTTGAAGACGAGCCTCGATCTCATCAAAGCGGCGATCGCTACTCTCGAAATTGTACTCCAGAAGACGCTTGGGGGCCTTGAAGAATTCATACGTCTAGGAAGCCATCAGTGGTGGGAATCGTTCTGGTCTCCGAATACCACGTGTCACAGCCGCCTTGGGTAGGGGGGCAACGGCGGCGGTGGCGCGACGGCAAGGAAGGCGGCGGCCGACAAAGAAGGAGTCGGCGACATGCGGGAGAGGGGGAACCGCCGGCGCAGGGTTCAGGGAACAGGAGTTGGGAGAATATTTATTTATTTGCTTGTCCCTAAAAGATTACATCCTCCTTGTTTATATAGCCCTCCTATGAGACTTGTATCTTAAGAAATCTCTAAAGGTTTCCTTATATTCAGAATACCTTTACAGGCAAACTCTTATTCTTTTCCTAATTGGAGATCTCCTTATAGATTGGAATATCCTTTTCACACAAAATGTCCTAATCCTAGTTGAAGACGAGGAACGACGAGAGCAGCGGTGGCGGCGATGGCACCGGCCCTCCTCAGGGTGCGCACGCCCTCCCCTCCTGGGCCGCCCTGGCCGGTTGGGCCGTACTTGCGCTTCCTAGGGTGGGCCGTGCTTGCCCTTCCCGTGCTGGGCGGGATGCATCACCCCCTAGGAAAATATCTTAAAAAGTGACTGTAGTTAGAGTGATTTAGACATATGTCGTGATAATATGATGGATCCAATATTTCTTATTTAGTACTTCCTCCGGTTCCAAAATTCTTTTGGACAGTTACACAATTTTCAATACACCTTTGACTATTACGTTTTCCTACAAAATATTATCAAATATAGACAATGCAGGCTTTTATGAAACTACATTTTGGGACGAATCTACTCGTATGATTTACATATATCCAACTTAAAACACATAAATTAATTTGTAGACAGAAGTTTGAAACATTGACTTATTAGCACAACCTCGAAACCAGAAGAACGTTTGGAACCGAACAAAGGGAGCATTTGTTTATTCGATATACATTTTTGCACGTAACTTTGGGATTTACTTTGATATCGTATTATGCTACAAACCACGTGTACGATATTATTTAATTAGAACTTTGAAACCATTATTTTGCTATTTTTTTTCCGACAGCAAACAACTTTATAGATTAAGCAGGCATTTTACGAACAGACCTTTAGCGAAGATTGTATTACAACTAGGTCCACCGACCGAATTACATAAGAGGAAGCGGCAGAGACAAAGACGAACTTCGCCGGGCGGTAAGCTCATGTTTCGCTAGAGGCAAGCACAGCTGGATGGAAGGACCACACGCTGCGTCGGTTGAAGGAGAGACCACAGAGTCGTAAATAAAATCCACACTGTGCGACCGAAGTATGTGTAGAAATCTCGTCGCCGGCGGTACAGGATGAGATTCGGTGTCGAAACCCAGGTGGAGACGAGATCGTCGGGTCAGCACCAAGTGAAGTTGCATCGGGGTGGACTGGATTTGCTTGCTTGAACGATGCACGAAGACAAGGAGCCAGAACCGCTAAGAGAGAAAACTAAAGTAAAAGGAAAAAAGGAATAAGAAAAAAAGAACTCCATAGGAAGCATCCAGGTTCAGGATAAGGATGGCCACAGTGAATGTGCTACTCCACGCGTCCTGCACGCGTCGTCACTGCTGAGCCTGGCTAGACAACATGGACCGCATGCTCCACACGTATCTGTAGGCCCCATACGGGTCCCACCATGTGGTAGACCTGGTCCGCGAAAAAAATTCCCCGGTGGCGAGTGGTGGCGATGAACCAATAGCGGTGCCGGGCGGCATGAATCTCGGTCTCGAGTAGCTTGGCGGCGCTGGTTGGCATCCGCATCTGATGGATGCCGGAGACTTGGAGGCGGCGGCCTTGCAGAGGCATACGGGCGCCAGCGCCAGCGTGGCGGCAGATCTTGTCGGTGAGGGCGCTCCCAAAACCTCCCGAGACGAAGGCCGAGGGGATGTGGAGGCGGTGAGCTCGGAGCGACCCGCGGGCGCCGCAACGCGCGTGGCGGTAGAGCTTGTCGGTGGGGCGACGCCAAAGATCGCCGAGACGAAGGCCGGGAGCTCGACCGGCTCGGCGCGCGCACAATGGCCTCCAAAGACGGCGGCCGACATGGCCTCTATGTTGCGGTCACAAAGGTAATGTGACTTCAAGGCTGCGTTGTGGTACCCAAGGCTGGTGGTGCGCGCCGCCGCCGGCAAGCGTTGAGGTCCGCCGCCGCCGCCTTCTCCACAGATGGCACAACCGCAATCCCGCCATCTTTTCCAGAAGGAGCTTCCATGGTCTTATTTAACTAAACAGGGGTGGAGGAGATGGGAGAAAGGGTGGACGGAGGAGATCCGGCCCGCTGCCGTCGTCACCAGCGAGCTTGCCAACAAGGATGACGTGGGGCCGGTGGCGGTAAATTTGGGGGACGACGGTGATGGATTTCGAGGTACGGGGAGGAAGGGGAGGTTGAGCTGACGAGAGGAGGGAGAAGTCTGGTTGCTTACGACATGCCCCTTACTACAGTGAGCCCCTCTCACCATTATTTTGCAAGAGTTTTTATAACGCTTGGGATTAATATGAGCCTCCATTTGGTCCGATCTAATGGTTAAAAGTGAGAGGAACCAAAGTGTCACCACGGGAACCATGGAATCGAACCGAATTATAATTGATATTGAAGAGTATAATGGTTTTTTTAGTCTTTTGAGGAGCAGAGAGGGCCTGCCCACCGTCGCGAGCGCGAGCCACGCAGAGGGAGCTCCTTCCGCCCCGCTGCCCGCAGCACGGGGGAGCGTTGCCCGTCGCTGGGGGGAGCGGGAAAGCTTCGCCCGCCGCCGAACACGACGGCGTCGGGAGCGCCCGCGTCGCCGCAGAGGAGCAGCGCTGGGAAGCCCGCCGCCCCCCCGCGCTGCGACAGCAGTGTGGTGGAGCTCCACCCGGCCGCCGTGGCAGCAAGCGCAGTGGAGCTCCGCCCGACCATAGCGAATTCGAGCATGGGAGCGCCGCCCGGTCGTAGCGAACACGCGGGGTTCAGACCGCGCCGCAGTTCAGGCGAGCACGACTACACGAGGTCCTAGGCATGGCCGAACACGGACGTCCAAGCACATCCTCCCGTACGTGCAGAGCACTGCCCGGCATCGCCGCAAGCAACCAGCCGGCCGTGTGACGTTGGGTACATGTAGAGCGCTGCCCGGCATCGCCACAACGAGAACTTGCATGGCGGGGCTCCTGCCACCTCCTCCCTTGCCCTGATTTGGTTTGGAGCAGCACCGAGAGTCCCCATAGCCTTTGTTGGGCGGGCGAGCTGCTGGGCCGTGAGAAGACGGTGACCGTGGAGGTTGGAGGAGCAAAGCGTGGACCTCGTGGAGAAGAAGAGAAGGACACCACATCTGTGGCGCACCGGTGCGGACCGCACAGTCGCCATCAATACGGAACAGGATCGTCCAACGGGCGTGAGCTCTGCCGCACGCGGGGCCGCTACGGGACGTGGGGGCAATCTCTGCACGCGCGAGCGCCGCGGGCGCAGGTGCGAGCTCCGCTGCACAAGGAGCTACTGCTGGACACGGGGACAAGCTCTGGGCGCGACGCGGCCACGAGGTCCGTCAAGGTGATGTGCCCCGCACTGCCGCAGCTACGTGACGTACTACGGTACTAAGCTACGACGTGGACGCGCACCAGCGCACGCCGTGCCTCTGCTCGGAGCCCGACTACGGGTTCTGGGGGTCCGCGGCGGTGCTCCGCGACCACCTCGCCGGCGCGCACTCCTAGCCGTGGACGGCATCCGGTACGGCGCGCCGACCTGCGGCTCGGCGTGCTGGAATCGGACCTGGCGCAGCACTGGCGCGTGCTGGCCGCGGGCGGCGTGTTCTTCTTGGCCATAGCCACGCTCGGCGACCCGGCGCCGCTGCTCCGCGTCGTGTCCCTTGCGCCCGCTCCAAAGCCGCCGCGGTAGAGAGCCCGCGGTAAGCGTGCACGATCTGCGTGGTGGCCGTGGCAGGTCGTGGATTTCAGTTTTTTTTTTACAGGGCTGAGAATACTAAGTACTAAACTACCCCTTGATTAAAATTAAGGGGAGGAACCGGTAAAACAAAGATTAACGGGAGGAACCACCGGTTCCCAAACACCATAAAAATTCTCTTATTTTGCTATTGAACCTGTCACTACGTTGTACTATCTTACACTTCCAGCACGCCCTTTGCTAATTTTCTAAATTCACCACTGCCTGCATACAAGCCGAACACGCCTGGTTCACAGTTTTCACGCCACGACACAAGTAAGCTACCGAGATGGATTGGATCGTTGTTCAGCAGCAAACAGTCTCAAGAGATGTGGCACAGACTTGAGCCTCCAGAGCCTCCATCACAGCAGCACCAGCATTGGAAAAGCTTACAGTAGTCACCAATGTTGTCACTGCTTTCATCTCTGCATACATGCGAGCAGTCACGGTCACTAATATCATCCCAGCACGCCCCTTTATAATTGCCGCTCAGGTGTTCGTGTTCCTTACAAGGAGCGGACTCTGCATGGATCCAATCGACATTTAAGCAACAAATAAAGATCATGTTCTATATATGTGATCCAGCCATGAGCGCGTGTACGTACCTACAGAGCCAGCGGCCATGATGGTGTATAGTAGGACAAGGAGTAGGAGTACGCCAGAGATATTTTTTGCGGAAGGCGCCATTGCTTAAGTTCAACAAGAGATTGAGCGAGCAGGCAATTATATACATGTCCAATAACCAAGTACTCTTATAAAGAAAAAGAAAAAATTATCACTACGCGACGAGCAGATCCATCGATCTTCCCAAGAATTCTAGGAGAAGGCTACTCTACTCCTGTCCTAAGCCATATGATGCCCTTGTGTTTTTCACCTGAGAAGAAACAGAGAAGCACAGCCGGGTGAAGCGGAAGCACGGAAGCACAGGTACCAATGCTGGCAATCATTTCTTTCTTTAACCTTCACTCTGCTTCTTTGGTGGGTGGACTTCATCTGTCTTTTTAAAAAGGAAAAACAAATAAAGGGATTTTTTTTTAGCCTGCGCCTGTTTATCAGAAGTTGGCATCTTCAGCTTGTTCGGTTGGCTGGTAAAGGCTGACTGATGCTAATTTATTGTGAAAGAAAAGTACTGCTGAATGGCTGACTGGTGTTGATTTGCTGTGAGAGAAAAATATTATTGGCTGGTGGCTAAACCCTACCATGTCTGGCCAGCTTGGACGCTTGGGTATTGTTGACGGGATGATTTGTCTAATATATTTATTTTAGCAAATTTATTAGTAGCGGTGATTGCGTTTAATCAGATGATGAATTGTTTATTCGAATGTTGCAGTATATAAAAGTTGATGCAGGCTAATCAATGTGACCTGATCAGGGCCGGCAAGGCATGCTGGCTCAATATTTATTCAAGGGCATGCATACATGCTTGTAGCAGTTTGCTTTGAAAAGGCCAATCAGATAGAATGCAACCAGGGGAGATCGGAGAGATAACCAGTGAATGTTGGCTGCATCACATCCATGCATATGGAAGGAGAGTCCAGGTTCTCTATATACCTACTAATAAAAGAGAAAATTTCGTTCACCTTTTTTCCACTTTTTTTCCTCGCCCGCCGAGAGTCCCACGATGTTACGGCGATGCTAGCCCAGTCGTCTCGGCATTGTTCCCATTCTTCTACCCTACAAAGGCGCTACCGTTGGCGCCCAAGTGCCTCAACCTCGAGCTCGGCTGAGGAGGAGTACCACGCCCTGGGCCCTGTGTGTCGGCGCCAGATCGCACGCGCCGCCGCCGGGCGCTAGCGGCGGCATTGCCGGTGTCCAATCGATGCTTCGTCCGCCCCAGGGGGCGGCCAGCCGGGGCGCGAGAGGTCCGGATGATGACGCGTAGGAGTTCTTCCATGTCGGTGTCATTCCATCTTCTAGTGCAAGCTCGCACGATGCGGTCCGAGTGCGGGTGCATGAAAGTGCGGCGTTGGCTAGCCTACGATCGACCAGTGGCGGTCATGCGGCACGAGCGACGGTGGGCACGGCTGGCGGCGACGTCACGCCGTCCGCCTCCAAATATTCATGAACGCTATGGGGTTTGCAATGGATGAACTAATCTGAAATTAGGATGATTTAGCAAATTTCTAATATGTCCAATCAGTCATAGTTTCTTTATTAAGAAACTTGGCCTTCGAAAGAACAAGTGTTACATAGCAATTCTCAATTTAAATACCAAAAAGACAAATAAAAAACAAGAACCAAATTTGAAAAATGCTAAAATCCATAAAAAAAATACAAGTAGTTAGAGTAATAAATGCTCCTCATAATAAAAAAAAAAAAATCTAAAACTTAAATAAGCTTAAAAGAATCCCCTACCAAGTACAATTCGAAAACGGTCAGGCTCTCTACATCTTATATGCGACCTAGACTCACATGAGCCGTGTACGTCCATACGAGTTAGCAACTTGTGTCTATCAATGATGCGTAGTTCGATTCTAATGTGTATTAAACACAAATGTCTACTCATAGTGTTGTAACCACATGGTCACTGCCCAAAACCCTGTTATTATTTTGCTTTTGCACAGGCGTATAACAAAAGATTGGGATTCGATTCCCTATTGCAATGCACAGACACTTTGGCTAGTAATATTCAAAAAGTGACTGTACCCAGAGTGATTTAGACATATGCCATTATAATATGATGGATCCAATCTTTCTTATTTGGTACTTCCTCCGGTTCCAAAATTCTTTTGCGCAGTTACACAATTTTCAATACACCATTGATTATTACGTTTTGCTACAAAATATTTATCAAATATGGAGAAAGCTAGCATGCTTTTATGAAACCACATTTTGGGACGAATCTACTCGTACGATATTTTCATATATCCAACACAAAACACATATCCCTCCGTCCCCTTTTAAATGTCGCCCAGGCAACGGTAGTTTGTCCCCTGAATAATTGTCGTTGCCTACAAAGACTCTAGGGCGGTACAGCATGGAGCAGAGGCTGTCCCTCGTGATGTCCCTCGTGATCGGCACCCACGAGGCCACAACCACCGCACAAAATTCACCCACCAGGCCACCACCACGTCACAAATTTGTGGAGTAAATAAAAACAGCATGCCATCAATCATTGTCACTAGGTGTGTTCAGGTCAACAGCTTTCTATCTTAATTCCCACGTCCAACGCCCAACGGCACTTAAATGGGGACAGAGGGAGTAAATTTATTTGCAATCAGTAGTTTGAAACATTGACTTATTAGCACAACTTCTCGAAACGTGAAGAAGTTTGAAACTGAACAAAGGAAGTATTTGTTTATTCGATATACATTTTTGCATGTAACTTTTGGGCTTTATTTTGATACTGTATTATGCTACAAACCACGTGTATGATATTATTTAATGGAACTTTGAACCCATTTTGCTATTGAAGCTGTCACTACGTTGTACTATCTTCCACTTCCAGCGCCCTGTCGCCCTTTGCTAACTTTCTAAATTCGCCACTGCCTGCATACAACGCCTGGTTCACAGTTTTCAACACAAGTAAGCTACCGGGATGGATTGGATCGGATCGTTGTTCCCGAGCGCTAGCAGCAGCAAACAGTCTCAAGAGATCAGCTGGCACATTCTTGAGGCAAAATCACAGCAGCACCAGCATTGGAAAAGCATACAGTAGCCGCCAATGTTGTCACCGCTTTCATGTCTGCATACATGCGTGCAGTCATGGTCACTAATCCTATCCCAGCACGCCCCTTTATAATTGCCACTCAGGTGATCCTTGCAATCAGCGGACTGTGCATGGATCCAATCTAACAATGAGAACATTTGAGCAACAAATAAAGGTCATGTTCTACATATGTGATCCAGCCATGAGCGCGTGTACGTACCTACAGAGCCAGCGGCCATGATGATGAATAGTAGGACAACGAGTTGGAGGACGCCAGAGATATTCTTTGCTGAAGGCGCCATTGCTTACGATCAACAAGATTTAGCGAGCAGGCAATTATATATATACATGTCCAATAACCAAGTACTCTTATATAAAGAAAAAGAAAAATTATCACTACGCGACGAGCAGATCCATTGAACTTCCCAAGGTTATGGCTACTCTAAAAACTATGGTATTCTCCTGTCCTAAGCCATATGATGCCGGCCCTTGCGTTTTTCACCTGAGAAGAAACAGCTGGGTGAAGCGGAATCACAGCTTTGGGAATAAATTTTGTTACCTACCGTGTCTGGCCAGCTTGGACGCCTGGGTATTGTTGACGGGATAATTTGTCTAGTAGCTAATATATTTATTTGACCAAATTTTTTAGTAGCGGTGATTGAGTTTAATCAGATGATGAATTGTTTATTCGAATGTTGCAAGTTGATGCAGGCTAATCAGTGTGACCTGATCACGGCCGGCAAGGCATGCTGGCTCAATATTTACCGAAGGACCTGGTATGTGGATATAACACATGCAGCAAGTTAATTCATTAAGATATAGGCGTACATGCTTGTAGCACTTTGCTTTGAAAAGGCCAATCAGATAGGTGTAGAGAGATCGGAGAGATAACCAGTGAATGTTGGCGCATCGCATCCATGCATATGGAAGGAGAGTCCAGGTCTTCCGAACAGCTTTTGTGTGGAAAGATACGGCAAAATTAGGTATGTTGCCGTGATGTAGTTGTGTCCGGTTTCTTTAGAAGAGTCTGAATTTAACATGGGGTCCTGAAGCCAGCTGTTCCCAAATATTTTTTCAATCTATGTTCTTTTTCTAGTACTGTAGCTCTAGCTCTTGCCCGCCGTGTCCTAGAAGCCCTAGGGCTTTGTCTATCTTTACCGTTTTGCGCTGAAAAACTGTCATCCTTCCTCCAAAGTGAATAATTTTTGTTGCTTTTCTCGGAAAGCAATCGTGGTGCTTTGCAGATCAATTTTGCATCCCAACACAATTGGCGACTCCAGTGGGGAAGAATAAGAAGAGGCACACCATGTCAGGTGGAGCCAAGGATGGAAGCAACATCAACCTCGAGAACGTCATCGCCGTCCACTCTACGAGTTATGTGATGAAGAACGTGCAACGTGAACTTGAGGAAGAGAACAGGGAGATTCAGAGAATAACATTGGTGCGCTATAAGAAAACAAGGAACGGCATCATAGAAAAAGGTAGCTACGCCAAGCCCAGTTCTTCGTGAGTTAAGTAAACCAAATCTGCTCTGATGCGATTGCTAATTTAATTGATGTTTCAGTAGCTAGTAAATTTGGCACAGATATGTCACACTTTGCAAAAAGATATTACTGAATCTCAGTGTTCGCACTCACTGCATCCTTCCATGCATCCACCACTTGGCCTACACACTTGTTCCTCGCGTAGTTGAAGCCAGGCAAAGGGTCCCTACCTCTTCCCACCGCTGAGTTCCTTGGCATAGCTTGTGACTTTGTCCTCACAGGTCACCTATGGCCTGTTGTAATCGGGGACGATTAAACGATGAAGTAAACAAGATCAAACCATAGAGAGACACAAGATTTAATGTGAAAAACCCTTCCAACGCGGGAGAGTAAAAAATCACAGGCGCCAGCCAGCAAACACTCCTCACTATTATAGAGTTCGGGTTACAAACGCCCGATGCGGCGGCTTATAAGAGAATGAGATACTCGGCCCGACCATATTCAACAAACTCCACCTTGAGACAAATTCCTCTTGTAGCGTAAAACCAACACCTTCATCCTGAACATAATAAAGAAAAAAATACTTTTGATGTCACATAGCCTCTTGGGCTAATCAACTAAACCAACTAAGCTTGAGCATAGTTCAAACTTAGCAAAGTGAATAGGCTTAGTCACTATATTAGCGAGGATTATCTTGAGTACCGATCTTGCATACCTTTAGCTTACCATCATCGATCACATCACGGATAAAATGATACTTGATATCAATATGCTTAGTCCTCTCATGGAACATCCGATCTTTAGTAAGGTAAATGGCACTCGACCGTCATAGAACAAATTAACGCAAGAATCAACTCACTTCACAAATCAGCGTACAAACCTTTCAACCAAATTAATTCCTTGCACGCTTCAAAGAATGCCATGTATTCTCGCTTTAATAGTAGACAAAGCAACAACATATCAGTAAACTAGCCCTCCAACTCGCAAAGACAACCGCCAACATTGAACCTATAACCGTAAGTGACCTTCTCCCGCCCGGATCAAGTAGCATAATCGGAATCCACATAACCAATAAGTCTCATTTCGGTTCTCCCCAAACCGCAAACAAGAATTTGATGTGCCCTCGAGGTACCTGAAAAGCCATTGTACTACCCTCCAATGTTCTTTGCTAGAATGAGACATATATCTACTAACCAAAGTCATAGCATATGACAAATCTGGACAGGAGCAAACCATGGAATACATCAAACACCCAACAACCCTAGCATATGGAACTCTTGACATGTATTCAATTTCTACATCTGTACAAGGACACTGTGCAGCTGACAATTTAAAGTGAGGTGCAATGGGAGTACTAATAGACTTTGCATGATGCATGTTGAAACGTTGAAGAACTTTCTTAATATAATTTTGCTTGACTAAGAAGTAGCAAACCAGATTTTTTGTCTCTAGTGATTTCCATGTTTAGAATTTTCTTAGCAGCACCAAGATCTTTCATGTCAAACTCACTACTCAATAATTTCTTCAATTTAGTGGTTTCAACCTTACTCTTGGCAGCAATCAACATATCATCAACATATAATAGCAGATACATAGGTGATCCATTAACATGCTTGATGTAAACACAACTATCATATTTTGACCTTTTATAACCGTGCGACCGCATAAATGAATCAAACATTTTGTTCCATTAACGAGGGACTACTTCAAACCATACAAGGATCTTTTCAATTTGCACACATACTTCTCCTTACTAGGCACTATGAACCCTTTTCAGCTGGTCTATGTTAATGTTCTCCTCAAGCGCTCCATGCAAAAACGCAGTTTTTTTCTCATCTAGTCGCTCAAGCTCAAGATCATGTGAAGCAACAATACTAAAAAAATATACGAATGGTGCTATACTTTACAACTGGAGAGAACACATCATTATAATCAACAACAGGAATTTGATTGTAGCCTTTTGGTACTAACCATGCCTTATACTTTGGAGGCTCACTTGGAGATAAACCCTCCTTTTTCTTAAAGATCCACTTACAGTTGTATGTCTTCTTCTTCTTAGGCAATGGAACAACATCCCAAATGCAATTTTTCTCCGGAGACTACATCTCCTCATGCATAGATGAAACCCACTTCTCACGATCACCACAACCAATAGCTTCATTGTAAGTGGCTAGCTCATGAACATTCTCCACTTCAAAGCACAACTTAAAGAATAATAAAATAAATTACATTCTTCAATTAGATGTGGTGGAGGTTCGCAACTCCTCTTTGATCTGTGCTGAGCAATAGGTAGATCAGGTAGCTCCTTCTCATCTTTGCAAAATAGGAGTTGTCTGTTGAACATCATCATGAGTGATCCATCCGCCCGGTGGGGTTGGTCGAGGCCCAACAAATTAAGGTTGCCTGGACCCAAAAGGTTCTTATGCACACCCACTCGGGGAAAGGCCCAATCGCCCCAAAAGACTAGTCCGATAGGGAAGGGTGGCTCTCTCTTTTAAGGTGGCTTCTCCTCCCAAGTTAAGCAAGGTGGGATTATTCTGAGGCTCACACGGTCATCGCCCGACTACAACTGGGCCACTTGGCCCGTTTAATTGTTGCGTCTTTGCCAACGGGTAATAGTGGAGGATGTCCTCATCATTCCCACCCCCTTAACAAGGGCCCAGCCTTGATACCAATTGATGAGATATGGCCCGATCTTCCATGAGGTATGGGGGTAATTTCGATTGTTGGAGAACTCAACGTTGACGATCCGGCTTCGAATCAACACGATTCGAACCCTGCAACCGCTACACCACAGCTCCGATGGTTATCAACCAAACGCGACTTGATTGACCTCGCCAAGAAGGCTTCCCTGCAGGCGAATCGAAGAACACCTGCAAGAACGGTAAATACGCTAACTCGATAATTGCGGATATGTAATGACGCCAATTGAAACAAAGTTTCAAGAACTTGGTTTCCAAAGGACTAATTGACAAAGTGGAGGAGATCAAGAATGGTGCCTTGGATCACGGTAAAAGGAATCGTCTTTCACAGTTACAATGAATCATGAAGTTTCTCAAATGGAAAACTCAACTAAACAAAACCCGAATTCTAAGTTGCGGACAACAAGTTATTTAAGAAGAAAGAAAACAAGGGTCGTGCACGATCCTCGTGGACATGCGTGAGTAGAGGCGCGTCGAGAAAAGAGGTATATTTGTCCATGTAGTGGTTGCCCCTCCTCCAAGACATGCGGTGGTCGTGAGCCCTCCAAGCCATGCGTGGTGTCAAGATGAACCAAGCCATGTGTGGTTTCTTTGAGCAAGATTAGCCAAGCCCTGCATCAGTTGTGAGCTCTCCAACTCAGATTACTCGATTCCAAATTTAGGTATGCGCTCCTTCAAGTCCTTCATGTAGCGATTTATTTATAGCAGCCATGAGATGTACTCTAACTTGAGTTGTTTTGGGCCTCCACCTTGGAGACTCGAATCGGATGAGCTTTGGGACTTCTTCTCGACTTGGGAAACCTTGTTGGGTCTCCTTCGTCTTCATGTCATTCACCATGTATGGTCGTATGCATACATGTCATGTCCTCATCAATGAGCATCATCATCAGCAACTTCATTTTCTTGATCATCAACGGGCTCCACCTACACGCTGTCTCATTCCCTCATGGTCACAGATTCATTGAAAACAACACTCCTGCTCATAAAAGTCTTTCCTATTCCACAATTTATAGCCTTTAAATCTCAAACCATAACCAAGAAAAAGACATTTAATAGCTCTAGGCTCTAACTTTTCATTATCAACATGAGCATAAGCAAAGCAGCCAAAAACTCTTAATCGTGAATAATCGCGGTGTACCGGACCATACCTCAATAGGAGTTTTCTTATTAAGTGGAATAGAAGGCGACCTGTTTATCAAGTAACAAGAAGTGTTAGTAGCTTTAGCCCAAAAACGCTTGCTCATCTTTGCATTGGATAGCATGCAACGAGCCTTTGATATAATGGTTTTGTTCATATGCTCGGCCACACCATTCTACTATGGTGTGATGCCTCATAATGCCTTCATTCGCAATAATCATCAAAAGCGTCTAAACGTAACTCTCCACCATTATCGAGACGCTTAACAATTTTACCTTCCTATCGGTTTGCCTTTCTATCATCACTTTCCAATCCTTAAAATCAAAAGGTATCATCTTTATTTTTTTAGAAAATAAGGTCGAACCCTTTTAGAGTAGTCATCAATAATAGTAAGCATGTAACGAGAACCAAAAAAGAGAAGGCTTACGAGATGGACCCCATAAGTCGGCATGTACTTTATCAAGTGTACATTTGGTGATATGAATTGAAGTGTTAAATTTTACCATTTTATGCTTCCGAAAATACAATGCTCATAAAACTTCATTATACTTGAAGTACACCCATCCAAAAGGTTCCTCTTCATCAATTACGTCATACCAAGTGCACTCATATGTCCCAAACGCATATGCCAAAGTTAAGTCTTACTAGGTTCAGCATTAGTAACAATAAAGAAGCAAATAAAAACAGAACTGTGTAAAGTACTTTTTCTAATGACATATGACTTTGCGAGAATTCAAATCACCTTTCAAACAAACAAGGGAACATTTTGATACCTTTGGTACCCCCTTCGAACTAGAATAATCGAAACCTTCGCATCAAGAGTGCTATGCGAGATCAGATTTACGGACATCCCCGTATGTACCTTACTTTGTTCAATGTGCGTGTCATGCCCTCGACATCATGTGCCTTGATCTCGAACTCGAGCCAATGCCCACAATGTCACACGGGTTATAGTCTCCCATACGCACTACATCACCTTTTCAGTATAGGCTTATAGGAACTAAACCAATCTTTGTTAGTGCATATATGAAATGAACATGCGTAATCAAGTACCCATTCATCATGACTAGAAACACAACCAAAGAAAAACTACCAAACAATCTCTAGAATCAGAATCTTCAAAGACCAAGCAACATAAACCTTACCATCGTAATTATTTTTTCTCTTCTCCTTACCATGCAACTTCTTACAATCCTCAATAAATTCAGTTTTCTTGCAAAGATTTTACATAATTTCTTATGGGGTTTGGACTTTGAATGGCTCTTGTGACGATCGTTGTTGTCTTTGGAGGATCTATACTGATCCGCCTCTAACTTGTAATGCTTTTCCCATAGAGGATGACGTACCATCGGACACCATGCCTTTCATCTTCTCCCCGACTAGAGTGCCTCATAAACTTCCGAAAGGGTTAGTTCATCACAGCTCAACAATATGGTGTCACGAAAATTAGCATATGAATTGGGCAATGAACATAATAAACAAAAGACCTATGGTCTCATCATCATACTTAACCTCCATCGACCTTTGGGTAGGCAACCATCTCCTTGAACACCGATATGTGGCTCATCACCGAATCACCCTCCTTCATCTTGAGAGTGAACAACTTCATCTTCATGTGCATCTTACTTGGTTAGATCCTTTGACATCTTGAATGCTTCCGGTTTCAACCAAAGTTTCACGACAGTCTTTTCCTGCAAAGCACCTCTTGCAAGATATCATTATGGAGATGAAGTTGAATTTGGGACAAAGCCTTACAATCCATCTACTTCTCCTTGGGAGTCCAATAGGTAGACAACTTCTTCCCTGAAACCTTCCAAATGCCTCATCATAATCCTACTTTTGCGCCGTAATCTTCCGCATCTTGACTTGCCATAGCGTGAATGTCATAATGTAATCCAACATTTGTAGGTTGAACTTCATCAACGTCGACATAGGACCCCGATCTACAACCAAAGCTCTAATGCCACTTGTTGTAATCGGGGACGATTAAACAATGAAGTAAACAAGATCAAACCACGTAAAGACATAAGATTTAATATGGAAAAGCCTCCCAATGTAGGAGGGTGGCTTTCTCTATTTCCCTTGATTGGCGCATTTTACGGAATATGTGTTCTCGCTTTGCGCTTTCTTCTTTACTTCATGCATTTCCACTTGTTTCCGACGCTTGTCCCGCAAAACATGTTTTCTCAAGAAACAAGTGGAAGTAGGTCATAACATATGCATATGTGTCATAAGTATGCTTGTTTCTCGGATTTGAATAAAAATTGGTCAGTATAAAATGGTCGATAACGACCGCCAACAAGAAGTCGGCCTCCCAATGGTGGTGAGCCCTTAGTGAAGAAGGTGAATGTAACGCCCGACCCGGGATGACCGCTAAGATCCACTCTACACATTGAGTGAACACACCTGTTAATTAATTCTCTTGCGTTTTCGCCCCTCGCTTCACGCAAAAGGTTGCAACCGAATTAATCAACCCTCAGCCGAAGCTTTTAAGCCGGCTTGCATCTTCCTGGATTGGCGAGGTGGTACTACTCCTCCGGCCAAGTGTAATTCGCGATGCTACAGTGCACACGCTACAGTAAGCGCGAAATCAGCCCGGTCCATCATCTTGGCCCATTTAGCGGGGTCTCACAGTGAAGAAGGCCAACTTCTACGCCTTCAAGATCGACGCCATTATGGATATCCTTGCTAAGGGGATACCGTAGAATCTGGAGGCCCTCGCGATGGCCAGTGGCATTGTGGTCTAGGGCGGCAGGGGGCGGGCGGCGGCCGTCACTTTCTTCTTATTTTTACCGGTTATCTAGTATTTTTATATACTTGTAAAATATTATCTATTATGTTCAAATGAACAGTCATTTTTTATTCCTCTGCGTGTCAATCTTATTTTTCTATCGTTTGTTTTATTGTTCCTTCATCTAGAAATCACTATCGTTCTTATTTCAAACCCGGTAGTGGTCTCAGGTCCATCAAGATCGCCTGTAGGGGAACAATACTACCGGTAGTGATATGTAAATCTTCACTGCCGGTGTTGGTCAAGTCCATGAATTTTTGATTTTCCTGGCCCGAACGGTTCATCACTGCCGGTGGACTAGATTCGCAAAGGATGCCGGCGGTAGTGATGAATGAATCTATAGTAGTGCTTCGTTATGTCTATGTGGGTGCAACTTGACCGCCTTTGTCTAGTTGCAATCCTAGAGATGAGTTTAAGGGGTGTTTGGTTGGTGCCGAGGCTCGCCATGTCAAACCTGCGGCCGCCACATGGACTTGGCGGGTGTTTGGTTGTTGCACTAATCGTGGCCGCCAAAGCACTCATCACCTGCATGCCTTCGTTATTTTCGCCACACTTGTGGCGGCCGTTTCGTCCGATCTAAAGTTAGGCGGCGCCACAACGCATGCGGCGGTGATGGCCGTAAACCAAACAGGCCCTAAGACTTGTAGTCGTTCTTTGTTAATACTCTAACTTTTAATGTGCAACCCCCCGAGCCCCCGGGAATTTTGGGCCTCCTAGGGGTTCGGCCACGCGCCTAGGCGAGTGGTTGGAGAAGTGTGGTAATTTTTGCAAAAAAGGCCCATCACTTTTTCGATAATTCAACTTGCAATCTTTTTTTTTTTTTTTGCAAAAAAAACACCCGGCGTCCCCCCTCCCACGGCCCGTGCCCTCTCGTACACCCCTTCACCCCTCCTCCCCCTCCCTCCCGCCACCCCTCCCACCATGCTCGCTCCACGCCTTTGCCGCCATCCATCTCCTATGCCGCACCTCCGCTCCCAACCTTTGCCCTTGCCGACGTCGGGCCGCGCATGGAGGCGTCATCGTCACGCCCCACTTTTAATGGGACTTTTAATCACGCGTATTTGGCGCCGGATCACGCTTACCAATACGTTTAGCGATCCACGTAGTGAGAAATCAGTTATATGAATAATACCGAGCAAGAAATGTATAGGATAGAAGATCTTACAAGTGGTGACGGTGACACCTAGCCGGGTTATGAAGATCGAGTAGCCAATCTAGCGAAGCGTTGGTATATCGTCAGGCACTTCTCCTTATTCCACAAGCATCTTGATAGTGGATAGGAATTGGGTTCAGCCTTACTCCTACTCGATCATCTTACGGCTCCCTACGCACGCGCGTATCCTTTACCTTGGCGACTTTACCTTCTTTCGTACCGATGTCGTAAAAGCGCAGGGGGGTGAGTACAAAGGTACTAGGCCAAGAAGTCCAAACCAAGGGTGGTTTGGTAAATGGGGTTGGGCCCTAGCCGCAGTGGCTCGTGAGCATCCTCGCCGCGAGTGGCTCGTGGAGCATCCTCGTGACGCCCGAACTGGATGGAGCGTAAGCGGGGTGGCGGAACTCGCCGCTTTCACCGGCGGCGCCACGGTGGACTCCGTTGGCGGCGGCGCTCGGGCACCGGTGACCATCGCCTAATAGGGTAGTATGAGTGTCGCCAAAATGAAGAGGGAAGGTTGAGGGAGTGTACCGGCCAAGCAATTTGTTGTGGGACGACCACGCACGACCGGAAGCCCGACCTAGCGGCGGTGGCGGCGGAGCTCGGGTTGGGGGCAATCGCGATTCCGCGAGGAGAGGAGGAGGAGAGGGGGCCAAGGTGAGCCCCGTGTGTTCGAGTCAAAGGCGGGGCTCGTGAGGGGATTGGCGAGCCTCGATCGTGGAGCCGGGGAGGCTATTTATAGCCTCGCCGCCGGGCTTCCGGTCGGCGAGAACTCCACCTCGACGAGATCTTTTCCGACCGCTCGTCGCCATTTACGATCTCCACCGCTCCTCGGTAGCCCCGCGTCGGGCGTCCGCGTTAATTGGTGAGCCGGTCATGGTCGCCGTCATCCACGGCGGTTCGGCGGCGCCGCCATGGCGCAGCGCCCGAGCTTGGCTCGGGGGCCGGTGCGGCTTGACTCCGCGCCGCCAGGCGGTAGTGGCGTCGCCTAGGTCTCCGCCAGGATGCTAGGGGAGGGTGCCGCGGCCATCGCCGCCGCTCCACGCCCGGCACGCCCTCGCCGGCCGTGCGCCGCGGCCGGACTCCACGCACGCAGCGTTAGTGGCGACGCCGGCGCTGGTCAAGGTGAGGCGCCCTCGCGCCCGCCCGACGCTGGTCACATCGCGAGGGGCCGTGCCGTCCCTCGAGGTGTCGGTCTCCCCCACGAGGGCAGCCGCAGACGGGGGGGGACAGCGCAGCCGGGCGCCAGGCGGCGGTCGCCCTCGACGTAACGAAGGAGGAAGAAGACGACGGCTCCGGCTGGTCAGTGGGCGCCGAGAGGAGGAAAAGGAGGGCTCCGCCGGCCGGGCCGGGCCGCCTCTTGGCCCGGCTCCTTGCTCGGGCCGCCCCACTCGATTCTTGGGAAGGAGGGAAGGAGAAGGGTTTCTTTGGGCCGAGGAGAGGGGAGGAGGGAAGAATGAGCCCAAGACTCCATTCCCATTTCTCTTTCCTTTTCTATTTCCTTTTCCCTATTTCTCTTTTCTACTATTCTTTCTCTCCCTATTTCTCATATGTGTGTAAACAATTATATGTCCTCATTATTTATACAAGCTCTCATGTCTTCCCATGACTTTAATTCATGGAAAATATTTATCCAAGGTCACTTATATAATTAGACCTATATGTATATACACACATATCCTCTCTCTCATTATTTCGTGTATGACATATATATAATATAAATATTTTCTCAAGCACATTTGTACCTCTACGACTTTATGGTCGAAGATAATTGTTTGTTGTGCTCGTAAAAGTATTTATAAATATTTTAGTACACACGAGGTTCGGTGTTTTATTTCGGAGATAATTTGTAAATCATTTCTCATGCGATATATTTCCATAATTTGAATCTAGAGCTTACCTTGCATCCGTGGTCACCATAAAGTTCAGCAAGCAGACAAACAAGGTTTCCTATTTTTCTATATGATGGGATTGAAATGCGAGGTTTTCGAAAAATGTGGTTTTTGGTTTAGCGAAAAATAATCAAGTTTTAGTTGTAATTCAAAAAGTTCAAATTTTTAGTGAATTTTAAAATGATGCAAAAACACGGGTGTTACAAATCTACCCCACTTAGATGAATCTCGCCCCCGAGATTCCTCGTCTGAGTGAAGGTCATAATGAAGGCCTAACGGGAGGAAAGATAGAGATAGGGAGGGAAAACTTCCCATTGCTTACAATCTTTGTCTTTACAAAGCCTCTTACTATTATCGTGCTACTCTATTTCTAGGGTGGCACGATAGTGTGGAGGGTATGCCTTTAGCCAATGATTACCGCTTCTTTGTTACCCCATTTTCTTGTCTTGCGTCTTCGTCTTCTTGGTCTTGATTCTTCAATTCTTCTTTCTCGACTACCCCACTTAGAGGATTCATTCCTCTAAGGTGAGGGTAAATTTTTCCATCTTCCGCGGCTTGGATTTGTCTTCGGCTGTTGGTGCCCCTTTTGGTCGGAATCGTTGCTTTTGGTTCTTACGGGCAACAATCAACGTAAACCGGTGACCACTTCTCGTCGGGTAACCCTAAGTTTTCCGTTGTCTCATTATCCGCTTACTTACGTCGCTTTTATGTTTCTCTTCTTCCTCTTGATCCGGATCTACCCCACTTAGAAGAGTTTTACTTTTATCATTTGCTCCGTGGCTTACGTTTTCGGATGCTCGTAGATTTCTCTGTTGGTGCCTTTCCCTTTGAGCAACTCTTAATTTTTTTTTTTGAACAGGGTACAAATACACCTCTCTAGGGAGCAGCTAGTCGACTTCGTCGAGGTTGATGACCTGGGGCGGTGATGCCGTAGGGCCGTCGACGGTCACGGAGCGGAGGTCGTCTTCTCCCCGTTCTTCGGGAGGCCGAGCGAGAGGAAGGATCCGTGTAGACCAAGGGTGGTCGGGGTTACGGGCGGTGTCGGTGGCACGGTGGTGTACCCTTGCCTCTCGGGAGGGTGGATGGGGATCCCTTCTTGGATGGTGGGCTCCGTCCCCATCATGGCGAACGCCCGCGTCCGGATCCGTGACGCGGTAGGCGGTTGTCGGCTCTTGGGCGTGACGCCCCGGGTGGCCTTGATTGCCTCGGCTAGCGCGGTCGACGCCAGCGGCCGTGGCGACTTGCTCCTGAGCTTGGGCGAGCCCCATCGGGGAGAGACCGGATGAGTCTCTCGCCCCTTTCGGCCGGGCGGATCCGCTCCGCGACCGGCCTGTCGTCGTAGTGCTCGCCGAGGGTAGTAGGTAGGCCGCCTCCGGTTCTCGATGTGGGACCAACCTCTGGGCCTTCTAGGGCCCTCATGCGGCGATCCAAGTGGGTCGTTCTTCTTCTCGGCGGGGAAGTACTTCATGGGGGTGCGGATAATGGCTTCTCTCTCAGGGTGGCGGAGGCGTCGAAGGGCTTGGGCGGCGACGACTTGATAGGTGTGGGAAGCGGAAACCGATCTCGGCCACGTTCCATGCGTCGGCGATGTCGGGTAGTCTCGCTCTTCGGGCGATGTAGATAGTGACCACGCCGCAAGCTGCCGAGCTCCGTGTACTCGCGGCCTTCATACTCGGACGCCTTCGGAAATGCCAAGGTGTTGCATGGTGGTGTAGAGGAGTTGGGGGAAATCCAGGGTGTTGATGCACCGGTTGTGAACCCGATTGCCGGCCATCTTGGTGGGGTTCGGTGAAAAGTCTCGTGGGTGGAGGGTGAGGGTTCTAGTGGTGAGGGGAGTGTCTGGAGGGTAGCAATGGAATGGTTGGAGTGGGATGAGGGTAACGGTGATGGAGGTGTCCGTTTTATAGTGGTTGGAGGGTGGAAGTTTAACGGCTAAACTTGGATGGTTGGTCGCGGTGGTTCGGGTATGTGGGAGAAGGAACGGAGTGGGTCTCTGTTCGCATTGACCTTCGGCGCTGGTCGGCATTGAGAGTGTGTGGCCGGTGACCTTGGTGGGATTTCCCATAATGTGGGGCCTATAGCATCGTTGTCGTCTGCAGATGTCACATGCTAACCTTTAGCATTAGTTTGTGTTTCCGCGATCATTACGCCCTTATTTGGCTTAATTGATCTTCGTGGGTCTGAAATCTCTCTATCTTCGACTTCATCTTGTACATAATGGCTTTGGTTGCCTCCCTGAGTAGTGTCTTGTGTAGCTCCTCGGGTCTTGGTTCGGGGTCAATGGTACAAAGAGTATCGGTAACTCTAGGCGCCGAGGCTTACAGCTTGTTCGCAATGTTACACGCGTCGCCGGTGCAGTGTCACCGGCGACGGCAGGCGACGGGCTGTAGTGAGAACACCGGTGTGGTTCAACGGCTACAAATCGAGGATTCCTTGGTTGTCGGCATGTCTCCTACAGGTTAGTTCCCTAATCTACTAGAATAGACTGGGAGGGACAAGCACAAGGTACGATTTGGATCTATCTAACTAAGGATTGGAGGGAAAGCAAGCATTTTGGGTAGGGATAGACTTTTGGGGTATCCTAATAACACGGGTGTCAAAACACAATACAAACTTACCCGGTGTGAAACGTATGAAAAGGTGTGTCACGGTGAACTAAGTTTATGTGGAACTTCGTTTTTATTACTCGTGACACGAGAATTTTCCATCACGCTCACACAGATCCTATTGGTTTTTTTCTCGCCATTATTTTCCATAGTGCTAAAAATAATAGAGAAAATTTCCCATAGGTTTGAAAAGATTGGAACATAACATGATTTAAACAAACAAGCGCACAATATATTACATCACGGGACAGGTTCACAGATGATATAGAGTTACATCACCCATGGTGACCGCCATGACGATTATTGTGCGACTTCGCGACTACTAAGGTTTGGACTCATGAGTTACCACTAGAGCTAAGAACAACTACTAATGTTACCGTAAATCTAGCAATAGGGTCCATAGCTAGATCAACATGCTACTCTTGCGGTCTACTAAAATTAAGGCATTGCTACTTATTTAGGACTCGTCATGCACATAACAGTGACTAGTGGGATTTGCTTCGGGTACTCTTGCATATCACTAGGGGCATACAGGGGGCTTGCTTGGGTTCTTGCCGGGTCTTCAGTAGTAGTGCTTCCCCGCGCTTCTTCCTCTTCTTCAGCTTCTCGAGGGGCTTCGCAGCTTCGTTGACTCTCTTCGTTCTCCTTCTCCTTCTCGGGCTTCGATGATGGCGATCTTCTTCTCCTCTAGCTCCTTCTTGAGGGTCTCCATCTGGGCATCCTTGTTGTCCAGGTCTTCTTTTGCCTTGCGAACTCCTGTCTCTGCCTTTATCCACATAGATCGGTAGATTATCGTGGCATCCTCTTGTGTTTTAGAGAGTTTGGCCGATTGCTATGAGGTATCCGCAAAGTGGAGATCGTGGTGTAGTTGGCTTCGTGAGGGTGGCCGGCTCAACTCCCGAAGTTTACGCCGCCATATTGCCGCGGTGGTGTCCTTGACCGGGTAGTACTTGGCATGTGATTGATCAAGTACCGCTTCAAACTCCTTGCAAAGTACACTTGAAGTGCCTTCGTGCAACCTTTCGGCAAGCGCCCCCGGTTCATTTCCCTCGCTCGAAAGATTGGCGCCCATCGTGGTATGGAAGCTTCGAGATGTGTAACGCGCACATCACATAGTGGTACTCTACCTATTGCGGACTCACGGTAGTAGTACAACCGCTTCGAAAGCAAAACCCTAGGCTTCGTAAAACTTCCCACGGGAGTTGTGGAAACCTCATAAAATCAAACCATCGCGGCGTGTCCATCCTTCCATCCATTTGCATCAAAACAGAGTTTTTATGTCGATGACATGTAAGCAACACATGGATATCGAAATGGTACACTTAGGGTAACAAGTCTATAAGTAGAATTTCTTAAGTAATGTTTCGGAAATAAGTGCCAACCCATTTTTCTTATCCTATATCAAGCTCGGCTCGATACCACTCACATCACCCCCACTTTTAATGGGACTTTTAATCACGCCGTATTGGCGCCGGGATCACGCTACCAATACGTTTAGCGATCCACAAGTGAGTGAGAAATCAGTTATATGAATAATACCGAGCAAGAAATGTATAGGATAGAAGATCTTACAAATGGTGACGGCGACACCTAGCCGGGTTATGAAGATCGAGTAGCCAACGCTAAGCGTTGGTATATCGTCAAAGGCACTTCTCCTTATTCCACGTGCATCTTGATAGTGGATAGGAATTGGGTTGACCTTACTCCTACTCGATCATCTTACGGCTCCCTACGTACGCGTATCCTTTACCTTGGCGACTTTACCTTCTTCGTACCCGATGTCGTAAAAGCGAGAGGGGTGAGTACAAAGGTACTCAGCAAGTCCAAACCAAGGGTGGTTTGGTAAATTAGGGTTGGGCCCCTAGAGAGTCTCTAAAACTGCTCTTACTAGTTCCCGGGGTTATCTCATCTTACCATCACCTTCACATATCACAAAAGGTTAGTTATATCTAATCATAGATGTTCTTGCCTAGCATCCGCCCATTCCAAGGGCGTGGCTATTCGAATAGGTTTAAATAACTCTGCAGAGGTTGTACAAATTTCCCCACACGATAGGCGTTGCCTCCGCCCACCGTCATGGCTTCGGCTGGACCTAACGAGATCCGTACCGGCTTGAGTGCTACTCTAGGTATATTGGTATAATCTTCACCATGACTTCTCGGGGTTGGAAGGACAACACGCCACCACAAGGATGACGCATCACCCTAGACAATATGGTGATACCAAATCACCCGCTGGCTTTACGGGTAATACCTAATTACCCAACCTATCGCATCAACACCACTCTCAATCTCAAATCATCAATATGTGCCTCTAGCTAACTGCGCCACCGCGCCCAAACACTTCCGTGGAAGACCACTCTGCATCCACGCCAACCAGGACCATGGGGCCACTCTCCCCATGTCCGCTCCTAATCGATCGTTTGCCGGCTCCGCCACCTTGGATCCCAATTATACCTCAACCCAGCGGGGGGTGTGAATCAAGCCGTCCCATATCGGCCGTGTGGGTCAGACGTAATATCACACTAGGTAGAAGGTCTATGAACCGGTCCTTAGGGAGGCGAGCATCTCCGCGGGATTCATCCCCGATTGTGATTAGTCCACCTCCATGTAGACAATCACCACTCACCTTTTGTTGGAGGGTTCACATTATTACTCGGGTTACATCGATCTTACTTAATCATCTTATATCATCATTCATCATTATATTAAGGTCATAATTAGGGGGGTAAGGACTTGCCACGGGAGGTTCTTACGAATCGGCATCGGCGTTGAACATCTCTCGCTTGATCCGGGATGAAGCTCCTAATCCGGGTCGCCGAAAAGGCTACTTCAGCGATTGGCGATAACCTAGCTTGAACTACAACATACAAAGCGGACATAGAACATTATGGTGATAATGGGTTAGATGCATAGAGCTAGATTTTAGATAAATTATGGAAGTCATTTCACGAAACGGAGTTAAATTGCATGAGATATGGATTTTACAATATTAATCCCTAATTAAATCATTAGGGTAATATTATATTATAATTTTATCATGTAATAATATTGGAACTAATTACATGATAAAATTCTATAAATCAAATAATGAATTTACAAATTTTCTCGGGAATTTTTTCGACACGGGAAGGTCTACTTTTACAACACCGTGTACCATAACAGGGTGGATCTAGCATTTAAAAAGCGTGGTACACAGAACCACATCCATACGCTGCGTGGACGCCACGTGGGTCCAGTGGACGCCACGGTGGACGCCACGTAGGTGCCACGCGGTGTTATGGAGTTGCCGTAACGGTTGGGGCGCCGTTGGACGGAGAAAAGGGCGGCGTGGCTCATTTCCATCGGGCGGCATGGTGACGGCGCCGTCCGGGGCGGCGTCGGCCCGGAAAGCGTGGCTCCGCCGTGCCGCGCCTCCACGGTGGCGCTTCGCCGGGTGCTTTCGCCGGAGTTGCCGTTCTTGGGCGGCTCCTCGCCGCGAGTGGCTCGTGAGCATCCGTGACGCCCCGGCCGGATGGGAGCGAATCGGGGTGGCGGAACCGCTTTCGCCTTCCTCGGCGGCGGCGCCACGGTGGACTCCGTTGGCGACGGGCTCGCACACGGTGACCATCGCCTAATAGGGGTAGTATGAGTGTCGCAAAATGAAGAGGGAAGGTTGAGGGAGTGTACCGACCAAAGCAATTTGTTGTGGGGACGACTCACGACGACGGCGAGCTTCGACCTAGCAGCCGACGGCGGCGAGCTCGGGTTGGGGAGCACCGCGATTCCGCGGAGAGGAGGAGGAGAGGGGCGGCCAAGGTGAGCCCCGTGTGTTCGAGTCGCGGGGCTCGTGGGGGGATTGGCGAGCTCGATCGTGAGCCTGGGAGGCTATTTATAGCCTCGCCGCCGGCCTTGGCGGTCGGCGAGAACTCCACCGACGATCTTTCCGACCGCTGCCGTGCCATTTACGATCTCCGCCTGGCTCCCGGTAGCCCCGCGCCTGGCGTCAGCGCGTTGGTGAGCTGGTCATGGTCGCTGGTCATCCACGGCGCTTCGGCGGCGCCATGGCGAGAGCGCGCCTTGGCTCGTGGGCCGCCGTGCACCTTGACTCGCTGGGCTTCGCGGCGCGAGTGGCGCCGTCGAGGTGTCCGCTAGGGATGCTAGGGAGGGGTGTCGAGGCCATCGCCGCCGCACCACCTTTCCGGCGACGCCTCGTCGGTCGTGCGTACCGCGGCGGACTCCACGCACGCGTTAGTGGCGGCCGTGGCGCTGGTCAAGGTGAGGGCCGGCGCGCGCCGCCCGCAGCGTCACATCGCGAGGGGCCGTGCCGTCCCCCCCGGTGTCGGTCTCCCCTACGAGGGCAGCCGGTACGGCGGGACGGCCTTGGCCGAGGCGGCGCCAGGCGGCGGTCGCCCTCGACAACGAAGGAGGAAGAAGACGACGGCTCCCCGGCGGGTCCCGGTGGGCAGCGAGAGGAGGAAAAGGGCGGGCCCGCCGGCGTCGGGCGGGCTCGGGCCTCTTTGGCCCGCTGGCTCCAAGCCTCGGGCCGGCCCACTCGGTTCTTGTGAGGAAGGGAGGGAAGGAGAAGGGTTTGTCGGGCCGAGGAGAGGGAAGGAGGGAAGAATGAGCCCAAGACTGATTCCCATTTCTCTTTCCTTTTCTATTTCCTTTTCCCTATTTCTCTTTTCTACTATTCTTTCTCTCCCTATTTCTCATATGTGTGTAAACAATTATATGTCCTCATTATTTATACAAGCTCTCATGTCTTCCCATGACTTTAATTCATGGAAAATATTTATCCAAGGTCACTTGTATAATTAGACCTATATATATATACACACATATCCTCTCTCTCATTATTTCGTGTATGACATATATATAATATAAATATTTTCTCAAGCACATTTGTACCTCTACGACTTTTATGGTCGAAGATAATTGTTTGTTGTGCTCGTAAAAGTATTTATAAATATTTTAGTACACACGAGGTTCGGTGTTTTATTTCCCAGAGATAATTTGTAAATCATTTCTCATGCGATATATTTCCATAATTTGAATCTAGAGCTTACCTTGCATCCGTGGTCACCATAAAGTTCAGCAAGCAAGCAAACAAGGTTTCCTATTTTTCTATATGATGGGATTCGAAATGCAGGTTTTGAAAAACAGGGTTTTTGGTTTAGCGGAAAATAATCAAGTTTTAGTTGTAATTCAAAAAGTTCAAATTTTTAGTGAATTTTAAAATGATGTAAAAACACGGGTGTTACACGTACGAGCAGCGGCGTGTGGAGACAGAATGGCGTTCCACGGTGTCCAGGCGGCGGTGTGGTTGTGTAGGCGACGGACCGGCCGGACGGCAGCAGAGGAGGTTTAGGTGACGCTGTGGCGAAGGAGGAGCGGCCGCTGGCAGCGTCGCACCGAGCCGTCCCTAGGAGCGGTGTGTGGTGGCCTGCTGGCCGAGGAGCCGGAGGCGTGTGTGCGGAGGCACCATGGCCGTGGGATGGACTGGGCTGGGCTGATGTCACCTATGCTAGGCTAGGCTTTCCTCTTTTGTTTCCCAAGGTAGCCCGCAGAGTTGCTGTGAAGATAACAAAGTATGAAGAATAACAATCAAGGAGACTAGGACGAGACGAACTGGACACGGAAATCAGACGAATATTTGTGGTATGAGAGGTTCACATAGGTGTTTTATTCTTGATTGCCTCGTGGCCTCTCCTCTCAACTAATAAACTTCCCTGCATACAAGCCGAACACGCATGCTTAACAATTTTCATGACACGATACAAGTAAGCTACTGGGACGGATCATATCGTTGTTCGGGCGGAGATCATTGCCGGGTCGGAGCGCTAGCAGCAGCACTAGTCACAGAGGTGTGGCATCTGCTTTCCGCATAGTCACAGCAGCACCAGCATTGGAAAAGTTGACAGAAGCCACCAATGTTGTCGCTGCTTTCGTCTCTGCATATATCCGAGCATTGGTACTCGTTAATACCTCTCCAGCACGCCCCTTTATAATTGCCACTCAGGTGGTCCTCGCAAGCAGCGTGCACCGAATCTGCATGGATCCGATCCAGCCATGTAAATACATATGCAACAAATAAAGGTCATGTTCTATCTAATCCAGCCGCGAGTGTGTGTACGTACCTCCACTAATGACGAGTAGGAGGACGACGAGTAGGAAAACGCTAGAGACAATGCCCGAGACATTCTTTGCTGAAGGCGTCATTGCTTGTTTCTGGGTGGAAGTTGGTACGTGGAAGAAGATTGAGCCAGCAGGCAATTATATACATGTCCGAGAGCCGCGTATTTTCAACAAACAAAGGAAAAATTATCACTACCCGATGGGCGGATCCATCGGACTTGCCAAGAATGCGGGGAAAATAAGGCAACTCTAGAAACTATGGTAGTCTCCTGTCCTAAGCCCAATGATCGCCTAGTGTTTTCCGCTGCACAAGAAGTGGAAGCACAGCTAGCAGAACCACGTGAAAGATGGAATATATACTATGTGATGTGATAGATGACCTAAGCCTATCTTAAGAAGAAATGATTCTCAAGAATGCTCGCAATTATTTCTTTCTTTAACATTCACTCTGCTTATTCGGATCCTAGACTTAATATATCTTAAGAAAAAACAAAGGGAGTTTTTTAGCCTATGCCTGTTGTAATCTTGTTGCCCTCCATGGGAATAAATTTCGTTACCTACAATGTTTGGCCAGCCTGGCTCGACTGGGCACATTTGGATTCACCATGTTGTTGCTCTGCTAGCTTCTCACTCAACCATCAGATCCTCTCCTAGAAACAACAATACCTGATGCATCTGATCACCATTACATATTATATCTACATCTCTAAAGTGATTTTTTTCCTGTTAACTTGGCTGATTTACCATGAATTTGTATCTGCATACTAAAAATCACAAAAGCCCTGATTTTTTTGGGGGGTTTGGTTATTCGTCTCTTCCTAGCTTTTTCTGTTTGAGTTGACCCCTCTTGTCTAGTCCCAGCCTGAGGGGTCCATGTATAGACCATTTATTTCTTCCTTATAATACAAAGATGCGGAGCTCTCCTGCATGTTTGAGAAAAAAAATCATCAAAAACACGTGGAACACATTGCTTAAAATAAAGTTTATAGAATTTGTATAGTTTCCTTTTTGTTATCAGTGAAGTTGAAGGTCCAAATAGGCTTATAACGACCGTCAACAAGGAGCTTGGCTGCTTGAACCACAATAAGTCTTTCTAGAAATCAAAAATGATTTTTTTTTTCCAATCACTGGTGTCATCTATTGAACCATGTGTCGGTAAGATACATAATTGTTACAAGTTGAATGTTTTCCTTGTGATCTAAGAAAAGTTATGTGACTAGGATGACCGCTGGTCTGGGGACACCTGGGCACCATTGAGCGTAAAAGCTCTTCCTATGGCTGGCTATCCATCGGTGACAATGGACGCGGACTGCCGTAGGAGGCACGCGCCAGGAAGCATGAGTGGACATCCCACTGGACAAGGGACCTCCGCAAGGGGGCTGACTCCCTCTTGGCGCTGATCACGTGGAAGGTGTGGAAGGAGAGGAACGCCAGAAGCTTCCAAGGCGCGAGCACGAATGTTCACGCACTCGTCGCCGTGGTAAAGATCCAGGCCAATCAATGGGTCTTGGCAGGTGCTGTTTTTTTTTTGACCTGAATCAGTAGGGGAATTCCCTACCTATTTTTTTCTTTTCAATTAA
This sequence comes from Hyparrhenia diplandra, assembly GCA_015847255.1. Classification (NCBI taxonomy): domain Eukaryota; kingdom Viridiplantae; phylum Streptophyta; class Magnoliopsida; order Poales; family Poaceae; genus Hyparrhenia; species Hyparrhenia diplandra. The sequence goes on from JADLZK010003168.1 coordinate 679,964, forward strand.
ATAAAAGAATGGCTGTACAAGATATTACAAAAGAATTACAAGGCAGACATGCCCAAAAAGAAAGGGAAAAAACAGATTACATGAAGTTTTGTCTCCAGCTATCAATTAACCCACGCTTCATGCCCTTGGCCTTGATATAAACCAGGCCTAGCTCCTCCTTGAGATTTGTCTTCCACAAGCTCGGACATTTTTTTGCTTATTATCAAAGATAATTCCATTCCTCATCTTCCAGATGCATCAGCAAGCAGTAATAAAAAATTTCTCTGAAGATTATAGAGTTGAAATCTTCTCTAGCTTTGAGCACCATGTCCGGGGATGCAACCTGCAGATTCCGGTGGATGTCAATCGCATCCCAAAGAATCCGGCTAAAGGAACATTCAAAGAATAGATGATAGTTAGACTCTTCCATCCCATGATTGCAAAGGACACAAGAATAGTCATCCAAGTGCATATTCTTCCTTTTTGAGCAAGTTTCTGGTGTTTAGTCGATCCCCCGACAAGAAGCCAAAAGAAGAATTTGTGGTTGCCCAAACAAGATGAATTCCAAAGCCACTTGAAGAGAGGGGATACTGCACTAACACCTGCTGGTAATGAGTTTATATGCTTTTCTCGCTACTATATTTTCGTGGATCCCCGTGTATAGTTCCAAACATCGGGAGAGTCAACACTCATATCATTGTTATCAAAGAAGTCCTCAAGATCAACAAGTTGTGTAGCAACAACTTGTGATAGAGGAAGCCTGAATAAACCGCCCCCATCCCGATTCATGAAGTGAAAAAGTGAACACTTTGGTTTTTCTCGCAGAAGGACAGCAGTTGGGAGTAAGATTGAGCAAATGAGGTGCCATTTGATATAAGATTCCAAAGTGCAACTGAATCACCCATATTTGGAGAACAAGTTGCAAGAGACTCAAATCTGCCAAAAAGTTTTAACACATCTCTCCACCGAGGGAAAGACCCGGATAATCGATCTCAAATGTGGTGGGGTTTGTTTATTTGCATATAGTCTTTCCCTGGTGAGATTAACCCATGGGATATCCTCCTTGGAATAGAATTTCCCTAGAAACTTCATTAGCGAGCTTCATTGTGGGCCGGATGTCAATGATTCCTAACCCACCTTGTTCTTTGGATTTGCAGGCATCTTCCCATGCTACCGGACAACCCCCTCTTCTATTGATATCACCCCCGTCCCATAGGCCATGCTTCCCTGTAGATGTCAATTTGATGGATGACTTGAGGTGGTATCTTGATGCAAAGACATATAGAAAGTTGGTAAAGGCGAGAAGACTGAATTCACCAATATCAACCTTCCATGAAAGGACAACGGTTTGCTCATACCATTAAGTCTTCTTTCTATTTTCCCAAGTAAAGGTGTGAAGTCGGATATGGTTGGTCCGGTGGTTCCAAGGGGTAATCCTAGGTAGGTGAAAGGCATGTTGCCTACGACATCAATGGAACTAGCAAGGGCAGCAGCATGTTGAGTGTCAACATTTATTGGAACTAGATTGGATTTCCATATAGTTGACATGAAGACCGGATGATTCGAGAAAATGGTCAGAAAGGTGGTTCTTGAGATTAATCAATACCGTGTTTCTTTGGCGCGTAATCGATGAGAGTGTCATCTCGCATATTGTACTATAGGAAAATCCCCTCCAAAATTATCTCCCAAAGGATGCTTGAGGAGGCCATCATGCCATGCTTTATTTATCACCGACCGAACGGATCATTTGCTAAAACAAAGAGTAGGGGAAAGAGGGTCCCCTTGTCTTACCCCTCTTTTACACTTGAAGGACTTACCAATGGTACCATTTAGTAAAAGCAGGAAAGAGGAGCCAGGAGGACGTAATATTTTTTATCCAACTTACCCACTTATCTCGAGAACCCTTTGTGCTTTAGGATTTCTAGGATGAAGTTATGTTCTAGCTTATCAAAAGCCTTCTCAAAATCCAATTTGAGGATGACAATGGGCTTCTTAGATTGATGACAAAAATGCAAGAATTGGAAGGACCATGCTAAACAATCTTGTATTGTTCTCGCCTTTTATGAAGCCATATTGATTTGCATGCACTAAATCCACAATCACTTACTGTGTCTCTTTGGATAGGATTTTTAGTGATGCATTTGAGTGAGTAATTCAGCAGAGAGATGGGTCTATAATCATTGACCCCTTCAGGATTATCTTTTTTGGAATAAGAGCAATGAAGGAGAATTTTGATCTTGCACAAATCAATATTGTTGCCGCAGAAATCATTGAATACCTTATAAAAATCAGGCTTAATTATGCTCCGGCATTTTTTGATAAAAACTCCATTAAAGCCATCCGGTCCGGAGAGTGACCATTGGGTAGTTGTTTGATGACTGATTCTATTTCCTCATTACTTTGAAATCAGCGGCCAGTGCTCAGGTCATGTTAGAGAGGTATTCACGCAAATTATAATGGATTCTTGCAAAAGTACTTATACCCAATCTCTCTTTAAAATGCAGACCAAAGTAAATTAGCCATTTGTTCATGATCTATTCTTGATCCGCCATTTGAATCGAGAGAGTCACTATAAAATTCTTTTTATGGGAGATGGTGGCCATAGAGTGGAAGAAGTGAGTATTCTCATCCGCAAGATTTACCCATATAATAGAGTTTCTCTGTTTCCGGTAAAGCCTCTTTGATTCCAACAAACTGTTTTAAGTGGCTCTTTACTAGAATTTTGAAATCGATTCCATCCTAGACAAGATTCTTTGTTCCTCTAAACCATCCAACAAGCAATAAAACCCATTTATCTGTTGTAAATCAATTTGTTCAGATTTGACGACCTTTGCTCCATTTCTTGATCTTGCTTTCGACCTGTTTGAACTTGACAGATAGAGTCTTTTCTTTGCATTGGCAAAAAAAGGGGAGTTTTCCCAATGAATCTTGACGGTATCCAAAAAGGTACTATGTTACGTCAAAAATTCTCAAATCAAGATTTGTGACTTAGGTATACTGGTGCCAATCGAAGAACATATGGGATGTGATCCAAACAGGCTTGTCTAGAGCTTGGACATAGGTAGCGAGGATAGTTTAAAGACCGGTTTGGAGGAGCAAAAATCCGGTCGAGTTTGATTAGAAGAGCATCATCCTCGCATATTACTCCATGTATACATTCTCGCCACCGAAAGGTATCTCAATAATATCCAGATTAGATATGAGTTCATTGAAAGTATTCATGTCATTAATGTTACCTCCTCGGTTTTTGTTTTACATTTTCAGGACTTCGTACAAGGTTGAAGTCTCCTCCAAGAATCCGGTCATCAAAACGGGTGGTATCAATGTTCATCATCCGAGGAGATGAAGGCTTCCTTTTCTGCTGAATTGGATGGACCATAAATATTTGTCGATGGAAACACTTATTATCAAGCACGCAATGAAATTTAAGCTGTTAGACCATAAGTGTCACGGTGAACAATAGTGCCGTCTAGTAAGATCTCAAGTTTCAGATTGTAATTAGGCCACGAGAGGCTCCCACCGAGGGAGTAAAGGCAAACTGTCAAATACTGGGACGTAACTTTTTAGATAAAATAGATCAAATGATTCTCTTTTTTGTTTCTCGAAGACAAATGATATTGCAGGCACTTTCATTAATCTTATCCCCGATAGCATCCCACTTGCTTTGTGAGTTAATGCCCCTCACATTCCAGAAAAGATATTTAAGACTCCTGTTACTTACATTTGCATGATTGTTGTGATCCATTGGCAAACTAGATTAGCAAACAAAATAAGGTAATCATACAAATGATTAACCGAGATAGGGACGGGGATCAATAAAGAAGATCACAAGTACTTGAGGATTAAATAGAGCTCAACAAAGGCAAGATAATAAAGCAACCACACTTTAACCATTAACTGCAGATCCAGAGCATAGTAGCAGGGACTTAACTCCAAGTACAAATTATTTAACAAAGTGCATACACCGGTGAAAAGGAGTTTTAACAAAAGCATTAAGCACCAAACATGGGACAGGTGCTCTGAGATCAACTTAGAGAGATTAATCATCTAGATCATCTTTGAGAGAAGTGCGGCGGAACCACGGACCCGGCGCATCTTGAGGAACCCTTCACCAATGCCCCGCATGCTGTCCATGGAGAGGTAGGGGAGCAGCGGCGCCTACGACTTCAGAAGGAGGGATCATGGCAAGAGGAATAGGTTCCTCCAATGTGCTCTTCTTTCCCTTGGCTTTCTTTGCAGATTTCTTGCTTGACTTGGGGCTCTGGGCCTTTTCCTTGTGTTTCTTGGCACTGCTCTCGTCCTTGAAGCCTGACAGCTTGTTTGCCACCCTCCTGCTGCGCCTAAGGAAGGCATCATCAAGCTTCTCTTTGATCTTGATGGGCTTGTTCTTCTTCTTGGAGGACTTGAACACATCTGGGATATCCTCCAGGATCTCAAGATCTGAATCAGTCCTGTTCTCCACATCCATGCCATCAAAGCTCTCATCCGCATTGAATTCCTCTTCCATGAAGGGCTCTATCTCTGTGTCCTCCTCATCTTCATCAGGGTTCAGGATCACTTTCTCCATGTCATAACCTCCCAGCTTAGGATGCAAAATAAAAGCAAGGTGTACTATCAGAGCATGATCATTAAAATAAGATGGGATCATAGTATCACCATCTATGTCCATAAGAGATAAGAATGTAAAGGGATTAGAAGGTGGGGTGCTAATTACCTCTCTGACCATAGATTTCATCACAGGGATAAGTGGATCTTTGGTAATGCTTGGACCAACCACCACAGACTTGACAATGGGCATCTGGATTTCAAAGAAACTCGGACAACTCGCCAAATTTTCGACAACAGGGTAAGCTAGGCTTGATGTTGGTTGGATCATCGGGAATGACAAAGCCGAATTTGGGCCTTAGCAGGAGTTGGCTACGGAATGGGAATGTAATCTCTCTGGCCCAACTGATTTGGCCCATCAACTTCAAAGGGAGCCATCTGCTGTTGCCAACGTCCACCGAGCCACCACCATCAACAATCATGTTGCTTCCAACCGGAGTTGCTTCGACCTGCGGCAGAATGGGGCTCATCCGGCTAGGTGCCTGGGGGGCAGGGGGGTGCAGATTTCCCACAACGACATATGCATCTTCATCTTGAAGAACAGGAATTCCATTTCTTTTCAGAGTAAAGCATGGCACAGTCCAAGATATACCTTTGGGTGGGAGACCAGCATTTGCCTTGACAGATCCAGGGATCTTCCTGTCATCATTCAGGTACACCTTGACCATAACCCTGGCTAAGTTGTCAGGTTCATACCACTGAATCATAATCCCAAAACCAGCAACAGCCTTAGCAATGTTAGGTGATGTTTTCAGGTCCTCAGGGAAACCAACAAGCATGATCCAGGCCTCACGATCAAGATCATAGGAGCGGGCATTGTCAGCTGCATCATGCTTAATGACAGACATACGATAGTTGCCAAACTGAAAGACAGGACCAATGAAACGCTCCCTATCGACCTCAGAGTAGAATCTAACATATGCATCACCCAAAGCACAGGCTTGAATCTCAGAAGTCTGGACCTGATGTACCTCATGGAAGAAGTTCTCTAGCGCCTTCCTGAGGTGGGGGAAATCTTGCTTCCTGACAGGAGGGTCCAAATTTTGACGATGGCCAAATCTTCATTGTGCTTCTTTGTAGCATCCGGTGAGGAAGACGTCGTAGCGGAGCGCTCCCCGATACGCCGACATGTCGAGTTCCCACCCCCTCCGGGATGAAGGGGAGGGGATCCGCCCGCCACCCGCCATGGCCGGCGGGGGTTTTCTTGCACCGAGATGGGGATTGGGGTTTGCCGAGTGGCACCGTGGACGGAGGTGGCGGATCCTTCGAGAGTCCGTTCTCCCGTCACAACCGCCTTATTTATAGGCAGGGGGTGCCTCTTCATCTTCCCGACGGCAAACACGGGCTCAGAACGCCGTTTGGCTCGCAACCGAAATTTGGAAAGGCAAGAGAAGGAAAGATGTCCGTAATTGAAGCGGCACCCGAGCATCTCACGGGCCGGTGCAAACTTTCCTTGTGTGACCGGGCCCAAGCAACGGAGCAAGTAAGCTAGGCCGAGACTTCAGCGGGGCCGGATGACGTGGGAGATTTCAAATTTGAAATGGGTAACATATCCCGCATGAGTTTGGTTATTTTCCTTAAAACCATTTATGGCAAGAATCAAGATTTTGGTTTCCAAATTTGTGTTCTCTTTTTGAAAAAGGGGGATTGAGATCCGGTGGAGGATTGGGCGGATCAACATGAGAATCCAAGAAAAGATCAGCATAATTATTTGGATAAGAAATTCTCAAGAAAACCGATTTGGTAGGGGGTTTAGATTTTTCTTGCATCAAGAAAAGATTTGCCACTAACCGGCTTAGATTTAGCTCCAATATAGGTCCATTCAGCCTCTTGTTCTAAGCACCGTGAGGTGAAATTCTCTCGCGCTAATTGGGACCTCCCCACTCCAAAGGAAAAAATAAGCCGCAAAAGATTTGCAAGTGACACATTTTGAATTATAGATGGGTGACATTGTAATCCTTAGCAATGCCACCAAAGCAAGATTCTAAGATTAAGCTAACTGAATCCTCATTGAGCCTTAGAGCAGATCTTCCAAAACTGACCACTAGACGGAACGAAGAGGAAGATTGGGGAGAAACTGGACTCACCGAACAACCAAAAACGCTGGTGCACGATGGAGGAAAACTTGACTCCCGGATCAAAGACGAGGTCCCGAGACGCCTGTCATGATCGGAGAGAGCCTTCACGCCGGGGAGACGATCACCGAGGGCGCCATTGGAGGTGGTGGGTGGGAGGGGTGGTGGGTGGGAGGGAGGAGGGAGAGCCATTCCTTTGGCAGGTGCTGTGAAACTTGGGTGTTTGATACAGCGAGTAGTTGCTTAATGCGCTGTGTGAGTTGGGGCGTGTAAACACCGGTGTTTTAACAAAAACTTCTAATTCCTTTCTTAATATAAAAACACGCAAGGCTCTTGCCGTGATTTAGAAAAGAAAAAGAGAGAGGTTGGAGAGGGGAACATGCTGACAATGGATCTCATATAGACGAGTCTATGCCAATGCATTAGGTATATGCTAAACTTAGTGCTGCTACCTAAATGTAGAACTGTTCGTTTGAGAAATGGATGACTACAGATAGGTTATATGTTTTCATTTTCTAATTTATGAAGTTCATGTAAGTTATATGGATTGAAACAATGGTGAAGCTAGTGGGAGAGGGTGGAATTAATAACAGAAAAAAAAAAACTATACACGAGGAACAGGATTGCTGAAGCTATAAAGTTATATATCCCGAGTGTCTTTTTGTTTGTAATCTCCCGAGTGTCTTTTGTTTATAATAATCTCCCGAGTGTATTTCGTCTATAAGCACTGGGAAAACATGAAAAGAAGGTCAAGTGTTGTATGTTTGTTCCAGTGGGACGGACCGTTAGTGTGGTTTGTTCCCGAAAAGTTTAGTACTGAGTGTTCTAACCCGAGCACTCGGGAAACTAAAACTTTCCATCTTTGTATGTCGTCAAGTGTCTACTCTCAGGAAAGGCTCTCGTGTTAGTCATGTTAACCTGAACCATGTATCATGTTTTCCCCATTAGCAATAAAAATATAGGGTTTTATATCAATTATGTGTTTAATTAGACGTATCTGTGTGTGATCCTAACACAAGTACGTGTGATTAATGGTCCTTTTAAATGGGGTTCTACCAGCTTCGATTCCAAACGAGCCAATAACGTGCGGTTCCTGAAATCCAAATAGTAGACACTGACATATGGGACCCACAAAATAGATAGAGAGGGAAGCATAAAGAAACGAGGATGGACCAAAGAAACGAGGATGGACCAGATGAGGGCGAGGACAGATCGCACGACCACAAATTCGAGTCGAAGACGCCTTCCTTTCACTCGTGAAACACAAATTTATACCGAATGATAATGTTATAAGCAGTGGGTCGACCACTCACAATATAGGCTGACATGAGTGCCTGATTGTCAGTACCCGTGTCCTCGTTGATAAGTCCAGCGAGCCCGTGTCGACCCAAACTGAGAAGGCCAGGCCCAGAAGGGCGAACCCGAAATACACCGGAAACTGTTGGGCCGTGTGAGCTGGGCCGGACAAACGCCTGCATGCGTAAAAGAGAAAGAGGAATTCCTCCGTATCGTTTAAATAGAGGAGCAGAGCTCCGTTGACACCTATCGCATGTATCAACAATTTCAAATTCTCCAGTTAATCATTTCTCCGAACGCTATTCTTCTTCTCCAAGTTGCTCTCGCTCCTTTCTTCCTCGCTTCCCGACTGCTATCTCTCACACTGATTTGACGTGCACAATGCGTGTCCGATGTGTTGTGCATCTAACAATAAAACGAGTTGGGCTGGTGGGTGGCAGCCCATTATGTCCAAACCGATCACACAAACAGGCTTGTTTTCTCACGAGTTTTGAATTACGGAGTATGTTTCATATGCTCGTCACAGTTTATGAATTCCTTCTATATTCTTTTAGTCTAAAATCTAGGAGTATATCATTACCATTTTTAACATAAAATAATGCTCTGAATCCAGAAAAATCAAATGCGCCCAGCCTATATTTTTTCATATAAACTGAGACCATAAAAAGTCAAATGAACCTATATTAACTATTCCCATTTGTTTGCCTTCACTCATTTTCTTAATTTTTTTTGTTCTCATCTTTTTATTCTGACAAGGTAAATGCCCGTGCTTTGCAACGGAAAAAAACAATATCATAGTAATGCTAATTTAAAATGTGTTGTACTATTATAAAAACATGATACTTCAAGTGTGATGTGATATTTGCGACATTCCACTGGTAGCTAATCATCAATATTATATAATTTTCCACCAAACGTGAAGAATTAATTCAAGTGCTTAATTGATATGAAATCGAAACAATCTGTTCGTTACAACTATCTATTCTATCACAGCCCAGTACTTATTCTTATAAATAAAGGATTACACTAACAAACCAATTCATGCTAGACAAATTAGACCACCTTTCATGCAATTACTCCATGCTATGTTCAATAAGGTGAGAGTAAAAATCTGCAGTACTAATGCTAATTTAAAAACTGAAGTAATACTGCTAATTTATCAGAACCGTAGCTAATCCTAGTGGCATCAACAGCTGGCTCCTGCAACACAAATTATAGTAATTCAGATGCATCAAACAAAAAATCTGAGTGAACCTCGAATAAGAAAAAACTGATGACATTGTTCTAAATTATCCTCAAGTAAGGCGATGCTTCAGCTGTAGAAGATTACAAAAACAAACAATTGGTTGGTGCATGTAGAGGAATCATATTTGCAAGGTTGATCCCCGGGCTTGTGGTGATTTGTAATTTATAAGAAATAATGTAGGTTAACATTGGTGTATTGATGAGTTGGACATGCTGTTATGTTTTTCAGAGTGTTCCACGGTCAGAAAGGTTCTGAATATGATGTAAGAGGAAAATCGAGGCTGCAAGCAAAACAGATGTGTATGCCACAAACTAAAACAATTCGAAAAAAAAATGGAAGGTCTCAGCCCAATTTTCAGCAATCTTCCATCTAAAAAAAAACTAAGCCAAAAATCAGCACCACTAAAACAGTGACCTATCCGCTGAATATGATGTTAGAGGAAAATCTAGGCTGCAAGCAAAACAGACGTGTATGCCACAAACTAAAACAATTCCCAATCTAGTGAAAACAAAAGGAAGGTCTCAGCCCAATTTTCTGCAATCTTCCATCAAAAAACAACTAAGCCAAAAATCAGCACCACTAAAACAGTGACCTATCCTGTGTTCTGTGAATTAAAGGGCTATTCACCAAGTCCCGGCATTAAACAATCTTCAGATCTTGAGATATAAATATACAAGAGTGATAAAATGAATTATGGATTGAGTTCATATAAAAACACATGTAGTCACGTAAGTTACTGATAGGCATTCACAAACAGATTCGCAATTACTTACCTTGGTAAGTTATTTGAGTACATAGTGATAGTGACACCAATGCTTGTATATTCAGCATATACACCATAGAAATGTGGGTCTGTTTTTTAAATCCTGGGCCTGTTAAAAACAAATTTGTAAAAAGATTATATAAGAGAGTATAACATCCATGTAAAATAAAGAATAGTTTAATCCTCATAATAGATATGATGCCATAATTATGAATTTAAAAAGTTGTAGACTAATTAAGAAAAAAGAGAGTAACGAAAGCAAGGATCTAGAATGCATTTAATGGTATGGACTATGATCTGATTGAGGTGTCCAATGTAGCTTCTGGAAGCACTAAGCAGTCCCTGTCACAACAAAAAGAGAGTAAACCCAGAACTTCCAATATATGATTTATCAATTAAACATCCCAAATAAATATATAATAACCAACATGCATTAAGCAGCTGTCTCTGCTCTTTGGTTAGTGGACAGATCACAGATGTTCAACAGCGTTCATAATTCAATCTTCTAGGATGGGACTACTTTTGTCTGAACTATGCATAGTGGCATACTGCACAAATACTCGTAAGAGCATATCCAAAGGAGAGACATCATAACTGATTGATAGTAAATTTGTAGCGCAGATTGTCCTATCCTATTGTTATTGTGAGTACATTTTGGTGCATCTCTATAGATAATAGTGAAGGCAGGCCCTATCGCATTCCCAAGTAACTATAAGAATAGAAATCCAGTTACCTTGTGCTCCTCGGTGGCATCATGAATGAAACCTCCTCGTCCTCCAGCACGCAGTCAGTGGGAGTACATCCTCAGCACCAGCCACCATGGGGCCATTGCAGTACATCCTCAGCACCAGCCACCATGGAAAAATCCCCGGCCTCCCCATCATCAGCAAAGACGTCACGTCAAGGAAACAGCGCTTGCATTACTGGCCGCTGGCACCGCTGCAGCGCTGCCTGGTGCGGCCTGCGCGCGTCCCCTCGGCCCTGCTGCTGCCGCTGGAGACCAAGGTGTTGGCTGCCTGTGCCGCTCCACAGCTAGGCACCTCGGCGGGCTGCTGCTCGTCGCCGTCGTCCGCTCGCCGCCCCAACCCTAGATGCGAGGTTAGCAGCCGCCGCTCGCTGCTTCGTGGTCCTGTTCGCAAAGTCGTGGGGTTGCGAAGCGATGGGGTAGCTGCGAGAGCCGGATGCACACAGCTCCTGTCCTCCCGATGTCGCCCCCATCTCTACAACTCACGCATGGGAAGAGAAGAAGGTCGGCGGCCTGACCACAGTTGGATTGGCGGAGGGCACCAGTGCCACCGGCGGAGGCCGAGAGCGCGAGCCTGCTGGGGGAGGCCGGGAGCAGGGGTGGAGGTGGCGTCCCGGCGGCCAGGAGTGCTGGATTGAAGGAATTGGAGGGAGCAGGGAGCAGGGAGCGGACGCCGGGGCTTGCGGACAGAGGAGTGGACGGTCGTGAGCGGGGCAACAGTTCAGCGCGCAGGGCTAGAGGAGCAGGGCGGCCGCAGCAGCGCCAACGACGGCCACCGCTGGGGCCCGGTGACGCCGCTACGTGGCCGGGGACGGCCACCGCCGGGGCAGGGCGGAGAAGGGCGACGACGGTGCGGGGAGGGCGAGAGGTGGAGAGGAGCGCGAGTGAGAACGCCGGGCGGCCTGCTAGCGAGCGTGCACGGAACGGACTCAGATTGCGTGACATAGGGCTGGCAAGTCAAAACGGGGCATACTCCTCATCTCAGCCCTCCAAAACAAATCCAGATGTCACTTTTGTTGGGCCCACAAAACATCCAGTTTCAGGGGCCTACAGGCGGGAGACGGAGCGAACGGCGGCAAAATCCCGTCCCCAAATCACGCCCTCGCGTCTGCCCCCAATCCGGCGCCTGCTTCGCTCGTGCTCGCCTCGACCACGTTCGGCCGCCACCGTGAGCCAGCGAGGAGGCTGCCAGGACGCCGCCGAGCCCGCCGCAGGAGGCTGCTGCAGCGTCTGGCCGCCGGGTCGCCGTCGCCGCAGGAGGCCGCCGGGTCGTGGTCGCCACGGGAGGCCGCCGGGCAGTGGCGGGGGCAGTCGGGCCGCGGACCCCTGCCCTGCCGCCGCTGTGACCTGCTGCCGCGACCGACTGGAGAGGAAGGGGACGGGACTGCCTCGACGACACCGACGAGCCTGGTACCGCCGCATTCTCTTCTTCTGAAACAATGGGTTCTCTTTTTGTTCTGAACTTAATATTCTTTTTGAAAATACTATGAAAGCTCTCCCTGTTAGCTTTAGCTTTCAATTGTAGGAGATTAAGGATCTATGAAACAAAAAGGAATTTGTGAACATACAAATATTTCTCTGTACCGAGACATTGTTGAAATGTGTGTCCCTTCCATGCAGAGACCTTTGCATGCCCTGAGGCAAAGTTCTACTGCAAGAATGTAGAACACATCTTGTGGTCACGAGTGAATTACAGCATTTGGGGTAATTGCTGACCTATTTTGTTTTACAAAGATGCTTATACACATGTTTTGTTCTACAAAGTTCCCAGATGTCCTGATTATTGCATTTTGGATTTTTTTTCCAGAAATTTGAATATTGTGTGTAATTGAAGGCAATGACAGAAGTTGATAGGAACATACCTGAAGTTGGTTTGAGGTTCAAAAATCCAGAAGAGGGTTGGCTGTTTTGGGTGGCATATGGTGGCCGTAGTGGCTTTGATGTGAGGAAAAGATGCACAAATGTAAGCAAAATGGATGGTAAGGTGACTTCATGCAGATATGTTTGTTCCAATGAAGGTTATAGAAGCAAAAAGCAAACAACACATGTGACAAAGTTTTTTAGAGCTGAAACAAGAACGGATTGCAAAGCTCGAATGGTTATGACATTGGATCGAGGTGCAGGAAATTATGAAGTCACTCGATGTTGTGCTTGAACACAACCACCTACTCCACCTACCAGAGACCTTCCATTTGATGAAATCACAACGAAAAAAATTTCAGAACTTCAAGCTTTTGAAATAGAAACAGCTGATGATTCTGGTATTAGGCCAAAGGCTGCCCATGAGTTGGCCACTCGTCAAGTTGGTGGACCACTTAACCTTAGCTATACTTGTCGTGACCGCAAAAATTATTTGCAAAGCAGGCGTCAGAGGGAATTAGCTTTTGGACAAGCAGGAAGTATGTTGAAGTATTTTCATGACAAAATTGCTGAGAACCCATCTTTTCAATATGCTTTGCAGTTGGACTGTAAGGAGCACATAACCAACATATTACGGGCTGATGCTAAGATGTTCCTTGACTATGCACACTTTGGTGATGTTGTCACATTTGACACAACTTTTGGGACAAACAAAGAATATAGGCCATTTGGGGTTTTTCTTGGGCTCAATCAGTTTAGAGAAACCACTATTTTTGGTGCTGCACTTCTATTTGATGAAACAGAAGCATCATTTACATGGTTGTTTGAGACTTTTCTAGCTGCACATAATGGAAAGCAACCTAGAACAATTTACACGGATCAAGATGCAGCAATGGGGAAAGCTATAAAGATAGTATTCACAGAATCGTATCATGGACTGTGCACCTTTCACATAATGCAGAATGCTGTCAAGCATTTGTCTCCAGTGAAGGGTACAGAGGAAGATGAAGCTGAAGAGAAAGACGAAGGTGAAGAGGAAGACGAAGGCGAAGAGGAATCTCACATACTCTATGATTTTAGTGCTTGTATGTTTGGCCACGAAGATGAAGCATCATTCGAAGAAGCATTTCAGATTATGAGATCCAAAGTTCATAAGCAAACTTGGTTAGATAGCATTTACAAGGTGAAAGAAAAATGGGCTGAATGTTATATGAGAGATGTCTTCAGTTTAGGTGTGAGAAGTACACAACTAAGTGAGAGCTTCAACAATGCATTGAAGAACCATTTGAAATCAGATTTTGACATCATTCGATTTCTAAAGCACTTTGAGAGGTCAGTGCAAGACAAAAGAGATAAGGAACTAGAGTCTGAATTTGAGGCAAGGAAGAAGCTACCAAGAAGACTAATGTCCACACCTATGCTGATTCAAGCAAGCCAAGTGTACACTCCAGCTATTTTTGAAGCTTTCCAAGGGAAATATGAAAGATCCATGGCTGCCTGTGCTAGAGTTTTGGATGGAGAACACAAATATGCTGTTGCTGTTGGGAATTTGCTTGGTGAGCTAAGTTCTGATGTGGAGTACATAGTGATCGGTGATCTTATTAACCAAAATGCTACATGTAGCTGTAGAATGTTCGAAAGGACAGGAGTATTATGTGCACATGGTCTGAAAGTTCTTGATCTAATGAATATAAAGAAATTGCCACCACATTATATCTTAAAGAGATGGACTAGAGAAGCACGCACTGGAAATATACAAGATAGGCAAGGAAGGAAGGTGGTAGCAAATCCAAAATTGGAAGCTCAACTACGGTACAAGTATATGTCTCATAAGTTTCACAATTTGGCAGATAAAGTAGCTATCTCTCCAGAATGTTGTGTACTGTTGGAAAATGCACTTGATTGCCTTTCTATACAGCTAGAGGAGAAACTTAATTTACTATCTTCTAGTGGTACAAATGAGCCATGTGAGGACAAAGAAAAAATGTTGACCCAAATGTGCAGCAAATGGAGGATTTTAGTGCTGCACAACTCAAGAAGAAGGAGGTTCAGTCAAACAAGTCAAAGAGAGCTAAAACTTGGCTTGATAAGCTATGCAAGGGAAAGCGCAAGAATCCTAAATCTGCAAAACCAACAAAAAAAGGAGTAAAGGTATAATATATGATCTACTCATCATTGCATGTTGTTGAAAAAAATTGTTTAACTAATGAATTGACCTTTTATTGGCAGCAACAAAAGAAAAATGATGGTTCACAGCCACATGTAGAAGTGAAGGATGATGGCAGCCACAAAGAAATGAATGTGGAGGCTGAGCAATACAATATCATTACCAATTTTACCCAGCTTGTGACAGCACCAACTTATGATGATGATATTCTCTGTGATCAAGATTTGTTCTAGTCTTTGCAAGATGGTTAGATGGCTTTTGAACTGTCTTTTGTACAGGATGGTTAGATGGCACTTGGACAGTATGGTCAGATGGCTTTTGGACAGGATGATTAGATGGCTTTTGTATAGGATGGTCAGATAGCAGCTTAAGATAGGGCTAATTATAGTATTTTGTGGTCTCTCTTTAGTATTTTGGACAAGGATAACTATAGTATTTTATGGCCAAATTGTACAAGCGAAGGCCTACCCTTAGAATAGTTGTTTTATATGAACATATCTAATATATTATCAACTTATATATGCTTGTTTTCAAGTTTGTGTGGTCTGAATGGTCCTGTTATTATTATCTGAATTGCAATTTGTCATCTCTCCATCCACCAAATGTGGGGATATGCTGTCAAAATTTTTAGAAAATAACATTGCAGAAGTTCTGTGGCCTGAATGCTCCCAGTTTCATTCATTCAAAATGACAGGATACATGAGTCATACAACTAAAAAACAATCTCATTCAATTTGTGCAACTGCTGTTGATGACACCTTTCTCTTCATGACAAAATCAAAGATTACAGATCAATTTGCCCAACACTCACAGTTCCAAACACTAGCAATTCAATTCGATTCATCAGAGCAGATCTACATAGCAGCATGGACTTGCTTGACAGGGCAGGACTGAAACAACGTCATCTGCTAGCTGCCCTGCTTTACAGCGGCGGCAGTGATTGCCCACCCACGCGAGGGCAGGCCCGGTGGCCGTGCTCCACGCGCCTCCACTCGCGCGCGCAGGGCCAGCACGGCCATCTCCAAGCGCTCGGCGACGCTGAGCCTCCACTTCACCAGTGCGACGGCGCCCGATCTCCTCCCCAGCCTCTTGCGGCGGCCCCCGGTCTCCTCGGACGTCCGGTCTCCTCCACTCGCGGCTGTCCCGGCGGCCTCCCATCTCTCTTGCCTCGGCGGCGGCGCCCTCCCAGCTACCTCGCTGCGGCGGCCGTACACTCCCGAGGCGAGCGGACGTTTGACGCGAGCGTGCGATATGGACGCCGTAACGACCTCCGTTTCTCCGTTCCCATCCGTCTGCTGCTGAAGTGGAATTTTTTTCCCATCGTGCGGGCCCAACGAAGGCAGCCATTGGATTCATTTTGCAAGGCTGAGATGAGGAGTATGTCCGGTTTTGACTTGCCAGCCCTATGTCACGCAATCTGAGTCCGCACGGAACCGTCAGGTGGGTGTGGGGACGAGCGCGAGTGGAAAGGCCGGGCAGGCCTGGGAGGGAGCGTGCGTGTGAAAACAGCCGGGGAACCGAGGAAGCGGGCGGCAGTTTGTGCTGGAGCTTTTGAATTCGCCGGGCGGGCATGGGAGCGTGCGGTAACTTTCGCTCGCCCGGCGACGATTTCGTTTGGGGCGTTTTAGTAGTAGGATAAAAGCATGGATAGGCTCTATCACTTGATTATGAAACGATGACCTACCTAAACGTGTCCTCTCTTCGTCAAACAGGCGGCAGCCGGCAGGCAGTGCATGGCCTGCATAAAACAATTAAGAGGGGCACTAATAATGTTGTTTCTTTCCAATCCCGGTGAAGTCTCCGCGTGAAGTAAAAACACGGCAAGGACGTGTTGCCAACGAGCATAGAGCGAAGTCAACATGGAGAGAACAACGCACAGCCCTCTGGTTATCCCATCTGCATCTTCTAGCTACATGCCGGGGTTGACCTTGCCGATTGTATGGGCTGTGCCGCAGTGGACAACTTTTTTTTTATAAACAACGTATCTATATATATATATTATATCTATACCTACTAATAAAGAGAGAAAAAATTTCTGCCTCCATATTTTTTTCTGCCTGCCGTCCCGCCGCTGTGCGTATCCAATACAAATCCAAATCCAAATTAAGGTAATATAAACTACTGCCTTTCCTAATCTAAATCCAGCAGCGCCACGCCGCGGCAGTTACACGTAGCGCACTACCGCGCGGACACCGCCGCTGGCTCTCACACGGCCCAGTACCAGCCCAGGACGCGGCGGCTCCCTGCACATAAACAAAACGATCTCCCCGTGCGCGCTGCCCAAGGCAGGTGGCAGACGTCGAAGACATCCGGCGTTGGCTGGGATCGGATAGAAGTTGCATCGACAGTACCAAGGTAACAAATGGATTGATTTCTGATAATGAAAAAAGAGTATTAATTAATTTACTAGAGGAAGCAACATATACGTAAACATATATGTACTCAATTGTTTCGAAAAAAAATATATGTACTCAATTAAACACATTTATTTGCTAGACTAAGCAATCAAGAGATATATGCACATATAGTACGTACGACTATTCGTGTCTTGCCTGGTTGTATTTGTGTTCTACCCTATTTGTATTCTCTAAGACTAGCATAAATACCCTTCTAACCTCCAAAGGTTACCGCTAATAGCGTACAGGTCCCTGTTAGCATTAAGCTTCTCGATAAATCAGTTTTCTACTTCTTCACTTAAGCAAATACATTTCTAACCTTATAAATATTTTTCTAAACCTCAAATAATATTTCGTAACGGTTTTTTTTCTCCCGTTGCAACGCACGGACATTTTTGCTAGTATTATATTAAAGCAGCCAAATTACACGGTAGTCCCTAAAAGAGTATTGTGTTACATAGAGGTCCTGTGACCGGTAAAAAACAGAGCAACGTCGACTGAAGCATCAAGAAGGATGAATCTGCCAGCGAGGGGTATACGTGAGGCGTCGAAGATGCGAGCACCGGATGGATTGGCCTCACGAAGAGATGGCTAAGAGAGGGTTGACTAAGGCGTCGAGGAAAAAAACATGCCGGCATCCGTGTAGAATATTGCTGATGACGTCGCCGAATGTAGTAGAAACTCGAGCCGAGAACCCTGGTGAAAGCAGATTCATCTAACCAGCACCATGGAAGAAGCTCTTTAGTTAGAGTAGTGGACATCAGGACCAGCCCGGTGTATGCAACACACAAAGAACTAGAAGAAGCATGCGGGGACGTGTGGCTCCCCCAACCTCGGATAGGCCCGAGCGATGAGCAACCCACCGTCCATTCCTCGGTGAGCGGAGCCGGGGAGAGCCATGTTGATGACTTCCCCCGGCACAATCGAAGACCCGCATGTGTACCACGTGTTGGTTCAACCGAACCACATGCATAGGTGATGGGTCCCATAGTGTGACAGTCTGACCCCACCACACATTACCTCCCCATGTGAGCGCTTGGTCTCGCATTGAGCTGCGCAACCCCGACTTCACAGCGGAGGAACAACACCCCATCGCCATATTCATAGTGGTCGGCGCCCCGGTCGGATGGAGTCCCCGCCGGTCTCTATGGAGACGTTGTCGTCGGCCGGGCGGCAGATGGCGCCGCGTGACGCCGTCGTGTGGAGCAGCAAAGCGTACCACGGGTGGCGCGCCATAACCAGGGACGTGTGTATCATCCACGGCCGCCCCAATGTCCCAGCCGCCGTTGCCTGCAACTACGAGCACAACCTGGGCGCTGTAAATCTAGATGGGATTCCAGCAGTCCAGGATGGCCAGCGGGCTTGGATGACGGTACGACGCGGGCCGTCTACTTCGCCATGTCCATGCACAACAGGTAGTTGTCGACGGTGTTCTTTGAAGCTATTGTTGTCCATGCCTCCGCCTCCACTCGATCGGGATGAGAACATTGCCACGCCGCCCAGAGGGCTAGAGAGCAAGGAAGGTGGAAGCATGAAAGAGTAGACAAAGCTTTTTATTGAAGTACTCACCGCGCCGAACTGGAAGAGACCCACGGTAGCCACCATGACCGCTGGCGGCCCGCCCACCTCCATCACAACGTAGACAAGGAGGATAGATATCCTCAAAACTCCCATGAAAAGGGTTTATTCCACTAGGGAATATTACAAGAAGATGAAGAGGGGAGAGGAGGGAGCTCTAGGAAGGGAAGGGGGGTCGGGCCACCTGCCCGTCTCCGGCGAGAGCCCGAGAGAAGAGGAAGGGGGCCGGCGTCGAAGTTTGATGGGGAGGTACACGAAGAGAGGAGAAGAAGGTTACTACTGTGAGCGGTACTACTGTGAGCTTGGTAGACCAAGCGACAATTGGGTTTCAACTATACTGTAATCATAAGTTTATCCATGGTTTAAATATTTGGTAAGGAATATACTTCCTCGCATACCTTTCTTTTAAAAAATGGAACGTTTAACTCACATACACACTCACGTGCACAAATCATAAACACTATAAATTTCTCTAAAAAAATTGTACCGATAAATCATAAACACTACTATAGGAATTACTTTCAAAGATGACTTGAAAACCTCTATAGACGTGGTTGAGCCGGTAGCCTCTACCTTTGTGCCCCTAGACGACTGTCCAGTTGTCCTTACAAAATTGATTTTTTAGAGAAGGCTGGAAACACGAGCTGCCTCTACAAATAGATTTCTAGAGATGGCTATTGTTCCCAACTGCATCTATAAATATAATTATATTTTATAGAGGCGGTTGAGAATTTAGCTGTCTATGAAAAACAATTTCTTCCTAGCTGGTTCTAGAAACATTTTCCAGTCAAAAATTAAAATTGATATTCCAAATTCTGAATAAATACCGAAGTACCTTTACAAGCCCTATTGTTGTCTTGTTACCCTCATTTGGCGCTCTTGCTTGTACCGAGGAGCTTTACACTTGGAGCATACAGCCATCTTTATGTTTATCTCTACAATACAATATGCAATCATAAGAACACGTATGAATTATTTGCTTGGCTAGGTCTTTTTTTCTCGTTTTGGCTTTTTTTTTTTTTTTTTTTTTTTTTTTTTTTTTTTTTTTTTGAGGGGAGGAACTCGTTATGGCTTGGGAGCAGTTTCTTCAGTGCACATGACAAGTCATCAAAGCCTTTATCATTCAAGCTTTCAAAAAAAGCCTTTATCGTTCAACCGTGCATAGATTTCACGTCTAATAGCATGATATCTACTTCCCAGTTTGCTTACCGGACAACCTTAATACAATGGGGATATCTTTTTTATGTCTATGTACATATAAAAAAAGTAATATGCAACTGAAGTTAAAATTGTCGTTGACTTTTCTACCTAATAAAAATGTAAAAAAAACATCACTTATTCGTTCCTATATATAGATATATATATCAATGGATGAAGTTAACTAGTTAGATATAATGATACTGTATATATGCATGCACGTCAAATAATCTTACTCGGATATTAATTAATGCATGACAGCAACTGTGTTGAACGAAAGAAAAACTGGACTGGACATCTGTCGATCGAGCATCAGCCGGCGGCTACGGCGGCTAACTAACCACCATGACGATGAAACTTTGTGTGTGATGCAATTACACTCTGAGAACCAACCAAATGGAGCACACCTACGCACCCAAGCACGAAACCTCTAGTAGAAAATATAAATTCACCGATGATCGAGCTGATGATGCATGCATGCAACAAGGTCATCTAGTCTTGGACGCACCACCAGCTCAGCACACATACTACAGCAATTGCTCGCCAGTTGATCGTCTGCAATTTGGCGACCATCACAAGCAATTCATTCATTTCGCACCATTGACTCTCTAGCGATCGATGGATCCCATAAGTCATCTCACACATGATTTGATTATTCTCCTTATCCAATCAGAGCTGGTATAGAAATTCCAATTGTATGAAGTCGATATGGCCGGGGAGATCGGCGGATCGGTTGTATAAATACATAAATGTACTTGCTAACCATGCAAGATATTGAGAGTAGCCGTACTGCACGAGCATTTTGATAATATATACTTGGCATTGGCATCTAGCTAGCTAGGCATGCCGTCGCTTCGAGCGGTGATGGTGGACGGCGGTGGCGAGAAGGGTCGGCGGCGCGCCGCCCACGTCTTGCACGCATACTCTGGTGAGCCTCCTCCGTGCGCGGTCCGAGCGCAGCACCAAGGCAGAGGAGAAGGTGGAGTGGGTGCGGTCGCAGCTCGTCGGCCGCGACGCCGAATTCGAGACGCCGTTCGGCCGCCGCGCGCTCATCTACGCCGACCACACCGCGTCCGGCCGCAGCCTCCGCTACATCGAGGACTACATCCTCAAGAACGTCCTCCCTTCTACGGTCAGCGCACCACCGTCGATCGATCATCGATCATAAACGCGAATTGAAGATGCATATATGTCGATCGATCGACACTACATACGTGACACTAGATGCTTGGCTGCAGGGAACACGCACACGGAGGACAGCTACGTCGGCAGCAAGACGACGCGGATGACGAGGAAAGCGTGTAGCTACATCAAGCGGTGCATGGGTGCGGGCCCCGACGACGCGCTGCTCTTCTGCGGGTCGGGCGCGACGGCGGCGGCGAAGCGTCTGCAGGAGGCGATCGGGGTGTCGTGCCCGCCGGCGCTGCGCGCGCGCGCGCCGCCGCGCAGCTGCGCGCGGACGAGCGGTGGGTCGTGTTCGTGGGGCCCTACGAGCACCACTCCAACCTGCTGTCGTGGCGCCAGAGCCTGGCCGACGTCGTGGAGGTCGGCGCCGACGGCGACGGGCTCGTGGACCTCGCCGCGCTGCGCCGCGCGCTGGGGTCGCCCGAGTACGCCAGCCGGCCCATGCTGGGATGCTTCTCGGCGTGCAGCAACGTCACCGGCGTTCTCACCGACACCCGCGCCATCGCACGACTCCTGCACCAGCACGGCGCCTTCGCCTGCTTCGACTTCGCCGCCAGGTACGTACGTACGTACGTGTGTGCTCTAGCTTCTTGCTGCTTGCCTGTCCTGGCCATGCGTAGAATAGTACAGTTTGGAGCTTTTAGTTTTGCATAATAAAATACTAGTTTCTTTTTGCATTTTTGAGGTAGTATAAAAACTTCAAGTTCCTTGTTATTATGTCATATATGCTTGTACAATTCACGGTTGCACGCCTAGCTTAATTAGCTAGAAATTAAGCATTTATATATGTTGTTTCATTGTATTGGTTTTATCTTTTTTGTTTCTAGCCGGCCATGAATTTCTAGGCTCGTGAGTCGTGTGACACTAACAATGTATGTATATATGAACGCACAACTTAATAGTCTGACACGCATGCAACCTGGCCAAAATTGTAGTCCTTGCAGCTATACAGTTGAATTCCAAATGCAGGGAGCAACTCACGTTTTGTCAAACTTGACACCATTGAACAATTGCAAATGTAAACCACACCCCAGACGAGAACCAGGCCGGGCCTAACTAATCGTGCTTTTAGTCATGGGACAAGCGAGGGGATTTTTTTGAACCACGGTCAGAAATTTCCTAAAATTCGCCCCAAAGGGAGTCGAACCCAAAACCTGTGGAGTGCCACACGAATACCCTAGTCAGTTGGACTAGTGGCACACGAATACCCTGTGCTTCAGTCCACATTGCATTATTATTGCTGTTTGATCCATTCATCGGTCATGACCTCAACAGAAAAACCAATCGTCATCCTTTGAATAACAACAACCAGGTCGGCCAATATATCCACACATACATATTCTATTCTCCGATTTCCCGATTATTGATTCGATTTCCTCCATCCTTGACATCAAAATTTGACAAAATTTGCCACCTGCCCTCGAGCTCTGCCGCGGCGGCATAATATGATCACTTTGACCTGAGAGAGCTGAGATTGCATCTGTGTACCAACGCCATACGCTATCAAATTAATTCATTCATATGGCATTGCTGGATTTATTTATTATTATTAACAACAACTCATCCATCGCTAACACGTTAGTAGTTAGATGAAGTTGCTGAAATGTGGCCAGTTTCCGCATCGTTGAAGCAACAATCTCATACATACATATTTTCCTTGCTCGATCGGCTTTGTTCCTAATAAATTTTCAAAGTCAATTAGAAGGAGCGGGAAGAAACTGAGCCATGGATGACCAGAGACCACAGGTCAGGATCACAAGTCCAGTTCGTAGCTCACCCGATAGCGAAAGCCATTGACCTTTACCTGCTACATGCATATACGCACGCGTCACAAGTCAGGAACATACCCATCTGAATACCCTCATTTTCTCTCAAGAAACTACTTAGCTTGTATGGGGATCTTCCCCATGCGCGGTTGTCGCTGGGCGAGGACGGTTGAATGCCTCTAGGTCGTCCCCCTGAGTGGATTTTACTCTCTCTGTCACACAATTGTGTTTTTTCCTTAGTTTACACTTATTCTGCACCACCCGTTCTAACCGGTGCCTTGTGTTGGTGTTTTTTACTTGGCCACCTCCCCGACAGCTCGCCACTGGCACCAAGTCGTGTATGAACTCTCTAACTCTTAATGAAGTACGAGCTAATCGCAAAAAAAACTTAGCTTGTATGGCCGGCCTTATATCGCCTCCCTTTAATTTCTCTCTCATTGCATGCATATAAATAAATAAATAAAATACATACATTATGAAAATAAATAAATAAAATTAAATTTTGTACTTGTATATTACAGTAATATATATAGTATGCGTCAGATCAGGAGTACCTGTGCCTGTGCGTACGTTTAGTTTAATTTCTTGCTGACATGACAATGTGTCCTGCACTGCATCAGACTTGCATCGCTGACGTACATTCCCTCCAACTTGTGTGGACAGTGGGCCCTACGTGGACATCGACATGCGGTCAGGGAAGATGGACGGCTACGACGCGGTGTTCCTGAGCCCGCACAAGTTCGTCGGCGGCCGGGCACGCCGGGGATCCTGCTCATGAACCCGGCGCTCTACCGCCTCGCCGGCATGCCGCCGACCACATGCGGCGGCGGCACCGTCGCCTACGTCAACGGATTCAGCGAAGAGGTATATATGTGCTGCTACTCGATCTACTCTACTTCGTACAACGAGTACTTCGTACAGATTTTGTAGGAAATAATGTTTCGTACTCTGGTACTACGAACTGCAAGTCTGCAACCATTATAGTCGTGATATGCACGCTTCAACCAAGTACAAGTACTGGAGGCGTACACATGCATGACGAACCAGTCGCTGACGTGTGCATGTATGCATGCAGGACACGGTGTACTACGACGACATCGAGGAGCGAGAGGACGCCGGCACGCCGCCCATCGTGCAGAAGGTGCGCGCGTCGCTGGCGTTCTGGGTCAAGGAGCACGTCGGCCGCGACGCCGTCGCGCTGCGGGAGCAGGTGTACGCCGAGGCGGCCATGGCGCGGCTGCTCAGCAACCCCAACGTCGAGGTGCTCGGCAACGTCGCCGCGCGCCGCCTCCCCATCTTCTCCTTCCTCGTCTACCCGGACGGCGATGACGACGACGAGCGGCGGCGGCGGCGGCTGCCCCTGCACGGCCGGTTCGTCGCCAAGCTCCTCAACGACCTGTTCGGGATCCAGGCCCGGGGCGGCTGCGCGTGCGCGGGGCCCTACGGCCACGCGCTCCTCGGCGTCGACGAGGACCTCTCGCTCCGCATCCGCGACGCCATCGTCAGGGGTTACCACGGCGTGAAGCCCGGGTGGACGCGGCTCAGTTTCGCCTACTACCTCTCCCGCGACGAGTTCCGCTTCGTGCTCGCCGCCATCGACTTCGTGGCCGCGCACGGCCACCGCTTCCTACCGCTCTACAGCTTCGACTGGGCCACGGGAAACTGGTCGTTCCGGCGACGGACGTTCAAGCACCACGTCATGAGGGAGGAGCTGCTGCGCGATCACCGTACCTCCACCGATTCCGACGACGACGACGACGAGCACTACCCCAACAAGAAGACCGCCGCCGCGGATCAGCCTGCTGCCCTGACCGCCGACAGGTTTCAGAGCTACCTGGAGACTGCCACCAAGATCGCGCTCTCGCTACCGGACACGTACCGTGAACTCATTGCCAACGTGCCCAAGGGATTGGACCCCAACATTATACTCTTTCGAGTGTGATTATTAGATATTATTAACTGGTGCCAAATAAACCGATATCGATCGACAAGGTGTGCTCTCTGAAATTAGGTTGAACGAGATACCTCTCGGTGTCTTGGCTGCGTGTTAATATAGGGTGAGAACCGCCCTCACCGTGGCTTGTACAAGGGGTCAAGACTACATCAGATTGTATCTATCTATTCTAACTAACTTACTTGTACAATACACCAAGGTTTACAATTATCCAAGACATACAAGTCTTACTAGAATATCTTATCGTTTAACCCCCTTCCTCAATCTCAGCCACTCTTGAGGTTGAGATTGTTCCTAAACTCTCTAAGCTTTGCAACTGACAAAGGCTTTGTGAACCCATCGGCCACTTGATCACTAGTGTGTATGAACCGTATTTCCAATAGCTTCTGAGCAACTCTTTCACGAACAGAATGAAGGTATATTTCAATATGTTTCGTCCTTGCATGGAAGATAGGATTGGCCGCCAGGTAAGTTGCTCCGAGGTTGTCACACCATAATCTTGCATGAGGAGGATGATGAATCTTCAATTCACTAAGCAAATTCTGTACCCAAAGAATCTCTGCTGTAGCATTGGCTAAAGCTTTGTACTCCGCCTCAGTGCTGGAACGCGATACAGTAGCTTGTTTTCGTGCGGTCCATGAGATCAAATTGTCACCAAGGTACACGGCAAAACCACCGGTAGACCTCCTCTTGATGTTGATTTCTTTCTCTTGATGTTGTCATTTTTAATATGTAGTCCTACAGTGTGTTCACCGGTCACCGGCATTCTTGTACATATATATACTCTATTTTTTCTTAATGCAAAAATATGCACTCTCATGCGTATTCGAGAAAAAAAAAGTTTGTTATATATGAAATGGTGCCTGAGATCTTTAATTTTGGTGAAACCTCCACAAGAGACAAATTCCTATGGATTCACCATTCCTCTTACTGAACTGGCGTCCATGACACCTCCAGCCCATCCAATACGCCAGGTCATAGCGCAGTGGTGGCTCCAATAAAAAATGGCAATGCAGGCCCGTCTCAAAGATTCACGCCGCCATGCCGCTCCCCCTCGGTGAATGCTGCCGCCACGTTGAGGCTACACACTGGCGTTGGCCGGCGCCTTCCGCACCCCGCCTGGTAGCGAATCTGGTCGGGCGGCCGTTGCGCACGCCGGATCTCCTTGGCGCGCCCGGCTTCCCCTCGACGTAGCCGCAGCTCTCGCCGTGGGACGGCCTTGCCGCGGGTTGGGCCAAGTGGCAGCTGAACAACGCGTCTCCTCCCTCCCGGTCGGTGGCTACGTTCGCCTTCAATCAAATTCAATTGAGAAAATAGTTTTTTGTCAGATTGTGGCTATGGGTTAAGCCAATACCTTCATGGAAGAGAACATATCTAGTGTAAACTTTCTCCTTAGTCATGCATAGAAAATATTACCAAGAACCAATCTATTTCTATGAAGCTACAAATACCATATTGTGAGTATTAGCTTCTGCTAAAAGTAAGAGTGGCATAGTACCATTAACAAATTGTGAGGTCCCGTTTCATACGACTATTATATCAGTGCTAACATAGGTATAGTTCCATTTTTTTTTTTTTTTTTTTTTTGCAAAAAGTCAAAAGAAGTTATGTCAAAGCTAGAAGGATCCAACTACTCACAGAAAATTTCAACCTCATATATTGCCTCTGCTACAGGCTGTGGTGTCATAAAATTTGTATCTCATAGGTAATTCTTTTCATGATCATAACTTAAAAATATAGATGAGTTTCTTAATATCGTGTTGCCATGCGTTGTATGAAGTTTGATTGGGTAAAAAAAAGAGTACAATTCACTTTTTTAGCATGTTACTCGTCACTGAAAATTTATATACTATATTTGATGACTCTGACAGCTACTTCATAGAGCAACTTGAGGTACTGGAGAGTAGACAACGGTGTGTTGAAGGAGCTTACCAATTCTGCTCATTCTATGATGTACTCAGTTAAATCAGAACCAATCCATGTCTCATGGGGCCAAAGAATTTGCCATTGCGATAGTACACCGTGCAACAGGGAGGCAGAGGCATGCCGACGCCGATGCATCCACCGCAGTATGCACGCGTCGGGGTCACACCGAGCACCACACTGGTTGACCTGTCAGTCCATCGCTGTCCGCACCCTGGGCTCCCGATGCTGACGCCCTACATCGAACAGCGCAGCGTCGCCCGCCTCCCTTCTGGCACCGCGGCCTCCACAGCCGCCGCATCCGCCTCTCCCTGCTATCCTGGTCTGCCTCCCTCCTCCCATCCATCCTGCCCCTCGCGCCCATCTCGACTCCTGGGTCCTCGCTGAGACTCGTCCACATACGCCGGCGCCCACCGCTACCGCCAGATCCAATGGATCCGCCCCTGCGTCAAGTTCACGGTCCATTTCCCAGTCGGTAACCGCCTTCCGGTGCCCGGCCATCCGCCGTCACATCCGTTCCGTCAAAGACAGATCTGTCGTCGCTTGTTGATACTGTCTCCGCCTCGAGCACACGCAGCTCGCCACTGCTCTTGGTCTCATCTAGGCATTGGTCAAGTCGTCAGGTGCGATTTTAAACTTCTACTTAAGCCACTGTCATTTACAGTTGAGGCATTTAGTTCAATTCCTTACAATTCCATTTTGTGATGATAATGTTGTCAGATAGTCGAGGTATAAGGAATGGCAAATTGGGAATATTGCATTGCTCTTTGGGAATATGGATTATTTCGTTTAAGGAAGAATGAAAGTACTGTTGTCAGAATTGAACTTGAGACATTTTTGACCATTTAAAGTCCACACCCCGTGCTTTTTTTAATATGGATTGTACTGAATTCGAAAATTTGTACTTGTATAACGAGTATATCGAATTGCATATGAAGCATTGCATAGGACTACCCTATGTTAAAATCCTAGTCCTGTCACTATCGGTCACCAATGTTTGAGGCTTGATTCGTTATTCAGGTCGATTACATCTTTTCTGTTCTGACTGCTGTCTTGGTGGATCAGATCGCCCAGCGAGGGCTGCAATCACTCAAGATGTCATCGTCTCAGGAGGCTGGGGGCAGCACATGGAAGTGCCGCCGCACCTTGGGCCCTGGATCTTGCTGGGCGTCACTGCCTGAAGATCTTATTCGTGTGGTGGCATCACGCGTGCTTGACAGTGACTTTCTGGACTATGTCCGCTTCCGAGCGGTCTGCACGAGCTGGCGGTCCAGTACCACTTCCCCGAATGGCCGTGGGGTCACTGACCCGTGCTTCCACCCGCGCCGCTGGATGTTGCTTCCCGAGGGCCACTATCTGTACCCAGGCCACCCCAACCTGCATGGGTATGCCCGCTTCCTCAACCTCGACACAGGGACCTTAGTCCGCGTCCAGATCCTGCTCCTAAGGGATCACTGCGCCATTGACTCAGTTGATGGCCTCCTGCTGCTGCTGCGGAACTTGGACCAGGAAGGCACCGTTCTCCTTCTCCACCCTTTCACTGGTGACATCATTGAGCTTCCACCCCTAGGGACTCTCCTCACACAGCCACAGGTGGACCGTCGAGTTCCCATCGGCTCTACACCATACAGGATAAGAAGACTTGCAAAATTCATTTGTGCTTCTGTTTCCTTCAAAGCTGGTGCCATGACCATCATGCTTGCACTTTATGACGCAAGGTGTGTAGCATATGCTACCTCCCTGGATAGGCAATGGACCGTGTCAAGCTGGGAATGCCCAATGCTCTATCGACCATTGTCATTCCAAGGCAAGCTTTACATACTGCATACTCCCAGAATAGGTGAAAGTATGCACCAGGTCTTCCAGATTGACCCTCCTGGGCAGGAGGATGGGGCTGATGCAGATCCTCAACTACAACCACCAAAATTGATTGCCACAATCCCCACAGGTAAACTCATCGATCCTGATGGTCTGGTACAATGTGGCACAGAGATCTTGGTGCTTGGACACAATGACATTTTTGTGTCATAAATTTTAGTTTGCAAACTCGCAGACCTTGTGTTGCAAAGGTTTATCCCAGTAGACAACATTGAGGCAATACCTTGTTTCTTAAAGAAAGGAACCTAAGTGTCTCCTCTAAGATCCTGCCTACAGTCAAGGGTGACAATGTTGTCTATTGTCGTTCAAGACGACCCTATCTTGCACAATACCACCTCAGTAGTGGCAGTTTGACACCAGCAATTGATAATTGCAGCCTGTTTGGCAATGCACCGGGACCAAGTAGCCTCGTCCACTATATCTTCAGCTGCTGCACTCGTGATCTGTGGTATGTAGGTGTATTTAGTTTATTTTCTTTCTGCACTGTCTCTCCCTACCGTTACTTGTTTTGTTTTGGACTACCTAAAAGATTGTTCCATTGTGTTCTTGTAGGAACCGAGGACTACTATTCAGAAGAGCAAGGGATGTTGATGGATGGTGTGTGTAGATGAAAAACAAGTTCAATAATGAGGCTAGTCCTTCATCCCTTGTTTTTATACCAACACATGGTTCATCAATCTTGGACTAGAACTCCCCAATACCCTCTTTATTATTTTTTTTGCGAATCACAGCACAGCATAGAGCACTCATACATGTACGTACACTCATCCCTATAAATGCACACATACACACCCTACCCCTATGTCTCGAGATTGACAGTCATGACATGAGCCTCGCTGTCAATGAGTATGTTGCTTACCAATGAAAGAACAAGGCTGTTAAATTTTGGAATAAATCTAGGAAAATGCGAGCAATTGTGTGTAGTGGCGGAGCTATGTAGAGGCCAAAGTGGGCCCACCTCCCCACCTAGCAATTGCATTTTTCTAATGATGTCTATGGTTAGTATTTAAGAAGTATTAGAGATTTACACACCAGAGATATCTTGAAAACTATTGACCCCTCCTTGAATCCCGTTGAAGATCCGCCACAAATCAAGTGTATTTTAACCTGGATGGGAAGTTCCACCACAAGAAACCGTCCAGCTCAGTTGTGCCCTGTTTGCCAATACCCTCTTTATTTTAATCCTCCATGCCAGTTATCTTATGCTACTCGCAAGCCCTTGTTTTGTATGCAAATCCAATTGCAGAACCAATTAACTGTTCCATTCCCTTTCTGATGTGATAATGTCACATTATGTTACTTTCAGATCTATTTGTTGGAATTTATGTCACTTATACAATTATACTGCAGCGTTATGGCATAATCCCTCTTCCAAACAAGCCTTTATAATGTGCATTACTGCATTTGCTTATATATTTCCTTCACCAGGCCTCGCTTTGGTGTGGGAGCTTTCCACCCTTGACTTTCTTACTGAATGGAGAATGATTGCAAAATTAACAAGATGCTATTGTGATGTTGCAAGGCGCTTCCTACAGAAAGAGATTTTACCCATTTGCCTTATTACGTACCTACTGTTTATGTGCTACCAGCCTACCATAGTAGAGCTGGATGCCTTAGTTTAGTTTAAGGTTCATGTGTGCAACATCCTGCCCGGTCATGGGGTGTCCCAGAATAACGAATTATCAAGTCCCCCTTTTCCCATTGTCATCAAACATTTGTTCACATTTGGATACCCTTGGATAACTGTATTGAACACAGAGGCACAGCCTTACTCACATTACATCCAACTTCTAACACTGTATCCCTGTATGCCATATTGTTGCTGCCCTTACCAAGCTCTCTTCATCAGGCTGCTTCGTCCGTATGCTAGTTTAGTTGAACGTGCAGTGGTAGCAAGTTGTGTTCGGCCGGGTGAATGGTTGGCAATCTGGCATGTATCAGTGATCAAGTAGCCAGTTTAACACACTGTTGTCTGTCTTCTACGTGGTGAGCTCCTGCTGGGTTTGAACAAATACTGAGGATAAGGGCATCCGCAATGACTAGGTCATAAGCTAGCTCTAAGCATTTTTTCATATTTTAATGGAAAGAAAGAAGCTAGCTCTTGATCAAGAGCTAGCCTCACACATTCCAAGGTTATGTGAGAATGTCATGTGGGCCTAATCATTCTATGTGTCGTTGCTAAAAGCTAGGACTATTAAAGAGGATGGGCTTAGAGCTAGTCACTGACTTGTACCATTGCGGGTGCCCTAATATCATGGAATGTAATCTGTTTAAATCAGAGTTTATTTTGTTTTTGCTGATATGTACTCTGACTAGTGATTTCTGTGCTTATGTAGTTTCGACCAAAGTAACTATGTGTTGGGATTTGGGGGTTTTTTTTCATGACACTGGAGGCACGCTGCAAATCTACATAATTGTTTTATATTAAAGTAAAATGGTCGAAACTAGAAGTAATCCTAGAACCACCTTATATTTTTTTGTTAATGATATGAAGTACTATGTTTGTGATTATGCCAATAGTATTTGATTCAATGGGCATAATCATGCATTTGACACAATATTCTTCCTCGTACCCCTTTTTCTAGGTGGTTACCAGTTTATACCAGCGTGTACTAGTTTATAGCAGTATCAAAAAGGGTATGAGATTCCTAGTTGTTGACAAATATTATCAAAAGGGTATGAGATTCCTTTTTTAAGATTCCCTAATTATTTTGGGAGCCTGGACTCTGTGGAAGCATCACAATCTCTGTGTTTTTAATGGGGCAGCTCCGAGTGTGGCTGGGGCAGTATTAGGGTGTGTTTGGATGGGGGCTGCTGCCCAGGCATATCGATCTGACCCCAGGCATGGAAAATCGACGGCCTGGAGCTGTTGCCTGGCCCAGGAAAGTTTCCCAGGGCTCCATCCAAACTAGCCCTTAATGGCTAATGAGGGCTCAGTTGTGGACCTCGGCCCCTAGCTCGAGGGCTCTCCTCTTGACTGCCCATCTCCCAGGCAATTAGTTCCTGTGAGCGTTGTGGGTCGCCTTGCTAACAGCTTAGTTGCTTCTATGCCTTGGCTGCTGTAGCTTGTGTTGGGTGTGTGGTGTGTGTTGTTGGGGTGTCTTGTAAGTCGGGTTCTTATACCCTCTTTCTTTTTCTTCTTAATATAATGAAATGCAGATCTCCTGCGCTTTTTGAAAAAAAAAACATTATCATTACTTATCTCTACTATAATGTCAAACTTAAATTAATTTAGATCCACCCAAATAAACGTCCCCCGATGAGGTGTCTAACCTTAGTGCACCCACTACATTGCACACAGGAAACTCCCACCATCAAACTCAAGGGCTCACCAAACAGCTAGATCAAAACTGAGGGTTGAGATCCAAAGTTTGTGTGTTGTGTCTTACACCCTCACCTCCCGCGCCTGCTCTCGGCCGCCAAAGCCCCTCACGTCCGCGGGCAGGGTTCCTTTCCTCCGTCATGTTTTTTTTTGTTTTTTTTAAAAAAAATGAAACATCATCTCCGCTCGGCGCATCTCTCCTTCGTCCTCTTTTCTCCGGCGACGAAGCATGGTGCCTCTCTAGATTTCGCCGCCACCACCTCGGGCGAGCTCCCTACAACCAACGGCGGACACCTTCGGTTCGTTGGCATTGGCGGATCTGGTGGACACCGATCCTCTGTTACCTCCGCACGCCGCTCCTGGTTCCCTACAGGGCTAGGGTTTCTCGGTCACCACCATGCCTAATCCGACCTCCAACGGTGTAGGGGAGGGGCGGCGATGGCGGTGGCGCGGGGCTGCGTCGATGGGTGGCAAGTGGCGTGATGTGGCGTTCAGGGCGGCGACGGCGTCCGTGGATGTGTGCGATTTGTACAAGGCCGGGCTGGGGATGATGACATACTTAGATACAGAGACGGGAAAGCCGGTACCCAGTGGCGGTCATCGGGTTTGGAAGGGCAGCAATGTGGTGACGCAGGTGAAGACGGCCACCAAGGATGGGTACGCTGCCCAGGTCAGGTACCACGGGTGCGAGGGCAAGGCTGGCGCCCCACCGCTGAGGCACTTGCAGGGAGTTCAGGCTCACCGCCGTCGGCGGCTTTGGACCCACCCAGCCACTTCGACCGTTAACAGCCTCCACGATGGCAGTGACAACGGCAGTGACAAGAGGAGCTTTATAATCGGCGCATTCTGTTCACACGTGGTGGGTGGATGGCTGCCTTTGACCTGTGTTTTCATGATCATATGTCAAATATAAATTAAAGTAATAGTAATAAGTTCAGTATTTTTCTTAGGTACACTGACCAGATATTCAAGTACTTTCATCAGACTTCTGAGTTCTGAAATTAAACGCCTTTTAGAGGCCTCTGTTCTCTTCTGTTAGTTTCTAATAACATTTCGTTCAAGATATAGCATTATTATTCATGTGAAAGCGATTATAGTAGAGATTAAGGCTACCACCAGTTTACACTCCTTGACAAATGTCACACGTTTCGGAGTCTTTTCTTACTGTATCCACTATACCTAGCATCTCAGAGCTATTCATGACAGGGTTAGATGAACACAAAATTCTCTGCACCTCACTCCACCCCATGTTCTGTTTGCACTGTAGGAAAACAGAACATAGTGGTGTGTGAGACATGTGGATGTGGCAGTAGCAGCCCTCATTCATATACTGCAAAATGCTTCGAGTGCTATGTGGCGCTGCCCATCTCAACAATTCGCAGCTGCGGTAGGCCATGTCCGAATCTGATGGCGATGGCGCCACGGAGAAGTTTCTGGGGATGGACTGGAGCAGGAAGCATGGAGATCCGGCCGACCCAGCCATGGACGCGGAGTGGATTGCGAAGATGGCTGGGTTGGGGCTCGACAATAAGTCAATAACTTCATCATTGTGCACGGCGCCGGTATTGTTCGGACTCTGAATTGACTCTGTCTGCTGGTCTTACTCCTGTTATTACAAGCTGAACTGGTTAATTTTGGTGTGGGGTAGACAGCACATGACTGTTCATTTTTAGATAGAACTTGGAAGCTTGTTGTTGACGATAAAATCGGTAACACACCAAAAATAAGAGCTAGATCGCTCGTAGGGCAAGCGAAATCGAGGGATCGGCAAGCGCCTAGGGAAGTCCACACGGACCGTGTGCCTCCAACGATGGCGCGATCACGCAAGACACGTCGTCGGAGGAGCCTCGTCGGGGGGCTTGTGATGCGCAAGACACGCCCGGCGAAGTCTCTTGAAACCCGAAACCCCACACGCGGGGGACGGACCCCCGTGAGGGCGCGCGGCAACTATGGGCTGCCCTAGCCGGCCTGACCGCTCTAGGGCGTGGTTGTCGTCGATCTTCCGTTCATGGCATCGGCGAAGAAGAAGAGAGAGTTGACCTACAAGCAAGACGGTAGTAGATGTGTTTGTCGATTGGATGTAGATGGGATCAAATCGGCCATAAACCCTTTTTATTATATAGAGGGGGTGGTCTTATCCCTTTAGGAAACCATCCTTGGACGTTTCCAAGTACCAAAAACCGACCAAAACACGATTGGAAACAAATCGGTTCGGATCTTCAGACGGACACGGGCCTGCGTCGGGGTGACCGGACGCACGACCAGCTTGGCCGGACGCCTCGGTCGATGCGTCCGCGAGAGAGGTCTGCGGCGCGATCCGACCGGACGCTGACCGACGCTGGACGGACGCGACGGGCGTAGCGTCGGTCGGTGTCCCGAAGCCGGCCTGCTGACGGACGCGACCTGACCGGACGCTGGACCGGACGCCCAGTGAGTCGGTCGATGAGTCCGGTCACATTCCGTAAAGCCGTTTTCGATCCTCCTCAAGAATTTGGCTAAGTCTGGAAATTTGCGGTGACTTGGACCTCCAAAATATGGCTAAGTCTGGAATTTTGCGGTGGTTTAGCCTATGCCATTTTTGGGTGTCAACACTTGTAATGTCATTATAATTCGTGCATTATTTAGCAAGTAACATGGTAGAAATGCCTCTCAGTGGAAGAGCAACCGTGCACATTGGACTGTCTGGCCAGTTGAACACAACTCAACAGTAGTTTTAACTTTGATTTTTTGGGGCTCTAGGGTCTTCCTGTGGTATATTTCTAAGAAACTAGAGATATGAATCAGTTTATTTATTACTTACAAACTATTAATAGACTGGTACATTTTATTAAAGTAGATCCTAAAACAATAGTGGATAAATATAGTTTTAGGTCTTAGGACACTGAGCTTGTGATATTCTGCTTCAGGGTCTTTTGGCCACTTCAAGCAAGTAGAGTTCATAAAGGAGGGTTACATTTGGATGTCTAATATTCTTGTCCGCTTTCTTGTCAAAATGTTTGTGCTTCTCTGATAAATTTTTGGTAAGCATATTATAATGCATTTTTTCATAATTTAGGTGAGATCTCTCAACCAGGAAATTGTTAGAGCCCTGGCAAGAGGTATGCAGTTTTTAGGTTACTTGTCCATGTCTTTATTTCCATATGGTATTATGTATTAGTCATGGTCTGTATTTTGTTATTTCTCATATCGATGTTTCTTAGGCACTCAGAATTCAGGTGTTTCTCCCTTGTCTGTAGTACGCCATGCTATGTTTCCTTGTGTTTAGTTTGAACATGTAATGAAGTTCTTATTTGACTCATGGGCCGATGCAAGGATGTATCATCATTTTTTCATGAACCATCTCTGCCTGTATTTTCAAATCTTAATGAACATCCAACAAATCAAGCTATCTTTTTGCTTGTCCCTAAATAGACCTTGAATTGTTTTTACTTAGGTTGTCAGTTAGAACCAGTGGTGGGCACAAGACTTATGGAATGCATTTCTTTTGCAGAAGGAACACCATCTGTTGGGATGTCACCTGCTTGTGGCTGGTCTACCCGGCAAAGAAAAGTGAGAAAACTTGATAACTATAGCTTTCTTGCATATCATTCTGTATGACTGTATCTTCTTAGAGCAGCATCTTGGAATCCTTCTCAGTTGGTCAGCTCGACAGGGGCCATAGGTTGCAGCAGCAGGCGCACCTTGGTTAATTTCGTGGTTGCAGCAGCAGGCGCACCTTGGTTACAGGAGGCTCCTGCTTTTCAATTTCTTATGGCATCTTTTATCGTAAAGTAAATTCTTATGCAGAAATGTTCATCTTCTTCAGCAACCATTGACCAACAGATGCCTAACTATCCAAGTCAATCTAACATTTATTATTTTTTATTCGTTGCACAACTTGTTTCAGTTACAGGCTTTGGTTAAGTAAACATGCAAAAAAAGCTATTCTGATATCCCTTTTGGCTTCCTCGTTTACTTTGTGAGCGAACCGCATTCGCATAGGCATTGGGAGCGAGAAGTTACTGCACCAGTGCCAGCAACACAGATCGGCTTGGCTGTGGGTTGTACGCAGCCATGTCGCCACTCAATGCACATGCCAGTGACGATGATCTTTGGTGTATTATTAGTGTTTTCAGTTTTGTGTCAATGGTCTTATTTTGTAATGATAGTGTTAAATCGGTGATAATAGAGCTCTTTGGCCAAGAGGTGGGTGTTCCCATAGTAATATTGATTTCAGATGATCAGATCTTGTGCAGGTAAATCATTTTTGTTGTTTGATTTGTATTACCAAATGTCACACCGTAGAGAGCATTATACTAGTGCTATTAAGACTCTCACAGCACATTGTAGTATTATGTTACTATTGTTCCTTACAAAT
Organism: Hyparrhenia diplandra; assembly: GCA_015847255.1. NCBI lineage: Eukaryota > Viridiplantae > Streptophyta > Magnoliopsida > Poales > Poaceae > Hyparrhenia > Hyparrhenia diplandra. Next base: position 716,256 of record JADLZK010003168.1, read on the forward strand.
CTTTATTAATGTGCTGCATTCTGGCACCTCTAAATTGTTGTAATGTGGATATGTACAGATTCATTAATATACCTTTATCAGTAAAGTGTGATGTTTAGGTGGAAACTGAACACCATCTTTTCAAATTCTGGCAAAGAAATGGCAAGCTCTTACATTTGCTTCTTCAGGGACGTTCTGTGGCGCCTAAAACTCTTCTGTTGGTTTGGTGATAAAGTAGGATCTTTGCTATTTGTAGTGGCGGATAGCAGACTCGGTGTTATTCGTTGCAGACGTTATTGGGCAAACCTGAAACATGACAATCTAGTTTTGAACCAACTGTGCTTTGACATGAGATCCACCGCCAGCTCTCGTAGAAAGGACACAGCCTGCATACTGTAGTGTGGCAGTGACCGATTTAGTTTCAGAGTAATTTTTTTTTTGTTATATTTACTATAAGTCATAATTAATAGAGTGTGTATGGTAGCGCCATAATGACACCTGTCCTAGAGATTATGCCCCTAGAATGATCACATTCACTTGTTTTATACCAAACTTTGGCTATGTCAGAGTCAAACAGACACAGACCACCATAGATCACATTCGCTTGTTTTTATACCAAACTTTGGCTATGTCCATACAATTCGCACATGTTTTGGATTTCCTCGGTGACAAACCAAACATTAGTTTTTGCCCCTCGAATCTTCTTTAAATGTATCCTATCGTCCTTACCAAGAATTTGTCATTACCCATGTTTTGATGTCGCCAAATTTTAAGAACTCATGATAGATTATCTTGGATGGCGTCATTCTTGAGATCAAACACACCATTAGGGGACAAGGTACTCCCTCTGGGATGGTATTAGAAGTCGTTTTGGACAAGGTTTGGGTTAAACATCGGGAATATAAATTATCAATAACTTTTAAGTTGTTGAGTTTGTAAATGTAAAAATTATATGAGTAGATTTGTCTTAAAAAATACTTTGATAAAAGCATACATATATCACATCTCCATAAACTTTTTATAATAATAAGTGGTCAAAGTTGTGTTTTGGAGACCGTGTCGCTGTCCTAAACCGACTTCTAATACCATCCCGGAGGGAGTATATCAATTGTTACAAAGTGTGGATCAAATGGACATTTTGACCGAAAAATTTCAACTAAAGTAATATATATGAACAGTAGAACCCCAAGACATGGTCTCAATATGGTTTGGTTTTATGAAAATATGTTCTACAGGCTCTCCAACATGTACATCATTGTGATCCTCTGTCACTTAATCACTTGCATTTGCCAAACCACCATCTTCAGCATGTTCCGGTCCTCCTTGAATCTCTCAAAATAAGTATTCAAGATAAGTATTTCTTTCCTTTGTTTTATTCACTATCAACTTTATATGATTGCTTTATTGAAATGAAATAAAAGATGCATAACCATAAAAATGAATAAAAAGTTTAGGATTTATATATTAGTAGAGTGTGGTCTTTTAAGTTTGAAAATAAATAAAAGAGAGATTGTACAAAAGTTTGCTTTTCTACCAGAATAAAAAGAACTCTGAAGATGATCCTTATGCATGGAAATAATGAATAGTTGCTCTATCATAATTCCTTCAAGCATCTAGTTTTCAACATCGAATTCTGCCGAAGTTTTGGATAAAACTATCTTGACCTAAGATTTACTATGAGCCCGAAACCTGTAGATAGGAAATGCTTGATCTAAGTCATAATTGACAAATATGATATGAGAAGGTCCGAAAATTAAAAAATGCTACATGATGAGTTTCTTTATGATAGAGCTTGAATTAATAACATAGCCATACATGCTATTTATACAAGGAAAACTTCCACATTAATTTCTTGCTTGCTTTGTATTGAGTGTTGTCGTGCTTTGTTCACCCTTAGAGACTTGTCATGCTTTTAAAATCAAGATCACGTACACTCCATTCAAATATGTTGCTTTTACACTGAAAGTATGCAACATGACTTTCCATTTAGATCCACCCGAAAAAGTTTTACTCCTACACTGAGTGTGAACACCAAAAATATACCCTTTAGTTTTTTTCCAACCAACCAATCAATCACCCCATCAATTCATTCAACCAATAAAGCTCCAATGTTCCAATGTTCTTGTTATTATCTCTCAAAAGTTTGTTGCAAAAAGAGGCTTGGGCTATATTAAAAAAAATGGACTAGTGTCCAAGATATTCAAAATAATGAGTTTTTAGATGTCTACATGAAAAAGAGAAAAAAAAAATGTGTAGGCTCTTTTCAAATATTCCCAAGTTCCAAAATAGAGAATTGTTTCAAGGAGCAAAAGTAGAATTAGGTTTCCACCCTTACCACCATCCACTACCACTTTACCATATATCCACTTCCACTCCATATGCATCCATACACATAGACATCTTGATTTGATTGTATGATGACGTGTTTCTCTAGATCCATTGCTTGACTTTACAATTATGCTTAGCAAGTATGTATGAGTTGTCTCCACACCTATGAGCTCCACATAAGCCTTAGTGGTAGGATGAGAGAGAAGGCATAACACCATTATTGCATTGATAAGGATCCACAAATACCACATATGAGAGACTTGAGAGAGTCACACAAAAACTTATAAAACTCTGAAATAATAGTTGATCGAAGAACTCGAGACATAGTTCTTGACTTGAGCTGTATCTTTCAATTTCTCAAGACCCAAGAGAAGTTTACAAGCCACACGGTTGAAGGTAATATGGGTGAGTTGAAAGCGAGAATAGTCTACTCTAATCCAGAGAAGAATTCTTGTTTGAACGCATGTATACTTTTGAGGCGTGAAAGCATCGTAGCAACTTGATCTATCACCGAGTTTAGCTTTGCTTAGGGACGAGAAAAGGTTAAGCTTGAGGGAGTTGTTGATAGTAGTTAATAACCATTTTACCGTCAATGAAACATGCGAAAGGGTATAAATCAGCCATCAACATTGACTTATGGATTAAACTAACACAGTTCCATAAGCTTCGGTGAATTTGTATTTCTACAAGGATTAATCATGAAAAAAAAAGCCAAGGAAGGACCCACCCATTAGGCTAAAGAGCATATTCCGCACGAGCACCAACTCTAGAAGGTTCTAGAGGACACAAGAGAGTGAGCCACCAATAGAACTTTAATCTATTGTTTCTCCGTGTTAAAATATAGATAATGATACTGGAATACTCCCAAGTAAAATGCTACAATGATATTCTATGCGCGCTTATTTAAATCCTTCATATTCTATTTACACTCAATAAATACCAACAAGCACTAGAGAAGAACACCAATGGCACCAACACACGCAACAACCATAGAACGGCGATGGCTGAGTTAGGCCTTGTTAGTCAACTTTGCTTTGTACAAACTTCTAACCCAAACTTTGAAATACGCTTGTGCAACAGAGTTTCATACGAAGGTGTTTTAAGAAAAAGAAAACAAAGCAAGGATCGTCATAAAAACAAGTGCGAAGAGAATGCGGAGACCTTCGTGATTGAGCTTCGCAAGACGAGCCCAAAGGACAAGCTTTCGTCGAAAGGCCTTCGCAACCAAAAGTTTCCAGGATGTGCAAAGAAAGTTCAAAACAAACCATGCGAAGACATCAAGAATGGCTTCGTCGAAAAGTCTAGACAAATATTCTTTTCATTGTAAAGTTTGTCATTTATCTAGGATTACGAAGCCAGGGGACCTATAAATACCCCCCGATATCTCTTGTAATGTTTATGTTGTACGGTCACTTTGTGACCAAGTATTCATCA